>CM038141.1:263863305-264532389 GCA_021437245.1 Aegilops speltoides
AGGATGAAGATGGTAAAAGTGAGCGAAAATGGTATTGCAATGCTTGGAAACAAGGCCTAGGGTTCATACTTTCACTAGTGCAATTTCTCTCAACAATGATAACATAATTAGATCATATGAGAATCCCTCAACATGCAACAAAGAATCACTCCAAAGTTTCTATCGGAGAACGTAGCATGAAAACGTGCATCAATGCCTATGCATAGACTACCCCAATGTCACCTCGGGAATCCGTGAGTTGAGTGCCAAAACATACATCAAGTGAATCAATAGAACATCCCATTGTCACCACAGATATTCCATCGCAAGACATACATCAAGTGTTCTCAAATACAATACCCAATCCAATATAACAAACTGCAAAGAGCAAGACTCAATTCATCACAAGAAGGTAGAGGGGGAGCAACACCATATGATTCAACTATAGTAATAAAGCTCGTGGTACACCAAGATTGTGCCAAATCAAGAACACGAGAAAGAGAGAGAGAGAGAGAGAGAGAGAGAGAGAGAGAGAGGATCAAACACATAGCTACTGGTACATACCCTCATCCCCGAGGGTGAACTACCCCCTCCTCGTCATGGAGACCACTGGGATGATGAAAATGGCCACCGGTGATGGTTTCCCCCTCCAGCAGGGTGCCGGAACAGGGCCCCGATTGGTTTTTGGTGGCACAGAGGCTTGCGGCGGCGGAACTCCCGATATAAGTTTATTTCTGGGGGTTTTGGCATTTATAAGAATTTTGGCATCGGGGGCAAGTCAGGGGGGCCACGAGGCGGCCACAAGGGTGGGGGTGCGCCTAGGGGGTTAGGGTGTGCCCCTATCCTTGTGGTGGCCTCGGGACTTTTCTGGTCCGTCTCTAATGCTCCGTGGGCTTCTTCTGGTCCATAAAAATCACCGTAAATTTTCAGCTCGTATGGACTCCGTTTGCTATTCGTTTTCTGTGAAACTCAAAAACAAGGAAAAACAGAAACTGGCACTGGGCTCTAGGTTAATAGGTTAGTCCCAAAAATCATATAAAATAGCATACAAATGCATATAAAACATCCAAGATGGATAATATAATAGCATGGAACAATAAAAAATTATAGATACATTGGAGACGTATAAATGACCTAAACGACAGTGCCACAAATTCGTTGCACTATCATTATCAACTTTGCATCTTTTGGCATCAATATTATGAATATGTGTATCACTACGATCGAGATTCAGTAAATCATTTACATTGGGTGTATGACCATAGAAGGTTTTATTCATGTAAACAGAACAAAAATTATTCTCTGACTTAAATGAATAACCGTATAATAATAAACATGATCCAATCATATTCATGCTCAATGCAAACACCAAGTAACATTTATTTTGGTTCAAGACTAATCCCGAAGGTAGAGGGAGTGTGCGATGGTGATCTTATCAACCTTGGAATCAATTCCAACACACAGCGTCACCTCGTCCTTAACTAATCTTTGTTCATTTTGCAACTCCTGTTTCGCGTTACAGATCTTAGCAACTGAACCTTTATCAAATACGAAGGGGCTACTATGAACACTAGTAAGGTACACATCAATGAATATCAAATATAACTTTGTTCACTTTGCCATCCTTCTTATCCTCCAAGTATTTGGGGCAGTTCCGCTTCCAGTGACCATTTCCTTTGCAGTAGAAGCAGTCTGTTTCAAGCTTGGGTCTAGCTTTGGGTTTCTTCATGGGACTGGCAACTTGTTTGCCATTCTTCTTGAAGTTCTCTTTCTTTCCCTTTTGCCCTTTTTCTTGAAACTAGTGGTCTTGATAACCATCCACATTTGATGCTCTTTCTTGATATCTACCTTCGCTGATTTCAGCATCACGAAGAGCTCGGGAATCATTTTTGTCATCGCTTGCATATTATAGTTCGTCACGAAGTTCTAATAGCTTGGTGATAGTGACTAGAGAAATCTGTCAATCACTATCTTATCTAGAAGACTAATGATACGTCCATTTTGCATCATGCTTTTATATCAATAATTATTGCATTATGGGCTGTTATTACACATTATATCTCAATACTTATGGCTATTCCCTCTTATTACAAGGTTTACCATGAAGAGGGGGAATGCCGGCAGCTGGAATTCTGGCTGGAAAAGGAGCAAATATTGGAAACCTATTCTGCACAGCTCCAAAAATCCTGAAACTCCACGGAACTTATTTTTGGAATTAATAAGAATTATTGAGCAGAAGAAACACCTCAGGGGGCCCACACCCTGGCCAGGAGGGTGGGGGTGTGCCCACCCCTACTAGGCGTGCCCCCTGTCTCCTGGGCCCCCTGGTGGCCCTCCAGTGTCCATCTTCTGCTATATGAAGGCTTTTACCCTGGAAAAAATCGTGGGCAAGCTTACGGGACGAAACTCCACCGCCACGAGGCGGAACCTTGGCGGAACCAATCTAGGGCTCCGGCGGAGCTGTTCTGCCGGGGAAACATCCCTCCGGGAGGGGGAAATCATCACCATCGTCATCTCCAACGATCCTCTCATCGGGAGGGGGTCAATCTCCATCAACATCTTCACCAGCACCATCTCCTCTCCAAACCCTAGTTCATCTCTTGTATCCAATCTTGTATCCAAACCACACATTAGTACCTGTGGGTTGCAAGTAGTGTTGATTACTCCTTGTAGTTGATGCTAATTGGTTTACTTGGTGGAAGATCATATGTTCAGATCCTTAATGCATATTATTACTCCTCTGATTATGAACATGAATATGCTTTGTGAGTAGTTATGTTTGTTCCTGAGGACATGGGTGAAGTCTTGCTACTAGTAGTCATGTGAATTTGGTATTCGTTCGATATTTTGATGAGATGTATGTTGTCTTTTCCTCTAGTGGTGTTATGTGAACATCGACTACATGACACTTCACCATCATTTGGGCCTAGAGGAAGGAATTGGGAAGTAATAAGTAGATGACGGGTTGCTAGAGTGACAGAAGCTTAAACCCTAGTTTATGTGTTGCTTCGTAAGGGGCTGATTTGGATCCATATGTTTAATGTTGTGGTTAGGTTTACCTTAATACTTCCTTTGTAGTTGCGGATGCTTCCAATAGGGGTTAATCATAAGTGGGATGCTTGTCCAAGTAAGGGCAGTACCCAAGCACCGGTCCACCCACATATCAAATTATCAAGTACCGAACGCGAATCATATGAGCGTGATGAAAACTAACTTGACGATAATTCCCATGTGTCCTTGGGAGCTCCTTTCTCATTATAAGAAATTGTCCAGGCTTATCCTTTGCTACAAAAAGGATTGGGCCACCTTGCTGCACTTTATTTACTTTCATTGCTTGTTACTCGTTACAATTTATCTTATCACAAAACTATCTGTTACCTACAATTTCAGTGCTTGCAGACAAAACCTTACTGAAAACCGCTTATCATTTCCTTCCGCTCCCCGTTCGATTCGAAACTCTTACTTATAGAAAGGACTACAATAGATCCCCTACACTTGTGGGTCATCAAGACTCTTTTCTGGCGCCGTTGCCGGGGAGTGTAGCGCTTTTGGTGAGTGGAACTTGGTAAGGAAACATTTATATAGTGTGCTGAAATTTTCTGTGACTTGTAACTATGCAAACTGATCCTTTGAGGGGCTTGTTCGGGGTATCTTCACCCCGACCAGAAGAGCAAAGAGTTGCTCCTGAACCTACTGAACCTACTGAAAATATTTACTTTCAGATTCCTTCGGGTATGATAGAGAAACTGCTAGCTAATCCATTTGCAAGAGATGGAACATTGCATCCCGATTTACACCTTATCTTTGTGGATAAAGTTTGTGGATTATTTAAGCTTGCTGGTATTCCCGATGATGTTGTCAAAAGGAAGGTCTTCCCTTTATCTTTGAAGGGAGATGCATTTACATGGTATAGGCTATGTGATGATACGGGATCTTGGAATTATAAACGATTGAAGTTGGAATTTTACCAGAATTTCTATCCTATGCATCTTGTTCATCATGATCGTAATTACATATATAATTTCTGGCCTCGCGAAGGAGAAAGCATCGCTCAAGCTTGGGGGAGGCTTAAGTCAATATTATATTCATGCCCCAATCATGAGCTCTCCAGAGAAATGATTATTCAAATTTTTATGCTTGTCTTTCTCTCAATGATCGCAACATGCTCGATACTTCCTGTGCTGGTTCTTATATGCTGAAGACTATTGAATTCAAAATGGGACTTATTGGAAAGAATTAAACGCAACTCTGAAGATTGGAGTTCCAACGATGGTAAGGAGTCAGGTATGACACCTAAGTTTGATTGTGTTAAATCTTTTATGGATACCGATGCTTTCCGTGGATTTAGCGCTAAATATGGACTTGACTCTGAGATAGTAGCTTCGTTCTGCGAATCTTTTGCTACTCACGTTTATCTCCCTAAGGAGAAGTGGTTTAAATATAATCCTCCCATTGAAGTAAAAGTAGTCGCGCCTATTACAGTTGAAGAAAAGACTGTCACCTATAGTGATCGTATCATTCCTACTACTTATGTTGAGAAACCTCCTTTTCCTGTTAGGATAAAGGATCATGCTAAAACTTCGACTGTTGTTCATAAGAGTAATACTAGGACTTATACACCTCCTGAGCAAATCAAAGTTGAACCTAGTATTGCTATGGTTAAAGATCTCTTGGATGATGATTTAGATGGGCATGTTATTTATTTCTGTGGTGAGACTGCTAATATTGTTAGACCAGATACTAAGATACATAGACCTGTGGTAGGCATGCCTATTATTTCTGTTAAAATAGGAGATCATTGTTATCATGGCTTATGTGATATGGGTGCTAGTGCTAGTGTAATACCCTATGACTTATATAAACAAATTATGCATGACATTGCACCCATTGAATTGGAAGGTATTGATGTTACCATCAAACTTGCCAATAGAGATACTAGTTCACCAATTGGGATTGTTAGAGATGTTGAAGTCTTGTGTGGGAAGGTTAAATACCCTGCTGATTTTCTTGTTCTTAGTTCCCCACAAGATGACTTTTGTCCCATTATTTTTGGTAGACCCTTCTTAAACATAGTTAATGCTAGGATTGATTATGAAAAGGATATTGTTACAATTGGCTTAGAGGGTATGTGTCATGAGTTTAATTTTGCTAAGTTTCGTAGACAACCTCGTGATAGAGAATCACCTAGTAAGGATGAGATTATTGGTCTTGCTTCTATTGCCATGCATCCTACTGATCCTTTAGAACAATATTTGCTAGACCATGAAAATGATATGTTTATGAAGGAAAGAAGGGAAATAGATGATGTGTTCCTTAAACAGGAACCTATGCTTAAACACAACCTTCCCGTTGAAATTCTTGGGGATCCCCCTCCACCCATGGGCGATCCCGTGTTTGAACTCAAACCATTACCTGATAATCTTAAGTATGCTTCTCTTGATGAAAAGAAAATATATCCTGTTAGCAAGAAGAAGAAAGATTATTGAAAACTCTAAATAAGCACCACGCTGCTATTGGATATACTCTGGATGATCTTAAGGGCATTAGTCCCACGTTATGCCAACACAAAACTAATTTGGAGGACGGTGCCAAACCAGTTAGAGATCCTCGACGATGACTGAATCCCAAGATGAAACAAGTGGTAAGAAAGGAGATACTAAAGCTCCTTGAGGCAGGTATAATTTATCCCGTTGCTGATAGTGATTGGGTAAGCCCTGTCCATTGTGTTCCTAAAAAGGGAGGTATTACCGTCGTTCCTAATGATAAATATGAATTGATCCCGCAAAGAATTATTATAGGTTATAGGATGGTAATTGATTTCTGTAAATTAAATAAAGCTACTAAGAAAGATCATTAGTCTTTACCTTTTATTGATCAAATGCTAGAAAGACTATCCAAACACACACATTTCTACTTTCTAGATGGTTATTCTGGTTTCTCTCAAATACCTGTGTCAGCTAAGGATCAATCGAAAACTACTTTTACTTGCCCTTTCAGTACTTTTGCTTGTAGGTGTATGCCTTTTGGTTTATGTAATGCACCTTCTACCTTTCAAAGATGCATGATGGCTATATTCTCTGACTTTTGTGAAAAGATTTGTGAGGTATTCATGGATGATTTCTCCTTTTATGGATCCTACTTTGATGATTGCTTGAGCAACCTTGATCGAGTTTTGCAGATATGCGAAGACACTAGTCTCGTCTTGAATTGGGAAAAGTGCCACTTTATGGTTAATGAAGGCATTGTCTTGGGGCATAAGATCTCTGAGAGAGGTATTGAAGTTGATAAAGCTAAAGTTGACGCTATTGAAAAGATGCCATGCCCCAAGGACATAAAAGGTATGAAGTTTCCTTGGTCATGCCGGTTTTTATAGGAGGTTCATTAAGGACTTTTCTAAAATCTCTAGGCCTCTGACTAATTTATTGCAAAAAGATATTCCTTTTGTCTTTGATGATGATTGTGTAGAAGCTTTTGAAATACTTAAGAAAGCTTTGATCACAGCACCTATTGTTCAGCCACCTGATTGGAATTTACCTTTTCAAATTATGTGTGATGCTAGTGATTATGTTGTAGGTGTTGTTCTAGGGCAAAGAGTTGATAAGAAATTGAATGTTATCCAGTATGCTAGTAAGACTCCTGATACTGCCCAGAGAAATTATGCTACTGCTGAAAAAGAATTCTTAGCAGTTGTGTTTGCATGTGATAAGTTTAGACCTTATATAGTTGATTCCAAAGTTACTATTCACACTGATCATGCTGCTATTAAATATCTTATGGAAAAGAAAGATGCTAAGCCTAGACTCATTAGATGGGTTCTCTTGCTCCAAGAATTTGATTTGCGTGTTATTGATAGAAAGGGAGCTGAGAACCCCGTTGCAGACAACTTGTCTAGGTTAGAGAATGTTCTTGATGACCCACTGCCTATTGATGATAGCATTCCTGATGAACAATTAGCAGTCGTTAATGCTTCTCGTACTGCTCCTTGGTATGCTGATTATGCTAATTACATTGTTGCTAAATTTATACCTCCTAGTTTCACATACCAGCAAAAGAAAAAGTTCTTTTATGATTTAAGACATTACTTATGGGATGACCCACACCTTTATAAAGAAGGAGTAGATGGTGTTATTAGAAGTTGTGTACCTGAGCATGAACAGAAACAGATCCTACGCAAGTGTCACTCTGAATCCTATGGAGGACACTGTCGGTGTCAAAACCGACGGATCTCGGGTAGGGGGTCCCGATCTATGCGTCTTAGGCTGATGGTAACAGGAAGCGAGGGACACAATGTTTACCCAGGTTCGGGCCCTCTCGATGGAGGTAAAACCCTACTTCCTGATTGATTAATATTGAAGATATGAGTAGTACAAGAGTAGATCTACCACGAGATCATAGAGGCTAAACCCTAAGAGCTAGCCAATGATGGTATGATTGCAATTGTGATCGGCCTTCTAAGGACCAACCTCTCCGGTTTATATAGACACTGGAGAGGGCTAGGGTTTACATGGAGTCGGTTACAAGGTAGGAAACACAATATCCGGATCGCCAAGCTTGCCTTCCACGCAAAGGAGAGTCCCATCCGGACACGGGCTGAAGTCTTGAGTCTTGCATCTTCACGCTTCAATAGTCCGGACGATGTATATAGTCTGGCTATCCAGATACGCCCTAATCCAGGACTCCCTCAGTAGCCCCTGACCCAGGCTTCAATGACGATGAGTCCGGCGTGCAGTCTTGTCTTCGGCATTGCAAGGCGGGTTCCTTCTCCGAATACTCCAAAGTAACTACCGAACACGTAGACCGTGTCCGGATCCACAAAATGATCTTCACACATCACCATAGAGAGAATAATACTTCACAAATGCAATCTGTAGCAACTTTCCAGACAACGTGACATGTCTTCAAGGTCGGGTCAATATCCGAACCGTTTTCCCACACCCAGCCTCAGCATATATCGCGAGGCGGTTTCCATGGCACGTCTTGTCGAAGCAGAGATCGTGTCCCCTTATCACGGGATTCTCATCAATACGGGTATGGGTAATCCAACCGCACCACTAATCGCGGCGAGCGGGAGGCAAACGGGTTCCACCAAGCGAGTGGGGAGGCGCAAAAAGCATTTACCGCCCTTATAAAGAGATAAGGTCTCTTTCTCTTTACCCACGCCTTCTCTTTCCGCTAGCTCATTCCCCTCTCTTCGAGCCCTAATGCCCAAGCACTCTTCTTTTCCATCGAAGCGAGGTTTTCCAAAGATGTCCGGATCCGGAGCAGGAGGTAGATGGATGGCCTCTACCGTCCGGGAGAAGGATATCAGGAAGCTCCGGGGAGCCGGATATCTGGCCGAGAAGATCGGCCACCGTCTCCCACCGGCGGGACAGGTCGTCCCCACTCCGAAGCCTCACGAGAGAGTCGTGTTCCTTCCCCACTTCGTTCGTGGGCTTGGATTTCCCCTCCACCCTTTTGTCCGTGGAATCATGTATTACTATGGGATTGATTTTCATGATCTTTCCCCCAATTCTTTTCTCAATATCTCGACGTTCATCATCGTGTGCGAGGCCTTTCTCCGGGTTTCGCCTCACTTCGGCCTGTGGCTAAAGATTTTCAATGTGAAGCCCAAGGTGGTGAGTGGCGAACACGCCGAGTGCGGCGGCGCAATGGTGAGCAAGATGCCCAAGGCCGTTTGGCCAAAGGGTGCTTTCAACGACTCCGTCAAGGAGTGGCAGCAGCAGTGGTTTTATATCATCGAACCACGCAGCAAAAAGTGGGCTGTAGCTCTTGAGTTCAGATCCGGAGCTCCACTGTGGCCCATGTCCTGGCCCAAGAAGGGCCCGAACTGGTCCTCGTCCGATGATCTGTCACTGCTCCAGACGCGCGTTCAGAGTGTGGTTGACAGGGACGTCAAACTCGTCGACATAGTCCAGGTGATGCTAGTTCGCCTGGTTCTCCCTTGTCAGCGCCAAGCCTGCACTCTGTGGGAGTTCGACCCAACCGAGCACCAAACCCTTCAGGAGCTCTATGATTCCTCCCACAAGGATATCTGGAAGGTGCTCTTCAAGTTCGGCAAATCGTGGTCGGGCTCCGCCGAGGACCGTGGGTATCAATTATCCCATCCTGCAAGCCCGGTAAGTTACAGCCACGCTCTGTCCATCCATGCTTCAGTTGGCATGTCATGAGGGAAACATCTTAATCGTGTTTCGTCGTGACCTCAGGGATGGATAAAGAAGGTGGAGCGGATACATTGTCCGGCCCCGCTGCCGGAGGAACCGGCCGGACCTCTTCTTTCGAAGATGCTGGTCCCCGCGCCTTATGAGGCACCAAAGAAGGAGGCCTCCAAGAAGGTCAAGAAGACCCGGAGTGGCCTCCGTCGCCATGAGGCTTTGGACGCAAAATCCGAAGAGTCAAGCGACGCTCCTTCTTTGAAAGACGAAGAGGAGGAAGCAGAGGAGGACGAGCCTCACTTTGGAGGTGGGAAGAAGCATGCAGCTTCCCCGTCCCTGGAGGCCGAATCGCCCAAGAGGGGGAGAGGCTCTCATCCAGAGGCATCCACCACGGTTGCCGACAACAGCCCAGAGTGGGATCCCAGGGCCCAGCCCCTGGAAAAATCGTAAGTAACCGAAATCCGAATGCGTCTATGCATCCTGGGCCGTATGGGTATAGTAGTTTTAACTATCGCCATATCTCGTGTAGCCCGGCGAGGTCTCCTGCCGGACAGTCCTCATCGGAGGATTCGCTGAGCTCGGATGCCACGGCAAGCAAGACACCCCTGGAGGCTCCTTCTCCAAAGTCCAGGCATGACACTGAGGTGTCGTCTCAAAGAGACCCAGAGCAGGAGAGGCATGTCTCTGGAGCCGGACACGTGGGGGCAGCGGCCCCACGGCGTGTCGACGATGGGGGCGATCTCGGGTCCGGACCACAGCCGGATAAGGTCCTGGAGACCTATAAGGCTCCAGGATCGGGCGAGCGGCCACCTTCAACGGAGGGAGGTTTGCCTACTCCGCCGGTAACCTCTGTCCATGCACAGCTGCCGGGCGGTCTATCGACAGTGTTAAAGAACGCATCTATCATCGATGAACATCGGACCTTCATGGGTGCGGTGGTTGGAAAGATTCAGTCTGTCGAAAGTGGGCTGAATGAGTCATGCCTTGGCCTTATAAAGGCTTTTGAGGTATGGTTTCGGAGAAACCTTTGAGGAATCATCATAATATGAGCAGTAGCCCCTGATACACTGTCCGGCGAAAGAGAGGGAGCTGGGCAGGGGATCAAATCCCTTTTTTGTTGGAACCTTTGTTAATGATGTGTACGTCTTCGTTTGAAAACATGCGTCTGCGGAGAAGACGTCTGCTCATAATGCGGAAGTGTCCGAACTGAAGCAGAGCTTGGAACGGGCCGAGGAAGAACTTGGCCGTTTGAAAAAGCAATTAGAGGATAAGCAAGGTATGTTGAAACATTGTCCTGCATTAGGCACGAATGAGTAATTGTGCCTATTGAAAAGTATTTTTGTTGTATGCCCTAGGAGCGAGTGCCGAATATGAGGCACTAAAGAAGGCTATGGACGATGCCAACGAGAAGGCTGCCGCCGAACAGGCGCTTCGTGAAAAACACGAGGCCAGGGTCATCACAGCTGAGCGGGAGCTCCATGAGGCTATGAAGAAAAGCGAGGGCTTGGAGCAGAGTCTAGTAGGGAAAGAATCCGAACTCGCCCAAGCTCTCAAAGCCGCGGAAGATGCTCGGGAAGAAGCCCGAGGTGCTGTACGGGACATTCAGGAGGCCTGGAAAGTTGCGGCTGGTAAGGCTTGTTGTATTCATGGTTATTTTTACATGATAGTGGGGAGAACTCTAAGCGACAAGCTGAATTCTTGTTTTTACAGGGGCGTTTGCAGATCTGCCTCGCAGCATATCAGATGCCGCCCAATTTTACCGGACCAAGGAGAAGAAGTCCGCGGAGAGGAACTTCTGGTCAAAGTATTTGGTGCCGAACTATCCGGTGCCTTTTATTGACCAGCTGAAGCAGCTGGTCGAACCGCACCAGGCGGCCGAACTAGCCATGAAGGACTTGGTTGTCCGGCTGTGGCCTGCGGAGCCAATTTCAAGCAGTTACTTTGGACTCATGAAGCGGATTGTGGGCACCTGTCCTCGGCTTGATGCTATCAAGCGATCATTTTGTATAGAAGGTGCGCGCATGGCGTTCGCCCGTGCGAAAGTGCATTGGGGGAAGCTTGACGCGGAGAAGCTGATGACTGAGGGGCCGCCGGAGGGTAAGGAGCACCACAAGCCCGAGCTGTACTATGAGGGTGTACTGAAAGGGGCCCGCCTTGCGGCAGGTAAGTGTACCAAAGACATTATATTTCCCTGAGGGCATTCATGCCACTCTTTGTAATATGGTATAATGGCACTTTCATTATATATTGTCTGTTTTGTTTGAACATATGTTCTTCCTGTGCGACTGTTTATTGTATGTAAATCCTGAGAGTTGGCCAGTCGTCGGCTTTTGCCCCCACGTAAAAAGAATACGGGGGTGTTCGGGATATATCTGAACACTCTTTATCCCATGGTTGGGTCCTTTTAAGGAGGCGTTTCTCACCACGAACCAGCCAATCTGACTATAAGGCTTTACTACTCTCACTTAGCCATAGGAATTCAAGTATGGTCGCCGCAGCCCCTAGTGTTCGGAAGGCCGAACTAGGGGCTCTATTAGCGCCTGATCAGAAGACCGATCTGTCGTACTCTGCATTTATAATGGCGTTATGCAGAATAAATCTTTAAGGATTTTACAACCTCTCGAACAGCTGACCAGCTCTCGTTGCATCATGACAGTCGGTTTTCGGCTTTCTCTACTGAGATGCTCGTCCGGCAGAACCGGGACACAATAGCAGTAGTTCTCCCAACGCTACCTTAGCCGATAGAACGGAACGTAAGGTACCAAAACATGGGAGCCGGGCAAACCCAACCAATGACCCAAGACATGATTCGGAGCTGATGCATATAATGCTATAAGTTCGGGGTGCCGAGCTACCAAAAAGGTGGTCGGACTTTATTGCCGTACTGTGAAGCCCCTGGCATAACTGGGCACAACACAAAGCATGGCTGCCGTTTTTTGGCAAAGAGGCATCGGCGATAAATGATGGCCGGTAAGTGTTATTTAAGTCTACGCATTGTAGTAGGATGATATGTCTATGCATATGAGTACGATGTATGATTATGAAATGAGGTGTTTTTTGGCAGAACTTGTGATAGCCGGACTGGAGGGGGTTGTGCGTGGATCAAGGGTGAGTCTGAACTACCTTCTACCTGCATGTTCCTGCCATTGTGTGTCCGGGCTGATTCCACGCCGCCAATCCTGTTCTGCGTCAAAGTTAGTTTGTAAAGGCAAATGCTTGGAGGCAGCTGAACGCCTCTTGTGGTTGGTCTAGGGTTCCTGATCGGACCCTGGTGAACCCATCCATTATACCGTGAAGTAGCGCGGACTCCTCGGTTGGTGTCTAGATAGTTGGCTATCATATCAAAATTTTGATAGGCATCCGCGACTCGCTACTCCGGCAGCTGTATGATTTCCGCTCTAAGGGCGGGGTCCGGCCTTGCCCGTGGGCATGATTATATCACACAATGTTGGCCTGATGGTTTATCACGTGGAATCTAGTCAACGTGGTTCATCCCGTTAGCATACGGTAAATTACCGTATGAGGGGAAGGTGCCGAAGAATTGCTCTTTGGCGTGGCATTTTTTTGGTGATTCGAAAACAACCGTTAGGGTGGTGGGCCAATAAACTTGGCCTTTGCACCTGGCATCCTTTAGAAGATGTTATTTGTAGTTTCGTACCCGTGGGGGCTTTATGTGTTATGGAGCCCTCGGACTACTAGGTCTGGGGGTACGGCAATTGAATTGCTGTGGTAAGAGTGATCGGGGCGATCGGCCGTACTTTGATGCTCTGGGGGGTCTCTTGACTAGACGCCTCCCCTCATTGTTTCTGACACACGACCGGTCATTTTTTTTTGAGGATCCGGCATTCTCTATTGGTATGCTTTGTCGTCCTTCTAGGAGTACCGTGAATTTCACATGGTTGATCGAGTGTGTGGCTCGGGCCAAATAGGCTTGAGCTGTTCTTTGTTCGTTGACCGGACTGGAAGTTGCTGGACTTGGCACCGGCTTCCTTGACTTGACGTTTATGACCATTGCACCGAGGCTTGAGGATGCCTCTTCGTTTATCCTTCTTACTGTCTTGGACCGTAGTGATGTGTGGACATCGGGGTGTGTGCCTTGTGTTCTCCTTGTTGGGTTGAGGTAGCCAGTTGTGCCGCGTATGCCTTTGTTTGGCGGTCGAGTCTGTACTTTTCGGTGGCCAGGATCTTGGTCCACCTATCCACTAGCAAATCTTGGTCAGCTTTAAGCTGCTCTTGCTTTCTTTGCAGGCTCCTTGCCGTGGCCATGAGCTGTCGCATGAAGCGAACTTGTTCCACTGGATCTCCAGGCATGCAGAATTCGTCATTGCCGAGCCTTAGCTCGTCTTCGGAGGGGGGGTGTATAGTTGTCCCTCTCCAAATATCCCACCGTGGCCAGTCCGGCCTGCTTAAAGGTAGGCTGATCAGGGTTGTATTCATCTTTAGCGCCATTTGTATTGTTTTTGTTTCCTGGGCCAGTATCGTTGTGGCGGGGCTTGGGCCGGCGCTGACAACGCCCACGCTTTGTTTTTCTCCCTGAGGGGTTATCCTCCGTTGCCTCATCGCCATTGGTTTCCTTCGGAGTGTTCACCATGTATATATCGTATGAGGAGGCGTCCGTCCACCGCCCTGTGAGCGGTGCCTCCTGTACTTCTCCTACATCGTCGTCCATACCATGGATGTCTTCGGAGTCGAAGTCAAGCACGTCGGTTGAATCGTCGATCGTGGCAATGAAGTGGGTGGTGGGTGGGCAACGAATTCCTTCATTGCCTGCTTCCCACTCAAGCCGGACATAGTTCGGCCCAGAGCCTCCTGACAAAGAGAGAGACTTTAATGAGTTCAGCACGTCGCCGAAGGGCGAGTGCTGGATGATGTCCGCAGCGGTAAACTCCATTACCGGAGCCCAGCCTGGCTCGACTGGCTCGAGGGTGTGCGGACCGGAGCCAACAACCGGATCCGAGTCTGGGGGCCCGGGGTTACAGGCTTCCACAGAGGTGAGGACCTGTGTTCGGCTCCATCGCCGATGAGTGTGCAGCCTGTAGGGCGGGGTCCATCCCTCCGTCCTCAGGCGATGCAGCCTTCTCCGGATTTAGGTCCAAGGCCACTACGGGGGTGATAACCCCAACATCGTCCGACAGCAGGTCTAGTCCGTGCTCATCGAGACTGTCCGGTGCTCCTGGCACGGGCTCTAATCCGTCGAAGATCAAGTCTCCGCGAATATCAGCCATGTAGTTCAAGTTTCTGAACCTGACCTGGTGACCAGGGCGTAGCTGTCGGTCGGCTCCAGATGGCCAAGCGAATTGGCCCACGGTGTGAAGCCGCTGAACACGAAGATCTGTCCAGGGAGAAAAGTCTCACCCTGGACCGTGTTGTTGACGATTGAGGGCGCCATCAAGCCTTGCAGCGACGACACCGAGGAGCTCTCAATGAAAGCACCAATGTCGGTGTCAAAACCAGCGGATCTTGGGTAGGGGGTCCCGATCTGTGCGTCTTAGGCTGATGGTAACAGGAAGCGAGGGACACAATGTTTACCCAGGTTCGGGCCCTCTCGATGGAGGTAAAACCCTAGTTCCTGCTTGATTAATATTGAAGATATGAGTAGTACAAGAGTAGATCTACCACGAGAACATAGAGGCTAAACCCTAAGAGCTAGCCTATGATGGTACGATTGTAATTGTGATCGGCCTTCTAAGGACCAACCTCTCCGGTTTATATAGACACCGGAGAGGGCTAGGGTTTACATGGAGTCGGTTACAAGGAAGGAAACACAATATCCAGATCGCCAAGCTTGCCTTCCACACAAAGGAGAGTCCCATCCGGACACGGGCCGAAGTCTTGAATCTTGCATCTTCACGCTTCAATAGTCCGGACGATGTATATAGTCCGGCTGTCCGGATACCCCCTAATCCAGGACTCCCTCAGACACCACGCTGGAGATAGAACTGCACATAAGGTATTGCAATCTGGTTTTTATTGGCCCACTCTCTTCAAAGATGCTCGTAAGTTTGTCTTATCTTGTGATGAATGTCAAAGAATTGGTAATATTAGTAGACGTCAAGAAATGCCTATGAATTATTCTCTTATTATTGAACTGTTTGATGTTTGGGGCTTTGATTATATGGGACCTTTTCCTTCCTCTAATGGTTACACACATATTTTAGTTGCTATTGATTACGTTACTAAGTGGGTAGAAGCTATTCCAACTAGTAGTACTGATCATAACACTTCTATTAAAATGCTTAAAGAAGTTATTTTTCCAAGGTTTGGAGTCCCTATATATCTTATGACTGATGGTGGTTCACATTTTATTCATGGTGCTTTCCGTAAGATGCTTGCTAAGTATGATGTTAATCATAGAATCGCATCTCCTTATCATCCGATGTCTAGTGGTCAAGTAGAGTTGAGCAATAGAGAGCTCAAATTAATTTTGCAAAAGACTGTCAATAGATCTAGAAAGAATTGGTCCAAAAAACTTGATGATGCATTATGGGCCTATAGAACTGCATACAAAAATCCTATGGGTATGTCTCCGTATAAGATGGTTTATGGAAAAGCATGTCATTTACCTCTTGAACTTGAACATAAAGCATATTGGGCTATTAAAGAGCTCAACTATGACTTCAAACTTGCCGGTGAGAAGAGGTTGTTTTATATTAGCTCACTTGATGAATGGAGAACCCAAGCCTATGAGAATGCCAAGCTATTCAAAGAAAATGTCAAACGCTGGCATGACAAAAGGATACAAAAGCGTGAGTTTAACGTAGGTGATTATGTGTTATTATTCAACTCTCGTTTAAGATTTTTTGCAGGAAAACTTCTCTCTAAATGGGAAGGTCCTTACGTTATCGAGGAGGTCTATCGTTCCGGTGCCATAAAAATCAAAAACTTCGAAGGTACAAGTCTCAGGGTGGTGAACGGTCAAAGAATTAAACATTATATTTCAGGTAATCCTATCAATGTTGAAACTAATATTATCGAAACCGTAACCCCGGAGGAATACATAAGGGACACTTTATAGAATGCTTCAGACTCCGAAAAGGAATAGGTATGTGGTACGGTAAGTAAACCGACTCCAAGACAATTCTAATGGCAAGTTTTATTAGTTTTGGAATATTTAAGAATTTTAGAAAGAAAGAAGTAGTCCGGGAAGGACACAAGGCCTCCACGAGGGTGGAGGGTGCGTCCACCCTTCCTGGGCGCGCCCCCCTGTCTCGTGGCCACCTCGTGTGCCTCCCAGACTCCGTTTTCTTGCACGTTACGTATTTTGGTCGGTAAAAATTCATTATATAATCTCCCAAAGGCTTTGACCACTGTATCACGCAAATATCCTTTGTTTTCGTTTCGAGCTATTTCTGCCGCAGGTTAGAGCAATATGTCGTCCCAAGATTCGGAGGGAGAAAGCTATGTAGCTGATTTCCTTGCAGGCCTTAAGGTCTATGGGGACTTGGAGCATGGTGGCTGGACCATTGAGGAAGAGGAAGACCACGAGCCCAAAGGAAGGGGAGACGAGCTCAGATGAAGATGAAGCCCCTTTACCTCAACCTGGGGACATGCATGTGGAGTTTAAAAAGTCAAGCCTCCCTGACAGAGCAAAGAAGCCAAAGATCGAGTTTATCCCTTTTCGTCTCTTGCAGGAAAATAAACAGGAATTATGCAAAAGAATATTAAGTCTTGAGCAGGAGATCGATGACCTAAAGGAGCAAAACACTATACTCAAGCGTAAATTGAGGAACAAGCCTACGTCATCAACAACTCCTACTTCACCACCTCCAAGGACATAATTACATGGGTATGGGCACTCCCCTTGGCAACTGCCAAGCTTGGGGGAGGTGCCCCGGTATCGTATCACCATCGCACTCCTATCTTTACCGTTTTATTTAGTTCGATCCCTTTTAGTAGTATCTTGATCTAGTAGATTGAAGTTTTAGTATCAAGTAGTTTTGAGTTTTGCTTTGTGATCTCTTTATGTAATTGAGTCTGTGAGCTATCTATAATAAAGATTAGTGTTGAGTCAAGGGCTTTGCTATCTTGCTATGATCTTGAGAAAGTAGAGAATAAAAGAGTTCATATTGATCTTATGGATAGTAATGACTTCACACATAGAAAGTATGAGACATAAAAATTGTTGAGAGTTGACAAACGTAGTTTTGGTCATCGTTGCAATTAATAGAAATAATAAGGAAAGAGAGATTTCACATACAAATATATTATCTTGGACATCATTTATGATTGTGAAGCACTCATTAAGTATGACATGCTAAAAGAGTTGATGTTGGACAAGGAAGACAACGTAATGGTTTATGTTTTCTCACATCTCAGTTAAAGTATATTGTCTTTGACCTTCCAAACATGTTGAGCTTGCCTTTCCCCCTCATGCTAGCCAAATTCTTTGCACCAAGTAGAGATGCTACTTGTGCTTCCAAATATCCTTAAACCCAGTTTTGCCATGAGAGTCCACCATACCTACCTATGGATTGAGTAAGATCCTTCAAGTAAGTTGTCATGTTGCAGGCAATAAAAATTGCTATCTAAATATGTATGACTTATTAGTGCAGAGAAAATAAGCTTTATACGATCTTGTTGTGGAAGCAATAAAAGCGACAGACTGCATAATAAAGGTCCACATACAAGTGGCAATACAAAGTGACGTTCTTTTGCATTAAGATTTCATGCATCCAACCCTAAACGCACATGACAACCTCTGCTTCCCTCTGCGAAGGGCCTATCTTTTACTTTATGTTTTTACTTTATACTTGAGTCAAGGTGATCTTCACCTTTCCCTTTTTATTTTATCCTTTGGCAAGCTCCTCGTGTTTGAAAGATCATGATATATATATCCAATTGGATGTAAGTTAGCATGGATTATTATTGTTGACATCACCTAAAGGTGAATACATGGGGAGGCAACATGATAAGCCCCTATCTTTCTCAGTGTCCAGTTAAAACTCTATAACCACAAGTACCGCGTGAGTGTTAGCAATTGTAGAAGACTACATGATAGTTGAGTGTGTGGACTTGCTGAAAAGCTCTATTCTTGACTCTTTCTGATGTTATGATAAATTGCAATTGCTTCAATGACTGAGATTATAGTTTGTTAGCCTCCAATGAAGTTTCTGAACCATACTTGACATTGTGAATTGATTGTTACTTGAGCCTAAGAAGTCATATGACAAAATCTATTTATGTTGCTGTTATAAGAATGATCATGATGCCCTCATGCCCATATTTTATTTTTATCGACACCTCTATCTCTAAACATGTGGACATATTTTTTGATTTTGGCTTCCTCTTGAGGACAAGCGAGGTCTAAGCTTGGGGGAGTTGATACGTCCATTTTGCATCATGCTTTTATATCAATATTTATTGCATTATGGGCTGCTATTACACATTATATCTCAATACTTACGGCTATTCTCTCTTATTTTACAAGGTTTACCATGAAGAGGGGGAATGCCGACAGCTGGATTTCTGGCTGGAAAAGGAGCAAACATTGGAAACCTATTCTGCACAGCTCCAAAAATCCTGAAACTCCACGGAACTTATTTTTGGAATTAATAAGAATTATTGAGCGGAAGAAACACCTCAGGGGGCCCACACCCTGGCCAGGAGGGTGGGGGTGCGCCCACCCCTACTGGGCGCGCCCCCTGTCTCCTAGGCCCCCTGGTGGCCCTCCGGTGTCCATCTTATACTATATAAAGGCTTTTACCCTAGAAAAAATCGTGGGCAAGCTTACGGGACGAAACTCCGCCGCCACGAGGCGGAACCTTGGCGGAACCAATCTAGGGCTCCGGCGGAGCTGTTCTACCGGGGAAACTTCCCTTTGGGAGGGGGAACTCGTCACCATCTTCATCACCAACGATCCTCTCATCGGGAGGGGGTCAATCTCCATCAACATCTTCACCAGCACCATCTCCTCTCAAAACCCTAGTTCATCTCTTGTATCCAATCTTGTATCCAAACCACAAATTGGTACCTGTGGGTTGCTAGTAGTGTTGATTACTCCTTGTAGTTGATGCTAATTGGTTTACTTGGTGGAAGATCATATGTTCAGATCCTTAATGCATATTATTACTCCTCTGATTATGAACGTGAATATGCTTTGTGAGTAGTTATGTTTGTTCTTGAGGACATGGGTGAAGTCTTGCTATTAGTAGTCATGTGAATTTAGTATTCGTTCGATATTTTGATGAGATGTATGTTGTCTTTTCCTCTAGTGGTGTTATGTGAACGTTGACTACATGACACTTCACCATTATTTGGGCCTAGAGGAAGGCACTGGGAAGTAATAAGTATATGATGGGTTGCTAGAGTGACAGAAGCTTAAACCCTAGTTTATGCATTGCTTCGTAAGGGGCTGATTTGGATCCATATGTTTAATGCTATGGTTAGGTTTACCTTAATACTTCTTTTGTAGTTGCGGATGCTTGCAATAGAGGTTAATCATAAGTGGGATGCTTGTCCAAGTAAGGGCACTACCCAAGCACCGGTCCACCCACATATCAAATTATCAAAGTACCGAACGCGATTCATATGAGCGTGATGAAAACTAGCTTGACGATAATTCCCATGTGTCCTCGGGAGCTCCTTTCTCATTATAAGAAATTGTCCAAGCTTATCCTTTGCTACAAAAAGGATTGGGCCACCTTGCTGCACTTTATTTACTTTCATTGCCTGTTACTCGTTACAATTTATCTTATCACAAAACTATCTATTACCTACAATTTCAGTGCTTGCAGAGAAAACCTTACTGAAAACCGCTTATCATTTCCTTCTGCTCCTCATTGGGTTCGACAGTCTTACTTATCGAAAGGACTACGATATATCCCCTAGACTTGTGGGTCATCAACTAACTCCCACTTGATTCAAGTGATTGTAGTACCCAGACATTCTGAGCACATACTCACTGGTTGAGCTATTCTCCTCCATCTTCTAGGCAAAGTACTAGTCAGAGGTATCATACCTCTCGACACGGGCATGAGTCTGAAGTACCGATTTCAGCTCTTGGAACATCTCATATGCTCCATGACATTCAAAATGTTTTTGAAGTCCCATTTCTAAGTCGTAAAGCATGGCGCGCTAAACTATCAAGTAGTCATCATACTGATCTTGCCAAACGTTCATAACGTCTACATCTGCTTCTGCAATAGGTCCGTCACCTAGCGGTGCATCAAGGACATAATTCTTCTGTGCAACAATGAGGATAATCCTCAGATCATGGACCCAGTTCGCATCATTGCTACTATCATCTTTCAACTTATTTTTCTCTAGGAACATATCAAAAAATAAACGGGGAGTACATGGCGAGCTATTGATCTACAACATAGTTTGCAAATACTATCAGGACTAAGTTCATGATAAATTAAGTTTAATTAATAAAATTACTAATGAACTCCCACTTAAATAGACATCCCTCAAGTCATCTAAGTGATATGTGATCCAAATCAACTAACCCATGTCTGATCATCACGTGAGATGGGGTAGTCATCAATGGTGAACATCTCTATGTTGATTATATCTACTATATGATTCACGTTCAACCTTTCGGTCTCCAGTGTTTCGAGGCCATGTGTGTAGATGCTAGGCTCGTCAAGTTTAACCCAAGAATTATGCATGTGCAAAACTGTCTTACACCTGTTGTATGTGAACATAGAGTCTATCACACCCGATCATCACATGGTGTCTTGAAACGACGACCTATAGCAATAGTGCATACTTAGGGAGAACACTTTTACCTTGAAATTTAGTGAAGGGATCATTTTATAATGCTACCGCTGTACTAAGCAAAATAAGATGCATAAAAGATAAACATCACATGCAATCAAAATATGTGACATGATATGGCCATCATGATCTCGTCCTTTTGATCTCCATCTCCAAAGCATAGTCATGATCTCCATCATCCCCCCCTCGACACCTTGATCTCCATCATTGCGGCGTGGTCATCTCGCCAACTATTGCTTCTACAACTATCGCTAACGCATAGTGATAATGTAAAGCAATTACATGGCGTTTGCATTTCATACAATAAAGAGACAGCCATAAGGCTCCTGCCAGTTGCCGATAACTGTACAAAACATGATCATCTCATACAATAATGTTTATCACATCATGTCTTGACCATATCACATCACAACATACCCTGCAAAACAAGTTAGACGTTCTCTACTTTGTTGTTGCAAGCGTGGCTGCTACGGGCTTCTAGCAAGAACCGTTCTTACCTACGGCGAAAACCACAACGATGATTCGTCAAGGAACGGTCATAGTCAAATTCGATTCAACTAGAGTAGGAGAAACAGACACCTGCCAGCCACCTTTATGCAAAACTAGTTGCATGTCTGTCGGTGGAACCGGTCTCATGTACATGGACATGTAACATTGGTCCGGGCCGCTTCATCCCACAATACCGCTGAATCAAAATAAGACGTTGGTGGTAATCAGTATGACTATCACCGCCCACAACTCTTTGTGTTCTACTGGTGCATATCATCTACGCATAGACCTGGCTCATGATGCCACTGTTGGGAATCGTTGCATGGAAAACAAAAAAAATTCTACGCACACGCAATGATCTATCCAAGGAGATGCATAGCAACAAGGGGAAGAGTGTGTCTATGTACCCTCATAGACAGTAAGCGGAAGCATTTAACAACGTGATTGAGGTAGTCGAACTTCTTCTAGCACCGACCGATCAAGTGTCGAACGTATGGAACCTCCGAGTTTTGCACACGTTCAGCTCGGTGGCATCCCTTGCCTTCTTGATCCAGCAAGACATCGACGTAGTAGATGAGTTTCATCAGCATGAGTTGTGGTGACGGTGATGGTGAAGTGATCCTCGCAGGGCTTCTCCTAAGCACTGCAAAAATGTGACCGAGGGTGTAAATGGTGGAGGGGGCGGCGCACATGGCTAGGCAATTGTCTGGTCATGCTAGGCGCCCTCCTCCCACATATATATAGGTGGGGAAGAGAAGGGAGCAGCTCGGAGGGCACCCCAAGTAGGCCGAATCCTACTTGGGGTCCTTGCAATTGGCGCGCCCCCTGCCATATTTGTCGAAGGGGGAAGGAAAGAGGGGGGAGAGAGAAGGAAGTGGGAATCCTATTCCACACTTGCCTTTCCTCCTTCCCCTTTCCTTCTCAACCATTGGTTGGCCCATATGGGGGGCGCACCAGCCCCTTGTGGCTGGTGTGTTTCCCCTCTTGGCCCATAAGGCCCATATCTTTTGCCGGGGGTGCCCGGAACCCCTTTCGGTGACCCGATATGTACTTGGTACCCTTTGGAACACTTCCGGTGTTCAAATACCATCGTCCTATATATCAATATTTACCTCTCATCCATTTCGAGACTCCTCATCATGCCGGTGATCCCATCCGGGACTCCGAAATACATTCGGTCACCAAATCACGTAACTCATATAATACAATATCGTCATCGAGCATTAAGCGTGCGGACCCTACGAGTTCAAGAACTATGTAGAAATGACCGAGACACCTCTCCGGTCAATAACCAATAGTGGAACCTGGATGCCCATATTGGCTCCTACATATTCTAAGAAGATCTTTATTGGTCAAACCGTTCTAACAACATACGTAATTCCCTTTGTCCATCGATATATTACTTGCCCAAGATTCGACGGTCGGTATCTTCATACCTACTTCAATCTCGTTACCGGCAAGTATCTTTACTCGTTCCGTAATACATCAGCTCGTGACTAACTCCTTAGTCATTTGCTTGCAATCTTATGATGTGTATTACCGAGAGGGCCCAGAGATACCTCTCCGATACTCGGGGTGACAAATCCTAATCTCGATCTGTACCAACTGAACAAACACCTTCGGAGATACCCGTAGAGCATCTTTATAATCACCCAGTTACGTTGTGAACTTTGATAGCACACAAGGTATTCCTCCGGTATCCGGGAGTTGCATAATGTCATAGTCAAAGGAATATGTATTTGACATGAAGAAAGCAATAGCAATAAACTGAACGAACATGATGCTAAGTTGACATATGGGTCTTGTCCATCACATCATTATCCTAATGAATGCAATCCCGTTATCAAATCACAACACATGTCTACGGTTAGGAAACCTTAACCATCTTTGATCAACAAGCTAGTCTACTAGAGGCATACTAGGGACACGATATTAGTTTATGTATTCACACATGTATTTAAGTTTTCGACTAATACAATTCTAGCATGAATAATAAACCTTTATCATGAATAAGGAAATATAAAATAACAACTTTATTATTGCCTCCAGGCATATTTCCTTCACGTAGGAAGTACGAGGTGGCGAGGGTGGCTGTGGCCCATATGTAGGCGGAGCAGGCAGCCCGAATGCAGGCGAAGGAGGCTGCCCGGATGCAGACAGAGCAGGACGAGCAGGACACATTCCGCCTAGAGCATGACGGATTCTGCTCGGAGCAGGCGCCCGGCCAGTGATGTGAGGTCATCCGTCACACTCGGACATTGATTTCATTTTGCCATGCCCGTTTTGTTGAACTATGATTTGCTTTGCTTTGTTTCGAACTTTGGCATTCAGACAATTTGTATTGTATGATCGACATGCATGGATTGGATGGATTTCAGGATTGGAATTTGTGGTATGTGGATGTGTGGTGCAACATTTGAGGGGTGCCCGGTCAGTGCCCATGGACGGGCGCATCCGCAGGCGTTTGAGGGGCCGGATTTGCCAAGTCCTGTAGTAGATGCTCTAAGTAGTGTGATAGTTTTCATATGCATGGTCGCATGTAGTGGTAGAAGTTTTTTCATGGTAGCATGTTGATGTGGTCCTTTTTTAATGCATGGTTACATGGTGATGTGGCATAATTGTATGCCGAGATAAATACAAGTAGTGGAGATTACTCTTTTATATGTGATGCCATTTAAATTTTAGAGCTTCATAGCAAAGACTGGCGGCTCATATTTTGTGCTACAACCCTGATGCCGGTCATCTACTTCTTAACGTCATCTCGTCGTTCTTGGACACGCTTGGCGCCCCAGACAATGGCTGGACATGTAGGGCAGACCGTCCATCGACACCGGCTCCTATCGAGTGCCCTGCTCCTAACGCACCCTCCCACCTCATCTCCCACACCTATCGCCTGTCCTGGACCGTTGGAAACCAATGTCATCCACCTAGCGCACCACTTTCTATTAAAATGTTTCGAACTGGGGCATGGCACCTTTTTTGGCACATTTGCAAGTGCAGATGGTGGCCATGGTTGAAGTGTTTTTATACAATAAGTTCATCGAACCATTCCCAATGAATGACAACCACAATGGCTATGAATTGGTGATGATGTTGAGTGTCCTCAATGATGGAAATATGCTCTAGAGGCAATAATAAAATGGTTATTATTATATTTCCTTCATCATGATAAAGGTTTATTATTCATGATAGAATTGTATTGACCAGAAACTTAAATACATGTGTGGATACATAAACAAATATTGTGTCCCTAGTGAGCCTCTACTAGACTAGCTCGTTGATCAAAGATGGTTAAGGTTTCCTAACCATAGAAATGAGTTGTCATTTGATAATGGGATCACATCATTAGGATAATGATGTGATGGACAAGACCCACCCGTTAGCTTAGCATATGATCGTTCAGTTTATTGCTACTGCTTTCTTAATGTCAAATAGATGTTCCTTCGACCATGAGATCATGTAACTCCCGGATACCGGAGGAATACCTGTGTGATATCAAACGTCACAACATAACTGGGTGATCATAAAGATGCTCTACCGGTATCTCCGAAGGTGTCTGTTGAGTTGGCGTGAATCGAGATTGGGATTTGTCACTCCGTGCATCAAAGAGATATCTCTGGGCTCTCTCGGTAATACACATCACAAGTAGATTGCAAGAAAAGTGACTAAGGAGTTAGTTGCAAGATGATGTATTACGGAACGAGTAAAGAGACTTGCCGGTAATGAGATTGAACTAGGTATAGAGATACTGACGATCGAATCTCGGGCAAGTAACATCCCGACAGACAAAGGGAATTATGTATGTTGTCATAAAGGTTCAACCGTTAAAATATCTTCATGGAATATGTAGGAATCGATATGGGCATCCAGGTCCTGCTATTGGTTATTGACCGGAGAGGTGTCTCGGTCATGACTACATAATTCCCGAACCCATAGGGTCGCACGCTTAATGTTCGTTGGCGCTAGAGTAGTATTGGGATATTTGATGATTGGTAACCAAATGTTGTTCGGAGTCCCAGACGTCATGAGGAGTCTCGGAATGGTCGAGAGGTAAAGATTTATATATGGGAAGTCATATTTTGGGTTCCAGAAAAAGGTGTTGTTTTTCGGTATTGTACCGGGAAGCTTCCAGAAGGTTCCAGAGGATTCCGAAGGGGTCCGGAAGTCCACAAGTGGATCCACCACGACCCAAGGGCTAGCATGGGCTACAGGAAGGCGCACTGGCCTTATTGGGCTAGGCGCACCAAGTCCTCAAAAGCCCATGTGGCTAGGGAAGGCAAAAAGGGGAGGAGTCCTGGTAGGAATAGGATTGGACTTGGAGTCCAAGTCCTCTCCCCCTTAGCTGCGCCCTAGGGCTTGGAGGGGTTGTTTCCCACGCCCCCCACCTATATATAGAGCGGAGGGGTGCCCCAAGAGGATACACCAAGCCCTTGGCGCCCTCTCTCTCACGTTACTCCGTAGTTCCACCGCCTCGTCCCGGCGACGCTTAGCAAAGCGTGATACGTCTCCAACGTATCTATAATTTTTGATTGTTCCATGCTATTATATTATCTGTTTTGGATTTGTATATGCATTAATACGCTATTTTATATTATTTTGGGGATTGACCTATTAACCCAGAGCCTAGTGCCAGTTTCTGTTTTTCCCTTGTTTTTTAGCTTCGCAGAAAAGGAATACTAAACGGAGTCCAAACGGAATAAAACTTTACGATGATTTTTCTTGGACCAGAAGACACCCAGGGGCCTTGGAGTGCAAGTCAGAAGAGACACGAGGCAACGGCAAGGGTGGAGGGCGCGCCCTAGGGGAGCGCCCCCTACCTTGTGGGCCCCTCGGTGACCCTCTGACCTAGATCTTCCTCCTATATATTCACATATATTCCAGAACCCTCAGAAGTACCGACGAAAACAATTTTCCACCGCCACAATCTTCTATTCCCGTGAGATCCCATCTTGGGGCCTTTTCTGGCATCCTCCCCGAGGGGGGTTCTATCACGAAGGTGATAACCCACAAGTATAAGGGATCACAACAGTTTTCGAGGGTAGAGTATTCAACCCAAATTTATAGATTTGACACAAGGGGAGCCAAAGAATATTTGAAGGTATTAGCAGCAAAGTTATCAATTCAACCACACCTGAAGATTAAATATTTGCAGCAAAGTGATTAGTAGCACAGTAGTATGATAGTTTTGATGATAGCAACAGTAGTAACGGTAACAGTAATAGTGATAGCAGTGATATTGTAGCAGCAACGATAGCAGTAGCAACGATAGTAACTTAGCAACTACAATATAAGATAAATTCGTAGGCATTGGATCGATGACTCGTTGGATGATATTCATCATGAGACAGTTATAACATAGGGCGATACGGCACTAGCACTAGCTCATAATATAATGTAGGCATGTATTCCGTAAATAGTCATACGTGCTTATGGAAAGAACTTGCATGACATCTTTTGTCCTACCCTCCCGTGGCAGCGGGGTCCTATTGAAAACTAAGGGATATTAAGGCCTCCTTTTAATAGAGAACCGGAACAAAGCAATAACACACGGTGAATACATGAACTCCTCAAACTACGGCCATCATCGGGAGTGGTCTCGACTTCTGTCACTCCGGGGTTGCCGGATCATAACACGTAGTAGGTGACTATAACTTGCAAGATCGGATCTAGAGCATGGATATAATGGTGATAACATAAATGGTTCAAATCTGAAATCATGGCACCCGGGCCCAAAGTGACAAGCATTAAGCATGGCAAAGTCATAGCAACATCAATCTCAGAACATAGTGGATACTAGGGATCAAGCCATAACAAAACTAACTTGATTACATGATGAATCTCATCCAACTCCTCACCGACCAGCGAGCCTACGAAGGAATTACTCACTCCCGGTGGGAAGCATCATGGAATTGGGGATGGTGATGTGTTGGTGTTGACGAAGATGAAAGACCCCCCTCTCCGGAGCCCCAAACAGACTCTAGATTTGCCCTCCCGAGGAAGAACAGGGCTTGGCGGCGGCTCCGTCTCGTGAAACATGATAATTTTCTTTTTTTCTAATTTTTTTTCTGGAAATATGGGATTTTATAGCATCGGTTTGAGGGTCAGCAGGGCCACCAGGTGGGCAGCACCCACCTGGGCACGCCTAGGGGCCCTGGCGCGCCCTGGTGGGTTGTGCCCACCCAGGTGCCCCCTTAGGTCCATCCTGGCTCCAGAAATTTGCATTTATTGTATAAAAATCCTCGCAAAGTTTCGTTCAATTCCGAGAACTTTTATTTCTGCACAAAAACAACACCATGGTAGTTCTGCTGAAAACAGCGTCAGTCCGGGGTTAGTTTCATTCAAATCATGCAAATTAGAGTCCAAAACAAGAGGAAAAGCGTTAGGAAAAGTAGATACGTTGGAGACATATCAGGAGGGCATCTACATAAACTCTATTACCCTTTCGATGAAGTGTGAGTAGTTTACCTCAGACCTACGGGTCCATAGCTAGTAGCTAGATGGCTTCTTCTCTCTCTTTCATTCTCAATACCATGTTCTGCTCGATGTTCTTGGTGATCTATCCGATGTAATCTTCTTTTGCGGTGTGTTTGTCGAGATCCGATGAATTGTGAATTTATGATCAACTTGTCTAAGAATATTATTTGAATCTTCTCTGAGTTCTTATATGCATTATTTGATATCTTTGTATTTCTCTTCAAAATTATCGGTTTGGTTTGGCCAACTAGATTGGTTTTTCTTGCAATGGGAGAGGAGCTTAGCTTTGGGTTCAATCTTGTGTGATTTCACCCAGTGACAAAGCAGGGTTAGCAAGACACGTATTGAACTGTTGCCATCAAGGATAAAAACATGGGGTATTCATCGTATTGTTTGAGTTTATTCCTCTACATCATGTCATCTTACTTAAGGCGTTACTCTGTTCTTTATGAACTTAATACTCTAGATGCATGCTGGATAGCGGTCGATGTGTGGAGTAATAGTAGTAGATGTAGCCAGGAGTCGGTCTACTTGACACGGACGTGATGCCTATATTTCATAATCCTTGCCTTGGATATCGTCATAACTTTGCGCTTTTCTATCAGCTGCTCGACAAAAATTTGTTCACCCACCGTATTATTTGCCTTCATGAGAGAAGCCTCTAGTGAAACCTATGGCCCCCGGATCTATTTTCCATCATATAGTTTCCGATCTACTATCTTGCAATCTTTTATTTTCAGATCTATAAACCAAAGAAACCCAAAAATATTTTATCTTTTGTTTAGTTTTTCTATCTCTATCAGATCTCACCTTTGCAATTGACCGTGAAGGGATTGACAACCCCTTTATCGCGTTGGGTGCAAGTGTTTGACTGTTTGTGTAGGTGCATCTATTGGGGACTTGCGCGTTTCTCCCACTGGATTGATGCCTTGGTTCTTAACTGAGGGAAATACTTATCTCTACTGTGCTGCATCACCCTTTCCTCTTCAAGGGAAAAACCAACACAAGCTCAAGAAGTAGCAAAGCGATGTTGGTGCTCCACCATCACCACCATGACGTCATGTTGGTTGTGATCCCATCTACTTCTCCTCTCCCGCTTGATGGATCAAGAAGGAGGAGACGTCATCGAGCCGCATGTGTGATAAACTCGGAGGTGTCGTCCGTTCGGCACTAGATCGGTTGGATCGTGATCGTATCGCGAAGAGTGTGACTACATCAATCGCATGATAAACGCTTCTGCTTAACAGTCTACGAGGGGTACGTAGACACACTCCCCCTCTCGTAGCTATGCATCTCCATGGATGGATCTTGCATGTGCATAGAATTTCTTTTGTTTTCCATGCAACATTCCCCAACAGTGGCATCAGAGCCAAGTCTATGTGGAGATGATATGCACGAGTAGAACACAAAGGAGTTGTGGGCGGTGATGGTCATACTGCTTACCACCAACGTCTTATTTTGATTCGGCGGCATTGTGGGATGAAGCGGCCCGGACCAACCTTACATGTCCACGTACATGATACAAGTTCCACTGACTCACATGCAATTTGTTTTGCATAAAGGTGGATGGTGGGTGTCTATTCCTCCTACTTTAGTTGAATCAAATTTCACTATGGCCGGTCCTTGAAGAAGGTTAAAACAGCAAACTTGATAATCACCATTGTGGTTTTGCGTAGGTAAGAACGGTTCTTGCTAGTTGCCCATAGAAGCCACGTAAAACTTGCAACAACAAAGTAGAGGACGTCTAACTTATTTTTGCAGGGTATGTTGTGATGTGATATGTTCAAGACGTAATGTGATGTACGTTGTTGTATGAGATGATCATGTTTTGTAATATCAGCAACCGGCAGGAGCCTTAGGGTTGTCTCTTAATTATTGTATGAAATGCAAGCACCATGTAATTGCTTTAGTTTATCGCTATGCGTTAGCAATAGCGAGACGACCCTGACGCAATGATGGAGATCAAGGTGTCGAGCCGGTGACAGTGGAGATCATGACGATGCTTTGAAGATGGAGATCAAAAGCACAAGATGATGATGGCCATATCATGTCACATATTTTGATTGCATGTGATGTTTATCCTTTATGCATCTTATTTTGCTTAGAATGACAGTAGTATTATAAGATGATCCCTTCACTAAGTTTCAAGATTAAAGTGTTCTCCCCGAGTATGCACCGTTGCTAAAGTTCGTCGTTTCGAAGCACCTCGTGATGATCGGGTGTGATAGACTCTATGTTCACATACAACGGGTGTAAGCCAGATTTACACGCGCGGGATACTTGGGTTAAACTTGACAAGCCTAGCATGTACAAACATGGTCTCAAAACACTGGAGACGGAAAGGTCGAACATGAGTCATATAGTAGATATCATCAACATGAAGATGTTCACCATTGATGACTACCCCATCTCACATGATGATCGGACATGGTTTAGTTGATCTGGATCATGTATCACTTAGACAACTTGAGGGATGTTGATTTAAGTGGGAGTCATTAGTAATTTGATTAATTGAACTAGATTTATCATGAACATAGTCAAAATGTCTTTGCAAATTATGTTGTAGTTCAATAGCTCGCGATGTAGCTTCCCTGTTTTCTGATACGTTCCTAGAGAAAACTAAGTTGAAAGTTGAAGGTAGCAATAATGTAGACTGGGTCCGTGATCTGAGGATTATCATCATTGCTGCACACAAGGGTTATGTCCTTGATGCACCGCTAGGTGACAGACCTGTTGCAGGAGCTGATGGACGTTATGAATGGTTGGCAAAGCTCGATCTGATGACTACTTGATAGTTTAGTGTGCCATGCTTTATAGCTTAGAATCGGGGCTCCAAAGACATTTTGAATGCCATGGAACATATGAGATGTTCCAAGAGCTGAAATTGGTATTTCAGTCTCATGCCCGTGCTGAGAGGTATGACACCTCTGACAAGTACTTTGCCTACAAGATGGAGGAGAATAGCTCAGCCAGTGAGCATGTGCTCAGAATGTCTGGGTATTACCATCGCTTGAATCAAGTGGGAGTTAAATCTTCCAGGTAATAGTGATTGATAGAATTCTCCAGTCACTATCACCAAGCTACTGGAGCTTTGTGATGAACTATAATATGCAAGGGATGACGAAAACGATTCCCGAGCTCTTCACGATGCTGAAATCAGCGGATGTAGAAATCAAGAAGGAGCATCAAGTGTTGATGGTTAACAAGACCACTAGTTTCAAGAAAAAGGGCAAGGGAAAGAATGGGAACTACAGGAAGAATGGCAAGCAAGTTGCCGCTCCCGTGAAGAAGCCCAAAACTAGACCCAATCCTAAAAATAAGTGCTTCTACTGCAAGGGAAATGGTCGCGGGAAGCGGAACTACCCCAAATACTTGGCAGATAAGAAGGATGGCAAAGTAAACAAAGGTATATTTGATATACATGTTATTGATGTGTACCTTACTAGTGCTCATAGTAGCCCCTGGGTATTTGATACCGGTTCAGTTGCTAAGATTAGTAACTCGAAATAGGAGTTGTAGAATAAACAGAGACTAGTTAAGGGCGAGGTGACGATGTGTGTTGGAAGTGTTTCCAAGATTGATATGATCACTGTCGCACACTCCCTCTACCTTCGGGATTAGTGTTGAGGCTGAATAAATGTTATTTGGTGTTTGCATTGAGCATGAACAAGATTACATCGTGTCTATTCCAATACGGTTATTCATCTAAGTTAGAGAAAAAATGTTGTTCTGTTTACATGAATAAAACCTTCTATGGTCATACACCCAATGTGAATGGTTTATTGAATCTCAATCGTAGTGATACATATATTCATAATATTGATGCCAAAAGATGCAAAGTTGATAATGACAGTGCAACATACTTGTGGCACTGCCGTTTAGGTCATATTGGTATAAAGCGCATGAAGAAACTCCATGCGGATGGACTTTTGGAATCACTTGATTGTGAATCATTTGATACTTGTAAACCATGCCTCATGGCTAAGATGACTAAAACTCCATTCTCCAGAACAATGTAGCGAGCTAATGACTTACTAGAAATAATACATACCGACGTATGCAGTCCGATGACAATGCGGAACTGTTTCACAACTCACGCCGCCTAGAATACCACAGTGTAATGGTGTGTCCGAACATCGTAACCGTACTTTATTATATATGGTGCGTTCTATGATGTCGCTTACCGATTTGCCTTTATAGTTTTGGCGTTATGCATTATAGACAACCGCATTCATGTTAAAGAGGGCACCGCCTAAATCCGTTGAGACGACACCATATGAACTATGGTTTGGCAAGAAACCTAAAGTTGTCATTTCTTAAAGTTTGGGGATGCGACGCTTATGTCAAAAGGCTTCATCCTGATAAACTCGAACCCAAATAGGAGAAGTGCGTCTTCATAGGATGCCCTAAGGAAACTATTGGGTACACCTTCTACCACAGATCCGAAGGCAAGATCTTTGTTGTCGAGAATGGGTCCTTTCTAGAGAAGGAGTTTCTCTCAAAAGAAGTGAGTGGGAGGAAAGTAGAACTTGATGAGTTAGTTGTACCTTCTCTTGAATTAGAAAGTAGCTCACGAGAGAAAACCATTCCCATGATGCCTACACTAACTAGAGAGGAAGCTAATGATGATGATCATGAAACTTCAAATCAAGTTACAACTAGACCTCGTAGGTCGACCAGAACATGTTCCGCACCAGAATGGTATGGTAATCCTGTCCTAGAGTTCATGTTGTTGGACAACGGCGAACCTTCGAAGAAGCTATGATGAGCCCAGATTCCAACAAATGGCTTAAGGCTATGAAATCTAAGATGGGATCCATGTATGCAAACAAAGTGTGGACTTTAGTGGACTTGCCCGATGATCGGCAGGCCATTGAAAATAAATGGATCTTCAAGAGGAAGTCGAACGCTGATGGTAATGTCATTGACTACAAAGCTCGACTTGTCACAAAAGGTTTTCGGCAAGTTCAAGGGGTTGAATATGATGAGACTTTCTCACCCGTAGCGATGCTTAAGTCTGTCCGAATCATGTTAGCAATTGCCACATTTTATGATTATGAAATCTGGCAAATGGACGTCAAAACTGCATTCCTTGATGGATTTATTAAAGAAGAGTTGTATATGATGCATCTAGAAGGTTTTGTCGATCCTAAAGGTGCCGACAAAGTGTGCAAACTCTAGCGATCCATCTATGGACTGGTGCATGCATCTCAGAGTTGGAATATATGCTTTGATGAGGTGATCAAAGCATATGGTTTTATACAGACTTATGGTGAAGCGTGTATTTACAAGAAAGAGAGTGGGAGCTCTGTAGCATTTCCGATATTATATGTGAAAGACATATTGTTGATTGGAAATGATATACAATTTCTGGATAGCATAAAAGGATACTTGAATAAGATTTTTCCAATAAAAACCTCGATGAAGCTACTTACATATTGGGCATTGATACGTCTCCAATGTATCTATAATTTTTAGCTGTTCCATGCTATTATATTATCTGTTTTCGATGTTTTATATGCATTAATATGCTATTTTATATTATTTTTGGGACTAACCTATTAACCTAGAGCCCAGCGCCAGTTCCTGTTTTTTCCTTGTTTTTGAGTTTCGTAGAAAAGGAATACCAAACGGGGTCCAAATGGAATGAAACCTTCGCGATGATTTTTCTTGGACCAGAAGACAACCATGAGACTTGGAGATGAAGTCGGAGGATCCACGAGGCGGCCACAAGGACGGAGGGCGCACCTAGGGGAGTAGGGCGCGCCACCCACACTTGTGGGCCCCCCGTGACCCTCTTGACCTAATTCTTTCGCCTATATATTCCCATATATCCCCAAACCACCAAAGACATCCACAAAAACACTTTTCCGCCGCCTCAACCTTCTGTACCCGTGAGATCCCATCTAGGGACCTTTTCCGGCACTCTGCCAGAGGGGGATTCAATCATGGAGGGCTTCTACATCAACTTTATTGCCCTTCCAATGAAGCGTGAGTAGTTTACCACAGACCTACGGGTCCATAGCTAGTATCTAGATGGCCTCTTCTCTCTCTTTGGTTCTCAATACCATGTTCTCCTAGATGTTGTTGGAGATCTATTCAATGTAATACTTTTTTGTCGTGTGTTTGCTGAGATCCGATGAATTTTGGATTTATGATCATCTTATCTATGAATATTATTTGAATCTTCTCTGTATTCTTATATGCATGATTTGATATCTTTGTAATTCTCTTCAAACTATCGGTTTGGTTTGGCCAACTAGGTTGGTTTTTCTTGCAATGGGAGAAGTGCTTAGCTTTGGGTTCAATCTTGTGGTGTCCTTTCCCAGTGACAGTAGGGGTAGCAAGGCACGTATTGTATTGTCGCCATCGAGGATAAAAAGATGGGGTTTTCATCATATTGCTTGAGTTAATTCCTCTACATCATGTCATCTTACTTAATATGTTACTCCGTTCTTTTTGAACTTAATACTCTCGATGCATGCTGGATAGTGGTCGATGTGTGGAGTAATTGTAGTAGATGTAGAATCCTTTCAGTCTACTTGACACGAGCATGATGCATATATTCATGATCATTGCCTTAGATATTGTCATAACTTTGCGCTTTTCTACCAGTTGCTCGGCAGTAATTTGTTCACCTACCGTATTATTTGCTATCTTGAGAGAAGCCTCTAATGAAACCTATGGCCCCCCGGTCTATCTTCCGATCTACAATATTAGTTTCCGATTTACTATTTTGCAATCTTTTACTTTCCGATCTATAAACCAAAAATACCAAAATTATTTACTTTATCGGTTATCTATCTCTATCGGATCTCACTTTTGCAAGTAACCTGAAGAGATTGACAACTCCTTTATCGTGTTGGATGCAAGTTGTTTGATTGGTTGTGCAGGTATTCGGTGATTTGTGCGTTATCTCCTACTGGATTGATACCTTGGTTCTCAAACTGAGGGAAATACTTATCTCCACTTTTCTGCATCACCATTTCCTCTGCAAGGGAAAAACCAACGCAAGCTCAAGAAGTAGCAGGAAGAATTTCTAGCGCTGTTGCCGGGGAGATATACGCCAAGTCAAGAAATACTAAGTACCCATCATAAACTCTCATCTCTTGCATTACATTATTCTCCATTCGCCTCTCGTTTTCCTCTCCCCCACTTCTAAAATGATTTTCGAAAAGATTTTCCTTTTCTTCGCCCCTCTTCCGTTCGTCTTTTATGCTTGCTTTTTGTGTGCTCGTGTGTTGGATTGCTTGCTTTGTCACGATGGCTCAAGAGAATACCAAATTGTGTGACTTTTCCAACACCAATAACAATGATTTCATTAGTACTCCGATTGCTCCCGCCAATAGTGCGGAATCTTGTGAAATTAATGCCGCTTTGCTGAATCTTGTTATGAAAGATCAATTTTCTGGCCTTCCTAGTGAAGATGTTGCTTCGCATCTAAACAATTTTGTTGATTTGTGTGATATGCAAAAGAAAAAATATGTGGATAATGATATTGTTAAATTGAAGCTATTTTCGTCCTCACTTAGGGATCGTGCTAAAACTTGGTTTTCATCTTTTTCCTAAAAACAATATTGATTCATGGAATAAATGTAAAGATGCCTTTATTTTCAAGTATTTTCCTCCCGCTAAGATCATCTCCCTTAGGAACAATATTATGAATTTTAAGCAACTTGATCATGAACATGTTGCACAATCTTGGGAGAGGATGAAATTTATGATACAAAATTGCCCTACTCATGGTTTGAATTTGTGGATGATTATACAAAAAAATTATGTCGGGTTGAATTTCTCTTCTAGAAATCTTTTAGATTCGGCCGCGGGAGGTACTTTTATGGAAATTACTTTAGGAGAAGCTACTAAACTCCTAGATAATATTATGGTTAATTATTCTCAATGGCACACCGTAAGATCTTCCACTAGTAAAAAAGTGCATGCGCTTGAAGAGATTAATGTTTTGAGTGGAAAGATGGATGAACTTATGATTTTTTTTTTGCTAGAAAGAGTGCTCCTATTGATCCTAATGATATGCCTTTGTCTAGTTTGATTGAAAATAATAATTAATCTATGTATGTGAATTTTGTTGGTAGGAACAATTTTGGTAACAACGCTTATAGAGGTAATTTTAATCCTAAGTTGTTTCCTAGTAATCCCTTTTATAATTATGGTAATTCCTACAACAATTCTTATGGAAATTTTAATAAGATGCCCTCTGATTTTGAGATTAGTGTTAAAGAATTTATGAGTTCGCAAAAGAATTTCAATGCTTTGGTTGAAGAAAAATTTCTCAAGATTGATGATTTGGCTAGGAACGTGGATAGAATTTCTCTTGATGTTGATTCTTTGAAACTTAGATCTATTCCACCTAAGCATGATATCAATGAGTCTCTCAAAGCCATGATAATTTCCATTGATGAGTGCAAAGAAAGAACCGCTAAGATGCATGCTAAACGAGATTGGTTTGTAAAAGCATGTTCTTCTAGTTTTCACAAAAATAATGATGAATCTCTTAACGTGATTGATGTGAATCCTATTGAATCTTTGTTTTATAATATAAATCTTGATAAAGATGGGACAGGAGATGAGTCAACTTTAGTTAAAAGGTGTCCCAATGATTCGGAGTTTTTAGATCTTGATGCAAAAATTGATAAAAGTGGGATTGGAGAGGTCAAAACTTTAAGTAGCAATGAATCCAGTCTCTTGGATTTCAAGGAATTTCATTATGATAATTGTTCTTTAATAGATTGTATTTCCTTGTTGCAATCCATGTTGAATTCTCCCCAGGCTTATAATCAAAACAAAGCTTTTACCAAACATATCGTTGATGCTATGATGCAATCTTTTGAAGAAAAGCTTGAATTGGAAGTTTCTATCCCTAGAAAACTGTATGATGAGTGGGAACCTACTATTAAGATTAAAATTAAAGATTATGAGTGCCATGCTTTATGTGATTTGGGTGCTAGCGTTTCCACAATTCAAAAAAACATTATGTGATGTGTTAGGTCTTCATGAATTTGATGATTGTTCTTTAAATTTGCATCTTGCGGATTCCACCATTAAGAAACCTATGGGAAGGATTAATGATGTTCTTATTGTTACAAATAGGAATTATGTGCTTGTAGATTTCATTTTTCTTGATATAGATTGCAATCCTACATGTCCTATTATTCTTGGTAGACCTTTCCTTAGAACAATTGGTGCAATTATTGATATGAAAGAAGGAAACATTAGATTTCAATTTCCGTTAAGGAAGGACATGGAACACTTTCCTAGAAAGAAAATTAAATTGCCATATGAATCTATTATGAGAGCCACTTATGGATTGCATACCAAAGATGACAATACCTAGATCTATTCGTGTTTTATGCCTAGCTAAGGGCACTAAACAATAGCGCTTGTTGGGAGGTGATACGTCTCCAACGTATCTACCTTTCCAAACACTTTTGCACTTGTTTTGGACTCTAATTTGCATGATTTGAATGAAACTAACCCGGTGACGCTGTTTTCAGCAGAACTGCCATGGTGTTGTTTATTGTGCACAAAAAAAAAGTTCTTAGAATGACCTGAAAATCCACAGAGATAACTTTTGGGAAATATAAAAAATACTAGAGAAAGAATCAAGGCCAGGGGGTCCACGAGGGTGGGGGTGCGCCCTCCCCCCTGGGCGCGCCCCCTGTCTCGTGGGCCCCCTGATGCTCCACCGACCTCAACTCCAACTCCATATATACCGTTTCGACAGAGAAAAAATCAGAGAGAAAGTTTCATCGCGTTTTACGATACGGAGCCGCCGCCAAGCCCTAATCTCTCTCGGGAGGGCTGATCTGGAGTCCGTTCGGGGCTCCGGAGAGGGGAATTCATCGCCGTCGTCATCATCAACCATCCTCCATCACCAATTTCATGATGCTCACCTCCGTGCGTGAGTAATTCCATCGTAGGCTTGCTGGATGGTGATGGGTTGGATGAGATTTACCATGTAAAAGTTAGTTTTGTTAGGGTTTGATCCCTAGTATCCACTATGTTCTGAGATTGATGTTGCTATGACTTTGCTATGCTTAATGCTTGTCACTAGGGCCCGAGTGTCATGATTTCAGATATGAACCTATTATGTTTTCATGAATATATGTGAGTTCTTGATCCTATCTTGCAAGTCTATAGTCACATATTATGTGTTGTGATCCGACAACCCCGAAGTGACAATAATCGGGATACTTCTCGGTGATGACCATTGTTTGAGGAGTTCATGTATTCACTATGTGCTAATGCTTTGTTCCGGTTCTCTATTAAAAGGAGGCCTTAATATCCCTTAGTTTCCACTAGGACCCTGTTACCACGGGAGGGTATGACAAAAGATGTCATGCAAGTTCTTTTCCATAAGCATGTATGACTATATTCAGAATACATGCCTGCATTACATTGATGAACTCGAGCTAGTTCTGTGTCACCCTATGTTATAGCTATTACATGAGGAATCGCATCCGACATAATTATCCATCACAGATCCAATGCCTACGAGCTTTTCACATATTGTGCTTCGCTTATTTACTTTTCCATTGCTACTGTTACAATTACTACAAAACTGCTATCTTTACTTTTGCCACTGTTACCATTACTATCATACTACTTTGCTACTAAATAATTTGCTGCAGATACTAAGTTATCCAGGTGTGGTTGAATTGAAAACTCAACTACTAATACTTAAGAATATTCTTTGGCTCCCCTTGTGTCGAATCAATAAATTTGGGTTGAATACTCTACCCTCAAAAGCTGTTGCGATCCCCTACACTTGTGGGTTATCAAGACTAATTTCTGGCGCCGTTGCCGGGGAGCATAGCTCTATTCTTTGAGTTACTTGGGATTTATATCTGTTGATCACTATGAGGAGCTTGAAAGATGAAAGAACCAAGATTTTTCCCTCCACTACGAGGGGAGGTAAGGAACTGCCATCTAGCTCTGCACTAGATTCTCCTTCTATTTTGAGTAAGCTTGCGACACCTAAACCTGCTACTGCTATGAATTCTGATATGTCGCATATTATTGATGATGCCACTTCTGCTATGCATGATATTTATGATGAAACTACTTCTGTGTGTGATACTACTTTGCCATTAGGTGAATTTCTTGAAGAACAACTTGCTAGGGTTAGAGAGAATGAAATTATTGAAGATGCTATTATTGATGATAGTGATGATGAAAGTTCTCCCCCAGATTATGAATTACCTGTTGTTCCTGAGGGTTATGTTATGGATGAGGAAGCTGCTAGAGTTATCTTTGCTTGCAAAGATAGATATGATCTTAAGAAGTTATTAGCAAAATGGAAGCAGCAATCTCTTAATGCTAGAATGAAACCTGACCCCACTTTTGCTACTTCACCTATCTGTTTTACTGATAAGGATTATGAATTCTCTGTTGATCCTGAGATTATTACTTTGGTTGAATCTGATCCTTTTTATGGCCTTGAATCTGAAACTGTTGTGGCTCATCTTACCAAGTTAAATGATATAGCCACCCTGTTCACTAACGATGAGAAGTCTCGCTATTATTATATCCTTAAGATATTTCCGTTCTCATTGAAGGGTGATGCTAAGACTTGGTTTAATTCTCTTGATCCTGGTTGTGTGCGTAGTCCCCAGGATATGATTTATTACTTCTCTGCTAAATATTTCCCTGCTCATAACAAGCTGCCTTGCGGGAAATATATAATTTTGTGCAAATCAAAGAAGAGAGTCCCCCACAAGCTTGGGGGAGGCTTCTCCGATTACTTAATGCTTTGCCTGATCATCCTCTTAAGAAAAATGAAATAGTTGATATCTTTTATAATGGACTAACCGATGCTTCCAAGGACTACTTGGATAGTTGTGCTGGTTGTGTTTTCAGGGAAAGAGCAGTCGACCAAGCTGAATTATTATTGAATAATATGTTGACTAACGAAAATAATTGGACTCTTCCCGAGCCAATTCCTGAGGCAATCCCTGAGCCAATTGAGCCAACTCCTGAGCCTATTCCTAAACCCACTCCGAAGAAGAGGGGCGTTTCTATTTCTCAATCCTGAAGATATGCAAGAGGCAAAGAAATCAATGGAAGAAAAAGGTATTAAAGCTGAAGATGTTAAGAATTTACCTCCTATTGAAGAAATACATGGTCTTAATATACCGCCTGTTGAAGAACCACATTGTCTTGATAACCCGACATAGGTAGTAAAGGTAAATTCTCTCTATAGATATGATAAAGTTGAAATTCCTTCTACTAAATTCCATAGACCATGCTTAATTGATTTTGATGACTTCATGGCTAGACAAGAAAGTTTTAATGCTTATGTTGGTAGAGAATTATAGAATAATGCTTTTGAGATAGGACACTTGAGTGATTATATGGCAAGAGTTAAAGGTGAACTTAAACTCATTAGCAAATATGCTTCTATGGTTACCACTCAAGCGGAGCAAGTACTTAAAGCTAAAAGTGATTTGCTTGATGAATTAAATAATAAACAAGACTTTGCTGTTAGAGTGGCTACTAGAACTGGTAGAATGACTCGGGAACATTTGTATCCTGAAGGCCACCCTAAGAGAATCGAGCAGGATTCTCAGAGAAATAATTTAGAGGCACCTAGTTCTTCCAAAAAGAAGGAAAAGAAAAACGGTATGACTTTGCGTGCTTCTAGTGAACCTGTTGTAGACACACCTGAGAATCCCAATGACATTTCTATTTCTGATGCTGAGACACAATCAGGTGTTGAACATGAACCTAGTGACAATGTTAATGATAATGTTCATGTTGATGCTCAACCTAGCAAAAATAATGATGTAGAAATTGAATCTGTTGTTGATCTTGATAACCCACAATCAAAGAATCAACGTTATGATAAAAGAGACTTTGTTGCTAGGAAGCACGGTAAAGAAAGAGAACCATGGGTTCAGAAACCCATGCCCTTTCCTCCTAAACCATCCAAGACAAAGGATGATGAGGATTTTGAGTGCTTTGCTGAAATGATTAGACCTATTTTCTTACGTATGCGCTTGACTAATATGCTTAAATTAAATCCTTATGCTAAGTATATGAAGGATATCATTACAAATAAAAGAAAGATACCGGAATCTGAAATTTCCACCATGCTTTCTAATTACACTTTTAAGGGTGGAATACCAAAGAAACTTGGAGACCCAGGGGTACCAACTATACCATGCTCCATTAAAAGAAATTATGTTAAAACTGCTTTATGTGATCTTGGAGCCGGTGTTAGTGTTATGCCTCTCTCTTTATATCGTAAACTTGAATCGAATAAGTTGACACCTACTGAAATATCTTTGCAAATGGCTGATAAATCAACTGCTATACCTGTCGGTATTTGTGAGAATGTGCCTGTTGTGGTTGCAAATGTCACTATCTTAATGGACTTTGTTATTCTTGATATTCCCGACAACGATAGTATGTCGATTATCCTTGGTAGACCCTTTTTGAATACTACAGGGGTTGTTATTGATTGCAACAAAGGCAATGTCACTTTTCATGTTAATGGTAATGAGCATACGGTACACTTTCCAAGGAAACAATCTCAAGTTCATAGCATCAATTCTATTGGAAAATTTCCAACTATCATTATTGGAGGTTTTGAATTTCCTCTTCCTACTGCCAAGAAAAAGTATGATATTCTTATTGTGGGGGATGTTCATATCCCCGTTGAGGTAACCTAGTGTTATTCAAAATTTCTCCGGTTCCGTGTTATTCGGAATGAGTTTGTTAACAAGACTTGATCAACCTTGTTAGTGGATTCATTTTGATGATCATGAGATGGATGAAACTAGAAGGCACAAACTTCTGTACCCTCTTTTTACTTTCTATTATTTAGAATAAATAAAGCAAAAATAGTATTATCTGTCTGTTTTCTGAATCATCCGTGCAATAAAAAATATCCTGAAAATAAAAGTGCTCCAAAGGCCCTGCAAATTTAGTATGATTTTTTATGGAATATTTGAGGATTTTAGGCACTAAAATCACTATAGGGGGCAAGCACACAGCCACGAGAGTGGAGGGCGCGCCCTTGTCGATGTCGAAATCGGCGGATCTCGGGTAGGGGTCCCGATCTATGCGTCAAGGCTGATGGTAACAGGAAGCAAGGGACACAGATGTTTACCTGTGTTGGGCCCTCTCGATGGAGGTAAAACCCTACTTCTGCTTGATTAATATTGAAGATATGGGTAGTACAAGAGTAGATCTACCACGAGATCGTAGAGGCTAAACCCTAAGAGCTAGCCTATGATGGTATGATTGTAACTGTGATCGGCCTTCTAAGGACCAACCTCTCCGGTTTATATAGACACCAGAGAGGGCTAGGGTTTACATGGAGTCGGTTACAAGAAAGGAAACACAATATCCGGATTGCCAAGCTTGCCTTCCACGCCAAGGAGAGTCCCATATGGACACGGGCCGAAGTCTTGAGTCTTGCGTCTTCATGCTTCAATAGTCCGGAGGTTGTACACAGTCCGACTGTCCAGATACCCCCTAATCCAGGACTCCCTCAGTAGCCCCTGAACCAGGCTTCAATGACGATGAGTCCGACGCGTAGTATTGTCTTCGGCATTGCAGGGCGGGTTCCTTCTCCGAATACTCTGAAGTAATAATCGAACACTTGAATCATGTCCAGATCCACAAAATGATCTTTACACACCGGTGTAGAGAGAATGATATTTCACAAACGCAATCTGCTGACAACCTTTTTAGACGATGTGACATGTTATCACGGTTTGATCATTATTCGAACCATTTTCCCACAACCAGCCACAACGCATATTGCGAGGCGGTTTCTTTGACACATCTTGTCAAAGCAGAGATCGTGTCCCCTTATCATGGGATTCTCATCAATACGGGTATGGGTAATCCCGGGATCAATCGTGGCATCAAGCGATTCCCAGCGGTGGGGGCGCACCGCTTTGGCGCCTCTATAAAGGGTAATTTCCGCCTTGCCTTCCTCCTCCTTTTCCCACTCTTGCCCCTCGAGCTCCAGCGCCCAAGCTCAAGTCTTCTCCGCACTCTAAACATGTCCGGGCAGGAGGCAAGTGGGTGACTTCCACCGTCAAGGAGAAGCACATCACAAATCTTCGGGCGGCCGGATACTTGGCCGCAGACATAGCGCACCGGCTACCGGACGCCGGGCAGGTCATTCCGACCCCAAGACCCCACAAGAGGGTCGTATTTGTCGCCCACTTCATCCGTGGACTGGGATTTCCACTCCATCCCTTCGTCCGCGGGCTCATGTTCTACTACGGGCTAGATTTCCATGATCTAGCCCCAAATTTCATCCTCAAAATCTCGGCGTTCATCATCATATGCGAGGCCTCCCTCCGCATCCGGCCTCATTTCGGCCTATAGCTGCAAACCTTCTGCGTGAAGCCGAAGATTGTAAGCGGCCAGCAAGCGGAGTGCGGAGGGGACATGGTTGGCAAGATGCCTAAAGTCACCTGGCTAGACGGTTCCTTTGAAGAGACCGTCAAAGGGTGGCAATCGGGGTGGTTCTACATCACCGAGCCGCGCAGCGCCAACTGGGTGGCGGCCCCCGAGTTCCGATCCGGAGCCCCCATGCGGCTCACCTCCTGGGAAAAGGAGGGCCTGTCCTGGGGCGAATCTATGGAGCTGACCGGACTCCAGACCTGCATCAAAAGCATGAAGGACAAGAACATCAAGCTTGTCAACGTGATCCAGGTCATGCTCGTTCGTCGGATTCTGCCCTGCCAAAGGCGGGCATTCAATCTGTGGGAGTTCGTGTCGGCCGAACACCAGACGCTCCGGAAGCTCTACGACATGACGCACAAAGGCACATGGAAGGTGTTGTTCAAGGCCTCCGAAGTACCTCCTCCCACATCCAAGGACCGCGGGCTTCACGCCGCGCGGCCTCCTAGTCAGGTGAGTTCTCAGACTACCACCGAATTCGGTTCTTCCCAATATATTCATGGGAGAGCCTTAAGTAGTTATGCATATTTGTTCAGGATTATGTGGAGACAATGGAGCAGGTTTACTGTCCGGCTCCGCTGCCAGAAGGCCCAGCTGATGCTTTCCTGACGGAGATGCTGGTCCCGGCACCATACAAGGTGCCGGAGAAGAAGGCCGAAAAGAAGGCCCTGGGGACCCGAAAGGGTCTCCGTCGTAAGGTTGTGCCAGAGGCCTCGTCCGAAGACGATGATGCGCACTACTCCCACAAAGGGGAGGAAGAAGAAGAAGAAGACGCCCCATCCGGAAAGGATGAGGGGCCCGGGGAGGCGGACCAGGGGGCCGGAAAAGGCCCTCGGCGCAAGGCCATCATACCCACATCGTCCGACGATGACGAGACAGATTCCTCCCGCGGAGGCGGGGAAAGCAAGAAGAAACTCTACCTCCCCACACTGGGGAGGAGAAAAAGAGAAAAGCCACCCCGGAGGGGGAGGCTGGGGCGTCCAAGAAGGGGAGGGTGTCCCTTCCGGACTACTCCGCCACGGGCGCTCACACATGAGGAGGGTGGCTTCCTGAAGCCCCAGTCGCGATCGTAAGTGTCCGTACTCTATCATGATTTCACTTCATAGTTTTTGTATTTACAATGCCGAACATATATGCAGTCCGGCCAGGGTTCATCCCGAGGTATCTTTCTCCGGATCCCTGAGCGATTCAGAGATGAATTCGCTTCCGACGGCCACTACTCTTCAACCCGCGGATGACACAGAGGTGTTGTCCCGAAGGCTCCCAGAGCGGGGGGAGGTGACTCTGGAGATGCCCCAAGGCGGGATTCCAGATGTCGGACACAAAGGGTTCAAGATCCCCGCGGATCATGTCGATGAGAGCCATGGTAAGCCGGGCTCTCAGCCGAACACTGTTCCAGAACCTTCAATGGTTCCGGACTCAGGCGGGCGGCCCCTCGTTAGGGAGGGCGAGCCGTCTGTGTCGAGGACTTCCGTTGTGCCCGAGGTGCCGGATTGTCTGCGGGAAGCGCTTCGCGGCGCTTCCATGGATGAAGAGCACCGCACTCTTATGAGTGCGGTGATTCAGTAGGTTTCGTCTACCAAGAGCAGACTAACCGAAGCCTGCACCAACCTATTGACCGGCTTTGAGGTAAGTAATAAAAAATGTATGAGATTACCACCCGATAGGTAGTAGCCCCTGATACTCTGTTTGGTGTTCGAAAGGAAAAGCCAAACAGAGGGTCAATTATGATCCGCAGGAGTTTAATCATAAATATTCGTGTGAATAAGTAGGTTGTGCTGCTTGCCGCTGCCGCCTGCACAGCCGAGGTTGCCGAACTAAAGCGGGACCTGGAGCAGGCGCAGGGATAGCTCGACCTCACTAAGAGGCAGCTCGAAGAGAACAAGGGTAAGTGATTCCCCGCTCTTATGTATTTAAGGATAGACATAATTAGTTAGTCTAACGCCAAGCGTCGTGACTGTGTGATAGGGGCCACCGTCGAAGTGGCATCCCTGAAGAAAGCGTTGTCCGAGGCCGAAGACAAGGCGGCCTTGGAATGCAAAGAGCGCGAAAAGCAAAGTGCTAGAGTGGTCGAGGTACAGCAAGAGCTCTGGAACCTCCATAAGAAGTACGAGTCCGTGGAGCATGATCTGAAGATGAAAGAGGCCGAGCTTGTGAAGGCCCTTGTGAGTATAAAAGACGCCAAGGCCAAAGCCGAGAAGGCACAGCAGGAAATCTAGGAGGCCAAAAAGATAGCAGCGGGTAAGAAGTTCATTATGCAAAGCAAACATGTGGAGGAGGCGTTTCTTTTACTTCCTCGAATTTGGAGTTCTCTAGTGGCATTCGCAGATCTGCCACGCAGCGTATCAGATGCTGCAGAGTTCTACCGTGCCCAGGAGGAGATCAGCGGAGAAGCTGTTCGGTCCCGGTATCTTTGGGGCGAACACCCAATGCCTCTGAGTGACCAACTGAAGCAGTTGGTCGAACTCCACAGGGCGGCCGAACTGGCTATGAAAGGTTTCATAGTCCGGATGTGGCCTGGTGAGCTCCTACCCACTAGCTACTTTAGCCTGATCAAGCGGATGGTGGATGCCTGTCCGCGGCTTGAAATCCGTTTGCATCGAGGGTGCCCGCCGGGCCTTTGCCCGCATCAAGGTGCATTGGGGCAAGCTGGATGCGGAGAAGCTGGTGAAGGACGGGCCGCCGGAGGGCAAGGTGCATCGCCATCCCGAGATGTACTATGATGGCGTTATGAAGGGTTCTCGTCTCGTGGCCGATGAATGTACCAAGGAAACCATTTTAGAATGAATTCACTTCTGTCATGTTTGTAATTTAAAGACAAAGTTACTTGCGCTATGTAGCGCTTTTGTTATTTAAAATATTACCTTCTGTGCGGCTGTTTATAAAATTCTGAAAGTAGGCTAGTCGTCGGCTTCCGCCCACACATAACTAGTACTGGGGTGTTCGTGGAAAACATGGAAACTCTTTATCCAAATGTTTGGTCCCTTAAGGAGGTGTCCGGCGCAGCGAACAAGGCAATCGGACTATGCGGCTTTATAACTTTCAGTTAGCCATAGAAGTCTACAATTTTAAATTTCGGCAAAGCCCCTAGGATCCGGAAGGCCGAATTGGGGCGCTATACACACCTAGATCGGACGAAGCCGATTTATCGCCTAAAGTGGAAAATCTTTAAGGATTTTAGGACCTCTTGAACAGCGACCAACTCTCGCCACATCATGCCGGTCAGTTTTTGGCTTTCTCTACTATAGTGCTCGTCCGGAAGAACCGGGACACAATCGCAGTAGTTCTCCCTGCGCTACCTTAGCCGATATAATGGAACGTAAGGTACCAAAACAAGGGAGCCGGGCTAACCCAACTGTAGACCCAAGACATGATTCGGAGCAGATGGATATAGTGTTATAAGTTCGGGGTGCTGCACTGTGGAAAGTGTTTGGACTTGTATTGCCGTACTATGGGGCGCCATAAGAAGCCCCTAACAAACTGACCGTACCAAGGTGTACGGATGCAATATCAAATTAACATTTATGAGAAAAAAATGCTCAAATAAGAATAGTAAGCTGACGCTATATATGATCTCCCATTGATGAGTAATACGTTTAAGCGTATGTTTACAATGGATGCATAAGCGGAGATAAATAGGACTATTTGACATGTCCTATCAAGGGGCAGGCTGTGTACAGATAGATGAAGCAGGTATAATGATCATAAATAGATTCCACCTGGGTATTTCCTTCTATGCACAATGCCTGTTGCCTCCTTGGTTGTTCTCTCCCATGTAAGTCCGGCAATCCGGCCCTTCTAAGGATGCTGCGCTAAAGCGATGTCATGAAAGGTAAAAGGGAAAGATTATGAGGGTATTTGGCGGTTACCCGCACTATTAACCGAGTCGTTGTTGCGCCTCCGCCTATGCCCATGGTATCTTGAGTGCGTAATTGTGTACGCGTGGCACGAATGCTGCTTTGATGGGGCTTGAGCGGAGGCCGGACTGCTAATCACGCTTTTGGTGTTCCTGATGATCCTGTTGCAGGGTGCTCCGGACTCGCTTGACGGTGCTTGAGGTTGTCGTCGCCGGATTGGTGGTTTGCCGGAGGAGGCCGCATTGTACTTCTGCCGCGAGGGCTGCAGTATGCTCTTCTGTACGGAGAGAGCGGTCCATGTTTCCGTTGACTGTTATGACCCCGCACGGACCTGGCATCTTGAGCTTGAGGTATGCATAATGTGGTACCGCATTGAATCTAGCGAATGCGGTTTGTCCGAACAGTGCGTGGTAACCACTATGGAAAGGGATGATATCGAAGATTAACTCTTCGCTCCGGAAGTTGTCCGAGGATCCGAAGACCACTTCCAGTGTTATAGAGCCCGTACAGCGGGTCTCTACTCCAGGAATTACGCCTTTAAAGGTGGTTTTGGTGGGCTTGATCCTTGAAGGGTCAATGCCCATTTCTTTCTTGTGTCTGATAAAGCGAGTTCAGGCTCTTTGCCGCCCCATAAGGACTCGCGTGAGGTGGAATCCGTCGATGATTGGGTCTAAGACCAATGCGGCTGAGCCGCCATGACGGATGCTAGTAGGATGATCCCTACGATCAAAGGTGATCGGACAAGTCGACCATGGGTTGAATTTGGGGGCGACTGGCTCCATCGCATAGACGTCCCGTAGTGCTCACTTCCATTCCCGCTTGGGGATGTGAGTGGCGTAGATCATGTTGACCGTTTTCACCTAGGGGGGATTTCTTTTGTCCCCCGATGTTCGGACGTCGGGGCTCTTCGCCATCATCACTGTGCAGCCCCTTGTCCTTATTTTCGGCGTTTATTTTGCCGGCCTGTTTGAACACCCAGCAGTCTCTATTGGTGTGGTTAGCTGGTTTGTCCGGGGTGCCATGAATTTGGCACGAGCGCTCGATATCACGGTCTAGACCGGCGGTCCTCGATTATTTCTTTTGAACGGCTTTTCCGCTGACCGGACTTTGATCTGCTGAATCCGGCGTTTACTGTCGTGTCTTCAGTGTTGTCGCTGTTGTTCCGTCGCTTATGTCTGTTGCGTCGTGGCTTGCCGTTGTTATCGCGGACATCCGAAGTGCCGGAATGTGGCGTGGTGCCGCTGCGAGCCAACCAACTGTCCTTGCCCGCGCAAAAGCGGGTCACTAGTGTTGTAAGAGCTGCCATGGACTTGGGTTTTTCCTGGCCGAGGTGTCAAGCAAGCCACTCGTCATGGATATTATGTTTAAAAGCCGCCAGGGCTTCGGCATCTGGACAGTAAACTATTTGGTTCTTTTTAGTTAGGAACCGAGTCCAGAATTTCCTGGCTGACTCTCCAGGTTGTTGAGTAATGTGTCTCAGGTCATCAGCGTCCGGTGGTCGCACATATGTGCCACGAAGTTGTCGAGGAATGCGTCTTCCAGGTTTTCCCAACTGCCAATGGAATTTGCTGGCAGGCTGTTTAGCCTGTGCCGGGCTGGTCCTTTGAGCTTAAGGGGAAGATACTTGATGGCGTGTAGATCATCTCCACGAGCCATGTGAATGTGGAGAAGGAAATCTTCGATCCATACTGCGGGGTCTGTTGTGCCATCGTATGATTCAATGTTTACGGGTTTGAACCCTTCTGGGAATTCATGATCCATCACTTCGTCGATGAAGCGAGAGGGGTGTCGGCGCCTCTGCTTGCGGGCTATGTGGCTACGCAGTTTGAATTGGTGCAGGCTGCTGTGTTCGGCCCGGCCGGACTTGTTGATAATGTATCCGGTGTGACGGTCATCGTCGCGCGCTGGGGCGCGCCCCCGCGATCCGTAGATCAATCTTGGCTGTCCTGCTTTGTTTTCCAGAATATCTTGCAGGTCTTGCCTGTTGCCCTGGGCCGTAGTGTATTGGCGTGGGGGTGCGAGCTGGTATTCGGGCTGATATCCCGTTTTATCCCGGCCACAGGGTGGCCGGTCAGCCGTTTGGCGCACGAGTCCATATTCCTCGGCTGCCAGGACTTCAATCCATCTGTCTGTGAGCAGGTCTTGATCAGCTTGGAGTTGCTGCTGCTTCTTCCTCAGGCTCCTCGCAGTGGCTATAAGCCAACGGTTGAAGCGCTCCTGCTCCACGGGATCCTCAGGCACGCCGAACTCGTCGTTGCCGAGGCTAATCTCGTCTTCGGAGGGGGGCATGTAGTTGTCCTCCTCCGGGTATCCGTTCGTCGCCTGTTCTTATGGGCTGACCTGCTCATCTTCCTGTTCGGCCTGCTCGAAGGCGGGCTGGTCAGGGTTATATTCCTCTTCGGCACCATCCGAATTGCTTTCGTCTCCGGGGCTGGTATTGCTGTGGCGGGGCTTGGAGCGGCGCCGACGACACCCATGCTTTGCTTTTCTTCCTGAGGGGTTATCCTCCGTTGCCTCGCCGCCATTGGTTTCCTTCGGAGTGTCCACCATATATATATCATATGAGGAGGTGGCCGTCCACCGCCCTGTGAGCGGTGGCTCCTGTAATTCTCCTGCATCGTCGTCCATACCATCGATGTCTTTGGAGTCGAAGTCAAGCACGTGGTTAAATCATCGACCGTGGCAATGAAATGGGTGGTGGGTGGGCAATGAATTCCGTCATCGCCTGCTTCCCACTCAAGCCGGACATAGTTCGGTGCAGAGCCTCCTGACAAAGAGAGAGACTTCAATGAGTTCAGCATGTCGCCAAAGGGCGAGTGCTAAAAGATGTCCGCAGCGGTGAACTCCATTACCGGAACCCAACCAGGCTCGGCATGCTTGGGAACGCGCGGACTGGAACCTACAACCGGATATGAATCCGGGGGTCCGGAGTCACAGGCTTCCTCAGAAGTGAGGCATGTGTTTGGCTCCATCGCCGATGAGGGTACGGCCTACGGGGCGGGGTCCAGCCCTCCGTCCTTAGGCAACGCAACCTGCTCCGGATTTAGATCCGAGGCTTCTGCCGGGGTGATATCCGAAGCATCGTCTGACAGTTGGTCTAAGCTGTGCTCATCGTGACTGTTCGGCGCTCCTGGCGCAGGCCCGAATCCGTTGAAGATCAAGTCTTCGCGAATATCCAATGTGTAGTTCAAGTTTCCGAACCTGACTTGGTGGCCGGGGGCGTAGCTGTCGATCTGCTCCAGATGGCCAAGCGAATTGGCCCGCAGTGCGAAGCCGCCGAACACGAAGATCTATCCGATGAGAAAAGTCTCGCCCTGGACCGTGTTGTTGACGATTGGAGGCGCCATCAAGCTCTGTAGCGACGACACAGAGGAACTCTCAATGAAAGCACCAATGTCGATGTCGAACCGGCGGATCTCGGTAGGGGTCCCGATCTGCGTGCGTCAAGGCTGATGGTAACAGAAGCAAGGGACACGAGATGTTTACCTGTGTTCGGGCCCTCTCGATGGAGGTAAAACCCTACTTCCTGCTTGATTAATATTGAAGATATGGGTAGTACAAGAGTAGATCTACACGAGATCGTAGAGGCTAAACCCTAAGAGCTAGCCTATGATGGTATGATTGTAATTGTGATCAGCCTTCTAAGGACCAACCTCTCCGGTTTATATAGACACCGGAGAGGGCTAGGGTTTACATGGAGTCGGTTACAAGAAAGGAAACACAATATTTGGATCGCCAAGCTTGCCTTCCACACCAAGGAGAGTCCCATCCGGACACGGGCCGAAGTCTTGAGTCTTGCATCTTCACGCTTCGATAGTCCGGACGTTGTACACAGTCCGGCTGTCCGGATACCCCCTAATCCAGGATTCCCTCACCCACACCCCCTAGGCCTCCCCCCTATCTTGTGGGCCCATGGTGGCCCCCCTCCACTTATTCCTGCACCCACACACTCCATCTTCTTCCCAAAAAAGTCCCCATCCAGCTCAAGCACGAGTTCTAGCTCATTTTGCTATGATTTTCGATCTCCTTGCTCAAAGCTCCATTCACAAAACTTCTTTGGGAGATTGTTGCTTGGTATGTGACTCCTCCATTGGTCCAATTAGTTTTTGTACTAGTGCTTTATTCATTGCAATTTTTTGCTGCATAGGTGACCCTGTTCTTGAGCTTGCATGTCAAATATATGAGGTCCCAAGTAATTCTAATGCATGATATAGGCTCTAGGCACTTGTAGGAGTAGTTGCTACCAATCTTGTTTAGTTATATTCACTTTTATTTTGAAGTTACTAAAATTTCAGAAAATGTTAAGGAGATTTTTGAGGGGCTCTTCTAGCCAAAGCTCCCAGGAAAAACAAGCTAAAGAGAAGGAAAAGGCCAAGTATAATCTTCCTCGCATAGCGGAAGTAAGGCCGTGTGAATCGACATGTGATAATTTCTTAAGAGAAGCCGGGATTTATGAAGACTTTTATTCTTTGATTGAAAATGCAGGCCTCACCGACTTCCTCCACGACCGGATCGGTCAGTATCTCTTACTCACCAATACTTTCGTGCAAAAGTTTTATTACTATCCTAAGAATTCACCTCCTTCAGTATCATTTCATTTATATGATGAATTCAAGGAAAAGTCTTTACGTAATTTTTGTGCGGTATGTAGAATACCCTTTGAGGGCAGATTAGTTGAACCACATCATAAAGATGTGGATGACTTTGTTAACACAATTACTGTAGGAGATCCCAAGAAGGGTTCCGATGCAAGAATCTCTAGCATACACTTTTCTGTTTTACGCTACTTTGCCTTATTTGCTAGTCGATGCTTAATTGGTCGTGAAAATAGTGGAAACTTCAGTGTTCCTGATATTATTATTCTATTCCATGCCTTGTTCGGTGATAATAGTTTTAGCATGGGTTCCGTTATTGCTAAATGGCTAATCCTGAACCGTACAAAAGGCCCCATCTTTGGAGGTATCTATGTTGCATGTCTTGCTAAACAATTTGAGATACCTATTAGGCGCCATGAGAAAGATGAGACAATATTACCTCCTTACCTTTTAGTTTACAAGAGCATGGTAGCACATGAGTTTATTGTTCATAATGATGATAATATGCTCCTGTATAACTTGAGATTTAATAAGAAACACAATGAGATTATTATCATGCATGCGCCTCTGTTGTTTGATTTGACTGCAGTTAATTATCTTGTCTCGCCGGAAGTGGTGTACGCTCATCGAGGACAGGCATCCGCTCCAGAGCATGAGCCGGAAGCTCCACTGGACCCTTATCGTTCATCATCTTATCAGTGCGATCCGGAGGAGATTGCTAGTCAGTGGTATCCTGATTACACCCCTCAGTACACCGGGGAGAGTAGTCGCGGTCCTTTGCAATAGACCAACTTAGGCCAAAAGCCTAAGCTTGGGGGAGTACATATTTCTCACCGACTTTACATTCATGTTCACACACTATTCTAGTTGTCAGTGCTCATTCTCTTTCATTGTATTATCCATGCTAGTTTAATTTATTTTTCTAGCTTTCTTCTTGTGTGTTTGATAAACCTTAAGAAAAACCAAAACAAATTAGTTAGTTTAATTTCCATGCTTATAGTAGAAATTAAAATGAAAACCCAAAAAGATTTCTCGTTCTTCTTTTACTTGTTGGGAGCTTTCCCGTGTAAATAATTTTGTTTCTTTTCTTTCCTTTGGGGGTCGAGAGTACAAGACCATATTGAAAATGTTTAGTGGCTCTCATATGCATGATTGTTTATTTAACTTAGAGCCCATATTACTTTTTCTTCTCTCTTGAATTGAATGCTTGCATATTCCAGCTAAGTCCAATGCACGTGCACTATTATTATTATATATATCGTTCGGTCGTGCAAGTGAAAGGCAATAATGATGATATATGATGGGCTGATTGAGATAAGAAAAGCTGGTATGAACTCGACCTCTCTTGTTTTTGTAAATATGATGAGTTCATCGTTCCTGATTCAGCCTATTATGAAGTAAACATATTTGCAATGACATTTAGAGATTATAGTTGCTTGTGCCATGCTTAATTAGCTATGAGTTATAATGGTTTACCTTGCGTGCCAACATGCTATTAAAATGATTGTGATGTGGTATGATGTGATGGTATCCTCCTTTGAATGAATTGAGTGACTCGACTTGGCACATGTTCACGCATGTAGTTGAAACAAATCAACATAGCCTTCACGATATTTATGTTCATGGTGGATTATATCCTACTCATGCTTGTACTCGGTGTAAATTAATTTTAATGCATGTTCATGACTGTTGTCGCTCTCCTAGTTGGTCGCTTCCCAGTCTTTTGCTAGCCTTCACCTATACTAAGCGGGAATACTGCTTGTGCATCCAAACTCCATAAACCCCAAATTTATTCCATATGAGTCCACCATACCTTCCTATATGCGGTATCTACCTGCCGTTCCAAGTAAATTTGTATGTGACAAACTCCAAACCTTCAAATGAAATTTTGTTTTGTATGATCGAGTAGCTCATGTTTCAACTAGGGTTGTCTGTATCTTCCATGCTAGGTGGGTTATTCTCAAGAGGAGTGGACTCCGATCCTCATTCACGAGAAAATGGCGGTAACCGGGATGCCCAGTCCCATGATCAAAAAGATCAAAGCAAATCAATATAATTAAACAAAACTCCCCCTGGGCTGTTGTTAGTTGGAGGCACTCATTGTTTCGAGCAAGCCATGGATTGATGCTTGTTGGTGGTGGGGGAGTATAAACTTTTACCATTCTGTTTGGGAACTGCCTATAATGCATGTAGTATGGAAGATATCGCCATCTCATAGTTGTTGCGTTGACAGTGAAAGTATGCCACTCAAAATGTTATTCATCTCTATTTTAAAATCGAGCTCTGGCACCTCTACAAGTCCCTACTTCCCTCTGCAAAGGGCCTATCTATTTACTTTTATGTTGAGTCATCACCTTCTAATTAAAAAGCACCCGCTAGAGAGCACACTGTCATTTGCATTCATTGCTATTAGTTTATATTGGGTATGACTTGACCGGATCTCTTTTACCATGAATTACAATGTTTAGTCACTCCTTGGTCTTTAAAGGTGCTCTGCATTTATGTTTTGCGGTCTCAGAAAGGGCTAGTGAGATACCATCTTGTTATATCATATTATGATTGTTTTGAGAAAGTGTTGTCATCCGAGTTTTATTATTATTGCTCGCTAGCTGATTATGTCATTGATATGAGTAAATGTGAGACCTAAGTGTTATTGTGAGTATGGTTAGTTCATAATCTTTGCTGAAAACTTGAATGCTGGATTTACATATTTACAACAACAAGAGCAAATAGAGTTTGTAAAAGTTTTTCTTTACCACTTTCAATTTATCAACTGAATTGCTTGAGGACAAGCAAAGGCTTAAACTTGGGGGAGTTGATACGTCTCCAACGTATCTACTTTTCCAAAAACTTTTGCCCTTATTTTGGACTCTAATTTGCATGATTTGAATGAAACTAACCCGGACTGACGCTGTTTTCAGCAGAACTGCTATGGTGTTGTTTATTGTGCAAAAAACAAAAGTTCTCGGAATGACCTGAAAATCCATGGAGACAACTTTTGGAAAATATAAAAAATACTGGCGAAAGAATAAAGGCCAGGGGCCCACACCCTGTCCACGAGGGTAGGGGGCGCGCCCTCCCCCTGGGCGCGCCCCCCTGTCTTGTGGGCCCCCTGATGCTCCACCGACCTCAACTCCAACTCCATATATTCCATTTCACGGAGAAAAAAACCAGAGAGAAAATTTCATCGCGTTTTACTATATGGAGCCGCCGCCAAGCCCTAATCTCTCTCGGGAGGGCTGATCTGGAGTCCGTTCGGGGCTCCGGAGAGGGGGATTCGTCGCTGTCGTCATCATCAACCATCCTCCATCACCGATTTCATGATGCTCACCGCCGTGCGTGAGTAATTCCATTGTAGGCTTGCTGGACGGTGATGGGTTGGATTAGATTTACCATGTAATCAAGTTAGTTTTGTTAGGCTTTGATCCCTAGTATCCACTATGTTCTGAGATTGATGTTGCTATGACTTTGCTATGCTTAATGCTTGTCACTAGGGCCCGAGTGCCATGATTTCAGATCTGAACCTATTATGTTTTCATGAATATATGTGAGTTCTTGATCCTATCTTGCAAGTCTATAGTCACCTATTATGTGTTATGATCCGACAACCCCGAAGTGACAATAATCGGGATACTTCTCGGTGATGACCATAGTTTGAGGAGTTCATGTATTCACTAGGTGCTAATGCTTTGTTCCGGATCTCTATTAAAAGGAGGCCTTAATATCCCTTAGTTTCCACTAGGACCCCGCTGCCACGGGAGGGTATGACAAAAGATGTCATGCAAGTTCTTTTCCATAAGCACATATGACTATATTCGGAATACATGCCTACATTACATTGATGAACTGGAGCTAGTTCTATGTCACCCTATGTTATAGCTATTACATGAGGAATCACATCCGACATAATTATCCATCACTGATCCAATGCCTACGACCTTTACACATATTGTGCTTCGCTTATTTACTTTTCCGTTGCTACTGTTACAATTACTACAAAACTGCTATCTTTACTTTTACCACTGTTACCATTACTATCATACTACTTTGCTACTAAATACTTTGCTGCGGATACTAAGTTATCCAGGTGTGGTTGAATTGAAAACTCAACCGCTAATAATTAAGAATATTCTTTGGCTCCCCTTGTGTCGAATCAATAAATTTGGGTTGAATACTCTACCCTCGAAAGCCGTTGCGATCCCCTACACTTGTGGGTTATCAGGAGGCAACCCAATTTTATATTTGTTATTTGCTTTTTGTTCCTGTTTTGCTTTGAATAATTCATATAGCCTCTGGTTAGATGTGGTTTTGTGTTTTAGTTAGTGTTTGTCCCAAGTAAGACCTTTGGGATAGCTTACGGTGATAGTTGTTTTAATCTTGCTAAGAAATAGACACTTTTGTGCCCAGGAAAATAATTTTCATAATTCACAAAAGCGTGTATTTTGTCTAATTCTTTTTGCATTGGATTGGTACACAAATTGCCTAGGTTGTACTAATTGTTTTCAGAATTTTGGAGTTACAGAAGTATACGAGAGTTACAGATTGCTACAGATTGTTCTGTTTTTGACAGATTCTGTTTTATATGTGTTGTTTGCTTATTTTGATGAATCTATGGGTAGTATCGGGGGGTATTAGGCAGTTGTACCTTCTTTTGAATTGGAAAGTAGCACATCAGAGAAAACCATTCCCGTGATGCCTACACCAACTAGAGAGGAAGCTAATGATGATGATCATAAAATTTCAGATCAAGTTACTACTAAACCTCATAGGTCGACTAGAACACGTACCTCACCAGAGTGGTACAGTAATCCTGTCCTAGAAGTCATGTTGTTAGACAACGGCAAACCTACGAACTATGAAGAAGCTATGATGAGCCCAGATTCCGATAAATGGCTTGAGGCCATGGAATCTGAGATAGGATCCATGTATGAGAACAAAGTGTGGACTTTGGTGGACTTGCCCAATGATCAGCAAGCCATTGAGAATAAATGGATCTTCAAGAGGAAGACGGGCGTTGATGGTAATATCACTGTCTATAAAGCTTGACTTGTCGCAAAAGGTTTTCGACAAGTTCAAGGGGTTGACTATGATGAGACTTTCTCACCCGTAGCGATGCTTAAGTCTGTCCGAATCATGTTAGCAATTGTCGCATTTTATGATTATCAGATCTGGCAAATGTACGTCAGAACTGCATTCCTTAACGGGTTTCTTAAAAGAAGAGTTGTATATGATGCAACCAGAAGGTTTTGTTGACCCTAAGGGTGCTATCAAAGTGTGCAAAGCTCCAGTGATCCATCTATGGACTGGTGTAAGCATCTCGGAGTTGGAATATATGCTTTGATGATGTGATCAAGGCATTTGGTTTTACGGTGAAACCTGTATTTACAAGAAAGTGAGTGGGAGCTCTGTAGCATTTCTGATATTATATGTGGATGACATTTTGCTGATTGGAAATGATATAGAATTTCTGGAAAGCATAAAAGTATACTTGAATAAAAAAATTCATTGAAAGACCTCGATGAAGCTACTTATATATTGGGCATCAAGATCTATAGGGATAGATCAAGACGCTTAATAGGACTTTCACAAAGCACATACCTTGACAAAGTTCTAAAGAAGTTAAAAATAGACCAGTCGAAGAAATGGTTCATTCCTGTATTATAAGGTGTGAAGTTGAGTAAGACTCAAAACCTGACCACGGTAGAAGAAAGAGAAAGGATGAAAGTCATTCCCTATGCCTCGGCCATATGCTATATAATGTATGCCATGTTGTGTACCAGACCTGATGGGTGCCTTGCCATGAGTCTGGCAAGGGGGTACAACAGTGATCCAGGAGTGAATCACTGGACAACGGCCAAAATTATTCTCAGGTACTTAAAGAGGACTAAGGAAATGTTTCTCAATTATGGAGGTGATAAAGAGTTCAGAGTAAAGGGTTACGTCGATGCAAGCTTTAAACACCGATCCAAACGACTCTAAGTCTCAATCTTGATACGTATTAAATGTGGGAGCAATTAGTTAGAGTAGCTCCATGCACGAGCATTGTAGACATAAATATTTGCAAAATAGCACGAATCTGAAAGTTGCAGACCCGTTGACTAAAACCTCTCTCACAAGCAAAACATGATCACACCTTAGAACTCATTGGGTGTTAATCACATTGCAATGTGAACTAGATTATTGACTCTAGTGCAAGTGGGAGACTATTGGAAATATGCCCTAGAGGCAATAACAAAGTGGTTATTATTATATTTCCTTAATCATGATAAAGGTTTATTATTCATGCTAGAATTGTATTGACCAAAAACTTAAATACATGTGTGGATACATAAACAAATACTGTGTCCCTAGTGAGCCTCTACTAGACTATCTCATTGATCAAAAGATGGTTAAGATTCCTGACCATAGACATGAGTTGTCATTTGATAACAGGATCACATCATTAGGAGAATGATGTGATGGACAAGACCCTACCGTTAGCATAGCATATGATCGTTCAATTTATTACTACAACTTTCTTAATGTCAAATACATGTTTCTTCGACCATGAGATCATGCAACCCCCGGACTCTGGAGGAATGCCTTGTGTACCATCAAACATCACAGCATAACTGGATGATCATAAAGGTGATCTACAGGTATCTCCGAAGGTGTTTGTTGAGTTGGCATGAATCGAGACCGGGATTTGTCACTCCATATGACGGAGAGGTATCTCTGGGCCCTCTCGGTAATACAACATCACAGGAAGCTTGCAAGCAAAGTGACTAAGGAGTTAGTTAAATGATGATGTATTACGGAACGAGTAAGGAGACTTAACAGTAATGAGATTGAACTAGGTATGGAGATACCAACGATCGAATCTCAGGCAAGTAACATACCGACGGACAAAGGAACTACATATGTTGTCATAAAGGTCTGACCAATAAAGATCTTCGTAGAATATGTAGGAACCAATACAGGCATCCAGGTCCCGCTATTGGCTATTGAGCGGAGAAGCGTCTTGGTCATGTCTACATCATTCTCGAACCCGTAGGGTCCGCATGCTTAACGTTCATTGATGATATCGTATTATATGAGTTATGTATGTTGGTCACCGAATGTTGTTCGGAGTCCTGGATGAGATCACAGACATGACGAGGAGCTCCGGAATAGTCCTGGGGTAAAATTGATATGTGGGATAATAGTGTTTGGTCTCCGGAAGGGGTTTCGAATGTTAAACAAAATGTTTGGGTACGAGAACACTTTATTTGGGCCAAGGGGTAAAGCCCACGGGGCTTTAGGAAGGTGCAAAAGGCAGTTTTGTGGAGGCCAAGGGGCTAGACACCAGGGACCCTGGCGTCTAGGGCCAGACGCCAAGGACCCTGGCGTCTGGGGCCAAACGCCAAGGACCCTGGCGTCTGGTGCTGGAGTCCGAGAATGACTATTGCCTTGCGGGCTAAACCGACTTTGAGGAGGCTCTTTCTCCAAGAAACGACCTCGGGGCTCAACATATAAATAGAGGGGCAGGGCTAGCACCCTGAACACATCAAGATTCGCTAAGCCTTGTGCTGGCAACCCCGCCCCCTCTAGTTTATCCTCCGTTGTAGTTTCTGTTGTGCTTGGTGAAGCCCTGCGGAGATTGTTCTTCACCACCACCATCACCATGCCATCGTGCTGCCGGAACTCATCTACTACTTCGCCCCTCTTGCTGGATCAAGAAGGTGAGGACATCATAGAGTTGAACATGTGCTAAACACGGAGGTGCCGTGCGTTCGCTACTTGATCAGGACAGATCGTGAAGGTGTACGACTACATCAACCGCATTGATAAACGCTTCCGCTTAGCGATCTTCAAGGGTATGAAGATGTTGTCCCCCTCTCGTAGCTATGCATATTCATGGATAGATCTTGCATGTGCATAGATTTTTTTTTGTTTTCCATGCAACATTCCCCAACAATTGGCACTTAGAGAATCGAGAGAAAAAAAATTATGCTTGGATTGGTCAATTGCATGCAATAGGAATGGAAAAACTAGCCAACATGTTTGCAAGGGCAATACCTGTTGGGGAACGTAGTAATTTCAAAAAAATTCCTACGCACACGCAAGATCATGGTGATGCATAGCAACGAGTGGGGAGAGTGTTGTCTCGTACCCTCGTGACCGGCGGAGCGATCTGGCGTAGAGGAAGTAGTCGACGTTCTCCTCGCGATCCGACCGATCCGGCGCCGTTACTCCGGCACCCCGAGTTCTTGACACACGTGCAGCTCGATGGCGTCCCTCGTACTCGATCCAGCCGAGTGTCGAGGAGAGTTCCACGACGACGGCGTGGTGACGATCTTGATGTTTCACCGGCGCAGGGCTTCGCCTAAGCTTCGCGACGGTATGACCGAGGTGGAATATGGTGGAAGGGGGCACCGCACACGGCTAAGGAACGATCCGTAGATCAAACTTGTGTGTGTTAGGGTGGCCCCCTGCCCCCGTATATAAAGGAGGGAGGGGGAGGCCGGCCGGCCCCTATAGGCGCGCCAAGGAGGGGGGAGTCCTCCTCCTAGTTGAGTAGGACTCCCTTTCCTAGTCCAACTAGGAAGGAGAAGGGGAAGGAAAGAGAGGAGAGGGAGGAAGGGGGCGCGCCCCCCTCCTGTCCTATTCGGACTCCCCAGGGGCGCGCCACCTCTGGTGCGGCCCTCTCTCCCCTCTTGGCCCACTAAGGCCCATAACTTCCCGGGGTTCCGCAACCCTCCCAAGCACTCCGTTTTCTCCGGAAACTTCCTAACCTTTCCGTGTCCGAATATAGCCATCCAATATATCAATCTTTATGTCTCGACCATTCCGAGACTCCTCGTCATGTCTGTGATCACATCCGGGACTCGAACTTCTTGGTACATCAAAATACATAAACTCATAATAACCGCCATCGAAACCTTAAGCGTGCGGACCCTACGGTTCGAGAACAATGTAGACATGACCGAGACACGTCTCGGTCAATAACCAATAGCGGGACCTGGATGCCCATATTGGTTCCTACATATTCTCGAAGATCTTTATCGGTCGACCGCATAACAACATACGTTGTTCCTTTGTCATCGGTATGTTACTTGCCCGAGATTCGATCGTCGGTATCCAATACCTAGTTCAATCTCGTTACGGCAAGTCTCTTTACTCGTTCCGTAATACATCATCTCACAACTAACTCATTAGTTGTAGTGCTTGCAAGGCTTCAATGATGTGTATTACCGAGAGGGCCCAGAGATACCTCTCCGACAATCGGAGTGACAAAACCTAATCTCAAATCGCCAACCCAACATCTGCCTTTGGAGACACCTGTAGTACTCCTTTATAATCACCCGATTCGTTGTGACGTTTGGTAGCACCAAAGTGTTCCTCCGTAAACGGAGTTGCATAATCTCATAGTTACGAGAACATGTATAAGTCATGGATAAAAGCAGTAGCAACATACTAAGCGATCGTGTGCTAAGCTAATGGAATGGGTCATGTCAATTAGATCATTCTACTAATGATGTGACCTTGTTAATCAAATAACAACTCTTTGTTCATGGTCGGAAACATAACCATCTTTGATTAACAAGCTAGTCTAGTAGAGGCATACTAGTGACATGTTGTTTGTTTATGCATTCACACATGTATCATGTTTCCGGTTAATACAATTCTAGCATGAATGATAAACATTTATCATGAAATCAGGAAATAAATAATAACTTTATTATTGCCTCTAGGGCATATTTCCTTGATCCCCCACTTGCACTAGAGTCAATAATCTAGATTACATAGTAATGATTCTAACACCCATGGAGTCTTGGTGCTGATCATGTTTTGCTCGTGGAAGAGGCTTAGTCAACGGTTCTGCGACATTCGAGATCCGTATGTATCTTGCAAATCTCTATGTCTCCCACGGACTAAGTCCGGATGGAATTGAAGCGTCTCTTGATGTGCTTGGTCCTCTTGTGAAATCTGGATTCCTTCGCTAAGGCAATTGCTCCAATATTGTCACGAAAGATTTTCATTGGACCCGATGCACTAGGTATGACACCTAGATCGATATGAACTCCTTCATCCGACTCCTTCATTAGCTACTTCGAAGCTGCTATGTACTCCGCTTCACATGTAGACCCCGCCACGACGCTTTGTTTAGAACTGCACCAACCGACAGCTCCTCCGTTTAGTGTAAATCGTATCCGGTCTGCGATTTAGAATCGTCCGGATCGGTGTCAAAGCTTGCATCAACGTAACCGTTCTGACGAGCTCTTTGTCACCTCCATATCGAGAAACATATCCTTAGTCCTTTTCGGTATTTCAGATGTTCTTGACCGCTGTCCATGATCCACTCTGGATTACTTTGGTACCTTCCTGCTAAACTTATAGCAAGGCACACATCAGTCAGGTACACAGCATTGCATACATGATAGAGCCTATGGCTGAAGCATAGGGAACATCTTTCATTTTCTCTCTACCTTCTGCAGTGGTCGGGCATTGAGTCTTACTCAACTTCACACCTTGTAACACAGCCAAGAACCCTTTCTTTGCTTGATCCATTTTGAACTTCTTCAAAATTTTGTCAAGGTATGTGCTTTGTGAAAGTCCAATTAAGCGTCTTGATCTATCTCTATAGATCTTAATGCCCAATATGTAAGCAGCTTCACCGAGGTCTTTCATTGAAAAACTCTTATTCAAGTATCCCTTTATGCTATCCAGAAATTCTATATCATTTCCGATTAGCAATATGTCATCTACATATAATATCAGAAATGCTACTGAGCTCCCACTCACTTTCTTGTAAATACAAAGCTTCTCCAAAAGTCTGTACAAACCCAAATGCTTTGATCACACTATCAAAGCGTTTATTCCAACTCGAGATGCTTGCACCAGTCCATAGATGGATCATTGGAGCTTGCATACTTTGTTAGCTCCTTTGGATCGACAAAACCTTCGGTTGCATCATATACAACTCTTCTTCCGTAAATCCATTCAGAATGCGTCTTTACATCCATTTGCCAAATTTCATAATCATAAAATGCGGCAATTGCTAACATGATTCGGACAGACTTAAGCATCGCTACGGGTGAGAAGGTCTCATCGTAGTCAATCCCTTGAACTTGTCGAAAACCCTTTGCGACAAGTCGAGCTTTGTAGACGATAATATTACCGTCGGCGTCGGTCTTCTTCTTGAAGATCCACTTGTTTTCTATTGCTTGCCTACCCTCGGGCAAGTCAACCAAAGTCCATACTTTGTTTTCATACATGGATCCCATCTCGATTTCATGGCCTCAAGCCATTTTGCGAATCTGGGCTCACCATCGCTTCTTCATAGTTCGTGGGTTCATCATGATCTAGTAGCATGATTTCCGAATAGGATTACCGTACCACTCAGTGCGGATCTTACTCTGGTTGATCTCGTGGTTCTGCGATAACTTGATCTGAAGTTTCATGATCAACATCATCAACTTCCTCACTACTTGGTGTAGATGTCTCGAAACCGGTTTACGTGACGAACTACTTTCAAGTAAGGGAGAAGGTACAATTACCTCATCAAGTTCTACTTTCCTCCCACTCACTTCTTTCGAGAGAAACTCCTTCTCTAGAAAGGATCCATTCTTAACAACGAATGTCTTGCCTTCGGATCTGTGATAGAAGGTGTACCCAACTGTTTCCTTTGGGTATCCTATGAAGACACATTTCTCGATTTGGGTTCGAGCTTATCAGGTTGAAGCTTTTTCACATAAGCATCGCATCCCCAAACTTTAAGAAACGACAACTTTGGTTTCTTGCCAAACCATAGTTCATAAGGTGTCGTCTCAGCGGATTTCGACGGTGTTCTATTCAGGTGAATGCGGCCGTCTCTAGAGCATAACCCCAAAGCGATAGCGGTAAATCTGTAAGAGACATCATAGATCGCACCATATCTAGTAAAGTGCGATTCGACGTTCGGACACACCATTACGCTGTGGTGTTCCGGTGGCGTGAGTTGCTAAACTATTCCGCATTGTTTCCAATGTAGACCAAACTCGTAACTCAAATATTCACCTCCACGATCAGATCGTAGAAATTTAATTTTCTTGTTACGATGATTTTCAACTTCACTCTGAAATTCTTTGAACTTTTCAAATGTTTCAGACTTATGTTTCATTAAGTAGATATACCCATATCTGCTTAAGTCATCTGTGAAGGTGAGAAAATAACGATATCCGCCACGAGCCTCAACATTCATCGGACCACATACATCTGTATGTATGATTTCCAACAAATCTGTTGCTCTCTCCATAGTACCGAGAACGGGTTTTAGTCATCTTGCCCATAAGGCACGGTTCATAAGTGCCAAGTGATTCATAATCAAGTGACTCCAAAAGTCCATCAAGATGGAGTTTTTCATGCGCTTTACACCGATATGACCTAAACGGCAATTACCACAAATAAGTTACACTATCATTATCAACTCTGCATCTTTTGGTTTCAACATTATGAATATGTGTATCACTACTATCGAGATTCATCAAAATAGACCACTCTTTAAGGGTGCATGACCATAAAAGATATTACTCATATAAATAGAACAACCATTATTCTCTGATTTAAATGAATAACCGTCTCGCATCAAAAGATCCAGATATAATGTTCATGCTCAACGCAGCACCAAATAACAATTATTTAGGTCTAAAACTAATCCCAAGGTAGATGTAGAGGTAGCGTGCCGACCGCGATCACATCGACTTTGGAACCATTTCCCACGCCGCATCGTCACCTCGTCTTTTGCCGTGTTAAGCAATCCGTAGTCCCTGTTTGAGTTGCAAATATTAGCAATGAACCAGTATCAAATACCAGTGCTATCTGCGAGCTCTAGTAAGGTACACATCAATAACATGTATATCACATATACCTTTGTTCACCTTGCCATCCTTCTTATCCGCCAAATACTTGGGGCAGTTCCGCTTCCAAAGTGACTATCGCTTGCGGTAGAAGCACTCGGTTTCAGGTTTAGGGCCAGACTTGGGTCTCTTCTCCCGAGCAGCAACTTGCTTGCTGTTCTTCTTGAAGTTCCTTCTTCTTCCCTTTGCCTTTCTTCTTGAAACTAGTGGTCTTATTGACCATCAACACTTGATGCTCCTTCTTGATTTCTACCTCCGCAGCTTTTAGCATTGCGAAGAGCTCGGTATAGTCTTTACTAACCCTTGCATATTATAGTTCATCACGAAGCCTTTGTAGCTTGGTGGCGTGATTGAAGAATTCATCAATGACACAATCATCCGGAAGATTAACTCCCAATTGTGTCAAGTGATTGTAGTACCCGGACATTACGAGTATGTGCTCACTAATGTAACTATTCTCCTCCATCTTGCAGCTATAGAACTTATTGGAGACTTCATATCTCTCAATCCGGGCATTCTTTGGAATATCAACTTCAACTCTGGAACATCTCATATGCTCCATGACGTTCAAAACGTCGTTGAAGTCCCGGTTCTAAGCCGTAAAGCATGGCACACTTGAACTATAGAGTAGTCATCACTTTGCTCGCCAGACGTTCACAACATCTGGTGTTGCTCCAAAGAAGAGCACTGCACCTAGCGGTGCATCCAGACATAACTCTTCCGTGCAGCAATGAGGATGATCCTCAAATTACGGACCCAGTCCGTGTAATTGCTACCATCATCTTTCAACTTTGCTTTCTCAAGGAACGCATTAAAATTTAACGGAACAACAAAGACGAGCCATCTATCTACAATCAAACATAAACAAGCAAGATACTATCGGTACTAAGTTCATGATAAATTTAAGTTCAATTAATCATATTACTTAAGAACTCCCACTTAGAAAGACATCTCTAGTCATCTTAAGTGATCACGTGATCCAAATCAACTAAACCATAACCGATCATCACGTGAAATGGAGTAGTTTTCAATGGTGAACATCTTATGTTGATCATATCTACTATATGATTCACGCCGACCTTTCGGTCTCCGTGTTCGAGGCCATATCTGCATATGCTAGGCTCGTCAAGTATAACCCGAGTATTCTGCGTGTGCAAAACTGGCTTGCACCCGTTGTAGATGGATGTAGAGCTTATCACACCCGATCATCACGTGGTGTCTGGGCACGACGAACTTTGGCAACGGTGCATACTCGGGGAGAACACTTCTTGATAATTTAGTGAGAGATCATCTTATAATGCTACCGTCAATCAAAGCAAGATAAGATGCATAAAGGATAAACATCACATGCAAATCAATATAAGTGATATGATATGGTCATCATCATCTTGTGCTTCGTGATCTTCATCTCCGCAGCACCACCATGATCACCATCGTCACCGGCGCGACACCTTGATCTCCATCGTAGCATCGTTGTCGTCTCGCCAATCTTATGCTTCTACGACTATCGCTACCGCTTAGTGATAAAGTAAAGCATTACAGGGCGATTGCATTGCATACAATAAAGCGACAACCATATGGCTCCAGCCGATTGCCGATAACCGGTTACAAAACATGATCATCTCATACAATAAAATATAGCATCACTTCTTGACCATATCACATCACAACATGCCCTGCAAAAACAAGTTAGACGTCCTCTACTTTGTTGTTGCAAATTTTACGTGGCTGCTACGGGCTTAAGCAAGAACCAGTCTCACCTACGCATCAAAACCACAACGATACTTCGTCAAATAGACTCCGTTTTAACCTTCTCAAGGACCGGGCGTAGCCACACTCGGTTCAACTAAAGTGAGAGAGACAGACACCCGCCAGTCACCTTTAAGCAACGAGTGCTCGTAGCGGTGAAACCAGTCTCGCGTAAGCGTACGCGTAATGTCGGTCCGGGCCGCTTCATCTCACAATACAGCTGAACCAAAGTATGACATGCTGGTAGGTAGTATGACTTGTATCGCCCACAACTCACTTGTGTTCTACTCGTGCAAAACATCAAACCATAAAACCTAGGCTCGGATGCCACTTTGTTGGGGAACGTAGTAATTTCAAAAATTTCCTACGCACACGCAAGATCATGGTGATGCATAGCAACGAGTGGGGAGAGTGTTGTCTACGCACCCTCGTGAGACCGGGCGAAGCGATCACAACGTAGAGGAAGTAGTCGACGTTCTCCTCGCGATCCGACCGATCCGGCGCCGCCACTCCGCACCCCGAGTTCTTGACACACGTACAGCTCGATGACGTCCTCGTACTCGATCCAGCCGAGTGTCGAGGAGAGTTCCACAAGACGATGGCGTGGTGACGATCTTGATGTTTCACGGCGCAGGCTTCGCTTAAGCTTGCGACGGTATGACCGAGGTGGAATATGGTGGAAGGGGCACCGCTGCGGCTAAGGAACGATCCGTAGATCAAACTTGTGTGTGTTAGGGTGGCCCCTGCCCCGTGATATAAAGGAGGGAGGGGAGGCCGGCCGCCCCTATAGGCGCGCGCCAAGGAGGGGGAGTCCTCCTCCTAGTTGAGTAGGACTCCCTTTCCTAGTCCAACTAGGAAGGAGAAGGGGAAGGAAAGAGAGGAGAGGGAGAGGGGGGGGGGCGCCCCCCTCCTGTCCTATTCGGACTCCCACAGGGGCGCGCCACCTCCTGGTGCGGCCCTCTCTCTCCCTCTTGGCCCACTAAGGCCCATAACTTCCCCCGGGGGGTTCCGGTAACCCTCCCAAGACTCGGTTTTCTCCGGAAACTTCCGGAACCTTTCCGGTGTCCGAATATAGCCATCCAATATATCAATCTTTATGTCTCGACCATTCCGAGACTCCTCGTCATGTCCGTGATCACATCCGGGACTCCGAACTTCTTCGGTACATCAAAATACATAAACTCATAATAACTGTCATCGAAACCTTAAGCGTGCGGACCCTACGGTTCGAGAACAATGTAGACATGACCGAGACACGTCTCCGGTCAATAACCAATAGCGGGACCTGGATGCCCATATTGGTTCCTACATATTCTACGAAGATCTTTATCGGTCAGACCGCATAACAACATACGTTGTTCCCTTTGTCATCGGTATGTTACTTGCCCGAGATTCGATCGTCGGTATCCAATACCTAGTTCAATCTCGTTACCGGCAAGTCTCTTTACTCGTTCCGTAATACATCATCTCACAACTAACTCATTAGTTGTAGTGCTTGCAAGGCTTCAGTGATGTGTATTACCGAGAGGGCCCAGAGATACCTCTCCGACAATCGGAGTGACAAAACCTAATCTCAAATCGCCAACCCAACATCTGCCTTTGGAGACACCTGTAGTACTCCTTTATAATCACCCGATTCGTTGTGACGTTTGGTAGCACCAAAGTGTTCCTCCGTAAACGGAGTTGCATAATCTCATAGTTACAGGAACATGTATAAGTCATGGATAAAAGCAGTAGCAACATACTAAACGATCGTGTGCTAAGCTAATGGAATGGGTCATGTCAATCGATCATTCTACTAATGATGTGACCTTGTTAATCAAATAACAACTCTTTGTTCATGGTCAGGAAACATAACCATCTTTGATTAACAAGCTAGTCTAGTAGAGGCATACTAGTGACATGTTGTTTGTTTATGCATTCACACATGTATCATGTTTCCGGTTAATACAATTCTAGCATGAATGATAAACATTTATCATGAAATCAGGAAATAAATAATAACTTTATTATTGCCTCTAGGGCATATTTCCTTCAATACCAAGGTCATACTAGAGAGCTCACCATCATACTAGAAGAAGTTACATCACATGACATGGCCTATGGATTTGACACTCCTTACTTTCGCATGCTAGGGCCTCACAATGACATCAACACGCTTCATCGATCTCAATTGTTCGCAAAGAATTTATAATGAGAAGGCTTTGGAGTGCAACTATGCCATTAATGAGCACGACTACACCATGGGTACTAGCTTACGATGATATCTACTCAAAAGGGTACAACTGTGAAGACTATCTCTAAGCCACAAGGTAAAAGAATATCTTTTCTTCAATGCAAGAAGGTGCTATGAAGGCTTTGGAGGGACATTTGGGGTGCTCCGAGCTCAATGAGCTATTGTTGGTGGACCTACAAATATGTGGGATCCCAAAATATTATGGAAGTGATGACTTGTTATGCGATCATGCACGATATGATTGTGTAGGATGTTCATGATGGCATACATAATGTTGATTTTAAAAACCAGGGAACAAGTCCATCTCATGCAACAAGAGGCATATCAGGTTAATTTTGTTTCCTTAGGAAGCATCTGCAACTTCAAAATCGAGAAGTCCGCCGACAACATTTCAATTACCTTTTTGAGCATGCACCAATGCATCATAGAAACCAATAGAATCACATGTCCTTTGTTTTCCCAACTATGTACTCAATAATATTTATGTTTTAACTACATACTTCTAAAACTTTAACTATGCATCTATTCTCTGTCGACCTCAACATCGACTATGTCTTCGACTCACAATCGCCAGGACTTGTCCGGTCGCGATTGTCGGCCGTGGACTGCTCATACGATTTTGTAGTCATTGGCGTTGGTGCTCGGTCCTTTGTTAGCCCGTAGGACATGCACATTATATAGGATGGAGAAGAAACACTTCATCTTTATGCAATGCTGGTTGAAGTTAAATGGGCAAATCAAGTGCTTGCCGCTATTGCCAATTCCATCAAGACTGCCATGCTCAATGAAGAAAAAGGTGTTGATCCAGCCTTTCCAACAACAATATGGGCTTCCTCCTGCAAGAAGGTGGTTAGGAACCGAAAGAAGTGAGAGGAGGAGAAGGAGAAGCGAGAAAGATGAAAAAACAATCATGGAGATGGGCTTCCTCCTGCCAAGAAGACGGAAACGTTCGAGGTCATCATGGAGAAGGAAGAGGCATGTGTCACGCACAATGAGGAGAAGAAGAGAAAGAAGGCGAAGAGGTTTGGCACCTCATGAAGACGCAAGACAATAAGTTGAAGCTCCAAGAGAAAAGGTTTGAGATCAACGCCGCTTCGGATGACTCCAAAATGTTGACGTGAAGACGTCAGACTTGGATCCCCACGCGACGAAGATTGTCCAAGCCTATTGCGTGAATAGATTGAAGAGCTTGACGAAATTGGAGGAGGCCGGACCAGCCAAAGAGTGAGGTCTTTGCCATGGACGCCATACTGTGAGCCAAAGAAGGAGGTCATTGGAACGGACAACCTGACTGGCAACATTTATGATCGGTTCGTATTAAAAACTTATTGAACATCTGGAGCTTTTTGGACATGATTGCACATGTTTAAAACTATTAGGCATATAAATGATATTCATCTAAATATGTTGTCAAATGGAGGAGGCCGGACCAGGACATATGCCCATTGATGATCTCCACCCCTTACCCGTAACATTTGGTGATATCGGTAGTGGCGTTGGAGTTGCACTGAACATGTTGGGGAGATAAGGGCATCTTCAACGACAACCCGCAAATTTTCTTTCGCATCCGTCCGCAGGCAGGGGGACCAGTCCGCGGACACGGACGCGGGAGGCCGCCATCCAACCGTACCCGCATATATTTCAAACTCTTTTTCAACAAACCGGATGAAATTCGTGCAAACAAGGCCGGATTTCATATAAACATGACGGATTTTATACAAACACGACATATTTTCATAACATTTCGAACAAAAAAATGACCTGTCCCTAAACCTATTCTATGGCGGCGGCGCCCAACGTCCAACCCGTGTCGTCTTCCATACGTCGTCTTCATGACCACCGACTATAAGACCGATGAAGTGAAGGTGCGGTCTCCGACGAGGAAGAGTAGAACACGGGAGACAAACTGGCTCACATGGGACACAATGCCCTTCTGCCTCCCATGGCCTACTCATCCTCAGAGGAGTCCATGACATGTCCATCACCGGTGGACATGAGGTCCATGATGGAAATGGTGGCACCTGCGTTGTCCTCGTCCCAGTGCGCCACCTGATGGTTCGTCGGTGGCGCGTAGGAGGAGCAGCTGGCATTGTTCTCGTCCGTGATCGCCTGCAGCTGCGCCTCCGCGGTGGCTGCTTCCTGACAAGTGGCGACTTGAGCACGGACGACATCATAGATGGCACGCTGCTCCGTGATGAACTTGGGGTTCGCCGCGACAATGGTCGTCACAAGCTCCTCGCTCGCCTGCTCACCGTAGATCTGACCATCCGCCACCTGGTGCTGCTGCAGGACAACATGTTCCTCATGCGCCTGCTGGAACGCCGACAGAGGCGTCGACGGCTACACCTCCTCCATGGCGGCATTGTAGTGCACCTACGCCTGCTCCATGATGAAGCTGGCGTGCACAGGGGGCGCGGAAGCCGGGGCGGTGTCGTCGGAGCTCGTCTCCATCGTGGTGTCGTCCTCAGCGTCAGAGACCTCGGGCGAGCTGGCCGACAATCCGACCTCGATCCGCCTGGCTCAGCGGCTCTGCCAGGCAGCAGCAAGGGCGACCACGGCGTGCTTTGATACGTCTCCAACGTATCTATAATTTTTGATTGTTCCATGCTATTATATTACCCCTTTTGGATGTTTATGGGCTTTATTTTACACATTTATATCATTTTTTGGACTAACCTACTAACCGGAGGCCCAACCCATATTGCTATTTTTTTTTGCCTATTTCAGTATTTTGAAGAAAAGGAATATCAATCGGAGTCCAAACGGAATGAAACCTTCGGGAGCATGATTTTTGAAACGAACGTGATCCAGAGGACTTGGAGTGTAAGTCAAGAAGCTGCCGAGGAAGCCACGAGATAGGAGGTGTAGGGCGCACCCCCTGTCTCGTGGGCCCCTCGGGCGGCCACTGACGTACTTCTTCCTCCTATATATACCTACGTACCCCAAAAACATCCAGGGGCACCACGAAACACAATTTTCACCGCCGTAACCTTCTGTATCCGCGAGATCCCATCTTGGAGCCTTCGCCGGCACTCTACCGGAGGGGGAATCGACCACGGAGGGCCTCTACATCAACATCCTTGCCCCTCCGATGAATTGTGAGTAGTTTACCACAGACCTACGGGTCCATAGTTATTAGCTAGATGACTTCTTCTCTCTTTTTGGATCTCAATACAATATTCTCCCCCTCTCTTGTGGAGATCTATTCGATGTAAACTCTTTTTGCGCTGTGTTTGTCGAGATCCGATGAATTGTGGGTTTATGATCAAGTTTATCTATGAATAATATTTGAATCCTCTCTGAATTCTTTTATGTATGATTGAGTTATCTTTGCAAGTCTCTTCGAATTATCAGTTTGGTTTGGCCTACTAGATTGGTTTTTCTTGCCATGGGAGAAATGATTAGCTTCGGGTTCAATCTTGCGGTGTCCTTACCCAGTGACAGAAAGGGTTGCAAGGCACGTATTGTATTGTTGCCATCGAGGATAACAAGATGGGGTTTATATCATATTGCATGAGTTTATCCCTCTACATCATGTCATCTTGCTTAATGCGTTGCTCTGTTCTTATGAACTTAATACTCTAGATGCAAAAGGCAGAGTCACCAATGTGTGGAGTAATAGTAGTAGCTGCAGTGTGAGTCGGTCTACTTGTTATGGACGTGATGCTTATATACATGACCATGCCTAGATAATCTCATAACTATGCGCTTTTCTATCAATTGCTCGACAGTAATTTGTTCACCCATTGTAATACTTATACTATCTTGAGAGAAGCCACTAGTGAAACCTATGGCCCCCGGGTCTATCTCTTATCATATTTGCTTTCAATCTACTTTTATTTACGTCTTTACTTTTTGCATATATATATTATAAAATACCAAAAATATATTTATCTTATCTTACTATCTTTATTAGATCTCACTTTCGCAAGTGGCTGTGAAGGGATTGACAACCCCTTTATTGCGTTGCTTGCGTTTGAGGAGCCTCCTACTGGATTGATACCTTTGTTCTCAAAACTGAGGGAAATACTTACGCTACACTTGCTGCATCACCCTCTCCTCTTCGAGAAAAACCAACGCAAGCTCAATACATAGCATGCTTCGTCTCCGTGGAAAGGCTTTCCCGTAGAGCTTCACCGGCTGTAGTCATGGCGGATGCAGTGCAAGGGAGGAGGATGAGGAGGGGCATGTGTTGTGATGTGGAGTTAGCTAGGTGTGGACACCTTTGAATAGCGGATTCCGGTGAGGCGAGTCATACAGGTGCGTTAATGCGCGGTGCGGGAGTGGATTTCTCGGCCGACGAGCCTGCTTAATGGTGGCATACAGACGGTCAACGACATTGAACGGGCGTGGTCACAGAAGATGCGTCTCGGCCGGCGCCGCTTCAATGGCGGTGGCAGTGAAAGGTCGCATCCGTCGTGAATCGTCTTCAGTGTTGAACGGCGCGCTCTACAGTGGCATGAATGTGGACAGCTGACGTCGAACGAAACGCGCGGGCGAGGGAGGAGGGATTTTGGTGGGCCTGCGCGGTCAGAAAAGGGTGTGGGATCGGTTCGGAATCCCGTAAAGCCCCCACGCTTGTCTCTGATTTACGGGAGAAATCGCGTCCGGACCACGTCGCGGACTGATATCGACCCGCGTTGGATGTCCTCCGTTGTCCGGACAGCGTAATTCAAACGCATGCGGAAGGTTTACGGGTCGACGTCGGAGATGCCTAAACAAAGTTGGGCCGAGCAAGTGTAGCGCGGAAAAAATTGCCTAGCCGGTACGAGAGTATTGGAGCTTGTGTACCTAACGAGAGCGACTGCATAACAAGACGCACAATCCGAAACACGGCTGTATTCTACACTCTCCCACTCCTACTGGTACGTACGGAGCATCTGCCCGCAAGTAAATCCAACCCGGCCGGAGAGGCGGTTAAGCGATAGCGATAACACATCGACCCGAGCGGCACCTCACGTTGTTCCTCCGCAGCCTTGTCGTCGGTTCCCTGTACACGCGCCACTTACCACGGGTCCGGCTCCACCTCCCTCACGCTTCCCGACGCATCCACGCCCGCCGCGCCACACGTGTCGCCGCCCCGCCCCGGCGCGCGCTCCTCCTTCCCCCTCCCCAGTCCGCGCATCCGGCACGCACGCACGGCACACTCGCCTCCCCATTCCTTCCCCTCCCTCCTCTCCTCCTCTTCAAAGACCACCACTCCTCCCTCCCTCCCCCGACGCCCACCCCGAGGCCAGGGATCCCGATGCAATCGCGGGCCGCAGTCGCCTAGCCGCCGCGAGGGCTCCACAGCGCGATCGAGGAGGGAGGGGGCTCCGCAGGCGAGGGCTAGCTGCGTGGCGCGTGCGCCGGGGTTGGATGAGAAGGGCGAGGGCGGCGGAGGAGGAGGAGGATGCGGAAGGCGTACAGGGACTCCCTCAAGGTGCTCGAAGCTGACATCCAGCACGCCAACACCCTGTAAGCACCCCCGATTCCGACGCCTCGCTCCTGAATTTCGCCCCAAATTTGCCTGCTCGCCGCCCGCTCTCCCCTTTGTCGGTGGGAGGGATCGGTCGGTCCATGGGTTTCCGTGGGGCTCGTGGGACGCCTCGAGCGTCCGCCGCGGCTGCGCAATGCGGCCTGGGAGATCGATCGACCGACCGACCCACCGATCGGTGGGTGGGTGGGTGAAGCGCGCGTTCGTCAGACGGAATTCATAGCGGCGGTTGGTCTGGCATGGCAGTCATTTAGACTAGCATTATTATCATTATCCGTGTGCCCACGGGCGATGGAATGGTGGCAGATCAGCAGCGGGAGGAGGAAGAGATCACATGTGTTCCCCATGTCATATTAAAACACTCTGCCCCATGTGTTTGCGTTGTAAATTATACTAATCATTTAGACGAAAAGGGGGAGGATAAGGCAGCTAGTGTGATTCAGGGCAAGGGAGTGGGATCTCTGACCGCAAGTGATCTATCTATCTGACGTGCAGGGCGACTGAATTTCCGCGGGAGTACGATGGGGCGTGCCTGCAGATGCGGCTGTCGTTTAGCCCCGCCGCGCACATATTCCTCTTCCTGGTGCAGTGGACGGACTGCAGCCTCGCTGGGGCTCTCGGATTGATGAGGATCCTCATATACAAGGTTCTGTTGCTCGTTCAACCTCATCATGGCTGTTGGTTCGCTGCTCGTGCTTTAATGAGATTGTAGCTCGTCCTGCAGGTCTACGTCGATGGCACAACCACCATGTCGACCCATGAGAGGAAAGCCAGCATCAAGGAATTCTATGGTATGAGATGAGTTCCTTGTTACTTTAGCCCAAGGTCTGACTATGCTGCCTGTATACTGATTGTACTGTTTTATTGACTGGAATTGTTATACAGCTGTAATATTTCCTTCTTTGCTGCAACTGCAAAGAGGGATCACTGATATGGAGGACAAGAAGCAGAAGGCCGTCTGTATGGAGAGGTACAGAAGGAGAGACGAAGACGAAACAAGCAGCTTATCTGATGTTGATGCTGAGAGGGAGGAGGAATGTGGGATCTGCATGGAGATGAACAGCAAAGTTGTGTTGCCCAACTGCACACATGCGATGTGTCTCAGATGCTATCAGGACTGGTATGCACAAACTTTCAGCTTCTCCCCATGCGTTTCGTGTGATTGCATTTCAGTGGCGTATAACCCTCCCACACCCTACCAAACATTGAGGCGTTGATAATGTGGCTTTATAGATAGGTTTTCTCCTCTCTCTAGTGCCTCGTGTTATGTATGTTAGCTACACTCCCTATTATCCTTCTGTCGCATGGATGTCTCTTGAGAATAATGGAAGTTTACATTACACCCCACAAAACCAAACGTGGAGCTGTTTATAGTGTTGACTTGTGGATAAGCTTATGCCTCATTTTCAGGTTGCTTCTCCACATTCCTGTTCTTATAGCCTTATACACAATATCAAGCCTTCTAAATATGGCATCATTTTGATTTCGAGTGACTAAACAGAACAGGAATAGTACTTTCTGATGATGCAGCAATTTTTTTTTATGTATCTCCATTACTATGGGTTCCATCATACATTCCTGGAATGAGCAACACCCTACAAAGTGGATGTCCAATTTGCAAACTGCGGATAGTCTAAAAATGCATTGACTGACGACTTAAGACTCCCTGAACTGTATTCTGTTGTTCTTTGCTCTGAACAACATAACTCTGTATTTTATTGAGCACTGACTGTTCTCCTAGTTTTTGGTCCAGTTTGTGTACATGCTTTTTGTGCACCATCTGTGTAATCCAGACAGTGTGCTTTGTCAATTAATTAGGGATATGATAGTGTAGGCTTAGGTCGTACTTACATTTACTTTAGCTGGCCATTCACTAGTTAGACGCTGTGTGGGTTCTGCAGATCAACGTAGTTTCATGTTTTTGAAAACGCTTATAGTGCCATGTGGTGATTCATGTGTTTACTGTATCCGTTTTTTAACAACTTCCACGTGGTGTTCCTACAACAGATATGATCTATTATCTTTTCTTGCAGCCCATGAACAGCTTATCTGGCGGCATAACATGGAATGTTCTCCTATACTTCTGGAGCTGCCATGTAGTTACGACCGTTACAACGTCTGTTTGTTGCTCCAAAACAATGCTTTAACAGAAAAATATTGTATATTGCAGGAACTCGAGGTCACAGTCCTGCCCATTCTGCCGCGACAACTTGAAGAAGACCGACCCTGGTGACTTGTGGATTTACGTCGAGGACGATGACGTGGTCGACATGGAGACGGTATCAAGAGAGAACCTCAGACGGCTGTTCATGTACATAAACAAGCTCCCTCTGATCGTGCCTGATGTCATCTTCAGTGTCTATGATTCCCACATAAAATGAATGGCGCGGCACTCCCTTATCAAGGTCCTCAGCCAAGTGCCCAGCTCCTTTTAATCTATTTCCGAAGCTCCCAAGCTCTCTGATTTCCATGCTCGTACTCAAGCTCTTCGAAATGCCTGAACTGTCGCATTTGTAGTCGCAAACCTTTTGTTTGTGCTTTAGGTCTTATATTTAGTGCGTACCTGCATGCTTAAGCTAAGCATATCCAGCCAGTTTGTATATATCTCACATGGCTCTGTTAATAGAGAACTGTAGCTTGCCCCAAATGGAGGCGGTGCTGTTTAATATCCTCCCATGTTCCCCCCCTTTGTATAACTGTCTTCAGGTTTGAGCACTGAAGCTGGTACTTGCTCCTTAAGATTATTCTGCGCAGTTCGCATCAACTGTTCATGTTATAAAATTATATTGCTAAAGTTGTACCAAAGCTGGATCGGTTAATGCCTGTGAAATTGACATAACAGTGAGAAGTTGGCCCTTCAGCAACAATATTTGCATTGTGTAATAGTATCTGTTAGTCTGAAACTGCAACATCATAAATGAGTAAAACATCCGCAGATTTTTATGAGATGCTGTTATTCGAGGCCATTTGGAGCGCAGACATAAGCTCAACTCTCATGTAAATTTAGAAGAAGAAGAAGAAGAAAACAATTTGAACTCAACAACCGCACAATCGGCGAAGTGAAGAAGCCTTGATGCTCCGATCCTGATGATTTCTAGAGATCCATGTACATCCGGTAAGCATTCCTCTGTGCGGAGTAGTAGCCCTCGATGGTGGCGTCGACCTGGAACCCGGCCTTCCGGTAAAGCGCCACCGCGGCCGTCCTCGCCGGGTCGACGTGGAGGGACACCCGCTGGACCCGCCTCCTCCGGCACCTGTCCACGGCGGCCTGCAGCAGCGCCTCGCCCAGGCCCTGCCTCCGGCAGCTCTCCTTCACTGCACGCACGCGCCAGGAGTTCAGACCAAATTAAAGTTTCGACCGGGCAGGGTGATAAAATCAGTGCGAGGGTCTCACCGGCGAGTTTGGTGATGGAGGCGCAGAGGGAGGTGGCGCAGGTGTACATGGCGTACCCGGCGACCTCCTCGTCGTCGCCGACGCCGGACGTCGAGTAGATCAGGCCGGTGTTCCGGCGTTTGAGCTCGTCGTGGAACGAGCGCGCCAGCGACTCGTGCTTCGGGAAGATCCTCTTCTCCAGCCGCACGATGTCGTCGATGACGCGGCCGGCGCGCTCGTGCGAAGGGTCCAGCTCGAGGATTGTCGCTTCGGTCGCGGCCGCCGCCATAGCTCGTCACGGATGGGAGTGAACGTGGAGCTCTCTTTTGCAATTTGCCCCCGCTTCTTCCCCAATTAGAAAATCAGTAGACCTATAGCAGCAAAAAGGGAAATTGCTTGGACAGAACTATATCAGTAATTTTGACAAGCAACTTGTGAACTTTTTTGTTTTTGAGAAACTTCAGAACATTGTTCATGTGTACCTCGTGGGTGAATTTGCAGAATCCGTGCGAGGTGTACGGTGTACCCACCAGTTGACTCATCATTGTGACCTTCTCCATTTTTTTCATGGAAAGGATATTTATTGATCAAGGCATAAGGTTATGACAATCAGCAGCCACAATGCTAGTGATTTCCTCCGGGGTATTACACAACCAACAAGCAGTGCGTTCTTATGATCCACTCCCTCTGTTTCAGTTTACAAGTCCTACGTGTATACCTAGGTTGGCAATTCTATCACCATAATATAAACTATATAACACAAAAATATATGACTTGTATTGGGTTGGTCAAAAATAGAACAGCTGAAGTTTATATTGGTACATTTTTTTAATATATGACTTGTATTAGATTGGTCAAATTGACGACTTAGGAGTACGCGCACGCCCTGTAAACTGAGAGAGAGGGAGTACCAGTAGAGCCAATGCTATGATCGGCTACATTACCTTCACGCTTAACCTTTTCTAACCGACAACAGTGATCTAATCTCCACAATGTGATGTGCATGCATCGACCGGTCATTTCTCGGCTCCTCGATCATCTAGATTGATTCAGCACAATCAGTTTTTACCGTGAAGTTGAGCTCCGTCCAGCTCAAGGCGAGGTAGATTCCTTCCTGGTTTGCAGCAATCTCGGCCTCGGGCGTATTGTTACAAAAATTTGACGATCTGATTGCTGCAAAAATAACCACTCAAGCATGGTCTCTGCTTGTGACCTCCTTTTGAGGGAAATCATTCTTATCTCATTTTAGGAAATCATTATGATTTTCTTTTAGTATAACCGGTGCAGATGTCGTTGTTTTATATGCTAAGTATTGTTTTTATTTTCCAATGAGTGGTATCAAAGGAATCTAGCATGCCTGGATTCTGGCAAAAAAAGATATTTCTTTGGCAGGTGGCCAAGAATCGGATAAAGAGCGGTAACCAAGTCATTATGTCTTATGAGGCACGGGCTAGGTGATGGCAAATGTGTGTGGTGTGGCCTTCACGAAAACTGCGACCACATTCTCTTATGTATTGTGGCAAGAATTGCATGGAGTGTGCTGAGGGAGGCTGTTGGTTGTGCGTGGAATCCGTCCGATTTCACAGACTTCTATCGCCTTGTCTAGGGATCAAGAGGGAAGTATCGTATGTTGGCTTGGGTGAAGTTCGGTGCGCTAGCTTGGATGCTATGGACAACCCATAATAAAGCGCTTATAGAAGGAAGGTTGCTTCGGCATCCAGCGGACTTGATGTACAAGCTGGTGGTGCTTTTGCACCTATGGAAGTTGTTGGCGAGACCCAAGGATCGGACGCAGGTGGATCAACTTATCACCACGTTGCGTGCAAGATGCATTGAGTTACAATGACCTACGAGGAGGGACATCACCAACTGGGGAGCTGCACACCCGCCTGTCGCTCGCTTTGAGTGGTCGTCTTTCTATCTTTGTCATTTTGCAGGCACTGGGTAGCTATGATTGGCCCTCGTGGCCATGTGTCGTACTATCCTTTTTCTTTTTCAATGTTCCTCAAACATTTGCTGAACCTTGTAAGCCCCGCATTTTAAGGCCGGGCACGTGACTCTCTAAAAAGGTATAAAAATATACACCTTCACTTCAAAATTATAGTTTTGCCCTAAGTCACTCTTCTTGAAGTTTGATAAACTCTACATCAAAATATATTTGCATCCACATCAATGTAGTTTTGTTAGGTTTGGAATAAAAAATGATGTCATAGATATTAACATTTTATTTTTACACATTTGACCAAATACGGAGGAACTTTACAAGACAATACTATACCTTATATATTTTTTTGAATGGTGGGAGTGTGTGTGAGATCTTAGTTGATCACAATTTTTATCTCATGCTAAGACATCGAACTATACATGTGCTATGAATATCCGAATTAAGGATATAGCGTAAAACGAATGCATATATTATGCCCAACAAGAGTAAGTTGTGAATGTACATTGAATTGTACCCTTTCAAAACATCATCAAATGAACACCTTTTCGTTGAATGGTATATGAGTTCTCTAGACCCGGAGCTTCACTAAGAAAAACGTTGGTGATAATACGAAGCTCAAACAAGAAAAGAAAATTACATCTCAGACCATGTCATTTGCATGCCGGGGAGGGGGGGGGGTCCTAAATAGAGAACGAAGAAACACAAACGGGTCCAAAACACAGCTCTGGCACTACTTAGAACTGCATGACCACCACTACTCTATCTCCAACGACCGAGCTTGCCGAAGATAGGATTAGTTGCCTCTACAACATTGATACAATGCCCCCCTTTAAGCATAGTGGTCGGGAGGAAGAAAAGGAGTCGCTTCATAGATCCACCAGACCTTCCTTCGGTCAGAATATTCGCCGGAGGGGCGATGAAAATCAACATGCGTCTGACAAGCCGGCGTCGTTGCTCCACCACAAACATCGGAGAAGTAACATTAGCCTCCAATGAAAGATCGAGGATGTCGCCTAGAGGGGAGGGTGAATAGGCGCTTTAAAATAATTACGGTTTAGGCTTGAACAAATGCGGAATAAACCTAACGGTTAATTTGTCAAGCACAAAACCTAAAACAGCTAGGCTCACCTATGTGCACCAACAACTTATGCTAAGCAAGATAAGAAACTATGTGATAGCAAGATATATGACAAAGAACAATATGGCTATCACAAAGTAAAGTGCATAAGTAAAGGGCTCGGGTAAGAGATAACCGAGGCACGCAGAGACGACGATGTATCCCGAAGTTCACACCCTTGCGGATACTAATCTCCGTTTGGAGCGGTGTGGAGGCACAATGCTCCCCAAGAAGCCACTAGGGCCACCGTAATCTCCTCACGCCCTCGCACAATGCAAGATGCCGTGATTCCACTAAGGGACCCTTGAGGGCGGTCACCGAACCCGTACAAATGGCAACCCTTGGGGGCGGTCACCGAACCCGTACACTTTGGCAACCCTTGGGGGCGGTCACCGGAACCCGTCAAGATGCTCGGGGCGATCTCCACAACCTAATTGGAGACCCCGACGTTTGCCCGAACTTTACACCACAATGATTGAGCTCGAAACACCACTAACCGCCTAGGGCGCCCAAGCACCCAAGAGGAACAAGCTCAAGGGCACCAAGCACCCAAGAGTAATAAGCTTCTCAAACTTCACTTCCACGTATCACCGTGGAGAACTCAAACCGATGCACCAAATGCAATGGCAAGGGCACAAGGAGTGCCCAAGTCCTTCTCTCTCAAATCCCACCGAAGCAACTAATGCTAGGGAGGAAAATGAGAGGAAGAACAAGAAGGAGAACACCAAGAACTCCAACATCAAGATCCAAGGGGTTCCCCTCACATAGAGGAGAAAGTGATTGGTGGAAATGTGGATCTAGATCTCCTCTCTCTTTTCCCTCAAAAACTAGCAATAATCCATGGAGGGATTGAAAGTTAGCAAGCTCGAAGAAGGTCAATAATGGGGGAAGAACACGAGCTCAAAGGATAAGGTTCAATGGGGAAGAAGACCCCCTTTTATAGGTGGGGAAAAAACCAACCGTTATGCTCACAGCCCGCATCGAGCGGTAGTACCGCTTGACATCACGGTACTACCGCTAGGGGTAGCGGTACTACTGCTTGCGAGCGGTACTAAAAAATTACATCCGTGCCTACCACCGCTGGACTTGTGACGAGATTTTGGTCCCGAGCGGAAGTAGCCACGGAAGTAGCCGCGGTAGTACCGCTCCCAAGGGCGGTAGTACCGCTCCCAAGGGCGGTAGTAAAAAATTACTTCCGCTCCTACCCGCGGTAGTACCGCTGCAGCCTTTTCAGAACACCAAAACTACCACAACTTCTTCATTCGGACTCCGAATTCGACGAAACCAAGTTTGTTGGAAAGCTAGCGACAAGGGCTAACACAATCTTGATAGAAATACCAATAATAAGCAAATGATAAAAGGCCAAAAATAAAATGGTGAGAACCCTTCCTCGGATAAGACCGGTAAAACCTCCAACACCGAAAACATCATAGAAGACGCATGCAAACTCCATTTTCGATGAACTCAAGCTTGTCATCAAGATGACCATAAGCTCTAAGACTCACAAAGAGAACCAAACAAGAACCAAGAAACATGATGCAAGGATGCAATGGTTTGAGCTCTCGAAGAATGATACGATCAAGTTACTCACTTGAGAGCCCCCCTTGATAGTACGGCTATCGATCCTATAACCCGGTCTCCCAACTACCACCATGAGACCGGTAAAATAGAAAACCTATCAAGGGCAAACCTTTGCCTTGCACATGATCCACTTGAGCTAGATGATGACGATCTTGACTCCCTCAAGTTGGACCTCCTTTCTTGATTGCGTTGGCTCGATGAAGACTAGATGATTGCTCCCCCATAGTCCACTATGGGTGAGCCACTCTTCGGCACATCTTCACAAGTCCATTGACACCACAATGGATGGCAAGATCCAAGCACTTGATCTCTTCGTGATGCTCCACTTGAACTTGCACACGGCAAATTTGATGATGATCACCACTTGATGCCTTTCCATGGGTTGTATGATATCTTCCTCTTGACGCAAGCCCATGGACATGTACCTAACCCCACATAGAACTCTCACATAGACCATGGGTTAGTACACAAAGCGTAATGGACAATGCTTACCATACCATGGGAACACTTGGTCCCACTCGGTACATCTTCTATGCTTTGTGAGTTGATAAACTTGATTCACTCTTGACTTAGTCTTGATCAACCTTGAATCTTTCCGACTCTCTTCATTTGGATGATGTCTTGAAGGTAAATATGAATGATCACACAATCTTCTTCTTCAAGACATGCTAGCAATAAGCTCAACACTCACATGACCAATCTTTGGATAATTCCTTAATAGCACCTTGCTCAACCCATAAACTCCTTGAAACCAACACATGGACTTCAAGAAATGCCTATGGAAACATCCTTCAAATATAACTCGATGCAACCATTAGTCCATAGAGAATGTCATCAATTACCAAAACCACACATGGCGGCACCGCATGTCCTTTCAATCTCCCCCATTTTGGTAATTGATGACAATCACTTTCAAGAGAGTTTATATAAGGAATTATGCATCACAATGCAATGCAACAACCAATGATGCAGGAGAATGAGATGCAAATGCTTAGGACCAAAACCAAAGCAAGGAGAAAAATCAGAAGACTTCTCCACAAAACTCTCTGAAACTCCTCCCCCATTGGCATCGATTGCCAAAATGGGTGAAAAGCTGAGAAGGCCAAAATAAAAGGTGTTCCTCCATAAATTGTGTATTTCTCAACAAGAGAGTGGAATGCAATACACATATCCAACTGCCAATACTTGGAGGAAGACAAACTATATTGAGGCCCAAAGATTGCAACAAAAAGATATGACACAAAGACATAACAAAGAGAGACACAAGCAATCAGAAGATACCAATTGAAGCAAGCAATCAACGGATATCAATTGAACCAACTAGACCAATGATCCTACATGCTACAAGAATAAAGATATTATGATAAACGCAAAGGAGTGTTCTAAAGAAACTAGAGAAGCTCCCCATGATTTGTGCACACATAAGAATTTTTGTATTTGAATACAAAGTGCACAAAATAGGATCATAGCTCCCCCAAAATCAATAGAAACTCACATCCAGTGCAAGTGAGCATATAGGAAACAAAGCCCAGCGCTTGCAACAAGCACATGGTTGAGCAAGATGTAAAAGAGGCAACTTAAGAATAGGCTCAACCAAAATGATGTGTGTGAGTCATGGCGAAGCACTTGAGAGGACTAAAATTAGGATGAGCATTAAGCATCAACATAGTCTTGAAATAATGAGGCACACGGTGCAAGGCCTATCATTCCCACACACACAACTAGCAAATGGGTTCACAAGCTTACTAATAAGCATAAGAGAACCTATGCTTGTGACAACCCGTGGTGAAGATAGACGAAGAGAGGCTCATCAAGACGAGGGATACCAAATAAGATGGCAAAAGCCTCGTAAAGTTAAGCAAGAGGAAAATAATCTTCACCACACAAGAGTGCAACAAGATGCAACGATAGAGGACACGCACTCAAGGCAAAAGCTTTCACGGAGCCACCAAAGAAATAACATAAGAAAGACAGGGTGGACGTGAAAGAAAGGATATCAACTAGAGATGTAATTTCTCTCAAGTGTATAAGGTTCTATGTAGACGAGATCTTGATGATATACATATCTACAAAGAAGGATGTACACTCGAAATAGTTACAACACGAAGGAACAAGATATCCACAAGGAAGTCATAAATATACCAATAAGATATTTGCTTGGAGGCATAGCACTTGGCTAGATATGGTCTTATTGTATATAAATGAAGTCCAATCACACAACCATCAAAGACATCACAACTAGCAACAAGAGATCATCGTTGGGATGCTTAGAGAAAGGAAACAAGTATCACAAGATATGAAATGAAAGTCATGCCAAGATGCAACCTACACAAGGTTGAATGCAAGAAAGGAAAGCATGAATAGATACTTGTTACCGAGATATCATTGGAAGGATGTAGTAGATACCAATTGAAGGTAGATAGTAGTTCATTGATCATCCTAGCTTGACTCCAATATGCACATGGTGACAACACCTTCCTTGTGAGTGAGCCGAGCATCCAATGCATCTCCAAATGTTCCTAGAAGAACAACACAAACTAAACAGTACCCAAACTCATCGGGACCAAATAGTTAGAAACACCAATACATAGGACAAACTCCACATAAATATGTGCATATAGATATGAAAATGAATTTCATGCACATCTCATCCAAATTGAGACTAGGTGGAGTTTCCCCTATATATTGAGTCAAAGAAAGAAAGCATGCCAAATGAAATACATGAAGTAAACATGCATGCTCAAGACTTTCAAAACCGAAACCAAAAGACAAAGAAATTCCAAGTGAAAAGGATACTAAATGGAGAAATCATCACTTGGAAGATATCATTAAAGATACATCAAGGAATGAGATATCCATTGATACACACTAAACTAAAGATGTCAAACTCCCAAAGAGAGGATGGTTTCAAACAAACCAAGCCCTCAACAAAGTTTCATGATGGCACAAAGTACCAAAAAGAAATGGCTTGCCTTCCACCAAAACACACTTGATAAGGATCACAAGAAGAGTGTTTTGAAGAAAATAGAATAGCTCCCCCACGAGTTGTGCATTATATAGGATTTGTATTTGAATACAAAATGCACAAGGTGGGATCACCGCTTTCACTATATCTAGAAAACACTAGACAAGAACAAGAAATAAACAAGATCCACAAGTGGTATGGAAGACAACGAGAGTTGACACAATCCTTGGCAAGAGAAGAGGCAAGTAAAACAAAAGCCAATGTAAAGATGATCAATAAATTCTACCACACATAAATGACTACCAATTGTCAAAAGACAAGAAGTAGATGGAAAGAATTCCCAGTGGTAGATAGCAAGGATATCCAACATCATCTTCACACCACACACAAGCAGATTGCAACTTGTAGAGCTAACATGCCACCTAGGAACAAGATAATCTACAATATCAACACTAGGTGACAATATCTCAAATGTACACATTTTCTAGGCTAGTAATATACATAGCATATTACTCCCCCATAATGTGATACTAATGAAGAAAACTTAACAAGAGGCAATAAGAGGATCCAACAAGAGATAATTAATGGACAATTTAGAATTTGAATTTCTCATGAGAAGACATACCACATAGTGACTAGATAATCTTGTAATATCAATACTAGATGGTATTCCTCATGTACACACACTTATAGGAGTGTGAGGTGCACAAAGCACATCACTCCCCAATAATGGGATATTCCATTAATCTCTCACAAGAGCCAACTAAGATACAAAGAAGATGCACAAAGGCTCAACACACAACTCACACGTACATGAAGTGCACACCAACATACATAAGCAAGTTGGAAGCACAACATATACAAACACATGCAAGGAACAAAACCAAAACATGCAAGGGGGCAAGTAACTTTCAAAGTAAACAATTTAAGTACAAGTTACATAAGGAGGCACATTGGATATAAGATAGAAACTTGTAATCCAATTGACTTGGCTTGTGACAAAAAGAATGATGAAGTCCCTTAATTCTTCATAATGTAGCCAAGTCTCCAATGCCTCCAAAACACCTATTGATCAAGTTTGAGCTTGTTGGTCCCCAACCAAGTTGGGTCCTAAGAGGTTAGTCACAATAGGCTTGGCTACCCAAATGGTTCTTTTCTTGACACCACTTTGAGTACCAACAAACTTGGCAAACACATTGCCAACCTTATCCTTCCCAAGAGAATAGATATCATCAATAATAATTGGGTTGGATAAGTTACCACTAGTGCATGAAGAAGCGTGACCTTTCTCACGACATAAGTAACAACGTCTACTCTTCACTTTCTTCTCACTTGATTTTTCCACAAGAGAAACATTAGCTTGAGTCTTCTTGGGAAGTGGCATTTCTTCAACTTGAGGTTGAGCATGAGATTGAACTTGTGCCCTCTTCCCTTGTTTCTTTACACTAATGGCCTTCTTCTTCAATGGGCAAGATCTAACATGATGCCCTTCTACTTTGCACTTGAAGCAAACAATCTTGGCCGAATTCTTGACTTGTTCTTGGCCCTTCTTTTTGTTCATGTTGGACTTCTTCTTCTTATTGGAGTTGAATCCAAGTCCACCTTTGTCATTGGGGATTTTGCACACTCAAGATATTGTTGAGTCGGATTTCCTTCATGACACTTTTTCAAGTCTTTCTTCAAAGAAGTGACTTGGGCCTTGAGCTCTTTGATTTCCTCTACATGGTTAGTCTCAACACAAGTACTAGAGGAAGTATAAGCTTCATCGTTAGAGCAACAAGGCAAGGAAAGCAGTTCATCACAAGATGTACCAAAATTGTGAGTAGATGAATTACAAGGACTAGCACATGGCAATATACTATTTTGACTAGAAGTAGTGCTAGTATCCACATGAGGCTCACTAGATGTTACCTTAGCAATCATGGCCTCATGAGCTATCTTTAGCACACTATGGGATACTAGAAGATCATCATGAGAGCTTGAGAGCTTTTCATGACTTTCTTCCAATTTCCCATAATTGCAAGATAGCACCTCAAGTTGAGCCCGTAGCTCAACATTCTCCTTCAAAATGGATGCTTCACAAGTAATAGAATTAGTAGCACAAGCATCATCATTAACAACAAGAGGAGAAGGCAACCTGGCAAGCTCTTTTAAATAAGAAGCTTCAAGTTGAGCATGAGACTCGGTGAGTTTGATGAGCTCACCCTTGATGACCCTTGAGCCATTTTCGAGGTGCTCAAAATCCTCAAGGAGTCTAGCATGAGCAACTTCAAGCTTAGAATTTTTAGTTTCAAAAACATTGGCCACCTCAAGGGCTCTATCAGTAGATTCCTTCACTCTAGACAATTCTAGAGCGAAAGTCTCCTCAAGAGATTCCTTGGTGGTTTGTTCAAGTTCAAGAGCTTGAGAGAGGTCTGCAATCTCATTAGCGTAATCACGCCCATGACCTTCCATTTTATCAATGGTGACCTCATGCTCCTCAAGACGAGATTCCAACTCATCAGTATATTTCTTGCTCTCAATAGCAATGGACATAATTTCCATGAAGTTCGAACGAGCAATTTTATTTTTATGAAGAGCTTTAAAAAGCATTTCCTCCTTAATTTTTAAGGAGGCAACATTATCATTCTCTTCATCATTATCCTCATCATCGTTAGCATCAACATCATCATCAAGAGACATATTGGGGTACAAAGTAGGAGATACCTTTGACGCCTTAGCCATAAGGCAAAACGCAATAGATGATGATGTAGGATCCCTTGAGGCACCATTAAACACAACATCTTGTTCCATGGAGTGTTCGGTTTCCTCTACATTGTTAGCACAACAATTCGAGGAAATAGATGCATTTTTATCATGGCAACAAGACATAGCAAGCATATCATCATGATATTTAGTCAAGCAATTTCTACATGATATGCAAGGACTATCAACACAAGCATGTGAAACATTTGGAGTTCTCGAAGTGTTAAAGCCCAAAGAGGGAGCCTTGCAATAATATAGTGATGAAGGATCATCCACAATAAGCATACTATCATCATTGCAATGACCAACACTACTCACCATATCATTACCTTGTGGCAAACCACATGTAGGTGAAGTAGAAGAAGTTGAGAAGACTATATGACCGGAGGTGGAGGGAGAACAACCATCCCCACAAATCTTGGACACACCATATTTATCTTGAAGCTTTGTCCATAACTCATGAGCATCCGGAACGGCATGAGTTGAAAAATAACTACATTGCTCAAAGCATCGAAAAGCACATTAGAGGCTTGAGCATTGAGATAAGAGTTTTCTCATACTCTAAAGATAATCTTTGGGGATCCTTTGGAGGAGAAAACCCATATCTACAATTCGCTCTAAATTTGGGTCCATGACCCTAAAGAGATTAAGCATCGAATTACCCAAACATCAAAATTTGTGCCATCGAAACTAAGAGTGTCAGAGAATCCTAATCCTCTAGTCGACATCTTTACTCTCTAGGCGGTTAAGCCCAACAAAGAGAGACGAGGCTCTGATACCAATTGAAAGATCGAGGATGTCGCCTAGAGGGGGGGGGGGTGAATAGGCGCTTTAAAATAATTACGGTTTAGGCTTGAACAAATGCGGAATAAACCTAACGGTTAATTTGTCAAGCACAAAACCTAAAACAACTAGGCTCACCTATGTGCACCAACAACTTATGCTAAGCAAGATAAGCAACTATGTGATAGCAATATATATGACAAAGAACAATATGGCTATCACAAAGTAAAGTGCATAAGTAAAGGGCTCGGGTAAGAGATAACCGAGGCACGCGGAGACGATGATGTATCCCGAAGTTCACACCCTTGCGGATGCTAATCTCCGTTTGGAGCAGTGTGGAGGCACAATGCTCCCCAAGAAGCCACTAGGGCCACCGTAATCTCCTCCCGCCCTCGCACAATGCAAGATGCCGTGATTCCACTAAGGGACCCTTGAGGGCGGTCACCGAACCCGTACAAATGGCAACCCTTGGGGGCGGTCACCGAACCCGTACACTTTGGCAACCCTTGGGGGCGGTCACCGGAACCCGTCAAGATGCTCGGGGCGATCTCCACAACCTAATTGGAGACCTCGACGCTTGCCCGGAGCTTTACACCACAATGATTGAGCTCCGAACACCACCAACCGTCTAGGGCGCCCAAGCACCCAAGAGGAACAAGCTCAAGGGCACCAAGCACCCAAGAGTAATAAGCTTCTCAAACTTCGGTTCCACGTATCACCGTGGAGAACTCAAACCGATGCACCAAATGCAATGGCAAGGGCACACGGAGTGCCCAAGTCCTTCTCTCTCAAATCCCACCGAAGCAACTAATGCTAGGGAGGAAAATGAGAGGAAGAACAAGAAGGAGAACACCAAGAATTCCAAGATCAAGATCCAAGGGGTTCCCCTCACATAGAGGAGAAAGTGATTGGTGGAAATGTGGATCTAGATCTCCTCTCTCTTTTCCCTCAAAAACTAGCAAGAATCCATGGAGGGATTGAGAGTTAGCAAGCTCGAAGAAGGTCAACAATGGGGGAAGAACACGAGCTCAAAGGATAAGGTTCAATGGGGAAGAAGACCCCCTTTTATAGGTGGGGAAAGAACCAACCGTTATGCTCACAGCCCGCATAGAGCGATAGTACCGCTTGACATCACGGTACTACCGCTAGGGGTAGCGGTACTTGTTGGGGAACGTAGTAATTTCAAAAATTTTCCTACGCACACGCAAGATCATGGTGATGTATAGCAACGAGAGGGAGAGTGTTGTCTCACGCACCTCGTAGACCCGAAGCGAAGCGATCACAACGTAGAGGAAGTAGTCGTCGTTCTCCTCGCGATCCGACCGATCCCGCGCCGTTACTCCGGCGCCCGAGTTCTTGACACACGTACAGCTCGATGGCGTCCCTCGTACTCGGTCCAGCCGAGTGTCGAGGAGAGTTCCGTCAGCACGACGGCGTGGTGACGATCTTGATGTTTCACCGGCGCAGGGCTTCGCCTAAGCTTCGCGACGGTATAACCGAGGTGGAATATGGTGGAGGGGGGCACCGCACACGGCTAAGGAACGATCTAAAGATCAACTTGTGTGTTCCAAGGTGCCCCCCTGCCCCCGTATATAAAGGAGCAAGGGGGGAGGGGGCCGGCGGCCAAGAGGAGGCGCGCCAGGGAGTCCTACTCCCTCTGGGAGTAGGATTCCCCCAATCCTAGTTGGACTAGGATTCCCGGAGGGGGGAAAGAGAGAGAGGGGGGCCGGCCCCTTCTCCTAGTCCTAGTAGGACTAGGGAAGGGGGGGAGGCGCGCGCCCTCCTAGGGCTGGCCCTTTCTCCTTTCCACTAAGGCCCATCGAGGCCCATTTACCTCCCGGGGGGTTCCGGTAACCTCCCGGTACTCCGGTAAATTCCCGTTTTCGCCCGGAACCATTCCGAACTCCAAACATAGACTTCCAATATATCAATCTTTATGTCTCGACCATTTCGAGACTCCTCGTCATGTCCGTGATCACATCCGGGACTCCGAACTCCTTCGGTACATCAAAATACATAAACTCATAATAACTGTCATCGAAACCTTAAGCGTGCGGACCCTACGGTTCGAGAACAATGTAGACATGACCTAGAACTATTCACGGTCAATAACCAACAGCGGGACCTGGATGCCCATATTGGTTCCTACATATTCTACGAAGATCTTTATCGGTCAGACCGCATAACAACATACGTTGTTCCCTTTGTCATCGGTATGTTACTTGCCCGAGATTCGATCGTCGGTATCCAATACCTAGTTCAATCTCGTTACCGGCAAGTCTCTTTACTCGTTCCGTAATACATCATCTCACAACTAACTCATTAGTTGTAGTGCTTGCAAGGCTTCAGTGATGTGCATTACCGAGAGGGCCCAGAGATACCTCTCCGACAATCGGAGTGACAAAACCTAATCTTGAAATACGCCAACCCAACATCTGCCTTTGGAGACACCTGTAGTACTCCTTTATAATCACCCAGTTACGTTGTGACGTTTGGTAGCACCCAAAGTGTTCCTCCGGTAAACGGGAGTTGCATAATCTCATAGTTACAGGAACATGTATAAGTCATGGATAAAAGCAGTAGCAACATACTAAACGATCGTGTGCTAAGCTAATGGAATGGGTCATGTCAATCAGATCATTCTACTAATGATGTGACCTTGTTAATCAAATAACAACTCTTTGTTCATGATCAGGAAACATAACCATCTTTGATTAACAAGCTAGTCTAGTAGAGGCATACTAGTGACATCTTGTTTTGTCTATGCATTCACACATGTATCATGTTTCCGGTTAATACAATTCTAGCATGAATGATAAACATTTATCATGAAATAAGGAAATAAATAATAACTTTATTATTGCCTCTAGGGCATATTTCCTTCAGTACTACTGCTTGCGAGCGGTACTAAAAAATTACATCCGTGCCTACCACCGCTGGACTTGTGACGAGATTTTGGTCCCGAGCGGAAGTAGCCACGGAAGTAGCCGCGGTAGTACTGCTCCAAGCGGTAGTACCGCTCCCAAGGGCGGTAGTAAAAAATTACTTCCGCTCCTACCCGCGGTAGTACCGCTGCAGCCTTTTCAGAACACCAAAACTACCACAACTTCTTCATTCGGACTCCGAATTCGACGAAACCAAGTTTGTTGGAAAGCTAGCGACAAGGTCTAACACAATATTGATAGAAATACCAATAATAAGCAAATGATAAAAGGCCAAAAAGAAAATGGTGAGAACCCTTCCTCGGATAAGACCGGTAAAACCTCCAACACCGAAAACATCATAGAAGACGCATGCAAACTCCGTTTTCGATGAACTCTAGCTTGTCATCAAGATGACCATAAGCTCTAAGACTCACAAAGAGAACCAAACAAGAACCAAGAAACATGATGCAAGGATGCAATGGTTTGAGCTCTCGAAGAATGATACGATCAAGTTACTCACTTGAGAGCCCCCCTTGATAGTACGGCTATCGATCCTATAACCCGGTCTCCCAACTACCACCATGAGACCGGTAAAATAGAAAACCTATCAAGGGCAAACCTTTGCCTTGCACATGATCCACTTGAGCTAGATGATGACGATCTTGACTCCCTCAAGTTGGACCTCCTTTCTTGATTGCGTTGGCTCAATGAAGACTAGATGATTGCTCCCCCATAGTCCACTATGGGTGAGCCACTCTTCGGCACATCTTCACAAGTCCATTGACACCACAATGGATGGCAAGATCCAAGCACTTGATCTCTTCGTGATGCTCCACTTGAACTTGCACACGGCAAATTTGATGATGATCACCACTTGATGCCTTTCCATGGGTTGTATGATATCTTCCTCTTGACGCAAGCCCATGGACATGTACCTAACCCCACATAGAACTCTCACATAGACCATGGGTTAGTACACAAAGCGTAATGGACAATGCTTACCATACCATGGGAACACTTGGTCCCACTCGGTACATCTTCTATGCTTTGTGAGTTGATCAACTTGATTCACTCTTGACTTAGTCTTGATCAACCTTGAATCTTTCCGACTCTCTTCATTTGGATGATGTCTTGAAGGTAAATATGAATGATCACACAATCTTCTTCTTCAAGACATGCTTGCAATAAGCTCAACACTCACATGACCAATCTTTGGATAATTCCTTAATAGCACCTTGGTCAACCCATAAACTCCTTGAAACCAACACATGGACTTCAAGAAATGCCTATGGAAACATCCTTCAAATATAACTCGATGCAACCATTAGTCCATAGAGATGTCATCAATTACCAAAACCACACATGGCGGCACCGCATGTCCTTTCAATCTCCCCCATTTTGGTAATTGATGACAATCACTTTCAAGAGAGTTTATATAAGGAATTATGCATCACAATGCAATGCAACAACCAATGATACAGGAGAATGAGATGCAAATGCTTAGGACCAAAACCAAAGCAAGGAGAAAACTCAGAAGACTTCTCCACAAAACTCTCTGAAACTCCTCCCCCATTGGCATCGATTGCCAAAATGGGTGAAAAGCTGAGAAGGCCAAAATAAAAGGTGTTCCTCCATAAATTGTGTATTTCTCAACAAGAGAGTGGAATGCAATACACATATCCAACTGCCAATACTTGGAGGAAGACAAACTATATTGAGGCCCAAAGATTGCAACAAAAAGATATGACACAAAGACATAACAAAGAGAGACACAAGCAATCAGAAGATACCAATTGAAGCAAGCAATCAACGGATATCAATTGAACCAACTAGACCAATGATCCTACATGCCACAAGAATAAAGATATTATGATAAACGCAAAGGAGTGTTCTAAAGAAACTAGAAAGCTCCCATGATTTGTGCACACATAAGAATTTTTGTATTTGAATACAAAGTGCACAAAATAGGATCATAGCTCCCCCAAAATCAATAGAAACTCACATCCAGTGCAAGTGAGCATATAGGAAACAAAGCCCAGCGCTTGCAACAAGCACATGGTTGAGCAAGATGTAAAAGAGGCAACTTAAGAATAGGCTCAACCAAAATGATGTGTGTGAGTCATGGCGAAGCACTTGAGAGGACTAAAATTAGGATGAGCATTAAGCATCAACATAGTCTTGAAATAATGAGGCACACGGTGCAAGGCCTATCATTCCCACACACACAACTAGCAAATGGGTTCACAAGCTTACTAATAAGCATAAGAGAACCTATGCTTGTGACAACCCGTGGTGAAGATAGACGAAGAGAGGCTCATCAAGACGAGGGATACCAAATAAGATGGCAAAAGCCTCGTAAAGTTAAGCAAGAGGAAAATAATCTTCACCACACAAGAGTGCAACAAGATGCAACGATAGAGGACACGCACTCAAGGCAAAAGCTTTCATGGAGCCACCAAAGAAATAACATAAGAAAGACAGGATGGACGTGAAAGAAAGGATATCAACTAGAGATGTAATTTCTCTCAAGTGTATAAGGTTCTATGTAGACGAGATCTTGATGATATACATATCTACAAAGAAGGATGTACACCCGAAATAGTTACAACACGAAGGAACAAGATATCCACAAGGAAGTCATAAATATACCAATAAGATATTTGCTTGGAGGCATAGCACTTGGCTAGATATGGTCTTATTGTATATAAATGAAGTCCAATCACACAACCATCAAAGACATCACAACTAGCAACAAGAGATCATCGTTGGGATGCTTAGAGAAAGGAAACAAGTATCACAAGATATGAAATGAAAGTCATGCCAAGATGCAACCTACACAAGGTTGAATGCAAGAAAGGAAAGCATGAATAGATACTTGTTACGAGATATCATTGGAAGGATGTAGTAGATACCAATTGAAGGTAGATAGTAGTTCATTGATCATCCTAGCTTGACTCCAATATGCACATGGTGACAACACCTTCCTTGTGAGTGAGCCGAGCATCCAATGCATCTCCAAATGTTCCTAGAAGAACAACACAAACTAAACGGTACCCAAACTCATCGGGACCAAATAGTTAGAAACACCAATACATAGGACAAACTCCACATAAATATGTGCATATAGATATGAAAATGAATTTCATGCACATCTCATCCAAATTGAGACTAGGTGGAGTTTCCCTATATATTGAGTCAAAGAAAGAAAGCATGCCAAATGAAATACATGAAGTAAACATGCATGCTCAAGACTTTCAAAACCGAAACCAAAAGACAAAGAAATTCCAAGTGAAAAGGATACTAAATGGAGAAATCATCACTTGGAAGATATCATTAAAGATACATCAAGGAATGAGATATCCATTGATACACACTAAACTAAAGATGTCAAACTCCCAAAGAGAGGATGGTTTCAAACAAACCAAGCCCTCAACAAAGTTTCATGATGGCACAAAGTACCAAAAAGAAATGGCTTGCCTTCCACCAAAACACACTTGATAAGGATCACAAGAAGAGTGTTCTGAAGAAAATAGAATAGCTCCCCCACGAGTTGTGCATTATATAGGATTTGTATTTGAATACAAAATGCACAAGGTGGGATCACCGCTTTCACTATATCTAGAAAACACTAGACAAGAACAAGAAATAAACAAGATCCACAAGTGGTATGGAAGACAACGGAGTTGACACAATCCTTGGCAAGAGAAGAGGCAAGTAAAACAAAAGCCAATGTAAAGATGATCAATAAATTCTACCACACATAAATGACTACCAATTGTCAAAAGACAAGAAGTAGATGGAAAGAATTCCGGTGGTAGATAGCAAGGATATCCAACATCATCTTCACACCACACACAAGCAGATTGCAACTTGTAGAGCTAACATGCCACCTAGGAACAAGATAATCTACAATATCAACACTAGGTGACAATATCTCAAATGTACACATTTTCTAGGCTAGTAATATACATAGCATATTACTCCCCCATAATGTGATACTAATGAAGAAAACTTAACAAGAGGCAATAAGAGGATCCAACAAGAGATAATTAATGGACAATTTAGAATTTGAATTTCTCATGAGAAGACATACCACATAGTGACTAGATAATCTTGTAATATCAATACTAGATGGTATTCCTCATGTACACACACTTATAGGAGTGTGAGGTGCACAAAGCACATCACTCCCCAATAATGGGATATTCCATTAATCTCTCACAAGAGCCAACTAAGATACAAAGAAGATGCACAAAGGCTCAACACACAACTCACACGTACATGAAGTGCACACCAACATACATAAGCAAGTTGGAAGCACAACATATACAAACACATGCAAGGAACAAAACCAAAACATGCAAGGGGGCAAGTAACTTTCAAAGTAAACAATTTAAGTACAAGTTACATAAGGAGGCACATTGGATATAAGATAGAAACTTGTAATCCAATTGACTTGGCTTGTGACAAAAGAATGATGAAGTCCCTTAATTCTTCATAATGTAGCCAAGTCTCCAATGCCCTCCAAAACACCTATTGATCAAGTTTGAGCTTGTTGGTCCCCAACCAAGTTGGGTCCTAAGAGGTTAGTCACAATAGGCTTGGCTACCCAAATGGTTCTTTTCTTGACACCACTTTGAGTACCAACAAACTTGGCAAACACATTGCCAACCTTATCCTTCCCAAGAGAATAGATATCATCAATAATAATTGGGTTGGATAAGTTACCACTAGTGCATGAAGAAGCGACGTGACCTTTCTCACGACATAAGTAACAACGTCTACTCTTCACTTTCTTCTCACTTGATTTTTCCACAAGAGAAACATTAGCTTGAGTCTTCTTGGGAAGTGGCATTTCTTCAACTTGAGGTTGAGCATGAGATTGAACTTGTGCCCTCTTCCCTTGTTTCTTTACACTAATGGCCTTCTTCTTCAATGGGCAAGATCTAACATGATGCCCTTCTACTTTGCACTTGAAGCAAACAATCTTGGCCGAATTCTTGACTTGTTCTTGGCCCTTCTTTTTGTTCATGTTGGACTTCTTCTTCTTATTGGAGTTGAATCCAAGTCCACCTTTGTCATTGGGGGATTTTTGCACACTCAAGATATTGTTGAGTGCGGATTTCCCTTCATGACACTTTTTCAAGTCTTTCTTCAAAGAAGTGACTTGGGCCTTGAGCTCTTTGATTTCCTCTACATGGTTAGTCTCAACACAAGTACTAGAGGAAGTATAAGCTTCATCGTTAGAGCAACAAGGCAAGGAAAGCAGTTCATCACAAGATGTACCAAAATTGTGAGTAGATGAATTACAAGGACTAGCACATGGCAATATACTATTTTGACTAGAAGTAGTGCTAGTATCCACATGAGGCTCACTAGATGTTACCTTAGCAATCATGGCCTCATGAGCTATCTTTAGCACACTATGGGATACTAGAAGATCATCATGAGAGCTTGAGAGCTTTTCATGACTTTCTTCCAATTTCCCATAATTGCAAGATAGCACCTCAAGTTGAGCCCGTAGCTCAACATTCTCCTTCAAAATGGATGCTTCACAAGTAATAGAATTAGTAGCACAAGCATCATCATTAACAACAAGAGGAGAAGGCAACCTGGCAAGCTCTTTTAAATAAGAAGCTTCAAGTTGAGCATGAGACTCGGTGAGTTTGATGAGCTCACCCTTGATGACCCTTGAGCCATTTTCGAGGTGCTCAAAATCCTCAAGGAGTCTAGCATGAGCAACTTCAAGCTTAGAATTTTTAGTTTCAAAAACATCGGCCACCTCAAGGGCTCTATCAGTAGATTCCTTCACTCTAGACAATTCTAGAGCGAAAGTCTCCTCAAGAGATTCCTTGGTGGTTTGTTCAAGTTCAAGAGCTTGAGAGAGGTCTGCAATCTCATTAGCGTAATCACGCCCATGACCTTCCATTTTATCAATGGTGACCTCATGCTCCTCAAGACGAGATTCCAACTCATCAGTATATTTCTGGCTCTCAATAGCAATGGACATAATTTCCATGAAGTTGGAACGAGCAATTTTATTTTTATGAAGAGCTTTAAAAACCATTTCCCCCTTAATTTTTAAGGAGGCAACATTATCATTCTCTTCATCATTATCCTCATCATCGTTAGCATCAACATCATCATCAAGAGACATATTGGGGTACAAAGTAGGAGATACCTTTGACGCCTTAGCCATAAGGCAAAACGCAATAGATGATGATGTAGGATCCCTTGAGGCACCATTAAACACAACATCTTGTTCCATGGAGTGTTCGGTTTCCTCTACATTGTTAGCACAACAATTCGAGGAAATAGATGCATTTTTATCATGGCAACAAGACATAGCAAGCATATCATCATGATATTTAGTCAAGCAATTTCTACATGATATGCAAGGACTATCAACACAAGCATGTGAAACATTTGGAGTTCTCGAAGTGTTAAAGCCCAAAGAGGGAGCATTGCAATAATATAGTGATGAAGGATCATCAACAATAAGCATACTATCATCATTGCAATGACCAACACTACTTACCATATCATTACCTTGTGGCAAACCACATGTAGGTGAAGTAGAAGAAGTTGAGAAGACATATGACCGGAGGTGGAGGGAGAACAACCATCCACACAAATCTTGGACACACCATATTTATCTTGAAGCTTTGTCCATAACTCATGAGCATCCCGGAACGGCATGAGTTGAAAAATAACTACATTGCTCAAAGCATCGAAAAGCACATTAGAGGCTTGAGCATTGAGATAAGAGTTTTTCTCATCCTCTAAAGATAATCTTTGGGGATCCTTTGGAGGAGAAAAACGCATATATACAATTCGCTCTAAATTTGGGTCCATGACCCTAAAGAGATTAAGCATGCGAATTACCCAAACATCAAAATTTGTGCCATCGAAACTAAGAGTGTCAGAGAATCCTAATCCTCTAGTCGACATCTTTACTCTCTAGGCGGTTAAGCCCAACAAAGAGAGACGAGGCTCTAATACCAATTGAAAGATCGAGGATGTCGCCTAGAGGGGGGGTGAATAGGCGCTTTAAAATAATTACGGTTTAGGCTTGAACAAATGCGGAATAAACCTAACGGTTAATTTGTCAAGCACAAAACCTGAAACAACTAGGCTCACCTATGTGCACCAACAACTTATGCTAAGCAAGATAAGCAACTATGTGATAGCAAGATATATGACAAAGAACAATATGGCTATCACAAAGTAAAGTGCATAAGTAAAGGGCTCGGGTAAGAGATAACCGAGGCACGCGGAGACGACGATGTATCCCGAAGTTCACACCCTTGCGGATGCTAATCTCCGTTTGGAGCGGTGTGGAGGCACAATGCTCCCCAAGAAGCCACTAGGGCCACCGTAATCTCCTCACGCCCTCGCACAATGCAAGATACCGTGATTCCACTAAGGGACCCTTGAGGGCGGTCACCGAACCCGTACAAATGGCAACCCTTGGGGGCGGTCACCGAACCCGTACACTTTGGCAACCCTTGGGGCGGTCACCGAAACCCGTCAAGATGCTCGGGGCGATCTCCACAACCTAATTGGAGACCCGGCGCTTGCCGGAGCTTTACACCACAATGATTGAGCTCGAACACCACCAACCGTCTAGGGCGCCCAAGCACCCAAGAGGAACAAGCTCAAGGGCACCAAGCACCCAAGAGTAATAAGCTTCTCAAACTTCACTTCCACGTATCACCGTGGAGAACTCAAACCGATGCACCAAATGCAATGGCAAGGGCACACGGAGTGCCAAGTCCTTCTCTCTCAAATCCCACGAAGCAACTAATGCTAGGGAGGAAAATGAGAGGAAGAACAAGAAGGAGAACACCAAGAATTCCAAGATCAAGATCCAAGGGTTCCCCTCACATAGAGGAGAAAGTGATTGGTGGAAATGTGGATCTAGATCTCCTCTCTTTTCCCTCAAAACTAGCAAGAATCCATGGAGGGATTGAGAGTTAGCAAGCTCGAAGAAGGTCAACAATGGGGAAGAACACGAGCTCAAAGGATAAGGTTCAATGGGGAAGAAGACCCCCTTTTATAGGTGAAAAAAAAACCAACCGTTATGCTCACAGCCCGCATCGGCGATAGTACCGCTTGACATCACGGTACTACCGCTAGGGAACGGTACTACTGCTTATGAAGCGGTACTAAAAATTACATCCGTGCCTACCACCGCTGGACTTGTGACGAGATTTTGGTCCCGAGTGGAAGTAGCCACGGAAGTAGCCGCGGTAGTACTGCTCGAAGCGGTAGTACCGCTCCCAAGGGCGGTAGTACCGCTCCCAAGGGCGGTAGTAAAAAATTACTTCCGCTCCTACCGGCGGTAGTACCGCTGCAGCCTTTTCAGAACACCAAAACTACCACAACTTCTTCATTCGGACTTCGAATTCGACGAAACCAAGTTTGTTGGAAAGCTAGCGACAAGCGCTAACACAATCTTGATAGAAATACCAATAATAAGCAAATGATAAAAGGCCAAAAAGAAAATGGTGAGAACCCTTCCTCAGATAAGACCGGTAAAACCTCCAACACTGAAGACATCATAGAAGACGCATGCAAACTCCGTTTTCGATGAACTCAAGCTTGTCATCAAGATGACCATAAGCTCTAAGACTCACAAAGAGAACCAAACAAGAACCAAGAAACATGATGCAAGGATGCAATGGTTTGAGCTCTCGAAGAATGATACGATCAAGTTACTAACTTGAGAGCCCCCCTTGATAGTACGGCTATCGATCCTATAACCCGGTCTCCCAACTACCACCATGAGACCGGTAAAATAGAAAACCTATAAAGGGCAAACCTTTGCCTTGCACATGATCCACTTGAGCTAGATGATGACGATCTTGACTCCCTCAAGTTGGACCTCCTTTCTTGATTGCGTTGGCTCGATGAAGACTAGATGATTGCTCCCCCATAGTCCACCATGGGTGAGCCACTCTTCGGCACATCTTCACAAGTCCATTGACACCACAATGGATGGCAAGATCCAAGCACTTGATCTCTTCGTGATGCTCCACTTGAACTTGCACACGGCAAATTTGATGATGATCACCACTTGATGCCTTTCCATGGGTTGTATGATATCTTCCTCTTGACGCAAGCCCATGGACATGTACCTAACCCCACATAGAACTCTCACATAGACCATGGGTTAGTACACAAAGCGTAATGGACAATGCTTACCATACCATGGGAACACTTGGTCCCACTCGGTACATCTTCTATGCTTTGTGAGTTGATCAACTTGATTCACTCTTGACTTAGTCTTGATCAACCTTGAATCTTTCCGACTCTCTTCATTTGGATGATGTCTTGAAGGTAAATATGAATGATCACACAATCTTCTTCTTCAAGACATGCTTGCAATAAGCTCAACACTCACATGACCAATCTTTGGATAATTCCTTAATAGCACCTTGGTCAACCCATAAACTCCTTGAAACCAACACATGGACTTCAAGAAATGCCTATGGAAACATCCTTCAAATATAACTCGATGCAACCATTAGTCCATAGAGAATGTCATCAATTACCAAAACCACACATGGCGGCACCGCATGTCCTTTCAATCTCCCCCATTTTGGTAATTGATGACAATCACTTTCAAGAGAGTTTATATAAGGAATTATGCATCACAATGCAATGCAACAACCAATGATACAGGAGAATGAGATGCAAATGCTTAGGACCAAAACCAAAGCAAGGAGAAAACTCAGAAGACTTCTCCACAAAACTCTCTGAAACTCCTCCCCCATTGGCATCGATTGCCAAAATGGGTGAAAAGCTGAGAAGGCCAAAATAAAAGGTGTTCCTCCATAAATTGTGTATTTCTCAACAAGAGAGTGGAATGCAATACACATATCCAACTGCCAATACTTGGAGGAAGAAAAACTATATTGAGGCCCAAAGATTGCAACAAAAAGATATGACACAAAGACATAACAAAGAGAGACACAAGCAATCAGAAGATACCAATTGAAGCAAGCAATCAACGGATATCAATTGAACCAACTAGACCAATGATCCTACATGCCACAAGAATAATGATATTATGATAAACGCAAAGGAGTGTTCTAAAGAAACTAGAGAAGCTCCCCATGATTTGTGCACACATAAGAATTTTTGTATTTGAATACAAAGTGCACAAAATAGGATCATAGCTCCCCCAAAATCAATAGAAACTCACATCCAGTGCAAGTGAGCATATAGGAAACAAAGCCCAGCGCTTGCAACAAGCACATGGTTGAGCAACATGTAAAAGAGGCAACTTAAGAATAGGCTCAACCAAAATGATGTGTGTGAGTCATGGCGAAGCACTTGAGAGGACTAAAATTAGGATGAGCATTAAGCATCAACATAGTCTTGAAATAATGAGGCACACGGTGCAAGGCCTATCATTCCCACACACACAACTAGCAAATGGGTTCACAAGCTTACTCATAAGCATAAGAGAACCTATGCTTGTGACAACCCGTGGTGAAGATAGACGAAGAGAGGCTCATCAAGACGAGGGATACCAAATAAGATGGCAAAAGCCTCGTAAAGTTAAGCAAGAGGAAAATAATCTTCACCACACAAGAGTGCAACAAGATGCAACGATAGAGGACACGCACTCAAGGCAAAAGCTTTCATGGAGCCACCAAAGAAATAACATAAGAAAGACAGGATGGACGTGAAAGAAAGGATATCAACTAGAGATGTAATTTCTCTCAAGTGTATAAGGTTCTATGTAGACGAGATCTTGATGATATACATATCTACAAAGAAGGATGTACACCCGAAATAGTTACAACACGAAGGAACAAGATATCCACAAGGAAGTCATAAATATACCAATAAGATATTTGCTTGGAGGCATAGCACTTGGCTAGATATGGTCTTATTGTATATAAATGAAGTCCAATCACACAACCATCAAAGACATCACAACTAGCAACAAGAGATCATCGTTGGGATGCTTAGAGAAAGGAAACAAGTATCACAAGATATGAAATGAAAGTCATGCCAAGATGCAACCTACACAAGGTTGAATGCAAGAAAGGAAAGCATGAATAGATACTTGTTACCGAGATATCATTGGAAGGATGTAGTAGATACCAATTGAAGGTAGATAGTAGTTCATTGATCATCCTAGCTTGACTCCAATATGCACATGGTGACAACACCTTCCTTGTGAGTGAGCCGAGCATCCAATGCATCTCCAAATGTTCCTAGAAGAACAACACAAACTAAACGGTACCCAAACTCATCGGGACCAAATAGTTAGAAACACCAATACATAGGACAAACTCCACATAAATATGTGCATATAGATATGAAAATGAATTTCATGCACATCTCATCCAAATTGAGACTAGGTGGAGTTTCCCTATATATTGAGTCAAAGAAAGAAAGCATGCCAAATGAAATACATGAAGTAAACATGCATGCTCAAGACTTTCAAAACCGAAACCAAAAGACAAAGAAATTCCAAGTGAAAAGGATACTAAATGGAGAAATCATCACTTGGAAGATATCATTAAAGATACATCAAGGAATGAGATATCCATTGATACACACTAAACTAAAGATGTCAAACTCCCAAAGAGAGGATGGTTTCAAACAAACCAAGCCCTCAACAAAGTTTCATGATGGCACAAAGTACCAAAAAGAAATGGCTTGCCTTCCACCAAAACACACTTGATAAGGATCACAAGAAGAGTGTTCTGAAGAAAATAGAATAGCTCCCCCACGAGTTGTGCATTATATAGGATTTGTATTTGAATACAAAATGCACAAGGTGGGATCACCGCTTTCACTATATCTAGAAAACACTAGACAAGAACAAGAAATAAACAAGATCCACAAGTGGTATGGAAGACAACGGAGTTGACACAATCCTTGGCAAGAGAAGAGGCAAGTAAAACAAAAGCCAATGTAAAGATGATCAATAAATTCTACCACACATAAATGACTACCAATTGTCAAAAGACAAGAAGTAGATGGAAAGAATTCCGGTGGTAGATAGCAAGGATATCCAACATCATCTTCACACCACACACAAGCAGATTGCAACTTGTAGAGCTAACATGCCACCTAGGAACAAGATAATCTACAATATCAACACTAGGTGACAATATCTCAAATGTACACATTTTCTAGGCTAGTAATATACATAGCATATTACTCCCCCATAATGTGATACTAATGAAGAAAACTTAACAAGAGGCAATAAGAGGATCCAACAAGAGATAATTAATGGACAATTTAGAATTTGAATTTCTCATGAGAAGACATACCACATAGTGACTAGATAATCTTGTAATATCAATACTAGATGGTATTCCTCATGTACACACACTTATAGGAGTGTGAGGTGCACAAAGCACATCACTCCCCAATAATGGGATATTCCATTAATCTCTCACAAGAGCCAACTAAGATACAAAGAAGATGCACAAAGGCTCAACACACAACTCACACGTACATGAAGTGCACACCAACATACATAAGCAAGTTGGAAGCACAACATATACAAACACATGCAAGGAACAAAACCAAAACATGCAAGGGGGCAAGTAACTTTCAAAGTAAACAATTTAAGTACAAGTTACATAAGGAGGCACATTGGATATAAGATAGAAACTTGTAATCCAATTGACTTGGCTTGTGACAAAAAGAATGATGAAGTCCCCTTAATTCTTCATAATGTAGCCAAGTCTCCAATGCCCTCCAAAAACACCTATTGATCAAGTTTGAGCTTGTTGGTCCCCAACCAAGTTGGGTCCTAAGAGGTTAGTCACAATAGGCTTGGCTACCCAAATGGTTCTTTTCTTGACACCACTTTGAGTACCAACAAACTTGGCAAACACATTGCCAACCTTATCCTTCCCAAGAGAATAGATATCATCAATAATAATTGGGTTGGATAAGTTACCACTAGTGCATGAAGAAGCGACGTGACCTTTCTCACGACATAAGTAACAACGTCTACTCTTCACTTTCTTCTCACTTGATTTTTCCACAAGAGAAACATTAGCTTGAGTCTTCTTGGGAAGTGGCATTTCTTCAACTTGAGGTTGAGCATGAGATTGAACTTGTGCCCTCTTCCCTTGTTTCTTTACACTAATGGCCTTCTTCTTCAATGGGCAAGATCTAACATGATGCCCTTCTACTTTGCACTTGAAGCAAACAATCTTGGCCGAATTCTTGACTTGTTCTTGGCCCTTCTTTTTGTTCATGTTGGACTTCTTCTTCTTATTGGAGTTGAATCCAAGTCCACCTTTGTCATTGGGGATTTTGCACACTCAAGATATTGTTGAGTGCGGATTTCCTTCATGACACTTTTCAAGTCTTTCTTCAAAGAAGTGACTTGGGCCTTGAGCTCTTTGATTTCCTCTACATGGTTAGTCTCAACACAAGTACTAGAGGAAGTACAAGCTTCATCGTTAGAGCAACAAGGCAAGGAAAGCAGTTCATCACAAGATGTACCAAAATTGTGAGTAGATGAATTACAAGGACTAGCACATGGCAATATACTATTTTGACTAGAAGTAGTGCTAGTATCCACATGAGGCTCACTAGATGTTACCTTAGCAATCATGGCCTCATGAGCTATCTTTAGCACACTATGGGATACTAGAAGATCATCATGAGAGCTTGAGAGCTTTTCATGACTTTCTTCCAATTTCCCATAATTGCAAGATAGCACCTCAAGTTGAGCCCGTAGCTCAACATTCTCCTTCAAAATGGATGCTTCACAAGTAATAGAATTAGTAGCACAAGCATCATCATTAACAACAAGAGGAGAAGGCAACTTGGCAAGCTCTTTTAAATAAGAAGCTTCAAGTTGAGCATGAGACTCGGTGAGTTTGATGAGCTCACCCTTGATGACCCTTGAGCCATTTTCGAGGTGCTCAAAATCCTCAAGGAGTCTAGCATGAGCAACTTCAAGCTTAGAATTTTTAGTTTCAAAAACATTGGCCACCTCAAGGGCTCTATCAGTAGATTCCTTCACTCTAGACAATTCTAGAGCGAAAGTCTCCTCAAGAGATTCCTTGGTGGTTTGTTCAAGTTCAAGAGCTTGAGAGAGGTCTGCAATCTCATTAGCGTAATCACGCCCATGACCTTCCATTTTATCAATGGTGACCTCATGCTCCTCAAGACGAGATTCCAACTCATCTGTATATTTCTTGCTCTCAATAGCAATGGACATAATTTCCATGAAGTTGGAACGAGCAATTTTATTTTTATGAAGAGCTTTAAAAACCATTCCCCCTTAATTTTTAAGGAGGCAACATTATCATTCTCTTCATCATTATCCTCATCATCGTTAGCATCAACATCATCATCAAGAGACATATTGGGGTACAAAGTAGGAGATACCTTTGACGCCTTAGCCATAAGGCAAAACGCAATAGATGATGATGTAGGATCCCTTGAGGCACCATTAAACACAACATCTTGTTCCATGGAGTGTTCGGTTTCCTCTACATTGTTAGCACAACAATTCGAGGAAATAGATGCATTTTTATCATGGCAACAAGACATAGCAAGCATATCATCATGATATTTAGTCAAGCAATTTCTACATGATATGCAAGGACTATCAACACAAGCATGTGAAACATTTGGAGTTCTCAAGTGTTAAAGCCCAAAGAGGAGCATTGCAATAATATAGTGATGAAGGATCATCCACAATAAGCATACTATCATCATTGCAATGACCAACACTACTCACCATATCATTACCTTGTGGCAAACCACATGTAGGTGAAGTAGAAGAAGTTGAGAAGACTATATGACCGGAGGTGGAGGAGAACAACCATCCCCACAAATCTTGGACACACCATATTTATCTTGAAGCTTTGTCCATAACTCATGAGCATCCCGAACGGCATGAGTTGAAAAATAACTACATTGCTCAAAGCATCGAAAAGCACATTAGAGGCTTGAGCATTGAGATAAGAGTTTTCTCATCCTCTAAAGATAATCTTTGGGGATCCTTTGGTGGAGAAAACCCATATCTACAATTCGCTCTAAATTTGGGTCCATGACCTAAAGAGATTAAGCATGCGAATTACCCAAACATCAAAATTTGTGCCATCGAAACTAAGAGTGTCGAGAATCCTAATCCTTTTGTCGACATCTTTACTCTCTAGGCGGTTAAGCCCAACAAAGAGAGACGAGGCTCGATACCAATTGAAAGATCGAGGATGTCGCCTAGAGGGGGTGAATAGGCGCTTTAAAATAATTACGGTTTAGGCTTGAACAAATGCGGAATAAACCTAACGGTTAATTTGTCAAGCACAAAACCTAAAACAACTAGGCTCACCTATGTGCACCAACAACTTATGCTAAGCAAGATAAGCAACTATGTGATAGCAAGATATATGACAAAGAACAATATGGCTATCACAAAGTAAAGTGCATAAGTAAAGGGCTCGGGTAAGAGATAACCGAGGCACGCGGAGACGACGATGTATCCCGAAGTTCACACCCTTGCGGATGCTAATCTCCGTTTGGAGCGGTGTGGAGGCACAATGCTCCCAAGAAGCCACTAGGGCCACTCAGAATCTCCTCACGCCCTCGCACAATGCAAGATGCCGTGATTCCACTAAGGGACCCTTGAGGGCGGTCACCGAACCCGCACAAATGGCAACCCTTGGGGGCGGTCACCGAACCCGTACACTTTGGCAACCCTTGGGGGCGGTCACCGGAACCCGTCAAGATGCTCGGGGCGATCTCCACAACCTAATTGGAGACCCCGACGCTTGCCCGGAGCTTTACACCACAATGATTGAGCTCCGAACACCACCAACCATCTAGGGCGCCCAAGCACCCAAGAGGAACAAGCTCAAGGGCACCAAGAACCCAAGAGTAATAAGCTTCTCAAACTTCACTTCCACGTATCACCGTGGAGAACTCAAACCGATGCACCAAATGCAATGGCAAGGGCACACGGAGTGCCCAAGTCCTTTTCTCTCAAATCCCACCGAAGCAACTAACGCTAGGGAGGAAAATGAGAGGAAGAACAAGAAGGAGAACACCAAGAACTCCAAGATCAAGATCCAAGGGGTTCCCCTCACATAGAGGAGAAAGTGATTGGTGGAAATGTGGATCTAGATCTCCTCTCTTTTCCCTCAAAACTAGCAAGAATCCATGGAGGGATTGAGAGTTAGCAAGCTCGAAGAAGGTCAACAATGGGGAAGAACACGAGCTCAAAGGATAAGGTTCAATGGGAAGAAGACCCCTTTTATAGGTGGGGAAAAACCAACCGTTATGCTCACAGCCCGCATCGAGCGGTAGTACCGCTTGACATCACGGTACTACCGCTAGGGGTAGCGGTACTACTGCTTGCGAGCGGTACTAAAAAATTACATCCGTGCCTACCACCGCTGGACTTGTGACGAGATTTTGGTCCCGAGCGGAAGTAGCCACGAAAGTAGCCGTGGTAGTACTGCTCCAAGCGGCAGTACCGCTCCCAAGGGCGGTAGTACCGCTCCCAAGGGTGGTAGTAAAAAATTACTTCCGCTCCTACCCGCGGTAGTACCGCTGCAGCCTTTTCAGAACACCAAAACTACCACAACTTCTTCATTCGGACTCCGAATTCGACGAAACCAAGTTTAATGGAAAGCTAGTGACAAGGGCTAACACAATCTTGATAGAAATACCAATAATAAGCAAATGATAATAGGCCAAAAAGAAAATGGTGAGAACCCTTCCTCGGATAAGACCGGTAAAACCTCCAACACCGAAAACATCATAGAAGACGCATGCAAACTCCGTTTTCGATGAACTCAAGCTTGTCATCAAGATGACCATAAGCTCTAAGACTCACAAAGAGAACCAAACAAGAACCAAGAAACATGATGCAAGGATGCAATAGTTTGAGCTCTCGAAGAACGATACGATCAAGTTACTCACTTGAGAGCCCCCCTTGATAGTACGGCTATCGATCCTATAACCCGATCTCCCAACTACCACCATGAGACCGGTAAAATAGAAAACCTATCAAGGGCAAACGTTTTCCTTGCACATGATCCACTTGAGCTAGATGATGACGATCTTGACTCCCTCAAGTTGGACCTCCTTTCTTGATTGCGTTGGCTCGATGAAGACTAGATGATTGCTCCCCCATAGTCCACTATGGGTGAGCCACTCTTCGGCACATCTTCACAAGTCCATTGACACCACAATGGATGGCAAGATCCAAGCACTTGATCTCTTCGTGATGCTCCACTTGAACTTGCACACGGCAAATTTGATGATGATCACCACTTGATGCCTTTCCATGGGTTGTATGATATCTTCCTCTTGACGCAAGCCCATGGACATGTACCTAACCCCACATAGAACTCTCACATAGACCATGGGTTAGTACACAAAGCGTAATGGACAATGCTTACCATACCATGGGAACACTTGGTCCCAGTCAGTACATCTTCTATGCTTTGTGGGTTGATCAACTTGATTCACTCTTGACTTAGTCTTGATCAACCTTGAATCTTTCCGACTCTCTTCATTTGGATGATGTCTTGAAGGTAAATATGAATGATCACACAATCTTCTTCTTCAAGACATGCTTGCAATAAGCTCAACACTCACATGACCAATCTTTGGATAATTCCTTAATAGCACCTTGGTCAACCCATAAACTCCTTGAAACCAACACATGGACTTCAAGAAATGCCTATGGAAACATCCTTCAAATATAACTCGATGCAACCATTAGTCCATAGAGAATGTCATTAATTACCAAAACCACACATGGCGGCACCGCATGTCCTTTCATCCAATCAACTAGAGCATGAACTCCTCGTCTTCCTTTCTCTGTCCCCATCACCTTGATGGCGATCCAGGAACAAGACATGAGAAGGAAAACCTCCATATGAGGGATGCACGCGAGCTTATTTTTGGGGAACGTCGTTGTTTCAACCAACTCCTTCAATCTTTTGGCCACAGAGTGTTGGGGATCGTTGCAGAAATTAAAAAAAATTCACGCATCACCAAGATCAATCTATGGAGTAACTAGCAACGAGAGAGAGGGGAGTGCATCTTCATACCCTTGAAGATCGCGAGTCAGAAGCGTTGCAAGAACGCGGTTGGAAGAATCGTACACGTAGCGATTCAGATCGCGGCCGAATCCGATCTAAGCACCGAACAACGGTGCCTCTGCGCTCAACACACGTGCAGCCCGGTGACGTCTCCCGTGCCTTGATCCAGCAAGGAGGAGGGAGAGGTTGAGGAAGAGGGCTCCAACAGCAGCACGACGGCGTGGTGGTGGTGGAGCGGCAATTCTCCGACAGGGCTTCGCCAAGCTCTTGCGGAGGAGGAGAGGTGTTGGGGAGGGGAGGGGCTGCGCCTTGGATGTGTTGTTGCAGCCCTCCCCTCGCCCCTCTATTTATAGGGAGAAGGGGGAAGGGGGCCGGCCCCTCTAGATGAGATCTAGAGGGGGGGCAAGGGGAGGGGCTTGCCCCCCAAGCAAGGGGGCGCCCCCTTTAGGGTTTCCCCCCAACCCTAGGCACATGGGCCCTAGGAGGTGGCACCCAGCCCTCCAAGGGGTTGGTTTCCTTCCCTCTACAGCCCATGAGGCCCTCCGGGACAGGTGGCCCCTCCCGGTGGACCCCTGGAACCCCTCCGGTGGCCCCGGTACAATACCGGTATGCCCCCGAATATTTCCGGTGACCGTATGACAACTCCCCATATATAAATCTTCACCTCCGGACCATTCTGGAACTCCTCGTGATGTTTGGGATCTCACTCGGGACTCCGAACAACATTCGGTAATCACATACAAATCTTCCTAATAACCCTAGCATCATCGAACCTTAAGTGTGTAGACCCTACGGATTCGGAAATCACGCAGACATGACCGAGACAGCTCTCCGGCCAATAACCAACAGCAGGATATGGATACCCATGTTGGCTCCCACATGTTCCACGATGATATCATCGGATGAACCACGATGTCGAGGATTCAAGCAATCCCGTATACAATTCCCTTTGTCAATCGGTACGTTACTTGCCCGAGATTCGATCGTCGGTATCCCAATACCTTGTTCAATCTCGTTACCGGCAAGTCACTTTACTCGTTCCGTAATGCATGATCCCGTGACCAACCACTTGGTCACATTGAGCTCATAATGATGATGCATTACCGAGTGGGCCCAGAGATACCTCTCCGTCATACAGAGTGACAAATCCCAGTCTGCCAACCCAACAGACACTTTTGGAGATACCTGTAGAGCACCTTTATAGTCACCCAGTTACGTTGTGACGTTTGGTACACCCAAAGCACTCCTACGGTATCCGGGAGTTACATAATCTCATGGTCTAAGGAAATGATAATTGACATTAGGAAAGCTCTAGCAAACGAACTACACGATTTTGTGCTATGCTTAGGATTGGGTCTTATCCATCACATCATTCTCCTAATGATGTGATCCCGTTATCAATGACATCCAATGTCCATAGTCAGGAAACCATGACCATCTGTTGATCAACGAGCTAGTCAACTAGAGGCTCACTAGGGACATGGTGTGGTCTATGTATTCACACATGTATTACGGTTTCCGATCAATACAATTATAGCATGAACAATAGACAATTATCATGAACAAGGAAATATAATAATAACTATTTTATTATTGCCTCTAGGGCATATTTCCAACACAGAGCACCGCAAGCCATCACACAAGCTCTAAGCTGGCATAACACCAAACGTCTCGAAGATAAATGACCTAGACCTAGTACTATACCCATGGAATCTCCCCCGATCACCTCTCTGCTCCTACTCCGGCTGACATCGTCCAGGGAGAAGGAAGGGTATCCGGGCGGGGCCTTGCATATGAGACAACTTCAAGGGGATAAGCGTGGAAGATAGATGTGTGTGTGGGGGGGGGGGGTCCCATTTGGGCATCTTGAATAGTACCTTACATCTTAGCTTGTTGTGTTCCATGAGTATTATTATGACTGCATAGACTTCACAACGAACTCCTTCCTCCACTTATCGTGGTCACTAACGACTTTGCAATGCCATTGCTTCTATGTCTTGCTAGTTGTATCGTCCAACCTAGCACTCGGTCAGGACGGTGAGGTCCATCGTTGACCGTCCATGAGCATTGAGCCTAGGCATCCGTACTTTACAAGCAAGGGATGTATGATAAACCCAACAAAGAAAAGGAGAAACATACTCACTTGTTGCAGCGCCAAAGGTGGTGCATCATAAAGTATCCTTCCAATTTGAAACTCGTTATCTCCACTAGGTCAAATACCATTTCAACTCAATCAAATACAACCAAACCTATTTGAGCCTTCTTATTTTACAAAAAATTGAATGTCTCAGATATAACAGTCCAATGCCAACGAGTAAATTGCGCAAAATCACCACATTTAGGACCAGGATTACAAGAAACCACCACTTTTTTTTCAGAAAAAATGTTTTCCCCCTATTTTCTGTAACCGTAGGCCCAAATGGCAAATAGAGTGGTCTTGCGCAATTTACTAGAAGTCTTGAGACTTGAAAAGACAGAAACAAAACAAAAATCAACGAGGCAAAACCTAGCCAAGTGGGTCGTGGGCTCGTCAGCACGCATGCTCAGCTCGTCACGGGCCTGGACCAACACATGCCTAAATTGGTCGTGCCTGGGCTGCGAAGCCAGACCCATGTGTCGGTATGGCACGAACCGTTTATTTTTTATATATATTTTGGGCCATCAAACAGGAAAACCCTATTTGCCGCTTGTTGCAGCAAAATGTCGGGGGAACGCACAGGCAATCGAGCGGACGTTCTAGGTGGGCCAGCCTGTTAAGTGTTTTCAAGATTCCCGGTTTCCAGAAACTTCTAGGACGTTCCAACCGATTCTTTTTGATTTTGGGAACCTTCCAGTAGGTTCTTGAACCGTTCTTTTTCCATTTTTTTCGTATTTTTGTATTTCTTTGTTGTTTTTCTTCATTTATCTCTTATTTCCTTTTCTTTTCTCTTGTTTTCTTATTTTCTATTCTTCTTTTTTCAAATTTATTTTTCTTTTTCAACAAAGGTTCAGACATTAGATAAATGTTCGAATTTCTTAGATTTTGTGCACGTATTGGAAAAATGTTCCTGTTTCCAAATTTTGTTTAGTAATTGCAAAAAGTTTGGAATTTGAAAAATTGTTCGCTTTTTAAGAAATGTTCAAAAATTCCAAAGAGTTTAGAACTTCAAAATTTTGAAAAATGTACGTATTTATATTTTGTTATCAGAAGTATGAAAAAATTATGAATTTTAAAAATGTTCCCCTTTTCAAATTTGTTCGCACATTCAAAAAATGTTGTTCTTTTCTAAATTTGTTCATAAATTGAAAAAAAAATTGGCGTTTTGAAAAAAAATGATTATGGTTTCAATTTTGTTCCTTTTTTTAAAAAAAGTTCGCATTTCCAAAAAATTGTTCGTAATTTTGAGAAATGTTCTCGTTTTCATCTTCAGGAGTTTCGAAAATGTGCATGTTTTCATTTTTCAGGAGTTTTGAAATTGTTCAGTTTCAAATTTTTGTTCACGAATTTTAAAAAATGTTCAGGCGGTTTAAAACATGTTCCCGTTTTCAAAAATTGTTCACAAATTTTTAAAATGTGCACGTTTTCAGTTTTTCAGGAGTTTCAAAATTGTTCAGTTTCAAATTTTGTTCACAAACTCAGAAAATGTTATTGTTTTCACATTTTTGGAAATATGTTCACAATTTCAAATTTTGTCTTGGAATTGCGAAAAAGTTCCCGTTTCAAACAAAATGTTCCTGATTTTCTAAAATATTTCAGTTTTAAAATTTTGTTTGCAAAGTTAGCAATTTGTTTCTGTTTCACACATCCCTTTAATTTTTAATAAAAAATGCTTTTGAAATTTAAGATATAATTTGGATCTGCTTTGCTGGTTGGTTCTTTAATCTTAGCGCTGCAATTGAACCTGTAACGACTGCTAGCTCAACTGGTTGTGCCATGTCAGATATTGCATGAGATCCTGGTTTTGAATCCCCGCGACGACGACGGCTTTGTTTTTACAGCGTGCTGTCGTTTACTATATTGACGGGCCGGCCCAGTTGGACACCCGCCTGTGCGAAACCACGTCTGTTTGCCGCAGCGAGTGGCGAGTAGGAGCCTAACGAATAGCCCCAAAACAGGCCGAATGGCCCCAAAACAACATTAGGCCGAAAAGTACACGGCCCACACGAGCCTAAGTCGCTGACCGGTACGACAGGCACGACACGGCCTGTTAAGTAAACATGCCATGCCAGGTACATTTAGCCTTGGGTCGGGCCGGGCCGGCCCAGATGGCCAGCTACGGGCGGGTCTGAAACGCAAAAAGAAGCCCCAAACCCCCATCCCTGGCTTCGCTTCTCTGGTGACGGGTTGCGGCGCCGGCGACGAGGTACTGAGCGAGATGGCGAGCTCGGCGCTGAGACGATCTCTTCCACGACGCCTGCTCACTTCCGACCCATCATCCGCCGCAGCCTCCTTGTTCCGCCGCTCCTTCCTGTCCGGTAAGCACCCCCAGCCCCTCCCCCCTCTCCCGCGCAGTATTTCCGACATACAGTACGAACCTAGCTCACCCGTTCCCCATTCCGTCACAACCAAAACATCGAATCGAATGGCGGCGGGAGAGATCTAGGTTCAAATCAAACATTTTCTCTAGCTTTCGCGTGCTAAACCCCTTCATTTTGCGACGACGACACGCGTGATATTTGGGGAATTGATGTTTAAAGTGCTCTAGCGATGCTGTCTTCTCACACGCCGGTTTGCTGTGAATGTTGCTTCGCAGGAGAGGGCGCGGGCGAGAGTGCGGACGACTTTGAGAAACGTCTGTTTGAGTCAGATGACAAGTCATTCTTCGGGAAGCTCGATGGGATTGGGAGCTCCTTTGGAAGACACGGCACGGGCTCTGGAATGGGTGCTTTTGGCCGGCCCGAGTTTGGTCAGGGGAGTAGCAATGGTGGGTTCATGGACGGGTTCGATTCCTTAAACGATGGCATGAACGAGAAGTTGGACGACGCGGCCCGCACCTTTCATATGACGGAGGAGGTTGATGATGATGACTACGATTTCAGGCCGGATGTGAATTACAGGCGTGGCTCGACTTACAATGTCCGGGTAAGAGGGATAACTGTTTGTTACTTTGGTGATTCAAGTACTATTTGAGAGATCACAATTCCTTTGCAGTCTTGAGATTTAGTCTAGCATATACAAGTATTCAGGAAGCGTGGCTAAATGTGTGAGCTAGATTCTGCGGAGTTAGCGTACACAGTGTAGTACTCCCTCCGTTCCATATTAAGTGTCGGATAGATGTTTGTCAAAACAGAAAGAAATTGCTAGTCTTATCCACTATTGCCTAAACAACTGTGAACCACCAGAAGATATTGTTATAGTATTTTAGCTATCTAAATAACATTTATCCACCAGAAGATATTGCAAGCATCAGTCTGTTATGTACTGGAATGATACTCCTCTAACACCAGATTTTATTCAACTCTACTGTATACAGGATCTTGACCTTACAAGACCTGCAGCCCCAAGGAATCCTCCAAGACCTCAGTTTGAAACATCTACAAAGGAGGTTTTAAGGAAAGCCGATTTTAGGGTGAGTGAATCTGCTTGGCAACCTATGTACACTGGCCACAGCTTTTGTTTAAAATTAAATGGTAGATTTTACACTACCTTGGCAGCTTGTAGACTCTAGAACTGTTAACCGGTATAAAGTTCAGGAATACAATGACTGTGGTAATCCCCAAACGCCACTTCTTTCGTGATTAAATCTGTGCTAATTTGTCCAAATATCTTGTGACACTACCCTAAGCTTGTTAGGATTCTGGCATTTTCTATTGATGCTTTCTTTCGCCGTATTTTAGTGTAGCAATTATTAACAAGTTCAGTATAGTTAAACTGACACGTTGCTTTTTATTTTGTTGATTTGGGTTATTGCCTCACATTCTTCTAATTTTCTAACTCGATGTTTAGATGTCAATACTAGAACACGGCAAGTGCCAAAGCCAGATTAGGATGTTTATGTGGGCATGGAACATACTTATTTTCCTTTCTTATTTCCAAAAATCACTCATGCGTTACCACATAAACCCCTGCCCACTTCAGGTTACTATTGCAACACCTGCATTGCAGAAGGAGATGAACAAAATGCCAATCAGCACAAACAAAGGTAGAAACTTTTCAAGAGCAAGACCATATCACTAAGCAAGTTCTGCTAACCTACAACCCAATCAGCACAAAGAAAACTTGCAGCAACCATAGCCCTAATCTTCTCAAGCACTACAGTAAACTTGTTCCTTGCCAAACGAAAAATGACCTTGTGGTATCTTTAGTTCGTGTTGCCTAGAGGTTGCTCATCAGGCTTGTTCTATAATTGATCTCTCAATTCCAAAGTACATATTGCTAAAACCATCTGAAGAACAGACACACTCCAATTGTTTTGTCCTCCATGTCCTGTGCTTGGCAACAGGCACCATCCATACCTTCCCGTATGAAAAACTTATAAACGTATGTGTATTGACAGCTACAAGCAGAACTTTTTGAAAAAATCGAATAACCTTGGCATACAGTTGATATAAGGAAAATATAAATCTTCCTTTGCCGGTCGCAACTAACGAAATAAAAATTCTTGGGGAGTCTGTAGAAGCCTCTCACATCGTTATTCTTGCTGCCACACATGGCAGCCTAATGGAACTAGTCTATTATAATTGAGCTCGTGTGAGATGGCAAGATTGGCAATCGAGCTCAGGGTGTGGGGGGTTACAGGGAAAGTGACACATGAAAAAACTGTTCACTCTCCGTCGCAAAATATAGGATTTTGATTGGTTAAGATAAGGTTTTGACCAACAATTAACCTTTTAATGTGTGGTCTATGTGATACAAAGTTACAGTACACAAAGTTACAGTACAAGTACTTGTAAAAAGGGCGTACCCAGTGCTGAAAGCTCCCACACAAGGTGGGGTCTGGAGAGGGAATTTCTAGACAGCCTTAACCTTGCATAATAATTCTGCAAGGACGCTGGTTCAAAGCCAGGACCGCCAGGCCACAAGTGGAGATACTCTACCACTGCGCGAGGCCTGCTCTTCATTGAATTCAAACCTTGTCTTGGCGAATAAAAATACTGCCTACATTTTGAGGGAGTAACGAGCAATGGTATTGAAGCTATGTAGCTTGGTAAGATGCAAATGCGGTAATGTTTTGGTTGGATGTCGCTTTGCTTAAGCAGTGTATGACTAAACTGCTTATAGTTGGTGGTTTGTGACCAATTTATTTAAATAAATACCTATCGGATAGAGACCTTCATACAGGATACATAGTTTTCGAGAGGCTGACTTTGATCTGCTTCATACATTTTGATATCTTGAGCTATTACAATTGTCTTAAACAAGTTGCAGTTTCTGACCGCAGTAATTATTCCTTGCAGAATGTTAGATTCCTCTCCAACTTTCTTACAGAAGCTGGCATTATCATCAAGAGGAGTCAGGTAATAGGGTACTTTTCCTGGCTTATATGTAAAATAAGAAAATTTTGGGTGGAGAGGTTCCTGTCTTCCTGATATATAATATAAATTCAGAGCTTACTTTCTCAGATTGTTGCCAATAATGCGTACTCTCTTCTTCAGAGATGAATGGCACCTTTTTTATAAAGTAGTGTCAGACTTCAAGTAGCAACTGCCCTTTAATTATGTTTTAAATGTTACTGTTATGGAGATATTAGTTTATTTTAAATGTTCCCCTTCGCTGATGATGCTGTTGTTGAGGTGTTTTCATGTTCATGCTCGTCGAACACAAACCTTTTCATGCTTAATCTATATTATAATTAAGGTGTAACATGTATGTATCATCTCTTTGTCAATTTTTAGGGTCAGCTTCACAAACATATTCATGTTCTTCACCGATGTATCTCTGTATTTCCTGGCCCATTGTTGTTTCTAACAAATTGATCCGCTCTCCAGACCAAGATAAGCGCGAAAGCTCAGCGCAAGGTTGCGAGGGAGATTAAGACAGCGCGTGCACTGGGACTGATGCCTTTCACGACGATGGGCAAGAGGCCTTTCATGTTTGGCAGAAGCGCGGAGGAGGATGCTTCAGAGGAGGAGTATGGGTACGACTTCGTCGAGAAGGATGCTGGGCCTGAAGATGCCGTTGCCGATGCCGTTGCCGATGCCGTACCCGATGTGGAGACCGTGTAAACAGTCTGGGCATTATCGCCTCTACAAGTTCGCCCAGTTTGCAAACTGCAGATGCCTAAAAATGAAGCGGCCGGCGACTTAAGGATATCACGAACTGTTATTTTGTTCTTTGTTCTGAAGGAGATACGCTCTGTGCTCAGTCATGCCTCATTTTCAAGTTTGCGCTCGGAAGGAGAATGTACGGAGTAGGAGTACATAATAAGCATATGCTCGTTTTGCTTATGGTTTCAGAAGGAGATATGCCCTTTGCCCACTTTGCCCTGTGATGTCGACCTGCGCGAAAAAGCAACGTGCACCAGCACCGCGCATATTTATTTCCATTTCATTTTCGGTCAGGTGGCATGTCGGTGTGCTGTTGGTTGCACCTCTCAAGTGTCAATCATCATAGATTGGGTGTCGGGTAGAGCTTTTGCAGCATATTCGTGTGCACTCTACGAATATGTGGCGGAACTAAACGGGCAAACAGTTTCAGGATATAATGATACGTACTACTCCCTCCGTCCGAAAATACTTGTCAGTCTGAAAATACTTGTCATCAAAATGGACAAAAATAGGATGTATCTAGAACTAAAATACATTTTGGTTACAAGTATTTCCGGACGGAAGGAGTACTACATAATTCCAATTTTTGGATTTGCTTTCATTTTCACAGGAAAAGTATTCAGTGATAGTACTTTTTACATGAACTGCGTACCATGTCATCAGAGCATCTAAAGCCATGTATCTCTAATTCGATCCCTCAAACGTTCGCAGACGCGACCGGATGTGTCCGTTTTGAGTCTCTATTTGTCCGTCCTCGCAGCCACAATCCTCTTTTTTTTTCTTATGTGTCCGGTCATTTGCACGGGATTGATGGAGATGAAAAGAATGAATAAATAAAGAGAAAAAGGTGGTTTGGTGTAGGGTCGCGTCCTACGTCATGGACTGATCGGACGCGTCCGCGAGCCCTCATATCCTTTCTATATTTGGGATGAATATGAGGGTTCACGGACAACCTGCATGTATAGGGATGATATGAAGAGTCCGGTTGGGTCACTTTTTCCTTTTCTCTCATGTCCGGTTACTGACTGGACGCGTCTGCGGGCATATGAGAGATGGTTTGAGGCGTCCGTCTGTAGATGCTCTTAGCACATAAAATTCAAATCTAAATGTCTTCTGAAAACCAAAAAACTTTCTGGATGTTCACAAGATATATAAAATGTTTGTGGCAGATGGACTCTCGGCTATTTTGAAATCTAGGGTGCGGGATGGCGATATTGTACCAGTCAAAATCTGTAGGAGAGCACCGGGTATATCACATTTATTGTTTGCAGACGACACGTTGTTGTTTTTCAAGGCTTCGAGGGATCAAGCTGAGCAGGTTAAAGCTTCTCTGGATTTATATAGCTCGGCTACGGGCCAACGTCTTAATTATGACAAGTGTTCTATGTTTTTCGGTGATTCTTGCCCGACCCTGGTTCAAGAGCAAGTTAGGGATGCTCTACAAGTTACAAGCTTGGTCTTTGAAGAGAAGTATTTGGGCTTACCGACACCTGAAGGCCGCATGTCGAAAGGGAAGTTTCAAAACCTCCAAACAAGCCTCACTAAAAGGCTAGTTCAGTGGGGGGATGGCTACCTAGCTCAGCCGGGGAGGGAGGTGCTCATTAAATCAGTCGCCCAAGCTTTGCCCACATACATAATGGGAGTGTTTAAATTGCCTTTTTCAGTTTGTGATGATCTCACTAGGATGGTTAGAAACTTCTATTGGGGTTCAGAGAAGGGTAAGAGGAAGGTTCATTGGAAGAGCTGGGATTATCTTATGCAACCAAAAAATAAGGGAGGTGTTGGCTTTCGGGATTTCCGCATGTTTAACCAAGCTCTCCTAGCTCGTCAGGCATGGAGGTTTATTACTAGACCTGATAGCCTTTGTGCCCGGTTGCTCAAATCTAAATATTACCCGGATGGTAAGATCGAAGATACAGTGTTCACGGGGAACGCTTCTTCCTCGTGGCAGGCTATTAGCCACGGTTTGGATCTGTTGAAGAAAGGACTAATTTGGAGAGTGGGCAATGGTAGAAGCATCAGGGTGTGGCGAGACAGTTGGATACCGCGACCGTTTTCCTATAAACCCATCTCTAGACAGGGAGTATGCCGCATTCGGTTTGTTTCGGACCTTCTAAATGAAAATGGGTCTTGGAAGATACAGACACTTAATCAGTATTTTGTCCAAGCAGACGTGGTGGAGATATTAAAGATCAGAGCCTCCCCGAGGCTCGGAGAGGATGTCATTGCATGGGGTCCGGACAAGGCGGCGGTGTTCTCTGTGAAGAGCGCCTACCACTTGGCATTTGATGAAGCACACAGGGCAACTGCTTCAGCCTCTAGTTCGTCGCCGATGGGAGAGAGGAGTTGCTAGAAGTTCATTTGGAATTGTGGAGCACCTCCTACTGTTTCTAACTTTGCATGGAGGGTTGCAACGGATGGTTTGCCAACATGGAAGAATAAACACAAGATAGGGCTGGAAACTACCAGTATTTGCCCAGTGTGCGGCCTTGAGACTGAGGATAATTTTCATCCGTTTTTAAGATGTCAATTCGGTCGGGATTTATTCCTGGAAATGGCAAAAGTTTCGAGGCTCCCTAGTTTACAATCGATAGTCAACTGTGGGAAGGAGTGGTTACTGCAAGTTTTAGCTCCAAGGAGTGAGTTGGAGAGATGCATGCTGCTTATGATCTTCTGGAGAAGCTGGTTCGTTCGTAATGAAGTGGTCCACCACAAGCCGCCGCCGCCGATGGAAGTCTCTGTCAGATTCTTGCAGAGCTACCTGGAGTCCCTTATGGCGATCAAACATGATATTGGAGCTGATCCTGTTAAAGGTAAATCATATATTAACATGGACGATGGGGTGAAGCCGGTTAGACAAGTGCCACGGCAGCTTGGTTGGATCAAACCGTGCCAGGGCTGGACTAAACTTAACACTGATGGTGCTTTTGGCTCGAATGAAGATGCAGGAGCGGGGATGATATTGAGGGATGCTACAGGGAAAATTATCTTCTCAACTTGCAGAGCTTTGTATTCATGCAGGGATGTGTTGGAGGCTGAGCTATGTGCGTGTATGGAGGGTTTATCTTCCTTGATTCAACGTACAGCACTACCGATCGAAATTGAGATGGATTCTTCGGTTGCAGTTTCTATGATCACATGTGGGAGCACGGATCGCTCAGTATATTCTTCCCTAGTGAATGAAATTAGATTTCTTTTGAGTCTTCATCAAACTTGTATTCCTCAGGTCACTCGGTCGCAAAATAAAGCGAGTGACAGGTTAGCTGCTTTTGGTCGGATTAATAATAGGACCATGACTTGGTTAGGGTCGGGTCCTCCAGAAGTGTTGGAGATAGTTGCTGAAGATTGTAACGATACTTTGATTGAGTAATACAAGTGTTGAGTCCGCAAAAAAAGATATATAAAATGTGATACACTCATACACATGGGAAAACCAAAAAGCAGAAATCTAACATGAATAATGTGTCTACAATCCCTAAAAGTTTTTGTTTGGTTAGCTATTCATAATAAGGTTTTAACAAGAGACAATCTTTTTAAAAGACAACACCTGGATGATATTTCTTGCCTTTTCTATGGTGAACAGGAAACTCTCCAACATTTGTTATATGATTGCATTGTGGCTAGAAATATATGGACAAATATTACTGACATATTTGGTTTCTCTGCTGATATTAATCTTTCTGTTATGTCCAATTTGTGGATTGGGAATAACAAAGAAAGTGTTTATGGTATTGCTGGGGTTGCTACCATGTGGAGTTCATGGACTTCTCGAAATGATTTCCGTTTTCAGGGTGTAGTGTGGAAGGATCTCTGGACTATTCGGGGAAAATAAGTCTTCTTCTTCATCGGTGGATCGTCTTGTCCTCAGCTCGCCAATTGAAGTTGCTGAAGAAATGCCTCCAGCCGCTGGACCAAAAAAGAGGGGAGCTTCTAAGGATTGCTTGGTGGGTGATACGTCTCCAACGTATCTACTTTTCCTAACGCTTTTTTCTCTTGTTTTGGACTCTAATTTGCATGATTTGAATGAAACTAACTCCGGACTGACACTGTTTTCAGCAGAACTACCATGGTGTTATTTTTGTGCAGAAATAAAAGATCTCGGAATGGAACGAAACTTTGCGAGGATTTTTTATATCAAATAAGAGAATTTCTGAAGCCAAGAGGGACCTGAGGGGGGCACTTGGGTGGGCACAACCCCCCAGGGCGCGCCAGCCCCCCAGGCGCGCCCTGGTGGGTGCTACCCACCTGGTGGCCCCGCTAACCCTCAAACCGACGCTATAAAATCCCGTATGTCCAAAAAAATCAAGGAGAAAGAATTAATGCGTTTTACGAGACGGAGCCACCGCCAAGCCCTGTTCTTCCTTGGGAGGGCAGACCTGAAGTCCGTTTGGGGCTCCGGAGAGGGGGATCTTCGTCATCACCAACACATCTCCATCGCCAATTCCATGATGCTCCCCACCGGGAGTGAGTAATTCCTCATAGGCTCGCTGGTCGGTGAGGAGTTGGATGAGATTCATCACGTAATCGAATTAGTTTTTGTTAGGGCTTGATCCCTAGTATCCACTATGTTCTGAGATTGATGTTGCTATGACTTTGCCATGCTTAATGCTTGTCACTTTGGGCCCGGGTGCCATGATTTCAGATCTAAACCATTTATGTTATCACCATTATATCCATGTTCTAGATCCGATCTTGCAAGTTATAGTCACCTACTATGTGTTATGATCCGGCAACCCCGGAGTGACAATAGTCAGGACCACTCCCGGTGATGACCGTAGTTTGAGGAGTTCATGTATTCACCATGTGTTAATGCTTTATTCCGGTTCTCTATTAAAAGGAGGCCTTGATATCCCTTAGTTTCAAATAGGACCCCGCTGCCACGGGAGGGTAGGACAAAAGATGTCATGCAAGTTCTTTCCATAAGCACGTATGACTATTTACGGAATACATGCCTACATTATATTTATGAACTGGAGCTAGTGCTGTATCGACCTAGTTTATAACTGTCTTATGATGGATATCATCCGACGAGTCACCAATCCAATGCCTACGAATTTATCATATATTGTTCTTGCTAAGTTACTACTGTTGCTACTGCTATCGTTACTGCTACAATATCACTGCTATCACTGTTATTATTACCGTTACTACTGTTGCTATCATCAAAACTATCATACTACTGTGCTACTAATCACTTTGCTGCAGATAATTAATCTCCAGGTGTGGTTGAATTGACAACTCAGCTGCTAATACCTTCAAATATTCTTTGGCCCCCCTTGTGTAGAATCTATAAATTTGGGTTAAATATTCTACCCTCGAAAACTGTTGCAATCCCCTATACTTGCGGGTTATCAAGACCTTTTTCTGGCACCATTGTTGGGGAGCATAGCTATATTTGTTGAGTCACTTGGGATTATTATCATACTATCACTATGAAAAATCTAAAGGATGCTAAGACTACGATTTTTCCCTCAAACATGAGGGGAGGTAAGGAACTACCATCTAGTCTGCTTTAGATTCACCTTCTGTTATAAGTAAACTTGCAACTCCACAACATGCTATTAATTCTGATATGTCGCAAGTTATTGATGATGCTACTTCTGCTATGAATGTTACTCATGATGATGCTAGTACCTTGCTTGATGATGATGTGCAACTAGGTGAATTTCTTGATGAACAAATTGCTAGAGTAAGACAACATGATACTGTTGAATCTAATGATGAACTTGAAAATGGAAATACTGAAACACCTACTAAAGCTAGTCCTCCTATATATGAATTGCCAAAGGTACCGGAAGGTTATGCTATGAGTGAGGAGGCAACTAGAGATATTCTTGCTTGTAAGGATAGAGATGATCTAGAGAAATTACTATGCAAGTATAAAGAAAGATCTCTGAATGCTAAAATGAAATGTGATGTTGAGTTTGCTACTTCACATATTGTTATTGCTGATAAGGATTATGAATTCTCTGTCTACCCAGAGTTAATCACTTTGGTTGAATCTGATCCTTTTCATGGTCATGAAACTGAAACTGTTGTGGCACATCTTACTAAGTTGAATGATATAGCTACCATTTTTGCTCATGATGAGAAGATTCGCTATTACTATATTCTCAAGTTATTTCCGTTCTCATTAAAGGGTGATGCTAAAGCTTGGTACAATACTCTTGCTCCTGGTTGTGTGTGTAGTCCCCAGGATATGATCTACTACTTCTCTGAAAAATATTTCCCTGCTCATAAGAAACAAGCTGCCTTGCAGGAAATATTTAACTTTGTGCAGATTGAAGAAGAGAGTCTCCCACAAGCTTGGGGGAGGCTTTTCCAGTTGCTTAATGCCTTTCCTGATCATCCTCTTAAGAAAAATGAAATACTTGATATCTTCTATAATGGACCTGCGTTTTGGTTTTCGGTTTGCATTTTTTTCGCCCCTGGACGAGATGGACGAAATTCGGCCATTTCAAAAATTTCGGTCAAATCTCGGACGAAATTACAGAACCAAAATTTGAATTTTGAACAAAATTTGATCGAAATCTGGACGAAATTCGGCCAAAAAATTGAAAACAAGCAGAGCAAAAGTGTAGTAGTCGAACAACACTAAGGAGTACGTATATACGTAAATGTTTACCAAAGTTTGCATCTGTCCAACGCCGCCATCAGCTCCAAAATAAAAGATTGAACAGGGAGATGAGCTGCAGAGTTCAGGAGTTCCAGATTCAGCTGCAGCCCGCATCCGGCAGAGGTCAGTAGCAGGGCCGGGCCGTCAGGAAGGCGCGGACGGGGTAGGGGCGGCAGGCTCGAGCCGGGAGGCAGGTGGCGACGAGTGGAGGAGCCGAATCTGGGCGCAGCGCCGCCGCCGCCGCACGTACAGGAGGAGCGGGTATCGTGATTTGTTTAGGGTTCAGGCTTCGTTCGATAGGAAAATTGTGCGGAGGCCCCAGAAGTTAGATTGGGCCAAGACAAAGTTCAAACTGGGCCGAAATTTTCGGCCGACACACACAATTACCGGGCCCAGGCGAGATGGACGAAATTCGGCCGAAAATTGATTTTTTCGGCCGAAAATCAAAACACAGTAATGGACTAACTGATGCTTCTAGGGACTTCCTAGACAGTTGTGTTGGTTGTGTTTTCAGGGAACGAACTATTGGGCAAGCCGAGAAATTATTGAACAACATATTGAAAAATTATGATGATTGGACTCCTCCTTAAACACATATTAAACCCACTCCGAAGAAGAGGGGTATCTTATATCTCAGTCCCGAAGATATGCAAGAGGCAAAGAAATCTATGAAGGAAAAAGGTATTAAGGCCAAGCATGTTAAAAATTTACCACCTATCGAAGAAATACATGGGCTTGAAGCACCACCACCACCCAAGGTGGTAGAGGTAAAATCTTTAGTGAAATTCGATGATAGTGATGATCCTCGTAATAAACATCCTAGTCAATGCCTTTATGAGTTTTATAACTACATTAGAAAGCAAGATCACTTCAATGCAAATGTTATGAAACAATTGAAATACAACTCTGATATGATTGCTTGCTTAAGTGACTTGTTATTTAGAATCTCAAATGATGTTAGAGGTGTAGGAAAACATGCCTCTACGGTTCAAACTCAATTAGAACAAGTTGCTAAATCTCAAAGAGAGTTACTTGATGAAATGAACAATAATATAAGTGACTTTGCTATTATAGTAGCAACTAGAGGAGGTAAAATGACTCAGGAACCACTTTATCCGGAGGGGCATCCAAAGAGAATTGAACAAGATTCTCAAAGGAACAACACCACTACACCTAGTTCTTCTAAAAAGAAAACGAAGAAGAAAAATGATAAGACTTTGCCTGCCTCTAGTGAACCTGAAGTAGAAAAACCTCCTGATAATGATAATGTAGTTTCTATCTTTGATGCTAAAACTCAATATGGTAATGAACACTCACCTTCTGACAATGAAAAAGATAATGATGAGGTTTATAAAACCACTCAACCTAATGATAAAGAACCAAATAATGATGTTGAGATAGAACCAGCTGTTGATCTTGATAACCCACAACCTAAGAATAAAAGATATGACAAAAGAGACTTTGTTGCTAGAAAAAATGGAAAGGAAAGAGAACCATGGGTTCAAAAGCCTATGCCCTTTCCACCTAAGTCAACTAAAAAGAAAGATGATGAAGAATTAGAACGATTTTCTGAAATGATTAGGCCAGTCTTTTTGCGCACTCGCTTGACTGATGTCTTAAAAATGCATCCTTATGCAAAGTATATGAAAGAGATCATCACCAATAAGAGAAAAATACCGGAAGCTGAAATCTCCAGTATGCTTGCTAATTACACTTTCAAAGATGGAGTACCTAAAAAACCTGGAGATCCAGGAATACCAACTATACCTTGCTCCATTAAAAGAAACTATGTGAAAACTGCTTTATGTGATTTGGGAGCTGGTGTTAGTGTTATGCCTTTCTCTTTATATAATAGACTTGATTTGAATAAACTCACACCTACTGAAATATCTTTGCAAATGGCTGATAAATCAACTGCTATACCTATCGGTATTTGTGAGGATGTGCCCGTTGTTGCAAATATTACTATTCTGACTGACTTTGTTATACTTGCGATGCCCGAGGATGAAAACATGTCGATTATCCTTGGTATACCTCTAAGAAAGATGATTATCCACCGTTAGTTAGTAATGTGGGTTGGCTTGGATTACTTAGTGTTGCGCGCCTAGGAGGGCAGCGCGCTTGGGATGCGGAGGAGCTATTATCGCCCATCTCCCTAACCTAATGTGACCGGACCACAGGGAACCTTAGCATGGGGGGACCTTCTTGAATACCGCAGGGGCTGTTATTGATTGCAATAAAAGCAAGGTCACTTTTCATATAAATGGTAATGAGCATAAGGTGCACTTTCCGAAGAAACAATTCCAAGTGAATGGTATTAATGTTATTGAAAAATCTCCGACAATCACTATTGGAAGTTTTCAACTACCTCTGTCTACTATCAAAAAGAAATATGAAATGCTTATTGTTGGGGACATTCATATCCCCATTGAGGTAACTTAGTGATTTACGAAAGTCGGCTTCATGCTAATTGAAAGTGGTTGTTAATGACTTGATCAACCTTATTAATGGATCATTTTTGAGAGGTATGAAGTTGATGAATTCAGTAAGCACTACCTTATGTCCCTACCTTTTGTTTTCTATTTTTATTAGTTAAATAAAATAAAATGCCATGCTTTGTCTGTTTTCTGAGTTTTCCGTCCAATAAAAAAATGACCCAAAAATAAAAGTTCTCAGAATGCTCTGAAAACCTGATACAATTTTTTTTCTGATTATTTATGAATTTCTGGTGCAAATAATACCTGAAGGAGGTGCACCAGGTGGGCACAACCCACCTGGGCGCGCCAGCACCCCCAGGCGCGCCCTGGTGGGTGCTGCCACCTGGTGGGCCCCCTCACTTACTTCTTACTCCCACACCACTCCATTCACCCAGAAAAAAATCACCAACACACTCTCTCATGTTCTTGCTCCCGAAACCGCGGATTTCGATCTCTTTGCTCGAAGCTCCATTTCCGAAACTGTTTTGGGGATTTGTTGCTTGGTATGTAACTCCTCCATGTGTACAATTAGTTTTTGTTTTAGTGGTTTATATTTAGAATAATTAGCTACTCTTGGTGCTGCTATAGATGAGCTTGCATGTTGAATTCTTAGAGTTCTAAGTAGTTTGGATCCTTGCTATGGCCTCTATACATCCCTGTGAGTAGTTGCTATCAATTTTGTGAAGTTTTGTTGAGAAAAATTTTGTGGACTAAAAGTTTCAGAATTTTGTTCATAGGAAAAAGATGAATATCTTCAGGAAGTTTGCTTCCAAGAAGAACTTCGAGGGGCTTATTGGGCAGTCATTTGACAATGATCTTCATACCCCGAGGTTGGCGGAACTACGGCTGTGTGAGTGGCCGGACAATGATTTCACAGGAGAGGCCGGAATCCTCCAAGAGTTCAACCAGTATGCTGCTAATGCCGGCCTCACCGACTTCATCGCAACTGAATGCGAACAGTATCATCTCCTCACAAATTCCTTTGTGCAAAACTTTCATTTTCATTCTAGGAATAATCTGTTGGGGAACATGGTAATTTCAAAAAAAATCCTATGAACACGCAAGATTTATCTAGGAGATGCATAGCAACGAGAGGGGGGAATGTGTCCATGTACCCTCATAGACCGAAAGCGGAAGCGTTTTAGTAGCGTGGTTGATGTAGTCGAACGTCTTCACGATCCAACCAATCCAAGTACCGAATGTACGGCAGTTCCGTGTTTAGCACACGTTCAGCACGATGATGTCCCTTGAGCTCATCCAGTTGAGGACGAGGGAGAGTTCCGTCAGCACGACGGCGTGGCGACGGTGTTGATGATGTTACTGGCGCAGGGCTTTGCCTAAGCACTACAACGATATGCCCGAGGTGTTAAACTATGGAGGGGGGCACCGCACACGGCTAAGAGAACAACTATTGTTCTTTGGGGTGCCCCCTTGCCCCTGTATATAAAGGAGGGAGGAGGAGGAAGCCGGCAAAGGGGGGGCACGCCTATAGGGGGAGTCAACCTAGGATTCCCAATCCTAGTTGGAGTTCCCTTCCTTTTTCCTAGAGGGGGGAGAGGGAAAGAGGTGGAGAAGGAAAGAGGGGGTGGGAGGCACCGCCCCCTCCCAGTCCAATTCGGACCAGCCATGGGGGGGGGGCGGCCACCCTGCGGCCCTCCTCTCCTTTCCACTAAAGCCCAATAAGGCCCACTCTTTCCCGCGGGGGGTGGGGGGTCTGGTAACCTCCCGGTACTCCAAAAAATGCCCGAATCATTCTGAGACCTTTTTGGTGACTGAACATGACCTTTCAATATATCAATCTTTATGTCTCGACCATTTCCAGACTCCTTGTCACGTCTGTGATCTTATGCGGGACTCCGAACAAACTTCAGTCATCAAAAACATAACTCATAATACAAATCATCATCGAACGTTAAGCGTGCGGACCCTACGGGTTCGAGAACTATGTAGACATGATCGAGACACGTCTCCGATCAATAACCAATTGCGGAACCTGGATGCTCATATTGACTCCTACATATTCTACGGAGATCTTTATTGGTCAAACCGCATAACAACATGCATTGTTCCCTTTGTCATCGGTATGTTACTTGCCCGAGATTCGCTCGTCGGTATCATCATACCTAGTTCAATCTCGTTACTGGCAAGTCTCTTTACTCGTTCCGTAATACTTCATCCCGCAACTAACTCATTAGTCACATTGCTTGCAAGGCTTATAGTGATGAGCATTACCGAGAGGGCCCAGAAATACCTCTCTGATACACGGAGTGACACATCCTATTCTCGATCTATGCCAACCCAACAAACATCTTAGGAGACACCTGTAGAGCATCTTTATAATCACCCAGTTACGTTGTGATGTTTGATAGCACACAAGGTGTTCCTCCGATATTCGGGATTTGCATAATCTCATAGTCTAAGGAACATGTATAAGTCATTGAAATAACATGCGGTGCCCCCATGTTTGGTTTTGGTAATTGATGACAATCTCTATGGACTAATGGTTGCCTTGAGTTATATTTGAAGGTTTTGTCCATAGGCTTTTCTTGAAGTCCATGTGTTGGTTTCAAGGAGTTTATGAGTTGACCAAGGTGCTATTAAGGAATTATCCAAAGATTGGTCATGTGAGTGTTGAGCTTATTGCAAGCATGTTTTGAAGAAGAAGATTGTGTGATCATTCATGTTTACCTTCAAGACATCATCCAAATGAAGACATGTGGAAAGATTCAAGGTAGATCAAGACTAAGTCAAGAGTGAATCAAGTTGATCAACTCACAAAGCGTAGAAGATGTATCGAGAGGGATCAAGTGATCCCATGGTATGGTAAGCATTGTCAATTACGCTCTGTGTACTAACCCATGGTCTTCGTGAGAGTTCTTTGTGGGGTTAGGATGCGGTGTGCAAGTTTAAGTGATGCATCACGAAGAGATCAAGTGCTTAAAGCTTGCCACCCATTGTGGTGACAATGGACTTGTGAAGATGAGCCGAAGAGTGGCTCACCCATAGTGGACTATGGGGGAGCAATCATCTAGTCTTTATCGAGCCATCGCAATCAAGAAAGGTGGTCCAACTTGAGGGAGTCAAGATCGTCATCATCTAGCTCAAGTGGACCATGTGCAAGGCAAAGGTTTTCCCTTGATAGGTTTTCTATTTTACCGGTCTCATGGTGGTAGTTGGGAGACTGGGTTATAGGATCGTTTGCCGTACTATCAAGGGGGGCTCTCAAGTTGGTAGCTTGATCGTATCATTAGTAGAGAGCTCAAATCATTGCATCCTTGCATCTTGTTTCTTGGTTCTTGTTTGGTTCTCTTTGTGAGTCTTAGAGCTTATGGTCATCTTGATGACAACCTTGAGTTCATCAAAAACGGAGTTCGCATGCGTCTTCTATGATGTTTTCGGTGTTGGAGGTTTTACCGGTCTTATCCGAGGAAGGGTTCTCACCATTTTCTTATGGGCCTTTTATAATTTGCTTATTATTGATATTTCTTTCAAGATTGTGCTAGCCCTTGTTGCTAGCTTTCCAAAAAACTTGGTTTCATCGAATTTGGAGTCCGTTTGCAAAAGTTGTGCCAGTTTTGTTGTTCTGAAAAGGCTGCAGCGGTACTACCGTGAATTGGAGCGGATGTAAATTTTTACTACTGCTCTAGAGCGGTACTACCGCGGCTCCTACAGTGGTAGTACCGCTCCGGACCAAAAAACTCGTCCCAAGTCCTGCGGAGGTAGGTACGGAAGTCTTTTTTTTGTACCGCAAGCAGTAGTACCGCGATCCCTAGCGGTAGTACCATGAGGACGAGCGGTAGTACCGCTCTGTGCGGATTGTGAGCATAACGGTTGGATTTTCCCCCACCTATAAAATGGGGTCTTCTTCCCCATTGAACTTTATCCTTTGATCTCATGTTCTTCCCCCATTGTTAACCTTCTTCGAGCTTGCTAACTCTCAATCCCTCCATGGATTCTTGCTAGTTTTTGAGGGAAAAGAGAGAGGAGATCTAGATCCACATTTCCACCAATCACTTTCTCCTTTTTGTGAGGGGAACCCTTTGGATTTAGATCTTGGAGTTCTTCGTGTTCTTCTTTTGTTCTTCCTCTCATTTTTCTCCCTAGCATTAGTTGCTTTGGTGGGATTTGGGAGAGAAGGACTTGGGCACTCCGTGTGCCCTTGCCATTGCATTTGGTGCATCAGTTTGAGTTCTCCATGGTGATACGTGGAAGTGAAGTTTGAGAAGCTCATTACTCTTGGGTGCTTGGTGCCCTTGAGCTTGTTCCTCTTGAGTGCTTGGGCGCCCTAGACGGTTGGTGGTGTTCGGAGCTCAATCATTGTGGTGTAAAGCTCCGGGCAAGCGTCGGGGTCTCCAATTAGGTTGTGGAGATCGCTCCGAGCATTTTGACGGGTTCCGGTGACCGCCCCCAAGGGTTGCCAAAGTGTACGGGTTCGGTGACCGCCCCCAAGGGTTGCCATTTGTACGGGTTCGGTGACCGCCCTCAAGGGTCCCTTAGTGGAATCACGTCATCTTGCATTGTGCGAGGGCGTGAGGAGATTACGGTGGCCCTAGTGGCTTCTTGGGGAGCATTGTGCCTCCACACCGCTCCAAACGGAGATTAGCATCCGCAAGGGTGTGAACTTCGGGATACATCGTCGTCTCTGTGTGCCTCGGTTATCTCTTACCCGAGCCCTTTACTTATGCACTTTACTTTGTGATAGCCATATTGTTCTCTGTCATATATCTTGCTATCACATAGTTGCTTATCTTGCTTAGCATTAGTTGTTGGTGCACATAGGTGAGCCTAGTTGTTTTAGGTTTTGTGCTTGTCAAATTAACCGTTAGGTTTATTCCGCATTTGTTCAAGCCTAAACCATAATTATTTTAAAGCGCCTATTCACCCCCCCTCTAGGCAACATCCTCGATCTTTCAATTGGTATCAGAGCATCGTCTCTCTTTGTTGGGTTTAACCGCCTAGAGAGTAAAGATGTCGACTAGGGGATTTGGATTCTCTGACACTCTTAGTTTCAATGGCACAAATTTTGATGTTTGGGTAATTCGCATGCTTAATCTCTTTAGGGTCATGGACCCAAATTTAGAGTGAATTGTAGATATGGGTTTTTCTCCTCCAAAGGATCCCCAAAGATTATCTTTAGAGGATGAGAAAAACTCTTATCTCAATGCTCAAGCTTCTAATGTGCTTTTCGATGCTTTAAGCAATGTAGTTATATTTCAACTCATGCCGCTCGGGATGCTCATGATTTGTGGACGAAGCTTCAAGATAAATATGGTGTGTCCAAGATTTGTGGGGATGATTGTTCTCCTCCACCTCCGGTCGATAGTCTTCTCAACTTCTTCTACTTCACCTACATGTGGTTTGCCACAAGGTAATGATATGGTGAGTAGTGTTGGTCATTGCAATGATGATAGTATGCTTATTGTGGATGATCCTTCATCACTATATTATTGCAATGCTCCTTCTTTGGACTTTAACACTTCGAGCACTCCAAATGTTTCACATGATTGTGTTGATAGTCCTTGCATATCCTGTAGAAATTGCGTGACTAGATCTCATGATGATATGCTTGCTATGTCTTGTTGCCATGATAAAAATGCATCTATTTCCTCGAATTGTTGTGCTAACAATGTGGAGGAAAGCCAACACTCCATGGAACAAGATGTGGTGTTTTATGGTGCTTCAAGGGATTCTGCATCATCATCTATTGCATTCTGCCTTATGGCCAAGGCCTCAAAGGTATCTCCCAATTTGAATCCCAATATATCTTGTGATGATATTGATAATGGCAAGAATGATGATGATGTTGATTATGATGAGTAGAATGATAATGTTGCCTCCTTCATGGAAATTATGTCCATTGCCATTGAGGGCAAGAAATATATTGAGGAGTTGGAATCTCATCTCGAGGAGCATGAGGTCACCATTGAGAAAATGGAAGCTCATGGGCATGATTACGCAAATGAGATCGCGGAGCTATCTCAAGCTCTTGAACATGAACAAACCACCTCCGAATCTCTTGAGGAGACTTTTGCTCTAGAATTATCTAGAGTGAGGGAATCTCATGATAAAGCTCTTGAGGTGGCCAATGATTTCAAAACTAAAAATGCTAAGCTTGAAGTTTCTCATGCTAGACTCCTTGAGGATTTTGAGCACCTCAAAATGGCTCAAGGGTCATCAAGGGTGAGCTCATCAAACTCACCGAGTCTCATGCCCAACTTGAAGCTTCTTATTTAAAAGAGCTTGCCAAGTTGTCCTCTCCTATTGTTGTAAATGATGATGCTTATGCTACTAACTCTATTACTTGTGAAGCATCCATTTTGAAGGATAATGTTGAGCTACGGGCTCAACTTGAGGTGCTATCTAGCAATCATGGGAAATTGGAAGAAAGTCATGAAAAGCTCTCAAGCTCTCATGATGATCTTCTAGTATCCCATAGTGTGCTAAAGATAGCTCATGAGGCCATGATTGCCAAGGTAACATCTAGTGAGCCTCATGTGGATACTAGCACTACTTCTAGTCAAAATAGTATATTGCCATGTGCTAGTCCTTGTAATTCATCTACTCACAATGTTGGTACATCTTGTGATGAATTGCTTTCCTTGCCTTGTTGCTCTACCGAAAAAGGCTTTTGCCCCGCTTTATAAATAAAGCAAACCGCCACAAGACATACAACCACAACATGTCCACACACACGCACCCAAGTACCACAACAAAGTCATAAGGTTCTGCCGAGGGCACAGCTCAACAAGCCCAAAAGAAAGAGAAAAAACAAAGCCTGTCCACAGCGGGCGAACTAGTCAGGCTCCGGCGGAGGCAGGGGCGACAGGCGGACGGCCATCGAGCGAAGATCGGCGATGAAGGCAGAGATGGCGTCTCGATCCAGGGGGCGGCTAAGCGGCCGCCAAAGCTGCAGGAAACCCGAGAATTTGTAGAGAGCGTTAGTAGCGCGACGAAGAGGAGTACGCTGGATCACAAGCTTATTGCGAACAGTCCGAAGAGTCCAGGCAAGGACCCCAACCTCCAGCCACCTAATGTGGCGAGAGGACGAAGGGGACGCTTGGAGTTCAGCAAATAAGTCTGGGAAATTTGTGTGGTTCCAACTCCCCCCGACAATCTCGCGAAAGCAGCTCCAGAGGAACCGGGCGGAAACGCAAGCGAAGAAGATGTGATTGGAGTCCTCGGGAACAGCACAGAGGGGGAAAATACCAGTGCCCGGGCGATTACGCTTGCGGACCTCCACCCCGGATGGGATCCGTCCACGGATCCACTGCCACATGAAGATGCGGATCTTCAGTGGGACACGGACGGACCAAACCATCGATAGGGGAAGGGGAGCAAAGGAGGGGGCAATGGCCAAGTAAAGCGATTTGGTAGAGAACTGGCCCGACGGCTCCAAGTGCCAACGCACAAGATCCTGATCCCCATCCACCAACGGCTCATGCAGAGCAACGCAGTCAAGCAACTCACGCCAGGCGGCGGATTCCGCCGGCCCAAATGGCCGACGGAAAGCGAGGCGCCCTAAGTCAAGAAGGGCCCTATCAACAGAGATCATGGGGTCGACAGAGATAGAGAAGAGGATGGGGAAGCGGGCCGCAAAGGGAGAGTCGCCGGCCCAGCGATCAAACCAGAAGAGCGTCGAGAGGCCGGACCCCACCGAGATAGAGGTACCAATGCGGAGCACAGGAAGGAGCTGGACGAGGGACTGCCAGAACTGAGAGCCTCCCGATTTCTGGCAGAAGGCAAGGGTTGGCCGCGCAGGTACTTATTTCGGATAATGTCTAGCCAGAGGCCACCATGACCCTGCGTGATACGCCAGAACCATCAGGATAGAAGGGTAATATTCATCCGTTTAGAGCACATGATGCCCAATCCACCCTGCTCTCTGGGCTTGCAGATGTCAGGCCAGCTGACCATGTGATACTTCCGCTTGCCATGCTCGCCAGCCCAGTAGAATCGGGACTGGATTTTGGCGATCTCCTTATGGAGAGATTCATGGAGGCTGTAGAAACTCATAAGAAATAAGAGGGGGCTGGAGAGGGAGGAGTTGATAAGGATAGTCCGGGCCGCCTTGGAAAGCCACCTCCCCTGCCAGGGCTCGCACCTGCTCTGGAGCTTGGTCACGGAGGGGCGAAGGTCGGCGGCAGAGAGGCGCGAGTCACTGATGGGCGTCCCAAGGTAGGTAGTGGGGAACGAGCCCAGGCGGCAATTAAGTCTATTGGCAATGGCCACAGACTCAGCGGGGGAATACCCCATCACCATAACATCACTCTTATCGAAGTTGATCTTGAGGCCCGACATCTGTTGGAAGAAAAGGAGGAGGAACTTGAGGTTGGTGATGTCCATCTCCGAGCCTTCGACCATGATGATCGTGTCATCGGCATACTGGAGAATGGAGATTCCCGAGCCCCCAGAGAGATGGGGGGTAATACCTCGGATGTGGCCCGCGGCTTTAGCCTTATCTAGAATGGAGGCCTTGTTGCTCTAACGATGAAGCTTATACTTCCTCTAGTACTTGTGTTGAGACTAACCATGTAGAGGAAATCAAAGAGCTCAAGGCCCAAGTCACTTCTTTGAAGAAAGACTTGGAAAAGAGTCATCAAGGGAAATCCACACTCAACAATATCTTGAGTGTGCAAAAATCCCCCAATGACAAAGGTGGACTTGGATTCAACTCCAATAAGAAGAAGAAGTCCAAGATGAACAAAAAGAAGGGCCAAGAACAAGTCAAGAATTCGGCCAAGATTGTTTGCTTCAAGTGCAAAGTAGAAGGGCATCATGTTAGATCTTGCCCATTGAAGAAGAAGGCCATTAGTGTCAAGCAACAAGGGAAGAGGGAACAAGTTCAATCACATGCTCAACCTCAAGTTGAAGAAAGGCCTCTTCCCAAGAAGACTCAAGTTAATGCTTCTCAAGTTGAGAAAACAAGTGAGAAGAAAGTGAAGAGTAGACATTGCTACCTATGCCGTGAGAAAGGTCACCTCGCTTCTTCATGCACTAGTGGTAACTTATCCAACCCCATTATTATTGATGATGTCTATTCTCTTGGGAAGGATAAGGTTGGCAATGTGTTTGCCAAGTTTGTTGGTACTCAAAGTGGTGTCAAGAAAAGAACCATTTGGGTAGCCAAGCCTATTGTGACTAACCTCTTAGGACCCAACTCGGTTGGGGACCACCAAGCTCAAACTTGATCAATAGGTGTTTGTTGGAGGGCATTGGAGACTTGGCTACATTACGAAGAATTAAGGGGACTTCATCATTCTTATTGTCTCAAGCCAAGTCAATTGGATTATCAAGTTTCTATCTTATATCCAATGTGCCTCCTTATGTAACTTGTACTTAAATTGTTTACTTTGAAAGTTACTTGCCCCCTTGCATGTTTTGGTTTTGTTCCTTGCATGTGTTTGTATATGTTGTGCTTCCAACTTGCTTATCTTGAGCAATCAAGTATGTGTGTGTTGGTTTGCACATCATGTACATGTCGCCAGCGTTGAGCCTTTTTGCTTCTTGTTTGTATCCTAGTTGGCTCATGTGAGAGATTAATGGAACATCCCATTTTGGGGGAGTGATGTGCTTTGTGGACCTCACAATCCTATAAATGTGTGTACATGAGGAATACCATCTAGTATTGATATTACAAGATTATCTAGTCGCTTGGTGGTATATCTCTCATGAGAAATTCAAATTCTAAATAGTCCATTAATTATCTCTTGTTTGTTCCTCTTATTGCCTCTTGTTAAGTTCTTATTGGTATCACATTATGGGGGAGTAATATGCTAAGTGCATATTACAAGCCTAGAAGAAATGTGTACATTTGAGATATTGTCACCTAGAATTGATATTGTAGATTATCTTGTTCCTAGGTGGCATGTTAGCTCTACAAGTTGTAATTTGCTTGTGTGTGGTGTGAAGATGATGTTGATATCCTTGCTATCTACCACCGGGAATTCTTTCCATCTACTTCTTGTCTTTTGACAATTGGTAGTCACTTATGTGTAGTAGAATTTATTGATCATCTTTACATTGGCTTTTGATTTTATTTGCCTTTTCTCTTGCCAAGGTTTGTGTCAACTCCCGTTGTCTTCCACACCGCTTGTGGATCCTGTTTATTTCTTGTTCTTGTCTAGGGTTTTCTAGATATAGTGAAAGTGGTGATCCCACCTTGTGCATTTTGTATTCAAATACAAATCCCCTATATAATGCACAAATCATGGGGGAGCTATCCTATTTTCTCTAGAACACTCTTCTTGTGATCCTTATCAAGTGTGTTTTGGTGGAAGGCAAGCCATTTCTTTTTGGTACTTTGTGCCATCATGAAACTTTGTTGAGAGCTTGGTTTGTTTGAAACCATCCTCTCTTTTGGAGTTTGACATCTTTAGTTTAGTATGTATCAATGGATATATCATTCCTTGATGTATCTTTAATGATATCTTCCAAGTGATGATTTCTCCATTTGTTATCCTTTTCACTTGGCATTTCTTTGTCTTCTGGTTTCGGGTTTTGAAAGTCTTGAGCATGCATGTTTACTTCATGTATTTCATTTGGCATGCTTTCTTTCTTTGACTCAATATATAGGGGAAACTCCACCTAGTCTCAATTTGGATGAGATGTGCATGAAATTAATTTTCATATCTATATGCACATATTTATGTGGAGTTTGTCCTATGTATTGGTGTTTCTAACTATTTGGTCCCGATGAGTTTGGGTACCGTTTAGTTTGTGTTGTTCTTCTAGGAACATTTGGAGATGCATTGGATGCTCGGCTCACTCACAAGGAAGGTGTTGTCACCATGTGCATATTGGAGTCAAGCTAGGATGATCAATGAACTATTATCTACCTTCAATTGGTATCTACTTGTAGGATCGGAAGTATGTCTAGAGGGGGGGTGATTAGACTACTTGACAACTTAAAAATTTTGCCTTTTGATTGGAGTAGTTTCTTAGCAAGTTCACAATGATAACCAAGTCAAGTATCACCCTACACATGCAATTCTAGAGTTATGGCAGCGGAAAGTAAATTGCACGTATAGTAAATGAGAGGAGGAGAAGAGCAAACGCAATGGAGACACGAAGATTTTTTCTCGTGGTTCCGATAGGTGGTGCTATCGTCAATCCACGTTGATGGAGACTTCAACCCACGGAGGGTAACGGCTGCGCGAGTCCACGGAGGGCTCCACCCACGAAGGGTCCACGAAGAAGCAACCTTGTCTATGCCATCATGGCTTACGCCCACGGAGGACTAGCCTTACTCGGGGTAGATCTTCACGAAGTAGGCGATCTCCTTGCCCTTACAAACTCCTTGGTTCAACTCCACATCATGACGGAGGCTCCCAAGCGACACCTAACCAATCTAGGAGGCACCACCCTCCAAAAGGTAATAGATGGGGTTGGTGATGATGAACTCCTTGCTCTTGTGCTTCAAATGATAATCTCCCCAACACTCAACTCTCCTCACTGATTTGGCTGTGGTGGAGGAAGGGATTGAGTGGAAAGCAACTTGGAAAGACTAGAAATCAAGTGTCATATGGTGGGAGTGGAGCAACTTGATCTCAACACAAGGGTAGGTAGTTTTCTTCTCAGAAATGTAAGGTAGGAGTGGTAGTTCTTTCTGATGGCTCTCTCCACGAATGAAGAGGAGGTGGAGGGGTATTTATAGCCTCCACACAAAATCCAACTGTTACACACATTTGACCAATCTCGGTCAGACCGAAGTTGACAACTCGGTCAGACCGAAAGTTCAAATCTTGTGAATGTTGGGATTTTCGGTGGGACCGAAAATACAATCTCGGTTAGACCGATTCTTCCAAAGTCTAGGGTTTGCCAATCTCGGTGGGACCGACTTTCTCATCTCGGTGACACCGATTTGAGTACAGAAGGTTACAGAAGCTTGGCAACACCAATTTCGGAATGACCGAGTTTGGAATCGAAAATCCGAGATTCTTAGGGTTTGGCTATATGGCTGAGGTGGTTCATCTCGGTGACTGAGTTTGGAATCGGTGGGACCGAGATTACTTATGAGTTTATGTTGGAATGAAAGATTGCTGATTGTTTGAGAGATAAATCACTAAGCACCTTAGAGCAACCAGATCATCATCATAACCTCACCCCCTTTTAATAGTATTGGCTTTCCTATGGACTCAATGTGATCTTGGATCACTAAACCAAAAATGGAGTCTTGAGCTTTTGCCAATGTTTTCCTTAGCATTTTGAGGGGTCCACATCATCAGTCATTGCCATACCCATATCACTGAACTTTCTGAAATATTCTCAAGAAATGATTAGTTCAATGATATATATGTTGTTATTAATTACCAAAACCACCTGGGGATTAGTTGCACTTTCAATCTCCCCCTTTTTGGTAATTGATGACAACATATAGATCAAAGCTTCGACAAATGATATAATCAATGAATAACATCGTTGCTTTGAGAAGTATGTGATAAGCAAGAGCTCCCCCTAAATTTGTGCATTATTTAAGATTTGCGTTTGAATGCAAATGCACAATCGATTAGGATCATGGGTTACTCTTCCATGTCACATACATCTTGGTGGAGCGCACAAAATGATAAGAATGAATAGCATGCACCCAATCACCAAGACATGAGTAAATGATCATACAAGTTATGAATGGAATATGATAAGCATCAAGCACACATTAAGACTAGTATGATCAAGCACTCATCAAGATAGAGCAACCGTAGTATCAAGCACACGAAGTATCTCAAAGAACTCAAAAGTATCTCAAGGAAAACCGCAAACGAAAGAGCAAAAACGAGCACTCTCTCTCTCGAAGCCTATGATCTATACAATTTCTCCCCCTTTGGCAACAAGTTACCAAAAAGTTCGAACGGTATAGAGCTAATCGTCACTCGGGACTCTGCTGGCTGGCGTCGATGGAGTGGAGATAGCTGCATCTGCGAAAGCTTCTGCTGAAGTCTGTGGAGCTGGAGGAGTGGATACTGGAGCTGGTGCTGGAACTGATGGAGCTGTAGGAGGTGCTGATGTAGTAGCCCTGGGATCTGACACTGGAATAGCAGCTGATCTGGGCTTTGTGGGCACTGGAGCAGGCTGCTCGTAGTCATCCTGGACCATGTCACCTTCCATCTCCTTCATGAGTTCTGCCTTCTCCCTCTTAGCTTCCTCTATATCTGCCTCAAGCTTGTTGACGGTGACCTGCACTTCATCCCTTGACGCGTCGAGCATGGAACTTATCCTCAACGATCCTCTCAAGGCTCTCCTGAGATTGCACTATGCTGGCCAGGCGTAGCTCAATTCTCTGAGTGGCTTCAAGAAGTTGTTCTGCAACGCTCTTGGGCTTTGCTGCTGCTTCCTTCTCGGCTTTAGCTTGTTTGGCAGCTTCAGACTTAGCATGTCCTTCTACAGATGTGGGAGCATTCTCAGTCATCACAACCTCGTTGTCCTCATGTTCAGGCTGCAGTGGCAAGTGGGGTCTATCCAACAGGTAGGTGTCCGTGCCAAACTTGGCATTGATGAGCATCTGAATATGCGGAGCAAACCCACACGACCTCTTCTGGTCAGCTGCTGTCCTCTTGATAGTCTCAACTATCAGGTCCATCACCTTAAAAGGTGTCTTCTGATCTAGAATGTGCAGCATGTTGATAGAGTACCCTCTTATCATGCGGTGGTCCCCTGACTTAGGCATCAAAGTATGCCTCAGAATGGTGTTGGTGGTTGGGAGACCTGCCTGAAGATAGTAGACTGATCCAAGCTTCCAGATCTCTACATCCTTCTCATCTACCTCATTATACATGTTCTTCATTGACTCGTGATTCTTCTTCGGAATGCCATACACATCAATATCATCTTCCCTTGAAACGGGTGCGTTCAGCAATGCTCTCCATTCTTCAACTGTAGAATGGAATCTCTGCCCTTCTGTCATCCATACAATCCTGCCATCTGGATAGAAGTGTGCGGTGGCATAGAACTGCATGATCATCTCATCGTTCCAGGCAGTCAATTTCTGACCAACGAACTCTGCAATCCCACAAGCAGTGAAGCTTTCATGCACATGTGGGAAGTAGTCTCTGTGCTCTTCACTATCGATGTATTCCCAGTCAACGTATCTGGTGTCAGCAACAATTGGCTTCTTGTCCATGAGCACTGTCTCATAAAAGTCTTGTTGCTCTCTAGTGTGGAATCTTGGGTCAACCGCTGTTCTTCTCCTGCTGGCATATGGATCTGTTTGCCTCCATAGCCTGAGACCTTTGTCCTTTCTCTCCTTCATATTTTCAGCTCGAGGATGAGCTTCATTATGAACTGGCAATTTTTGTCTGAGCTTGAGCAAAACATGAGCCTCATCATCTGATTCAGCAGGTGGCACATTGTCCTTCTTCTTTTCTGAAGCAGGTATGTTCCTCACAGTCTTCTTGGGCTTGGCAGCTGGTTTGGCTTGGGCTGCCTTTGCTGGAGCTGAAGGCTTAGCTTTAGGAGGTGCTCCTGCCCTGATGGCATCACCCATCAACTTCTGCTTCTGAGGAGGCTGAGGTGCTTCCTCATCAGAATCATCATCATCATCAGCAGTCTCTTCATGAACTTTTCTCTTCCTCTTGGAAGTCTTCTTGATCTTGCTGGAGGTTTCTTCCATGCTGAGCTTCTGTGCAACAGAGGATTTCTTCACCTTGCTTGTGCCTTTCTTTGACTGTTGCCCTTGATATCCTTTGGAAACCACTTGCCTTTTAGGCTTTGAGGTTATTTCCTCATCAGCAATGAAGTCTGAATCTTCCTCATCTGAATTTTTCTTCCTCCTGGCCCTGGTAGCAGCTGCAGGCAGTCCACTTGGAGTGCTTCTCTCTCCATCATCTGAAAAGCTGCTTGCATCTGGACTTGTAGCTGCCTCTGGAATCTCAACTGGCATCTCAGACCTGTTCTGACTGTCACTTCCTTCAGACATGTCTGACAACCTGTGAAAAGAATAGGTATAGGCAGAATAGAAGAGTTATCACAAACTGCAGAGGATTTCGCAAAGAGAATGAGTTCAAACTTTAGTTTTAGGTTTTCACAGAATACATGTCGGTCTGACCGAGTCCATCAATTCGGTGAAACCGAAACGTCTAAACAGACCACACACATCACTTTCGGTTGGACCGAAGTGGGTTTCGGTCTAGCCGAGACAGCTAGGGTTTCACTAAATCTTCATTTCGGTCTTACCGATTTGCACAGCTCGGTTTCACCGAAAAGTGCAGTGCAATGGCCAGAGGCCAAATCGGTCAGTCCGAAAATGCAGTATCGGTCACACCGAGATGTGTTCGGCGGAAACCTAACCCTAAAATTTTCACTCGAAATTTGTTCTAAGACCTAAACGGCTGGATAGGGAGATCTCAATCTTGGCAAGAAACATGGCAACGCCTATCGTGTATAGAATCAGCGATTGGAACACGAAAGGGATGAAACTCACCCAATGCGGTAGAGCTTCACTACGGCGGCAACGGTGCGGTGCGAAAGTCCGTTGACGGCGATGGAAACCCGCGGCGAGGGCGCACAGGCGACGGCGGAGACGATCCGGAGACCAAGGCGACGGCAGCTAAGGGTTTGAGGGCGAAGCGTTTGAAGAAGTAATCAACGCGCTCTGTCCTCGAGTATATATACCCTTCGGCTGTCGGTGGGACCGAGTTTGAAAACTCGGTGGGACCGAGATGGTTAACTGTGTGCAGTTACACACTTCGGTCACGCCGAAATTTGAAACTCGGTTTCACCGAGGTGAAAACCTAGATCAATCCAAGTGATTTCGGTCTGTCCGATTTGAGTATATCGGTTTGACCGAAAGTACTTAGAAGGTTTTGGAAGTTTAGGCTTTTGACGGATCGGTTGCTCCGAGTGCTCCTCACACGGTCTGTCCGAAAAAGTCTTGTACAAAGTTTGTGATATAAGCATGAATAGAGTTTGAGACAAGAAAGCATAGATAGCTAGGGGAGGAACTTAGGCATTCTTGTCCATCCATTTGGTCAAAAAGAAAATATCCAAAAAGACCAAAGCAACAAATGGATGTCCTCGAATGGATAAAATCATGCATCCAACATGCTCACACAATAAGATAGCAAACGAAATATGTGTCAATCATGCACAAACAAAACACTAACAGCCAGCACACAATTTGGCGATGACTAGGTCATCTATATATGAGTATATTGACTTAGGAGTCAAATGAGAACATTTGATCATAGGTCATACTCATCGTTTAAGCACAAGTGGGGTTACCACTTTTCAATAAAGCATTAATGTGTTCACATCATTAGAAGATGCTTTAGCTCATTTCTTTAGAGTAAAGCTCCCCCTTGATGTGAGAACCCCTTTTAAAGGGTCAAACTAACCTTGGGTTGTCGTTGAAGACTTCATGTAGATGTTGAAGATGTGGATGCTCAATGTTGATGAAGATCATCAAGAGTTGGGAGCAATCCTTTGGATTCGGGCACTTTCAATACCTACATGGGTTAGTCCCACAAGGAACAAACAAGAATATCCATGGACATAGATTGAAGTTCACAATGAATGATGTCCATGAAAGCAATGATTACCTTGTCCCTTGACTTACCAACATGAGGGTTTGTGACTCCATGAACTAGTGCAAGATGTGGAAGTTGATTGCACAAGTTCTTGCCAAAATGAATATGAGTGAAGTATATTGGCGGAGTCACCTCAAGAACTCTCTAGTTCTTCTTCTTGGGATCCACATCATCTTGATGGGAATCCTTGGGGTAGTAGTTGAGCTTGTTGAAGTAGAACTTGAGGTGGCCTTGGGAACCCACTTGACCATGGCCTTGGGTGCTTCAATGAATGCGTCAATCTCCTCTTGAAGCTTGTCCTTGCCTTTTAGCTTGTGGTCTTGTGGTGGAAGGTCATCTTGAGCTTGTTCCTCATTGGAAGAAGTAGAATCATGCTTCTTCTCTTGAGAGACAAACTTTGGAGTGGGATATGGACCTTCTTCCCATTCAACACCCTCGGCGTTGAACTTTCGCTCAAAACCAATTCCTTGATTCTTCCGTGTCTTCCTTGTTTATGTACAATTTCTCAAAGCTCTTGCTTCCGCAAGACTCTTGTAGACACCTTTCTCTATAATCCCTTTCAATAGACTATTTTCTTGCTCAAGTGAAACTTGGCTTGAAGCATTGTTAGTGGAATCAAGAGAATTACTAGAAGTAACAACATTTGATTTAACATGATTATTGTTACTACTAGATGAAGAATTTTTCTTATGCTTGTCATGCTTAGTTTTGATAGGTGGCAAGAAATTAGACAAGAGAAGTCGTTTGGCAAGATATGAAGAACTCTTCTTTCGAAGATCGTCATTGATAGCTTTTAGAAACTCATGTTCTTGCTCTAGATTGAGCTTCTCGAAGCGTAGCTTCTCATGAGATCTTAGGAGCTCTCTATGATCTTCTTGAGTTGTTTCATGAGCTAACTTAAGAGTGTTTAGTTCTTTAGTTAGACGCTCAATCTCCTTCATAGCATTGTCATTCGACTCATCTCGACTATACAGACTACTAGCATGTTCATCATTACTAAGCTCACTAGATTTATCATGTAAAAGCTCATCTTCACCAAGCAAGTCATCCTCATCACTATTAAAGTCAATAAACTCAGGATGTGATACCTTGGGGCCTTTTGCCATGAAGCATCTTCCAATTCCCTCATTTGGTGAATCAAATATGTCATAGGAGTTGGAGTTGGAGGATACGAGAGCAAGACCGGCAACACCTTCATCTTGACTGTATTCGGAGTTGGAATGATAGCTTCTTTCGGAGTGATTGTCGGAGTCGGAGCCGGAAACCCATTCACCAACATGAGCTTGATGTTTTCTTCTTGTGTAGCTCCTTGATGACTTGTCCTTCCTTTCCGAATCCTTGCTTCTCCGAGAGGATCTTCGTTCATAACGATCATCTCTACTCCTTCTTTCTTTTCGAGGCGACTCTTCTCTTGAGCTTCTTCTTCTTGGAGATTCTTCTCTTCTCTTGTGGGAGTCGAACACTCATTTGAGTAGTGTCCGGTCTTCCACAATTGTAGCAGTTTCGATCACGACTAGAAGATCTCTTTTCATCATATGATCTAGACTTTGAGCTTCTTTCCTTGCTTCTACTCTTGTAGAATTTGTTGAAGTTCTTCACCATTAGGCTTATCTCTTCATTGGAAACTAGCTTGTCACTTGAGGATGTGGGAGCTTCAACTACAGCTTTGTAAGCACCACTTGACTTGTTGTGAAGCTCTTCCTTATCTTTAAGTGTCATCTCATGAGCAACAATCCTTCCAATGACTTCGGTAGGCTTGAGATCTTTGTAGTTTGGCATCATTTGAATCAAAGTGCACACGGTGTCATACTTTCCATCCAAAGCTCTGAGAATCTTCTTGATGATGAATCGGTCGGTCATTTCTTCGCTTCCTAAGCCTGCCATCTCATTGGTGATGAGAGCAAGCCTAGAGTACATTTCAGCGACTCCTTCACCTTCCTTCATCTTGAACTTGTCAAGCTGACCTTGAAGAACATCTAGCTTTGATTCCTTCACGGACTCGGTACCTTCGTGCATTTCGACCAAAGTATCCCAAATCTCTTTTGCATTCTCAAGACGGCTGATCTTGTTGAACTCCTCAGGACACAAAGCATTGAAGAGAATGTCACAAGCTTGAGCATTGTTCTGTAACATCCGCAACTCATCTGCAGTAGCTTCGCGATCCGGAACTTTTCCTTCTTCGAAGAACTCACCTTGCAAGCCAACACAAATAATGCCCCATGCGGCAGGGTTATGTCCAAGAATATGCATTTTCATTTTATGCTTCCAACTAGCAAAGTTTGAACCATCAAAGTAAGGACCTCTACTAAAATTACCCTCACTAGACGCCATACTCTCCTAGGTTGTGAAACCAAGCTTATGGAGTCCAATGCAATGGAAACCAATCCAATGGAGACCAAAGCTCTGATACCACTTGTAGGATCGGAAGTATGTCTAGAGGGGGGGTGATTAGACTACTTGACAACTTAAAAATTTTGCCTTTTGATTGGAGTAGTTTCTTAGCAAGTTCACAATGATAACCAAGTCAAGTATCACCCTACACATGCAATTCTAGAGTTATGGCAGCGGAAAGTAAATTGCACGTATAGTAAATGAGAGGAGGAGAAGAGCAAACGCAATGGAGACACGAAGATTTTTTCTCGTGGTTCCGATAGGTGGTGCTATCGTCAATCCACGTTGATGGAGACTTCAACCCACGGAGGGTAACGGCTGCGCGAGTCCACGGAGGGCTCCACCCACGAAGGGTCCACAAAGAAGCAACCTTGTCTATGCCATCATGGCTTACGCCCACGGAGGACTAGCCTTACTCGGGGTAGATCTTCACGAAGTAGGCGATCTCCTTGCCCTTACAAACTCCTTGGTTCAACTCCACATCATGACGGAGGCTCCCAAGCGACACCTAACCAATCTAGGAGGCACCACCCTCCAAAAGGTAATAGATGGGGTTGGTGATGATGAACTCCTTGCTCTTGTGCTTCAAATGATAATCTCCCCAACACTCAACTCTCCTCACTGATTTGGCTGTGGTGGAGGAAGGGATTGAGTGGAAAGCAACTTGGAAAGACTAGAAATCAAGTGTCATATGGTGGGAGTGGAGCAACTTGATCTCAACACAAGGGTAGGTAGTTTTCTTCTCAGAAATGTAAGGTAGGAGTGGTAGTTCTTTCTGATGGCTCTCTCCACGAATGAAGAGGAGGTGGAGGGGTATTTATAGCCTCCACACAAAATCCAACTGTTACACACATTTGACCAATCTCGGTCAGACCGAAGTTGACAACTCGGTCAGACCGAAAGTTCAAATCTTGTGAACGTTGGGATTTTCGGTGGGACCGAAAATACAATCTCGGTTAGACCGATTCTTCCAAAGTCTAGGGTTTGCCAATCTTGGTGGGACCGACTTTCTCATCTCGGTGACACCGATTTGAGTACAGAAGGTTACAGAAGCTTGGCAACACCAATTTCGGAATGACCGAGTTTGGAATCGGAAAATCCGAGATTCTTAGGGTTTGGCTATATGGCTGAGGTGGTTCATCTCGGTGTGACTGAGTTTGGAATCGGTGGGACCGAGATTACTTATGAGTTTATGTTGGAATGAAAGATTGCTGATTGTTTGAGAGATAAATCACTAAGCACCTTAGAGCAACCAGATCATCATCATAACCTCACCCCCTTTTAATAGTATTGGCTTTCCTATGGACTCAATGTGATCTTGGATCACTAAACCAAAAATGGAGTCTTGAGCTTTTGCCAATGTTTTCCTTAGCATTTTGAGGGGTCCACATCATCAGTCATTGCCATACCCATATCACTGAACTTTCTGAAATATTCTCAAGAAATGATTAGTTCAATGATATATATGTTGTTATTAATTACCAAAACCACCTGGGGATTAGTTGCACTTTCACTACTACATCCTTCCAATGGTATCTCGGTAACAAGTATCTATTCATGCTTTCCCTTCTTGCATTCAACCTTGTGTAGGTTGTATCTTGGCATGATATTCATTTCATATCTTGTGATACTTGTTTCCTTTCTCAAAGCATCCCAACAATGATCTCATGTTGCTAGTTGTGATGTCTTTGATGGATGTGTGTTTGGACTTCATTTATATACAATAAGACCATATCTAGACAAGTGCTATGCTTTCAAGCAAATATCTTATTGGTATATTTATGACTTCCTTGTGGATATCTTGTTCCTTCGTGTTGTAACTATTTCGGGTGTACATCCTTCTTTGTAGATATATATATCATCATGATTTCGTCTACCTAGAACCTTATACACTTGAGAGAAACTACATCTCTAGTTGATATCCTTTCTTTCACGTCTCCCGTGTCTTTCTTATGTTATTTCTTTGGTGTCTCCGTGAAAGCTTTTGCCTTGAGTGCGTGTCCTCTATCATTGCATCTTTTGCACTCTTGTGTGGTGAAGATTATTTTCCTCTTGCTTATCTTTACGAGGCTTTTTCCATCTTTATTGGTATCCCTCATCTTGATGAGCATCTCAATCGTCTATCTTCACCACGGGTTGTCACAAGCATAGGTTCTCTTTTGCGTATTAGTAAGCTTGTGAACCCATTTGCTAGTTGTGTGTGGGAATGATAGGCCTTGCACCGTGTGCCTCATTCTTTCAAGATTATGTTGATGCTTAATGCTCATCCTAATTTTAGTCTTCTCAAGTGCTTCGCCATGACTCACACACATCATTTTGGTTGAGCCTATTCTTAAGTTGCCTCTTTTACATGTTGCTCAACCATGTGTTTGTTGCAAGTTCTAGGCTTAGTTTCCTTTATGCTTAGTTGCACTTGTTGTTTGTTTCTATTGATTTTGGGGGAGCTATGATCCTATTTTGTGCACTTTGTATCCAAATACGAAAATTATTATGTGTGCACAAATCATGGGGAGCTTCTCTAGCTTATTTAGAATACTCCTTTGCTCATATCATAATATCCTTCATTCAAGTGGCTCATAGGATCTTTGGTCTAGTTGGTTCAATTGATATCCTTTGATTGCTTGCTTCAATTGGTATCTTTTGATTGCTCGATTTCTTGTTTCTCTCTTTGTTATGTCTTTGTGGTATATCATTCTTTTGCAATCTTTGGGCCTCAATATAGTTTGTCTTCCTCCAAGTATTTACCATTGGATATGTGTATTGCATTCCACTCTATTTTTGAGAGATACACAATTTATGAAGGAACACTCTTTATATTGGCCTTCTAAGCTTTTCACCCATTTTGGCAATCGATGCCAATGGGGGAGGAGTTTCAGAGAGTTTTGTGGAGAAGTCTTCAGAGTTTTCTCCTTGCTTTGGTTTTGGTTCCTAAGCATTTGCATCCCATTCTCATGCATCATTGGTTGTTGCATTGCATGGTGATGCATAACTCCTTGTATAAACTCTCTTGAAAGTGATTGTCATCAATTACCAAAATGGGGGAGATTGAAAGAACATGCGGTGCCCCCATGTTTGGTTTTGGTAATTGATGACAATCTCTATGGACTAATGGTTGCCTTGAGTTATATTTGAAGGTTTTGTCCATAGGCTTTTCTTGAAGTCCATGTGTTGGTTTCAAGGAGTTTATGAGTTGACCAAGGTGCTATTAAGGAATTTCCAAAGATTGGTCATGTGAGTGTTGAGCTTATTGCAAGCATGTTTTGAAGAAGAAGATTGTGTGATCATTCATGTTTACCTTCAAGACATCATCCAAATGAAGAGAGTTGGAAAGATTCAAGGTAGATCAAGACTAAGTCAAGAGTGAATCAAGTTGATCAACTCACAAAGCGTAGAAGATGTACCGAGAGGGATCAAGTGATCCCATGGTATGGTAAACATTGTCAATTACGCTATGTGTACTAACCCATGGTCTTCGTGAGAGTTCTTTGTGGGGTTAGGATGCGGTGTGCAAGTTTAAGTGATGCATCACGAAGAGATCAAGTGCTTGAAGCTTGCCACCCATTGTGGTGTCAATGGACTTGTGAAGATGAGCCGAAGAGTGGCTCACCCATAGTGGACTATGGGGGAGCAATCATTTAGTCTTTATCGAGCCATCGCAATCAAGAAAGGTGGTCCAACTTGAGGGAGTCAAGATCGTCATCATCTAGCTCAAGTGAACCATGTGCAAGGCAAAGGTTTTCCCTTGATAGGTTTTCTATTTTACCGGTCTCATGGTGGTAGTTGGAAGACCGAGTTATAGGATCGTTTGCCGTACTATCAAGGGGGGCTCTCAAGTTGGAAGCTTGATCGTATCGTTAGTAGAGAGCTCAAACCTTTGCATCCTTGAATCTTGTTTCTTGGTTCTTGTTTGGTTCTCTATGTGAGTCTTAGAGCTTATGGTCATCTTGATGACAAGCTTGAGTTCATCCAAAACGGAGTTCGCATGCGTCTTCTATGATGTTTTCGGTGTTGGAGGTTTTACCGGTCTTATCCGAGGAAGGGTTCTCACCATTTTCTTATGGGCCTTTTCTAATTTGCTTATTATTGATATTTCTTTCAATATTGTGTTAGCCCTTTTCGCTGGCTTTCCAACAAACTTCGTTTCATCGAATTCGGAGTCCGTTTGCAAAAGTTGTGGCAGTTTTGGTGTTCTGAAAAGGCTGCAGCGGTACTACCGCGAATTGGAGCGGATGTAATTTTTTACTACCGCTCCAGAGCGGTACTACCGCGGCTCCTACAGCGGTAGTACCACTCCAGACCAAAAAATTCGTCCCAAGTCCTGCAGAGGTAGGTACGGAAGTATTTTTTTTGTACCGCAAGCAGTAGTACCGCGATCCCTAGCGGTAGTACCGTGAGAACGAGCGGTAGTACCGCTTTGTACGGGTTGTGAGCATAATGGTTGCATTTTCCCCCACCTATAAAAGGGGGTCTTCTTCCCCATTGAACCTTATCCTTTGAGCTCGTGTTCTTCCCCATTGTTGACCTTCTTCGAGCTTGCTAACTCTCAATCCGTCCATGGATTCTTGCTAGTTTTTGAGGGAAAAGAGAGAGGAGATCTAGATCCACATTTCCACCAATCACTTTCTCCTTTTTGTGAGGGGGACCCTTTGGATCTAGATCTTGGAGTTCTTCGTGTTCTTCTTTCATTCTTCCTCTCATTTTCCTCCCTAGCATTAGTTGCTTTGGTGGGATTTGGGAGAGAAGGTCTTGGGCACTCCGTGTGCCCTTGCCATTGCATTTGGTGCATCGGTTTTAGTTCTCCACGGTGATACGTGGAAGTGAAGTTTGAGAAGCTCATTACTCTTGGGTGCTTGGTACCCTTGAGCTTGTTCCTCTTGGGTGCTTGGGTGCCCTAGACGGTTGGTGGTGTTCGGAGCTCAATCATTGTGGTGTAAAGCTCCGGGCAAGCGTCGGGGTCTCCAATTAGGTTTTGGAGATCGCCCCGAGCATTTTGACGGGTTCCGGTGACCGCCCTCAAGGGTTGCCAAAGTGTACGGGTTCGGTGACCGCCCCCAAGGGTTGCCATTTGTACGGGTTCGGTGACCGCCCTCAAGGGTCCCTTAGTGGAATCACAACATCTTGCATTTTGCGAGGGCGTGAGGAGATTACGGTGGCCCTAGTGGCTTCTTGGGGAGTATTGTGCCTCCACACCGCTCCAAACGGAGATTAGCATCCGCAAGGGTGTGAACTTCGGGATACATCATCGTCTCCGCGTGCCTCGGTTATCTCTTACCCGAGCCCTTTGCTTATGCACTTTACTTTGTGATAGCCATATTATTCTTTGTCATATATCTTGCTATCACATAGTTGCTTATCTTGCTTAGCATAAGTTGTTGGTGCACATAGGTGAGCCTAATTGTTTTAGGTTTTGTGCTTGACAAATTAACCGTTAGGTTTATTCCGCATTTGTTCAAGCCTAAACCGTAATTATTTTAAAGCGCCTATTCACCCCCCCTCTAGGCGACATCCTCGATCTTTCAGTCATGAAGAAAGTAGTAGCAATGATACTGTAATGATCATGATGCTAAGCTAACGGATGGGTCTTGTCCATCACATTATTCTCCTAATGATGTGATCCCATTCATCAAATGACAACACATGTCTATGGTTAGGAAACATAACCATCTTTGATTAACGAGCTAGTCTAGCAGAGGCATACTAGGGACACTATGTTTTGTCTATGTATTCACACATGTACTGAGTTTTCGGCTAATACAATTCTAGCATGAATAATAAACATTTATCATGATATAAGGAAATATAAATAACAACTTTATTATTGCTTCTAGGGAATATTTCTTTCGGTCTCCCACTTGCACTAGAGTCGATAATCTAGATTACCCAGTAATGATTCTAACACCCATGGAATCTTGGTGTTGATCATGTTTTGCTCGTGGAAGAGGCTTAGTCAACGGGTCTGCAACATTCAGATCCATATTATTTTGCAAATCTCTATGTCTCCCTCCAACACTTGATGACGGATGGAATTGAAGCGTCTCTTGATGTGTTTGGTTCTCTTGTGAAATCTGGATTCCTTTGCCAAGGCAATTGCACCAGTATTGTCACAAAAGATTTTCATTGGACCCAATGCACTAGGTATAAAACCTAGATCGGATATGAACTCCTTCATCTAGACTCCTTCATTTGCTGCTTCTGAAGCAGCTATGTACTCCGCTTCACACGTAGATCCCGCCACGACGCTTTGTTTGGAACTGCACCAATGACAGGTCCACCATTCAATAAAAAATACGTATCCAGGTTTGTGACTTAGAGTCATCCGGATTAGTGTCAAAGCTTGTATCGACTTAACCATTTACGACGAGCTCTTTGTCACCTCCATAAACGAGAAACATATCCTTAGTCCTTTTCAGGTATTTCAGGATGTTCTTGACCGTTGTCCAGTGCTCCACTCCTGAATTACTTTGGTACCTCCCTGCTATACTTATAGCAAGGCACACACCAGGTCTGGTACACTGCATTGCATACATGATAGAACTTATGGCTGAAGCATGGGAATGCCTTTCATTTTCTCTCTATCTTCTGAAGTGGTCAGGCATTGAGTCTGACTCAACTTCACACCTTGTAACACTGGCAAGAACCCTTTCTTTGATTGATCCATTTGGAACTTCTTCAAAACTTTATCAAGGTATGTGCTTTGTGAAAGTCCAATTAAGCGTCTTGATCTATCTCTATAAATCTTGATGCCTAATATATAAGCAGCTTCACCCATGTCTTTCATTGAAAAACTCTTATTCAAGTATCCTTTTATTCTATCCAGAAATTCTATATCATTTCCGATCAACAATATGTCATCCACATATAATATTAGAAATGCTATAGAGCTCCCACTCACTTTCTTGTAAATACAGGCTTCTCCAAAAGTCTGTATAAAACCATATGCTTTGATCACACTATCAAAGCGTTTATTCCAACTCCGAGAGGCTTGCACCAGTCCATAAATGGATCGCTGGAGCTTGCACACTTTGTTAGCACCCTTTGGATCGGCAAAACCTTATGGTTGCATCATATACAACTCTTCTTCGAGAAATCCATTCAGGAATGTAGTTTTGACATCCATCTATCAAATTTCATAATCGTAAAATGCGGCAATTGCTAACATGATTCGGACAGACTTAAGCATCGCTACAGGTGAGAAAGTCTCATCGTAGTCAACTCCTTGAACTTGTCGAAACCTTTCACAACAAGTCGAGCTTTGTAGATAGTAACATTACCGTCAACGTCAGTCTTCTTCTTGAAAATCCATTTATTTTCTATGGCTTGTCGATCATCGGGCAAATCCATCAAAGTCCACACTTTGTTCTCATACATGGATCTCATCTCAGATTTCATGGCCTCAAGCCATTTCGCGGAATCTGGGCTCATCATCGCTTCCTCATAGTTCGTAGGTTCATCATGGTCTAGTAACATGACTTCCAGAATAGGATTACCGTACCATTCTGGTGCGAATCGTACTCCGGAAGACCTACGAGGTTCTGTAGTAACTTGATCTGAAGTTTCATGATCATCATCATTTGCTTCCTCACTTATTGGTGTATGAATCACTGGAACTGATTTCTGTGATGAACTACTTTCCAGTTCGGGAGAAGGTACAATTACCTCATCAAGTTGTACTTTCCTCCCACTCACTTCTTTTGAGAGAAACTCCTTCTCTAAAAAGGATCAATTCTAAGCAACGAATATCTTGCCTTCAGATCTGTGATAGAAGGTGTACCCAATAGTTTCCTTTGGGTATCCTATGAAGACGCACTTATCCGATTTGGGTTCGAGCTTATCAGGTTGAAGCTTTTTCACATAAGCATCACAGCCCCAAACTTTAAGAAACGACAATTTTGGTTTCTTGCCAAACCATAGTTCATAAGGCTTCGTCTCAACGGATTTTGATGGTGTCCTATTTAAAGTGAATGCAGACGTCTCTAAAGCATAACCCCAAAAAGATAGCGGTAAATCAGTAAGAGACATCATAGATCGCACCATATCCAATAAGGTACGGTTATGACATTCAGACACAACATTACACTGCGGTGTTCCAGGTGGCGTGAGTTGTGAAACTATTCCACATTGTTTCAAATGAAGACCAAACTCATAACTCAAATATTTGCCTCCACGATCAGATTGTAGAAACTTTATTTTCTTGTTACGATGATTTTCCACTTCACTCTAAAATTCTTTGAACTTTTCAAACGTTTCAGACTTATGTGTGATTAAGTAGATATACCCATATCTGCTCAAATCATCTATGAAGGTAAGAAAATAACGATACCGCCACGAGCCTGAACACTCATTGGACCGCACACATCGGTATGTATTATTTCCAATAAGTCAGTAGCTTGTTCCATTTTTCCGGAGAACAGAGTTTTAGTCATCTTGCCCATGAGGCACGGTTCGCAAGCACCAAGTGATTCATAATCAAGTGATTCCAAAAGCCCATCAGCATGGAGTTTCTTCATGCGCTTTACACCAATATGACCTAAATGGCAGTGCCACAAATAAGTTGCACTATCATTATCAACTTTGCATCTTTTCGCTTCAATATTATGAACATGTGTATCTCCATGATCGGGATTCAATAAAAATAGACCACTCAACAAGGGTGCATGACCATAAAAGATATTACTCATATAAATAGAACAACCATTATTCTTTGATTTAAATGATAACCGGCTCGCATCAAACAAGATCCAGATATAATATTCATGCTTAACGCTGGCACCAAATAACAAGTATTCAGGTCTAAAACTAATCCCGAAGGTAGATGTAGAGGTAGCGTGTCGACGACGATCACATCGACCTTGGAACCATTCCCGACACGCATCGTCACCTCGTCCTTAGCCAAATCTTCATTTAATCCGTAGCCCCTGTCTCGAGTTGCAAATATGAGCAACAGAACCAGTATCAAATACCCAGGCGCAACTACGAGCATTAGTAAGGTACACATCATTAACATGTATATCAAATATACCTTTCACTTTGCCATCCTTCTTATCCGCCAAATATTTGGGGCAGTTCTGCTTCCAGTGACCAGTCCTTTTGCAGTATTAGCACTCGGTTTCAGGCTTAAGTCCAGACTTGGGCTTCTTCCCAAAGTAGCAACTTGCTTGCTATTCTTCTTGAAGTTCCCCTTCTTCCCTTTACCCTTTTTCTTGAAACTAGTGGTCTTGTTGACCATCAACACTTGATGCTCCCTCTTGATTTCTACCTCTGCAGCCTTTAGCATTGCGAAGAGCTCGGGAATCGTTTTCGGCATCCCTTGCATATTATAGTTCATCACGAAGCCTTTATAGCTTGCTGGCAGTGATTGAAGAAATCTCTCAATGACACTATCATCAGGAAGATTAACTCCCAGCTGAGTCAAGTGGTTATGGTACCCCGACATTCTGAGTATGTGTTCACTTGACATAACTATTCTCCTCCACTTTGCAGCTATAGAACTTGGTGGAGACTTCATATCTCTCAACTCAGGCAATTGCTTGAAATATTAACTTCAACTCTTGGAACATCTCATATGCTCCATGACGTTCAAAACGTCTTTGAAGTCCCGATTCTAAGCCGTAGAGCATGGCACACTGAACTATTGGGGAACATAGTAATTTCAAAATTTTCCTACGCACATGCAAGATCATGGTGATGCATAGCAACGAGAGGGGAGAGTGTCGTCCACGTATCCTCGTAGACCGTAAGCGGAAGCGTTATGACAACGCAGTTGATGTAGTCGTACGTCTTCACGATCGACCAATCCTAGTACCGAACGTACGACACCTTCGCGATCTGCACACGTTCAGCTCGGTGACGTCCCACGAACTCACGATCCATAAGAGCTTCGAGGGAGAGTTCCGTCAGCACGACGGCATGATGACGACGTTGATGACTACCGACGCAGGGATTCGCCTAAGCACCGCTACGATATGACTGAGGTGGATTATGGTGGAGGGGGGCACCGCACACGTCTAAAAGATCAATGATCAACTTGTGTGTCTATGGGGTGCGCCCTCCCCCGTATATAAAGGAGTGGAGGAGGGGGAGGGCCGGCCCTCTACTATGGCGCACCCTGGGGATTCCTACTCCCACCAGGAGTAGGATCCCCTCCCATTCCAAGTAGTAGGAGTAGGAGAGAAGGAAAGGGAAGAGAGAAGAGAAGGAAGGAGCGGGCGCCGCCCTCCAATTCGGACTAGGCCTTGGGGGGGCGCGGCCTGCCCTGCCTCTCTCCCTTAAAGACAATAAGGCCCATATACTCCCCGGTGAATTCCCGTAACTCTTCGGTACTCCGATAAATACCCGAATCACTCAGAACCTTTCCGATGTCTAAATATAGCCTTCCAATATATCGATCTTTACGTCTCGAACATTTCAAGACTCCTCGTCATGTCCATTATCTCATCCGGGACTCCAAACTACCTTAGGTACATCAAATCACATAACTCATAATACAAATCATCATCGAACGTTAAGCGTGCGGACCCTACGGGTTCGAGAACTATATAGACATGACCTAGACTCATCTCCGGTCAATAACCAATAGCGGAACCTGGATGCTCATATTGGCTCCCACATATTCTACGAAGATCTTTATTGGTCAAACCGCATAACAACATACGTTGTTCCCTTTTTCACCGGTATGTTACTTGCCGGAGATTCGATCGTTGGTATCTCAATACCTAGTTCAATCTCGTTACCGGCAAGTCCTTTACTCATTCTGTAATGCATCATCCAGCAACTAACTCATTAGTCACATTGCTTGCAAGGCTTATAGTGATGTGCATTACCGAGAGGGCCCAGAGATACCTCTCCGACATTTGGAGTGACAAATCCTAATCTCGATCTATGCCAACTCAACAAACACCATCGAAGACACCTGTAGAGCACCTTTATAATCACCCAGTTACGTTTTGATGTTTGGTAGCACACAAAGTGTTCCTCCGGTATTCGGGAGTTGCATAATCTCATAGTTTGAGGAATATGTATAAGTCATGAAGAAAGCAATAGCAACATACTAAACGATCAAGTGCTAAGCTAACGGAATGGGTCAAGTCAATCACATCATTCTCTAATGATGTGATCCCGTTAATCAGATGACAACTCATGTCAATGGCTAGGAAACTTAACCATCTTTGATTCAACGAGCTAGTCAAGTAGAGGCATACTAGTGTCACTTTGTTTGTCTACGTATTCACACATGTACTAAGTTTCCGGTTAATACAATTCTAGCATGAATAATAAACATTTATCATGATATAAGCAAATATAAATAACAACTTTATTATTGCCTCTAGGGCATATTTCCTCCAGTCTCCCACTTGCACTAGAGTCAATAATATAGTTCACATCGCCATGTGATTTAACACCAATAGTTCACATCACCATGTGATTAACACCCATAGTTCACATCGTCATGTGACCAACATCCAAAGGGTTTACTAGAGTCAGTAATCTAGTTCACATCGCTATGTGATTTAACACCCAAAGAGTACTAAGGTGTGATCATGTTTTGCTCACGAGAGAAGTTTAGTCAACGGGTCTGTCACATATGTATTTTGCAAATATTCTATGTCTACAATGCTCTGCATGGAGCTACTCTAGCTAATTGCTCCCACTTTCAATATATATCCAGATTGAGACTTAGAGTCATCTGGGTCAGTGTAAAAGCTTGCATCGATGCAACTCTTTATGATGAGCTCTTTTATCACCTCCATAATCGAGAAACATTTCCTTACTCTTCACTAAGGATAATTTTGACCGCTGTCCAGTGATCTACTCTTAGATCACTATTGTACCCCCTTGCCAAACTCATTGCAAGGAACACAATAGGTCTAGTACACAGCACAACATACTTTATAGAACCTATGACTGAGGCATAGGGAATGATTTTCCATTCTCTTTCTATTTTCTGCCATGGTCGGGTTTTGAGTCTTACTCAATTTCACACCTTGCAACACAGACAAGAACTCCTTCTTTGATTGTTCCATTTTGAACTACTTCAAAATCTTATCAAGGTATGTACTCATTGAAAAATGTTATCAAGCGTCTTCTTGATGCTCAATGTGTAAGCAGCTTTACCGAGGTCTTTCTTTGAAAAACTCCTTTCAAACACTCCTTTATGCTTTCCAGAAAATTCTACATTATTTCTGATCAACAATATGTCATTCACATATACTTATCAGAAAGGTTGTAGTGCTCCCACTCACTTTCCTGTAAATACAGGCTTCACCGCAAGTCTGTATAAAACTATATGCTTTGATTAACTCATCAAAGCGTATATTCCAACTCCGAGATGCTTGCACTAGTTCATAGATTGATCACTGGAGCTTGCACACTTTGTTATCTCCTTTAGGATTGACAAAAACCATCTGGTTGCGTCATATACAACTCTTCTTTAATAAATCCATTAAGGAATGCAGTTTTGACATCCATTTGCCAGATTTCATGAAATGTGGCAATTGCTAACATGATTCAGACAGACTTAAGCATTGATATGAGTGAGAAAAACTAATTGTATTCAACACCTTAAACTTGTCGAAAACCTTTTGCGACAATTTGAGGTTTGTAGATAGTAACACTACTACCAGCGTCCGTCTTCCTCTTGAAGATCCATTTATATTCTATGGCTTACCGATCATCGGGCAAGTCAACCAAAGTCCACACTTTATTCTCATACATGGATCCCATCTCAGATTTCATGGTCTCAAGCCATTTTACGGAATCTGGGCTCATCATCGCTTCCTCATAGTTCGTAAGTTTATCATGGTCTAGTAACATGACTTCCAGAATATGATTACCATACCACTCTGGTGCGGATTATACTCTGCAAGACCTACAAGGTTCAGTAATAACTTAATCTGAAGTTTCATGATCGTCATCATTAGCTTCCTCACTAATTGGTGTAGGAATCACTGGAACAGATTCTTGTGATGAACTACTTTCCAATTCGGGAGAAGGTACAATTACCGCATCAAGTTCTACTTTCCTCCCACTCACTTCTTTCGAGAGAAACTTCTCTAGAAAGGATCCATTATTAGCAACGAATATCTTGCCTTTGGATCTGTGATAGAAGGTGTACCCAACAGTTTCCTTTGGGTATTCTATGAAGATGCATTTCTCCGATTTGGGTTCGACCTTATCAGGTTGAAGCTTTTTCACATAAGCATCGCAGCCCCAAACTTTAAGAAACGACAACTTTGGTTTCTTGCCAAACCACAGTTCATAAGGCGTCGTCTCAACGGTTTTTGATGGTGCCCTATTAAAGTGAATGCACCTGTCGCTAATGCATAACCCCAAAACGATAGTGATAACCTAGTAAGAGACATCATAGATTGCACCATATCCAATAAAGTGTAGTTATGACGTTCGGACACACCATAATGCTATGGTGTTCCAGGTGGCGTGAGCTGTGAAACTATTCCATATTGTTTTAAATGAAGGCCAAACTCGTAACTCAAATATTCTCCTCCACGATCAGATCGTAGAAACTTTATTTTCTTGTTACGATGATTTTCCACTTCACTCTGAAATTCTTTGAACTTTTCAAATGTTTCAGACTTGTGTTTCATTAAGTTGATATACCCATATCCGCTCAAATCATCTGTGAAGGTCAGAAAATAACGATACCTGCCACAAGCATCAACACTCATTGGACCGCATACATCGGTATGTATTATTTCCAATAAGTCATTAGCTCATTCCATTGTTCTGGAGAACAGAGTTTTAGCCATCTTGCCCATAAGGCACGGTTCGCAAGCATCAAATGATTCATAATCAAGTGATTCCAAAAGTCCATCTTTATGGAGTTTCTTCATGCGCTTTACACCAATATGACCCAAACGGCAGTGCCACAAATATGTTGCACTATCATTATTAACTTTGCATCTTTTGGCATCAATATTATGAATATGTGTATCACTATGATCAAGATTCAATAAACCATCAACATCGGGTGTATGACCATAGAAGGTTTTATTCATGTAAACAGAATAACAATTTATTCTCTGTCTTAGATGAATAATTGTATCGCAATAAACATGATCTAATCATATTTTATGCTCAATGCAAACACCAAATAATATTTATTTAGGTTTAACACTAATTTCGAAAGTATAGGGGGAGTGCGATGATGATCATATCAATCTTGGAACCACTTCCAACATACATCGTCACTTCACCCTCAACTAGTCTCTGTTTATTCTGTAACTCCTGTTTCGAATTACTAATCTTAGCAACCTAACAAGTACAAATACCCATGGGCTACTATAAACACTAGTAAGGTACATATCAATAACATGTATATCAAATATACCCTTGTTCACTTTGCCATCCTTCTTATCCACTAATTATTTAGGGAATTTCCGCTTCCAGTGACCATTTCCTTTGTAGTAGAAGCACTCAATTTCAGGCTTTGGTCCAGCTTTGGGCTTCTTCATGGGAGTGACAACTTGCTTGCCATTCTACTTGAAGTTCCCTTCCTTTCCCTTTGCCCTTTTCTTGAAACTAGTGGTCTTGTCAATCATCAACACTTTGATGATCTTTCTTGATTTCTACATTCGTCGATTTCAGCATCACGAAGAGCTCGGGATTCGTTTTTGTCATCCCTTGCATACTATAGTTCATCACGAAGTTCCAGTAACTTGGTGATGGTGACTAGAGAACTCTGTCAATCACTATCTTATCGGGAAGATTAACTCCCACTTGATTCAAGCGATTGTAGTACCCAGACAATCTGAGCACATGCTCACTGCTTGAGCTATTCTCCTCCATCTTTTAGCTATTGAACTTGTTAGAGACTTCATATCTCTCAACTCGTGTATTTGCTTGAAATATTAACTTCAACTCCTAGAACATCTCATATGGTCTATGACATTCAAAACGTTTTTGAAGTCCCGATTCTAAGCCGTTAAGCATGGTGCACTAAACTATCAAGTCGTCATCATATTGAGCTAGCCAAACGTTCGTAACATTTGCATCTGCTCCTGCAATAGGTCTGTCACCTAGCGGTGCATCAAGGACATAATTCTTCTATGCAGCAATGAGGATAAACCTCTGATCATGGACCCAGTCCGCATCATTGCTACTATCATCTTTCAACTTAGTTTTCTCTAGGAACACATAAAAAAACATAGGGAAGCAACAACACGAGCTATTGATCTACAACATTATTTGCAAAATACTATCAGGACTAAGTTCATGATAAATTAAAGTTCAATTAAGAACTCCCACTTAGATAGACATCCCTCTAATCATCTAAGTGATCACGTGATCCAAATCAACTAAACCATGTCCGATCATCACGTGAAATAGAGTAGTTTTCAATGGTGAACATCACTATGTTGATCATATCTACTATATGATTCACGCTCGACCTTTCGGTCTCAGTGTTCTGAGGCCATATCTGCATATGCTAGGCTCGTCAAGTTTAACCCGAGTATTTCTGCATGTGCAAAATTGGCTTGCACCCATTGTATGTGAACGTAGAGCTTATCACATCCGATCATCATGTGGTGTCTCGGCACGACGAACTTTGGCAACGGTGCATACTCAGGGAGAACACTTGTACCTTGAAATTTAGTGAGAGATCATCTTATAATGCTACCGTCAATCAAAGTAGAATAAGATGCATAAAGGATAAACATCACATGCAATCAATATAAGTGATATGATATGGCCATCATCATCTTGTGCCTTTGATCTCCATCTCCAAAGCACCGTCATGATCACCATCGCCACCGGCTTGACACCTTGATCTCCAATGAAGCATCGTTGTCGTCTCACCAACTATTGCTATTACAACTATTGCTACCGCTTAGTGATAAAGTAAAGCAATTACAGGGCGATTGCATTGCATACAATAAAGCGACAACCATATGGCTCCTGCCAGTTGCCGATAACTTCGTTACAAAACATGATCATCTCATACAATAAAATATAGCATCATGTCTTGACCATATCACATCACAACATGGCCTGCAAAAACAAGTTAGACGTCCTTTATTTTGTTGTTGCAAGTTTTACGTGGCTGCTACGGGCTGAGCAAGAACCGTTCTTACCTACGCATCAAAACCACAATGATATTTCATCAAGTTAGTGCTATTTTAACCTTCAACAAGGACCGGGCGTAGCCACACTCGATTCAACTAAAGTTGGAGAAACTGACACCCGCCAGCCACCTGTGTGCGAAGCACGTCGGTAGAACCAGTCTCGCGTAAGCGTATGTGTAATGTCGGTCCGGGCCGCTTCATCCAACAATACCGCCGAATCAAAGTATGACATGCTTGTAAGCAGTATGACTAGTATCGCCCACAACTCACTTGTGTTCTACTCGTGCATATAACATCTACGCATAAACCTGGCTCTAATACCACTATTGGGGAACGTAGTAAATTTCAAAACTTTCTTACGCACACGCAAGATCATGGTGATGCATAGCAACGAGAGGGGAGAGTGTCGTCCACGTACCCTCGTAGACTGTAAGTGGAAGCGTTATGGCAACGCGGTTGATGTAGTCATACGTCTTCACGATCGACCGATCCTAGTACCGAACGTATGGCACCTCCGCGATCTGCACACGTTCAGCTCAGTGACGTCCCACGAACTCACGATCCAGTAGAGCTTTGAGGGAGAGTTCCGTCAGCATGACAGCGTGATACTACCGACGCAGGGCTTCGCCTAAGCACCCTACAATATGACTAAGGTGGATTATGGTGGAGGGGGCACCGCACACGGCTAAAAGATCAATGATCAACTTGTGTGTCTATGGGGTTCCCCCCTCCCCCGTTATAAAGGAGTGGAGGAGGGGGAGGGTTCGCCCTCTACTATGGCGCGCCCTGGAGAATCCTACTCCCACCGGGAGTAGGATCCCCTCCCGTTCCAAGTAGTAGGAGTAGGAGAGAAGGAAAGGGAAGAGAGAAGAGAAGGAAGGAGGGGGCGCTTCCCCTCCCCCTAGTCCAATTCGGACTAGGCCTTTGGGGGCGCGCGACCTGCCCTCTCTATCTCCCTTAAAGCCCAATAAGGCCCATATACTCCCCGGCGAATTCCCATAACTCTCCGGTACTCCGATAAATACCCGAACCACTCAGAACCTTTCCAATGTCCCAATATAGCCTTCCAATATATCTATCTTTATGTCTCGAACATTTCGAGACTCGTCGTCATATCCATGATCTCATCCAGGACTCCAAACTACATTCGGTACATCAAATCACATAACTCATAATACAAATCGTCATCGAACGTTAAGCGTGCGGACCCTATGGGTTCGAGAACTATGTAGACATGACAGAGACTCATCTCCAGTCAATAACCAATAGCGGAACTTGGATGCTCATATTGGCTCCCACATATTCTACGAAGATCTTTATCGGTCAAAACGCATAACAACATATGTTGTTCCCTTTGTCACCAGTATGTTACTTGCCCGAGATTCAATCGTCAGTATCTCAATACCTAGTTCAATCTCGTTACCGGCAAGTCTCTTTACTCGTTCCATAATGCATCGTCCCACAACTAACTCATTAGTCACATTGCTTGCAAGGCTTATAGTGTTGTGCATTACCGAGAGGGCCCAGAGATACCTCTCCGACATTTGGAGTGACAAATCCTAATCTCAATCTATGCCAACTCAACAAACACCATCGGAGACACCTGTAGAGCACCTTTATAATCACCCAGTTACGTTGTGACGTTTGGTAGCACACAAAGTGTTCCTCCGGTATTCGGGAGTTGCATAATCTCATAGTCTGAGGAATATGTATAAGTCAGGAAGAAAGTAATAGCAACATACTAAACGATCAAGTGCTAAGCTAATGGAATGGGTCAAGTCAATCACATCATTCTCTAATGATGTGATCCTGTTAATCAAATGACAACTCATGTCTATGGCTAGGAAACTTAACCATCTTTGATTCAACGAGCTAGTCAAGTAGAGGCATACTAGTGACACTCTGTTTGTCTATGTATTCACACATGTACTAAGTTTCCGGTTAATACAATTCTAGCATGAATAATAAACATTTATCATGATATAAGGAAATATAAATAAAGACTTTATTATTGCCTCTAGGGCATATTTCCTTCATGAACTATCGATTATCATCAACACGCGTCTGCCAGTCATTCACAATGTCTGCAGTTGTTGGCGCGGGTGGTACACCTAGCGGTTCTTCCAGGACGTAATTCTTCTGTGCAGCAATGAGGATAATCCTCAAGTTACAGACCCAGTTCGTGTAATTGCTACCATCGTCTTTAAAGTTAGCTTTCTCTAGGAACGCATTAAAATTCAAGGGAACGGTAGCACGGGCCATTGATCTACAACAACATAGACATGCAAAAACTATCAGGACTAAGTTCATGATAAATTAGAGTTCAATTAATCATATTACTTAAGAACTCACACTTAGGTAGACATCCCTGTAGTCATCTGAATGATCACGTGATCCAAATCAACTAAACCATGTACGATCACCACGTGAGATGGAGTAATTTTCAATGGTGAACATCACTATGTTGATGATATCTACTATATGATTCACGTTCGACCTTTCGGTCTCCGTGCTCCGAGGCCATATCTGCATATGCTAGGCTCGTCAAGTTTAACCCGAGTATTCTGCATGTCAAAACTGGCTTGCACCTGTTGTATGTGAACGTAGAGCTTATCACACCCGATCATCACGTGGTGTCTCGGCATGACGAACTGTAGCAATGGTGCATACTCAGGGAGAACACTTATACCTTGAAATTTAGTAAGGTATCATCTTATAATGCTACCGCCGTACTAAGCAAAATAAGATGAATAAAAGATTAACATCACATGCAATCAAAATATGTGACATGATATGGCCATCATCATCTTGTGCTCATGATCTCCATCACCGAAGCATCGTCATGATCTCCATCATCATCGGCTTGACACCTTGATCTCCGTCGTAGCATCGTTGTCGTCTCGCCAACTATTGCTACTACGACTATCGCTACCACTTAGTGATAAAGTAAAGCAATTACATGGCGATTGCATTTCATACAATAAAGCGACAACCATATGGCTCCTGCCAGTTGCCGATAAGTCTATTATAAAACATGATCATCTCATACAACAATTTATATCACGTCATGTCTTGACCATATCACATCACAACAAGCCCTGCAAAAACAAGTTAGACATCCTCTACTTTGTTGTTGCAAGTTTTACGTGGCTGCTATGGGCTTCTAGCAAGATCCGTTCTTACCTATGCATCAAAACCACAATGATTTTTCGTCAAGTGTGGTGTTTTAACCTTCAACAAGGACAGGCCATAGTCAAACTCGATTCAACTAAAGTTGGAGAAATAGACACCTGCCAGCCACCTATGTGCAAAAGCACGTCGGTAGAACCAGTCTCATGAACGCGGTCATGTAATGTCGGTCCGGGCTGCTTCATCCAACAACACCGCCGAATCAAAGTAAGACATTGGTGGTAAGCAGTATGACTATATATTATCAACCACAACTCTTTGTGTCCTACTCGTGCATAAAACATCTACGCATAGACCTGGCTCGGATGCCACTGTTGGAGAACATGGTACTCCAAAAAAAAATCCTACGAACACGCAAGATCTATCTAGGAGATGCATATCAACAAGAGGGGAGAGTGTGTCCACGTACCCTCGTAGACCGAAGGTGGAAGTGTTTTAGTAATGCGGTTGATGTAGTCGAGCGTCTTCACGATCCAACATATCCAAGTACCGAACATACGACACCTCCGGGTTCAGCACACTTTCAGCACGATGACGTCCCTCGAGCTCTTGATCCAGTTGAGGACGAGAGTGTGTTCTGTCAGCACGACAGAGTGGCGTCGGTTTTGATGATGTTACCGGCGCAGGGCTTTGGCTAAGAACTACGACGATATGACCGAGGTGTTAAACTACGGAGGAGGGCACCGCACACGTCTAAGAGAACAATTGTTGGGTGCCCCCTTGCCCTGTATATAAAGGAGGGAGGAGGAGGAGGCCAGCCAAGGGGGGCGTGCCTATAGGGGGAGTCCAACTTGGATTCCCAATCCTAGTTGGAGTCCCCTTCCTTTTTCCTAGAGGAGGAGAGAGGGAAATGTTAGGGAACGTTGCAGAAAATAAAAAAATTCCTATGGTTTCACCAACATCCATCTATGAGTTCATCTAGCAACGAGTGATAGGAGTGCATCTACATACCTTTGTAGATCGCGAGCGGAAGCGTTCAAGAGAACGGGGTTGAGGGAGTCGTACTCGTCGTGATCCAAATCACCGATGACCAAGTGCCAAACGGGCAGCACCTCCGTGTTCAACACACGTACGGAGTGGATGACGTCTCCTCCTTCTAGATCCAGCAAGGGGGAAAGAGAGGTTGATGAAGATCCAGCAGCACGACGGCGTGGTGGTGGATGCAGCAGAGTTCCGGCAGAGCTTCGCCGAGCTTCTGCGAGAGGGGGAGGTGTAGCAGGGGAGAGGGAGGCGCCAAGACTTTAGGGTGCGGCTGCCTTCCCCCCTCCTTTATATAGGCCCCCAGGGGGGGAGGCCCTAGAGATGGGATCTCTAGGGGGCGGCGGCCAAGGGGGGTGGAGTGCCCCCCAAGGCAAGTGGAGGCGCCCCCTCCCCTAGGGTTCCCAACCCTAGGTGCAGAGGGGTCCCAGGAGGGGCGCACCAGCCCACCAGGGGCTAGTCCCCTCCCCACTTCAGCCCACGGGGCCCACCAGGATAGGTGGCCCCACCCGGTGGACCCCCGGGACCCTTCCGGTGGTCCCGGTACAATATCGGTGACCCCCGAAACTCTCCCGATGGCTAAAACTGCACTTCCTATATATTATTCTTTACCTCCGGATCATTCCGGAACTCCTCGTGACGTCCGAGATCTCATCCAGGACTCCGAACAACTTTCGGTTTGCTGCATACTCATGTCTCTACAACCCTAGCGTCACCGAACCTTAAGTGTGTAGACCCTACGGGTTCGGGAGACACGTAGACATGACCGAGACGGCTGTCCGGTCAATAACCAACAACGGGATCTGGATACCCATGTTGGCTCCCACATCCTCCTCGATGATCTCATCGGATGAACCACGATGTCGAGCATTCAATCAACCCCGTATACAATTCCCTTTGTCAATCGGTACGTTACTTGCCCGAGACTCGATTGTCGGTATCCCAATACCTCGTTCAGTCTCGTTACCGACAAGTCACTTTACTCGTACCATAATGCATGATCCCGTGACCAGACACTTGGTCACTTTGAGCTCATTATGATGATGCATTACCGAGTGGGCCCAGAGATACCTCTCCGTCATACGGAGTGACAAATCCCAGTCTCGATCCGTGTCAACCCAACAGACACTTTCGGAGATACTTGTAGTGCACCTTTATAGTCACCTAGTTACGTTGTGACGTTTGGTACACCCAAAGCACTCCTACGGTATCCGGGAGTTACATGATCTCATGGTCTAAGGAAAAGATACTTGACATTGGAAAAGCTCTAGCAAAACGAACTACACGATCTTGTGCTATGCTTAGGATTGGGTCTTGTCCATCACATCATTCTCCTAATGATGTGATCCCGTTATCAATGATCTAATGTCCATAGTCAGGAAACCATGACTATCTGTTGATCAACGAGCTAGTCAACTAGAGGCTTACTAGGGACATATTATGGTCTATGTATTCACACGTGTATTACGATTTCCGGATAATACAATTATAGCATGAATAAAGACAATTATCACGAACAAGGAAATATAATAATAGTCCTTTTATTATTGCCTCTAGGGCATATTTCCAACAGTCTCCCACTTGCACTAGAGTCAATAATCTAGTTACATTGTGATGAATCGAACACCCATAGAGTTCTGGTGTTGATCATGTTTTGCTCGCGAAAGAGGTTTAGTCAACGGATCGGCGACATTCAGATCCGTATGTACTTTCCAAATATCTATGTCTCCATCTTGAACATTTTAACGGATGGAGTTGAAACAACGCTTGATGTGCCTGGCCTTCTTGTGAAACCTGGGATCCTTGGCAAGGGCAATAGCTCCAGTGTTGTCACAGAAGAGTTTGATCGGCCCCGACGCATTGGGTATGATTCCTAGGTCGGTGATGAACTCCTTCACCCAAATTGCTTCATGCGCTGCCTCCGAGGCTGCCATGTACTCCGCTTCACATGTAGATCCCGCCACGACGTTCTGCTTGCAGTTGCACCAGCTTACTGCTCCACCATTCAACATATATACGTATCCGGTTTGTGACTTAGATTCATCCAGATCTGTGTCAAAGCTAGTGTCGACGTAACCCTTTACGACGAGCTCTTCGTCACCTCCATAAATGAGAAACATGTCCTTTGTCCTTTTCAGGTACTTCAGGATATTCTTGACCGCTGTCCAGTGTTCCTTGCCGGGATTACTTTGGTACCTTCCTACCAAACTTACGGCAAGGTTTACATCAGGTTTGGTACACAGCATGGCATACATAATAGATCCTATGGCTGAAGCATAGGGGATGACACTCATCTCTTCTTTATCTTTTGCCGTGGTCGGGCATTGAGCCGAGCTCAATCTCACACCTTGCAATACAGGCAAGAACCCTTTCTTGGACTGATCCATTTTGAACTTCTTCAAAATCTTATCAAGGTATGTGCTTTGTGAAAGACCTATGAGGCGTCTCGGTCTATCCCTATAGATCTTGATGCCTAATATGTAAGCAGCTTCTCCAAGGTCCTTCATTAAAAAACACTTATTCAAGTAGGCCTTAATGCTGTCCAAAAGTTCTATATCATTTCCCATCAAGAGTATGTCATCTACATATAATATGAGAAATGCTACAGAGCTCCCACTCATTTTCTTGTAAACGCAGGCTTCTCCATAAGTCTGCATAAACCCAAATGCTTTGATCATCTCATCAAAGCGAATGTTCCAACTCCGAGATGCTTGCACCAGCCCATAAATGGATCGCTGGAGCTTGCATACTTTGTTAGCATTCTTAGGATCGACAAAACCTTCCGGCTGCATCATATACAGTTCTTCCTTAAGATAGCCATTAAGGAATGCCGTTTTCACGTCCATCTGCCATATCTCATAATCATAGTATGCGGTAATTGCTAACATGATTCGGACGGACTTCAGCTTCGCTACGGGAGAGAAAGTCTCATCGTAGTCAACCCCTTGAACTTGCCGATAACCCTTAGCGACAAGTCGAGCTTTATAGATGGTAATATTACCATCCGCGTGCGTCTTCTTCTTAAAGATCCATTTGTTTTCTATCGCTCGTCGATCATCGGGCAAGTCTGTCAAAGTCCATACTTTGTTTTCATACTTGGATTCTATCTCGGATTGCATGGCTTCAAGCCATTTGTTGGAATTGCTTCTTCATAGTTCGAAGGTTCACCGTTGTCTAACAACATTATTTCTAGTACAGGGTTGCCATACCACTCTGGTGTGGAACGTGTCCTTGTGGACCTATGAAGTTTAGTAGCAACTTGATCCAAAGTACCTTGATTATTAATTTCTTCTCCAGTTGGTGTAGGCACCACAGGAACATTTTCCTGAGCTGCAGTACTTTCCGGTTCAAGAGGTAGTACTTCATCGAGTTCTACTTTCCTCCCACTTACTTCTTTCGAGAGAAACTCTTTTTCCAGAAAGGATCCGTTCTTGGCAACAAAGATCTTGCCCTCGGATCTTAAGTAGAAGGTATACCCAATGGTTTCCTTAGGGTAACCTATGAAGACGCATTTTTCCGACTTGGGTTCGAGCTTTTCAGGTTGAAGTTTCTTGACATAAGCATCGCATCCCCAAACTTTTAGAAATGACAGCTTAGGTTTCTTTCCAAACCATAATTCATACGGTGTCGTCTCAATGGATTTAGACGGAGCCCTATTTAAAGTGAATGTAGCTGTCTCTAGAGCGTATCCCCAAAATGATAGTGGTAAATCTGTAAGAGATATCATAGACCGCGCCATATCCAATAGAGTACGATTACGACGTTCGGACACACCGTTATGCTAAGGTGTTCCAGGCGGCGTGAGTTGTGAAACGATTCCACATTTCCTTAAGTGCGTACCAAATTCGTGACTTAAATATTCTCCACAAGGATCTGATCGTACGAACTTTATCTTTCGGTCACGTTGATTCTCTACCTCATTCTGAAATTCCTTGAACTTTTCAAAGGTCTCGGACTTGTGTTTCATTAAGTAGACATACCCATATATACTCAAGTCGTCAGTGAGAGTGAGAACATAACGATATCCTCCGCGAGCCTCAACGCTCATTGGACCGCACACATCGGTATGTATGATTTCCAATAAGTTGGTTGCTCGCTCCATTGTTCCGAAGAACGGAGTCTTGGTCATTTTGCCCATGAGGCATGGTTCGCATGTGTCAAATGATTCATAATCGAGAGACTCTAAAAGTCCATCAGCATGGAGCTTCTTCATGCGCTTGACACCAATGTGACCAAGGAGGCAGTGCCACAAGTATATGGGACTATCGTTATCAACTTTACATCTTTTGGTGTTCACACTATGAATATGTGTAACATTACGTTCGAGATTCATTAAGAATAAACCATTGACCATCGGGGCATGACCATAAAACATATCTCTCATATAAATAGAACAACCATTATTCTCGGATTTAAATGAGTAGCCATCTCGTATCAAACGAGATCCAGATACAATGTTCATGCTCAAACTTGGCACTAAATAACAATTATTGAGGTTTAAAACTAATCCCGTAGGTAAATGTAGAGGTAGCGTGCGACGGCGATCACATCGACCTTGGAACCATTCCCGACGCCAAGATCGTCACCTCGCCCTTCGCCATCTCCGCTTATTCCGTAGCTCCTGCTGTGAGTTACAAATATGAGCAACGGCACCGTATCAAATACCGGGAGTTACTACGAGTCTTGGTAAGGTACACATCAATTACATGTATATCACATATACCTTTACCATTGCCGGCCTTCTTGTCTGCTAAGTATTTGGGGCAGTTCCGCTTCCAGTGACCCTTCCCTTTGCAATAAAAGCACTCAGTCTCAGGCTTGGGTCCATTCTTTGACTTCTTCCTGGTAATCGGCTTACGGGCGCGCAACATCCTTGCCGTCCTTCTTGAAGTTCTTCTTACCCTTGCCCTTCTTGAACTTGGTGGTTTTATTGACCATCAACACTTGATGTTCTTTCTTGATTTCTACCTCTGCCGACTTCAGCATTGAAAATACTTCAGGAATAGTTTTCACCATCCCCGCATATTGTAGTTCATCACAAAGCTCTTGTAGCTCGGTGGGAGCGATCAAGGATTCTGTCAATGACCGCCTCGTCAGGAGGTTAATGTCCACTGGGACAAAGGTTGTGCAACCTGGACATTTTGAGTATGTGCTCACTGACAGAACTATTTTCCTCCGTCTTACAACTATAGAACTTGTCGGAGACTTCATATCTCTCGACCCGGGCATGAACTTGGAAAACCATTTTCAGTTCCTCGAACATCTCATATGCTTCGTGTTGCTCAAAACGCTTTTGGAGCCCCGGTTCTAGGCTGTAAAGCATGCCGCACTGAACGAGGGAGTAATCATCAGCACATGACTGCCAAGCGTTCATAACGTCTTGGTTCTCTAGGATGGGTGCTTCACCTAGCGGTCCTTCTAGGACATATGCTTTCTTGGCAGTTATGAGGATGATCCTTAGGTTCCGGACCCAGTCCGTATAGTTGCTGCCATCATCTTTCAGCTTGGTTTTCTCTAGGAACGCGTTGAAGTTCATGTTGACATGAGCGTTGGCCATTTGATCTACAAGACATATTTGCAAAGGTTTTAGACTAAGTTCATGATAATTAAGTTCATCTAATCAAATTATCTAATGAACTCCCACTCAGATTAGACATCCCTCTAGTCATCTAAGTGTTACACGATCCGAGTCGACTAGGCCGTGTCCGATCATCACGTGAGACGGACTAGTCATCATCGGTGAACATCTCCATGTTGATCGTATCTTCCATACAACTCATGTTCGACCTTTCGGTCTCTGTGTTCTGAGGCCATGCCTATACATGCTAGGCTCGTCAAGTTAACCCTAAGTGTTTTTGCATGTGTAAAACTGTCTTACACCCGTTGTATGTGAACGTAACAATCTATCACACCCGATCACCACATGGTGCTTCGAAATGACGAACTTTAGCAACGGCGCACAGTTAGGGGAGAACACTTTCTTGAAATTATTATAAGGGATCATCTTATTTACTACCGTCATTCTAAGTAAACAAGATGCATAAACATAATAAACATCACATGCAATTATATAGTAGTGACATGATATGGCCAATATCATATAGCTCCTTTGATCTCCATCTTCGGGGCTCCATGATCATCTTCGTCACCGGCATGACACCATGATCTCCATCATCATGATCTCCATCATCGTGTCTCCATGAAGTTGCTCGCCAACTATTACTTCTACTACTATGGCTAACGTTTTAGCAATGAAGTAAAGTAATTACATGGCGTTAAATCATTGACACGCAGGTCATACAATAATTAAGACAACTCCTATGGCTCCTGCCGGTTGTCATACTCATCGACATGCAAGTCGTGATTCCTATTACAAGAACATGATCTCATACATCACAATATATCATTCATCATTCATCATAACTTTTGGCCATATCACATCACAAGGCAATTGCTGCAAAAACAAGTTAGACATCCTCTAATTGGTGTTGCATATTTTTACGTGGCTGCAATAGGGTTCTAGCAAGAATGTTATCTTACCTACGAAAAAGCCACAACATGATTTGTCAACTTCTATTTACCCTTCATAAGGTCCCTTTTCATCGAATCCGCTCCAACTAAAGTGGGAGAGACTGACATCCGCTAGCCACTTTATGCAACTAGTGCATGTCAGTCGGTGGAACCTGTCTCACGTAAGCGTACGTGTAAGGTCGGTCCAGGCCGCTTCATCCCACAATACCGCTGAAGCAAAATAAGACTAGTAGCGGCAAGAAAGTTGACAACATCTACGCCCACAACAAATTTGTGTTCTACTCATGCAATAGAGAACTACGCATAGACCTAGCTCATGATGCCACTGTTGGGGAACGTTGCAGAAAATAAAAAAAATTCCTACGGTTTCACCAACATCCATCTGTGAGTTCATCTAGCAACGAGTGATAGGAGTGCATCTACATACCTTTGTAGATCGCGAGCGGAAGCCTTCAAGAGAACGGGGTTGAGGGAGTCGTACTCGTCGTGATCCAAATCACCTATGATCAAGTGCCGAACGGACAGCACCTCCGCGTTCAACACACGTACGGAGCGGATGACGTCTCCTCCTTCTTGATCCAGCAAGGGGAAGGAGAGGTTGATGAAGATCCAGCAGCATGACGGCGTGGTGGTGGATGCAGCAGAGTTCCGCCAGAGCTTCGTCGAGCTTCTGCGAGAGGGAGAGCTGTAGCAGGGGAGAGGGAGGCGCCAAGACTTCAGGGTGCGGCTGCCCTCCCCCCTCATTTATATAGGCCCCCAGGGGGGCGCCGGCCCTAGAGATGGGATCTCTAGGGGGGCGGCAGCCAAGGGGGGTGGAGTGCCCCCCAAGGCAAGTGGAGGCGCCCCCTCCCCTAGGGTTGCCAACCCTAGGCGCAGAGGGGGGCCTAGGGGGGGCGCACCAGCCCACCAAGGGCTGGTCCCCTCCCCAATTCAGCCCACGGGGCCCTTCGGGATAGGTGGCCCCACCCGGTGGACCCCCGGGACCCTTCCGGTGGTCCCGGTACAGTACCGGTGACCCCGAAACTCTCCCGATGGCCGAAACTGCACTTCCTATATATTATTCTTTACCTCCGGATCATTCCGGAACTCCTCGTGACGTCCGGGATCTCATCCGGGACTCCGAACAACTTTCGGTTTGCTGCATACTCATGTCTCTACAACCCTAGCATCACCGAACCTTAACTCTGTAGACCCTACGGGTTCGGGAGACATGTAGACATGACCGAGACGGCTCTCCGGTCAATAACCAACAGCGGGATCTGGATACCCATGTTGGCTCCCACATGCTCCTCGATGATCTCATCGGATGAACCACGATGTCGAGCATTCAATCAACCCCGTATACAATTCCCTTTGTCAATCGGTACGTTACTTGCCCGAGACTCGATCGTTGGTATCCCAATACCTCGTTCAGTCTCGTTACCGACAAGTCACTTTACTCGTACCGTAATGCATGATCCCGTGACCAGACACTTGGTCACTTTGAGCTCATTATGATGATGCATTACCGAGTGGGCCCAGAGATACCTCTCCGTCATACGGAGTGACAAATCCCGGTCTCGATCCGTGTCAACCCAATGACACTTTCGGAGATACCGTAGTGCACCTTTATAGTCACCTAGTTACGTTGTGACGTTTGGTACACCAAAGCACTCCTACGGTATCCGGGAGTTACATGATCTCATGGTCTAAGGAAAAGATACTTGACATTGGAAAAGCTCTAGCAAAACGAACTACGATCTTGTGCTATGCTTAGGATTGGGTCTTGTCCATCACATCATTCTCCTAATGATGTGATCCCGTTATCAACGACATCTAATGTCCATAGTCAGGAAACCATGACTATCTGTTGATCAACGAGCTAGTCAACTAGAGGCTTACTAGGGACATATTATGGTCTATGTATTCACACGTGTATTACGATTTCCGGATAATACAATTATAGCATGAATAAAGACAATTATCATGAACAAGGAAATATAATAATAATCCTTTTATTATTGCCTCTAGGGCATATTTCCAACAGGAAAGAGGTGGAGAGGGAGAAGGAAAGAGGGGGGGGGCCCTCCTAGTCCAATTCGGACCAGCTAGGGGGGGGGGGGGGCGGCCACCCTGCGGCCTGCCTCTCCTTTCCACTAAAGCCCAATAAGGCCCACTACTTTCCCGGGGGGAGGGGTTCGGTAATCTCCTGGTTCTCCAAAAAATGCCTGAATCATTCTGAAACCTTTCCGGTGTCCGAACATAACCTTCCAATATATCAATCTTTATGTCTCGACCATTTCGAGACTCCTCGTCACGTCCATGATCTTATCCGGGACTCCGAACAAACTTCGGTCATCAAAAACACATAACTCATAATACAAATTGTCATCGAACATTAGGCGTGCGGACCCTACGGGTATGACAACTATGTAGACATGATCGAGACATATCTCTTATCAATAACCAATAGCGGAACCTGGATGCTCATATTGACTCCTACATATTCTACGAAGATCTTTATCGGTCAAACCGCATAACAACATACATTGTTCCCTTTGTCATCGGTATGTTACTTTCCCGAGATTTGAGCGTCTGTATCATCATACCTAGTTCAATATCATTACCGGGAAGTCTCTTTACTCGTTCCATAATACTTCATCCCGCAACTAACTCATTAGTCACATTGCTTGCAAGGCTTATAGTGATGAGCATTACCGAGAGGTCCCAGAGATACCTCTCTGATACACAGAGTGACAAATCCTATTCTCGATCTATGCCAACCCAACAAACATCTTCGGAGACACCTATAGAGCATCTTTATAATCACCCAGTTACGTTGTGACGTTTGATAGCACACAAGGTATTCCTCCGGTATTCGGGAGTTACATAAGCAGTAGCAATGAAACTGTAACGATCATGATGCTAAGCTAACGGATGGGTCTTGTCCATCACATCATTCTCCTAATGATGTGATCCCGTTCATCAAATGACAACACATGTTTATGGTTAGGAAACATAACCATCTTTGATTAACAAGCTAGTCTAGTAGAGGCATACTATGGACACTATGTTTTGTCTATGTATTCACACATGTACTAAGTTTCCGGTTAATACAATTCTAGCATGAATAATAAACATTTATCATGATATAAGGAAATAAATAACAACTTTTTTTATTTCCTCTAGGGCATATTTCCTTCATAACCCCCCTGAGGTGTCATTTAACTTATATGCTGAACACCGCCAGATCCCACTTACTGAATTTTGTGATATATGAATGCTTCCTTCTGATGGGGGTTTGGTAGAGCCTAGGCCCTTGGAGTTTGATGGTTTTTACCGTACTTTGACAATGGGGGATGAGAGAGGAGTATTGGGCACCACTGCCACTAGCTTGCAGTTTCCTGCCGTGCATTATTTTGCTTTATTTATCGCAAAGTGCTTGCTAGTGAGAGAGAAGGTGGGTTCACTTAGAGCCCCAGACTTTGCTGTATTGCGTCGCGCACTTTATGGCGACAACACTTTTAGCTTGGGATCTATTGTGGCACGTCGCCTTCACCTTAACAGATTCAAGGGTAAAATACATGGAGGTATTTACGCTACTCGTTTGGCGACTCACTTCAATGTGCAGATACGCCAACATGATCACCCCTTGCCCAAGGTTTACCTAGACAGAGCATCTATGAAGGACCATCCGTTTCTTGCTGTCGATCGCCCTGATCATGACTTGCCTTACAATTTAGTTTTTAGTGAGGACACTCGTGATGTTATCCCCTTGCCTGCACCTGCTTTGTTTGATTATTTTGCCAGGAACAAATATAGAGTTATGCCTGAGGACATTGTCGCTTACCGGAACAACTTGGCAGCAGCACAGGCGAAGCTCCAACAGTGGGACCCTATGGTGCCTGCTCCCTAGCACTTCAACATTGGACCTCACGGCTTCTACGACTGGTGATTACCAAGCTAGGCCAAAGGCCTAAGCTTGGGGGAGTATGTATTCCCACCGACATTACATTCATGTTCACGCATTTCATTCCAGTTGTTGGTGTCCACACTTTTTCATTGTATCATCCATGCTTAAATCATTTTTTTCTCGCTTTCTTCTTGTGTGTTTGAAAAACTTTGAGAAAATCCCAAAAATATGTTTCTTGCTTCTTTTTGATTTTTCTTTCTAGTTTAAATTATTGTAGCACTAAAAAGAAAACCCAAAAAGATTTCCTTGTTCTTATTTTACTTGTTGGGAGCTTTCCCGTGTAAATAGTTTTTCTCGTTTTTGCCTTTTCCTTTTTCATTTGCTTGCTTTCGAAAAACCAAAAACTCCAAAAATATTTCAGTGTGTTTCTCTGAATTTCTTTTTCTTTTATCGAGTCTTACCGAGGAGAAGACCATGATGAAAATTTTGAGTGGCTCTCATTTGCATTATGTTGATCTAACAAAGAGCCCATATTACCTTGTCTTCTCCTCTTGAATAAAATGTTTGCATATTCCAACTTAGTCCACGACACTCTTGCACTATTATTATTTCAAATCGTTTGGTCGTGCAAGTGAAAGGCAATAATGAAGATATTAGATGAATTGGCCGTGGCAGAGAGAAACGGGTATGAACTCGACTTGTTTTGTTTTTGTAAATATGTTTAACCTAGTATCCATGCTTTAGCCTATTATGATCAAACATGTTTGCAATGAAAACTAGAGATTATAGTTTATCATGCCATGCATAAGTAGCTAGGAGTGAAAATGACTTATCTTGGATCATTGCGTTAAAATGATTGTGATGTAGTATGATGATATGGTATGGTCCTCTAATGTTCGAGTGGCTTGACTTGGCACATGTTCATGCATGTAGTTGAATCAAAACCAACATAGTCTCTATGATATTTATGTTCATGGTGTTCATAACCTACTCATGCTAGTGTCCAATATTACTTATGCATAATGCAGGTTCATGACCGTTGTTGCTCTCTAGCTGGCCGCTTCTCAACCTATTTGCTAGCCTTTGCCTGTACTAAGTGGGAACTCTGCTTGTACATCAAAAAACCTGAAAACCAAGTTATTCCAGATGAGTCCATCATGCCTACCTATATGCGGTATTACCCTGCCGTCCTAAGTAAATTTGCATGTGCCACCTCTAAAAACTTCAAATAAATATCCTTTTTGTGTGCCTGGATCGTTCATGGAATGACAGGAGGTGGTCGGTATCTTCCATGCTAAGCGGGTTATTCTCAGGTCGAGTGTTTATTCACTCGCGTGCACGAGAAAAGGGCGGTAATAGGGATGCCCAGTCCCAAACTGCAAAAAGAAAAGAGCTTACAAATAATCAAACAAAAACTCCCAATGGAGTCATAACCTTTACATTTCCGCTTGGGAACCGCCACTAGCATGCTTAGCATGGAAGATATTAATAACTGATGGTCGTGAAGTGAATGAGAAGGGTGCATGTCTCAAAATATCATTTACCTCTGTTTTAAAAAACATGAGCTCTGGCACCTGTGCAAATCACTGCTTCCCTCTGCGAAGGGACTATCTATTTACTTTTATGTTGTGTCATCACCTTCTCAAATAAGCGCCAGAAGCTGAGAGCATTGCTGTAATGCTAATGCATTGTATATAGCTAATGTTGGGTGCATCATGACTAGATCTTTTCTACCATGAATTACAATGTTTAGTCGCTGGTTGAACTTTGGGGCTGCTCTGCATTTATGTTTTGCGGTCTCAGAAAGGGCTAGCGAGATACCACTATTGTCATATTATATCATGGTTGTTTTGACAATGTGTTGCTATTTGAGATATCTTATTATTGCTCTCTAGTTGTTTTATGTCATTGATATGAGTTAATATAATTTTTAAGAGTTATTGTCGACATGGTTAGTTATAATCCTTGCTGAAAACCTGGGTGCTATTTAAGCTTATTTATGAAACAAGAGCAAAAGAGTTCGTAAAAGTTTTTCTTTTTTACTTTCAGTTTATCAACTGAATTGCTTGAGGACAAGCAAAGGTTTAAGCTTGGGGGAGTTGATACGTCTCCAACGTATCTACTTTTCCTAACGCTTTTCCTCTTGTTTTGCACTTTAATTTGCATGATTTGAATGAAACTAACCCCGGACTGACGCTATTTTCAGCAGAACTACCATGGTGTTATTTTTGTGTGTAAATAGAAGTTCTCGGAATGGAAAGAAACTTTGCGAGGATTTTTTTATATCAAATAAGAGAATTTCTGGAGCCAGGAGGGACCTAAGGGGGGGCACCTGGGTGGGCACAACCCACCAGGGCGCGCCAGCCCCCCCAGGCGCGCCCTGGTGGGTGCTTCCCACCTGGTGGAACCGCTTACCCTCAAACCGACGCTATAAAATCCCATATTTCCAGAAAAATCAGGGAGAAAGAATTATCGCATTTCATGAGACGGAGCCACTGCCAAGCCCTGTTATTCCTCGGGAGGGCAGATCCGGAGTCCGATTGGGGCTCCGGAGAGGGGGGTCTTTGATCTTCGTCATCACCAACACATCTCCATCGCCAATTCCATGATGCTCCCCACCGGGAGTGCGTAATTGCTTCATAGGTTCGCTGGTCGGTGAGGAGTTGGATGAGATTCATCATGCAATCGAGTTAGTTTTGTTAGGGCTTGATCCCTAGTATCCACTATGTTCTGAGATTGATGTTACTATGACTTTGCCATGCTTAATGCTTGTCACTTTGGGCCCGGGTGCCATGATTTCAGATCCGAACCGTTTATGTTATCTTCATTATATCCATGTTCTAGATCCGATCTTGCAAGTTATAGTCACCTACTACGTGTTATGATCCGGCAACCTAGGAGTGATAATAGTCGGGACCACTCCCGGTGATGACCTTAGTTTGAGGAGTTCATGTATTCACCGTGTGTTAATGCTTTGTTCTGGTTCTCTATTAAAAGGAGGCCTTAATATCCCTTAGTTTCCAATAGGACCCCGCTGCCACGGGAGGGAGGACAAAAGATGTCATGCAAGTTCTTTCCATAAGCATGTATGACTATTTACGGAATACATGCCTACATTATATTTATGATCTTTAGCTAGTGCCATATCGCCCTAGGTTATAACTGTCTCATGATGAATATCACCCAACGAGTCACCGATCCAATGCCTACGAATTTATCATATATTGTTCTTGCTAAGTTACTACTGTTTCTACTACTATCGTTACTACTACAATATCACTGCTACCACTGTTACTGTTACCGTTACTACTGGTGCTATCATCAAAACTATCATACTACTGTGCTACTAATCACTTTGCTGCAGATAATTAATCTCCAGGTGTGGTTGAATTGACAACTCAGCTGCTAATACCTTCAAATATTCTTTGGCTCCCCTTGTGTCGACTCTATAAATTTGGGTTGAATACTCTACCCTCGAAAACTGTTGCGGTCCCCTATACTTGCGGGTTATTAGTGGGGAAGAAGAACAAGGGCTGTCAGGTAGGCACCATGGCTTCTGTCTGAGTGCTCACTCCGGTTGATAGCCGATGATCCATGTAATAGGTAGCTTGGTGTCTATTAAAATCCCTTCTGGCTCGTTGTAGTAGTCGCTCTACTTTCCACTTGTGAACTGTAGTTATCTAGTTCACGTACTTTGGTTGTGCCCCGGGCGCCGGAAACAATTTAGGTTTGGTGTTGTTGCCTCGTTTTTAATAAAATGGGTGGGGGGACGTTTCATAAAAGAAAATCCTAAAAGTTTCAACACAAATTCTACCTACACGCGAGAGCATCTACAGCTGGGCGCCTCAAACTTGTCCCGAACGCCCGGGTAGGCGACAGGGCAAAAAAACCAACCCACCTGGGTGCCTCAAGCTGGTCACAAACGTCTGGGCTGACCGGCACGCCTCAAACCCACCCAAATCTAGAGCATATATGAGGCGGCTCGGGCACCTCTGCCACTTCAACCTGGCCCGTAACGACCCCCACTCCTGCCCCCACAAATGTTCGATGATCGACGAGCAAACCCTAGTCAAACTCAGCCCGTCCTCACTCAACTTCTCCCCAAATCCACTTCATATCCCCCTGTCCGCTATGTCCGACAACGATTCTGATGGCTTGGACCCGGAGAAGGCCGCCATGGAGTCTGATGGCTCGTCAACGCCCGATGAGGAGGAGCTAGCACTCTGAATTACCTTCGTCAATCGTGGCTGGACCGGGGTGCAGCTCCTCTTCTGGGGCATTAATGGTGGGCCGGGTGGGCAGCTGCAGCCGTGCGACACCTCACGCTCGTCCGACAAGATCCATGCCAACTCCTTCGAGGCGCCACCCGACATCGCTCGCAATTGCCCCTCCGTAGCGCCAGCTAAACCACAACCGGAGACGCATCGCCTTGCAAAGAAGCGAGCGACGGAGGCAACTACTAGCCGCTCTAAGGGCGGATAGAGCAGATTCGCGTCGGAGCCACTTCCACGGGCTAGCGACGATGACGAGGCCCTCTGTACCACCATCCACCACTCCCACACTTCCGTGGAGATGGGCGCCCACCGTCATCGCGGCAAAAATGCCAAAGGCACTCCGCATCGCACTCGAGGAGTCGGGGCGGTTGGCAATCCAACGAGCGACAACGGTGGAGAGAGGTACATGGCTCCGGATGGAGCAGACCGTGCCACCCGACACATGACAATCATAGTCATCTCGTCCTCCTCGTCTGCTTCGGGCAACGACGACGGTGACAACGTGCCCAGAGCCGCTGACGCCTACGCCAAGTCCAACCACCGACACCCCAAGAGAAAGCGTTCGATGAGGAAGTAGTGAAATCCTGTGCCCCTAGTTTTAATTGGTACTGCTTAGTTAAGTTATGAACTTTAAGTAGTTATTAAGTGATGAACTTGGGCGATGGTCACTTTTGGATCGGACTGTGTTAATTTTGTCAGTCCAAACGGATTATGTTAACATGTTTATCTATGTAGGAATCTATGTACTATGTTGATCTACGTCGGAACAATGTTTGCATGGTTTTGTATGGTTTTGGGGTACGACATACGTGGGATGCGACTGTGGAATGCAATTTTAGAAGCATCCAACACTAATTGTTAGATACAAGAGAGAAACCATTTTATTAAGTGTTGTCAGGGCATCTTCAATGCTTACCCTCAAACCAGACACTGTATCCTTCAACAGACCGATGGGGACCAGTCCAGAAACACTAATACCGGAGCCGGCCATCAAAAGATAGCCGCAATTGTTCAGGGACATGTGACGCTCCTGATTCAATCATACACTAATCATACACGCAAATGTGTACGATCAAGATTAGGGACTCACGGGAATGTATCACAACACAACTCTAGACACACAAAAAAATAATACAAGCCAGGGGCCTCGAGGGCTCGAATACATAAGTTCGAATACACAAGAGTCAGCGGAAGCAACAATATATGAGTACAGACATAAGTAAACAAGTCTGCCTTAAGAAGGCTAGCACAAACAACACAACGATAAACAAGGCAAGGCCTCCTGCCTGGGAGCCTCCTAAGTACTCTTGGTCGTCGGCGATCTCCACGTATGTAGAGACCAGACCTCAGACGATCAAGTCTCTGTGCATCAGTGTCACCCCTGGATCAGTAATGCTGACACGCACAGTACTCGAAGGATTTATAACAGAGTAGCAACCACACACTTATTACATCGAATGTCTCAAAAGAGAACTTATTACAATAAATATGGCTTAAGGCCATCTAATAACGATAACGACGGAAGGCTTGGAAGATAAGTGAGTCCATCAACTCCAACAGCATCACCGAGTATAGAACCACGACATAAGGCACCTTACTCGTCGTCTGAAAAGTGTGCAACATGAACGTTGCAACCCGAAAACGGGTCAGCACATGGAATATGCGGGCAATGTAACACATGGAGAGTAATGAACAGAAATATGATATACTACATGCACATATGGCTGGTGGGAAGCTGTATGGTTACAGTTTTGCATAAAGCCAATTTTTCCCTACTGCAAAGGAATAATTTTTATTTAACTATCATGGTGGTTGTTAAACATTGAGAAGATAGACATCCTCTCAATCCCAATTAAACAGCATCATTAAACCCAACAAAATTAATTAAAGTAACATGATGAGATTCACATGATAATCCAAGTACTAGATACTCAAAGTGTCCATAACCGGGGACACGGCTAACCATGATTAGTTTATACACTCTGCAGAGGTTTGCGCACTTTTCCCCACAAGACTCGATCTCCTCCGTTGGATTTCTCGCACTACATGGTGTTTGAGAAATGGATGACCGAGACATAGTCTTTCAGAAGCGTTTACACCTTATGATCGGGTAGACAGTACCAACCTACATCCCCTACATCTGCTAGTCTACCACTATAAGAGTTCACACGACTTAACCAACTATGCTAGAGCCCATAGTAGCTTGTGGCTGCACACGGAAGTTTCTGGCATGAAAAAATCTCATGATCCCTTTGAGCCTGGGTGGCGGTCCATGAAGAAAAACAGGCAATCGCTGGAATACCCAGGTGCCTCAATCTACCCAGATGTGTGTTTAAGTTGCCACCTTAAGTAAACCATTAAATAACAATCTCACATCTGTCATGGATACACTCACCCAATCCACGTCTACTAGCATAGCATGGCATTGTAAGCAAGTGTAGAAGTAACTCCCTAGGGTTTGATAATAAAACAGGTAATAGGTACTACCTCATCTACTTCCCAAAACCTGCATATTAATCAGATCCTAATCATGCAATTGTTTGAGGATTGATCTAATGCAATAAAACTGGGTAGTGAAGAGGTATGATCAAAGTGTTACTTGCCTTACTGATGATCCGTGAAACCTAGAGATTCGAAGTAGCAAGCGGCGCACTCTGAGTACTCTATCGCAAACAAACAAACATACAATAAGCACTCATCTAATGCATAGGTAAAACTCAAATAAGAGAACTAACCAGAAAGTTCAACTTAAGAACTCCGGTTTGCAAAAAGAATCAAATCAAACAAAGCAACGAAACACAAACGGCGAAAGAAACAAGCTTCATTTACTAATCTAGACCTAAGTCAAATTTTATAGAAGCAAAAACTTGTTTGAGTTGGTTAAACGAAAATAGGGTTTCGAAACGAAACTCTAGGCGCTTGAATCGCCTGATTCCAATAAACGAGCGAAAAGTTATACTAGAACGAAAATCGGATCAGAAATTGCGATCTAGAATAATCGCGGAAAATCCGAGAAAAAGCAAAACTGATGAACAGTTTAATAAACGGACGTTCGTTAACTTAAACTAAACGGTGAAGTCGTCCGTTAAAACAAACGAATGAGCGAACGCTCACTAAATAAATAAACCGAAAAAATAAAATAAACTGATCTAATAATAAAAAAATAAACCTAAGGTTTTCTAAAAAACGGATTGATTTTTCTTAGAAAACCGGGGCGGCGGCGGGCGGCTACCTCGTTGGGCTCCGGCGAAGTCCGGCTGGGTTCGGCGCTGCAGGGCTCGGGCGGCGGCAAGGCGGCTCGAGGCGGCGGTGGTCTGAGGCGGCAACGGCAGATCGGGAGGCGGGCGGGTTGGGGTGAGGAGGCGGCGTAGCTATTTAAGAGGGGGTGGTGGCTTGGGAAGGGGCAAGGCGTCGGCGGAGGTCGGCTCGGACTTGTGTGGGTCAGTCAAGGGGCGCTGGTCTCTGGCGGGAGGCAGCGGCGGGGAAGACGGGCCGGCTCGGCTGGGCCTCGGCCCGGTCGGTCGCGCGAAAAAAATAAAATATATTTTTTAAATAAATTCCGCCGAAACTGAGAAAATTCTAGAAAATAAAATAAAACTCTAAAAATGCCAAAATAAATTTTCACCGTCTAAATAAAATATTTAGAATGAGACGAACATTTTCTTGGCCCTAAAATGCGGTTTTGAAAAAACGTGCAATTTTCCTTAATTCAAATAAAATAGCCAAAAACTCCGAAATAAAATCTTATTTAATTTTTTATTAAATCCTCAATATTTCTTTATTTTTGGGAATGTCATTTTATTCCCTCTCTCATATTTTTATAATTGAAATAATTGAAGATAAAATAAATAAAAATCAAATGATCCTATTTTCAAAATTTGAGCAAAACTCAAATATGAAAATACGAAATCCCCAACTCTCTCCGAGGGTCCTTGAGTTGCGTAGAATTTCTAGGATCAAACCAAAAGTAATAAAATATGATATGCAATGATGATCTAGTGTATAACATTCCAAATTGAAATTTTGGGATGTTACAAACCTACCCCCCTTAAGATGAATCTCGCCCTCGAGATTCGGGTTGGCTAGATAATAGGTGAGGGTGGTCCTTACGTAGGTCTTCCTCTTGCTCCCAGGTGGCTTCATCCTCGGTGTTGTGGCTCCACTGATCTTTACAAAACTTGATAACCTTGCTGCGGGTGACTCGGCTGGCATACTCAAGAATTTTGACTGGTTTCTCCTCATAGGTCAAATCACTATCCAACTGAATTGCTTCCAGCGGCACTGTATCTCTCAGCGGTATATTAGCCATCTCCGCGTGGCACTTCTTCAACGGGGAAACGGGGAACACATCGTGAATTCCTGACAATCCTTCGGGCAATTCCAACTTGTAAGCAACTTCTCCCATACGCTCCAAAACTTTGTATGGTCCTACAAAATGTGGCGCTAACTTTCCCTTAACTCCAAAGCGCTTAACTCCTCGAAGTGGGGACACATGAAGATAAACTCAGTCTCCGACTTCGTAAACTGTCTCCTTGCATTTTGAATCTGCATAGCTCTTCTGCCTGGACTGGGCTACCTTGAGCCTATCGCGAATCAACTTCACCTTCTGTTCAGACTCCTTAATCAAATCTGGTCCAAACAACTGGCGGTCTCCAACTTCATCCCACGACAATGGGGTCCTGCACCTCCTTCTGTACAGGGCTTCGAAAGGGGCCATCTTCAAACTGGATTGATAACTGTTGTCGTAAGAGAACTCTGCATATGGCAAATTGTCGTCCCAACTAGATCCATAATCTAGCACACAAGCTCTCAGCATATCCTCCAAAATCTGATTAACTCTCTGTTGTAGGGTGGAACCCTAGGTGAAGATCTTTCACGAATTGGAGGGGGGATCCCCAAGAACAAGATGAACACAAGAGGGAAAACAAGAGGAACACTCAAGAACAAGTCCAAATCACACATCCACTAGACTAACAATCACACAAGATCCACAAGGTACATGAACAATCAAAGGGAAATAAGATACATGGCAGAGTTCATCCCAAATCCTATGAAGGAGATGAGGGCTTGACGATCCTATGATGGGGATCCTTCCCCAAGGAGGAGGTCTTGATGTTTTGATGTAGGGTGGAACCCTATAGCGTCGATCTTTCACGTTTGGAGTGGATCCTACGGGGAATCACGAAGAACACGCGGAAGCACAAAGGGAAAACACGGGGAAAACGAGAGAGAATCACTCAACCAACAAGGAATCGATCACACAAGTGCTAGATCACCACACACATAAGAGATACACGAGATCCAAAGTCAACAAAGGTAAGGATACAAAGGAACCGTTCTTCTCCGAGAGGAGGCCTTGATGTTCTTCCCTAAAGAGGGGTCTTGAATCCGCTTGGGGGATCTTCTCCGAAGAGGCCGTGATCTCCGAGTAGAAGTATCCAAGTGGATGAGCAAAGGCTCTCACACAAATATGAGCTAATCCAATGCTAAGTCTCAAAGTGAGGAGATGGGGTCCTATAAATAGACTTGGGGGCGAAGGGGTACATGGGCTCAGCCCAACACGCGCACACAGGCGCTGGCCAGATGATCCGGACGAGGGTCCGGATGATCCGGGCTGGTCCGGATGGTCCGGGTGGAGGCCCGAATGAGCTGGAGGCCCGGCTGGTGGCGGCGAAGGGCCGGATGTCCGGCTGGTGGTCCGGATGTCCGGGCAGGGTCCGGATGATCCGGGACTGGGTCCGGATGATCCGGCTTCAGGCTTGAGCTTCGGGTGACTTCGGATGAATTAGCCGGATCGTCCGGGCCGGGGTCCAGATTGTCCGGGCTCTGTCCGGATCCGGGCCGCCGTCCGGATCGTCCGGCCATCCTGGTCCTTGGTGCTTTTTCCTCTCCATCTTCATGCATGTCTTCCACTTCCGGTTCTCCTTGCTTCCTAGCTTCTTGATGGTTGACTCCTTTGTACCTGACTATGCATAGCATTTCCGTTTGAGGTAGTAACCATGTCTCATGTGAATCGAAAGGGAATTGTGAGAGGAGTGATGTCACCTCGGTTTCAAGAGCTCTTGCACGTGCTCGAGTCATAGGTCCTTGTGGGGTTGGATGTGTTGATGTAGAGTCCATGGGGATGATGGAAGGATGCTCCGCATCATATCCCCTCCCTTCAAAAGGATCCGACCTCGGATCAAGATCTTCATCACCATGGAAAGGCGAGAGGTCTTTGACGTTGAAGGTGTCGCTCACGTTGTACTTGTCGCTTGGTAGGTCGAGCTTGTATGCGTTGTTGTTGTAGCGTGCTAACACCTTGAAGGGTCCATCGGCTCGAGGTAGAAGTTTGGACTTGCGTTCGTTGGGGAAGCGTTCCTTGCGAAGGTTTAGCCACACGAGATCGCCTATGTTGAAGATCATGGGTTGCTTGTTGATGTTGAGCTTGGTCGCTAGTTGTTGTACTTGGCGCTCGATGGTGTGTCTTGTATCTTCATGCATCTTCTTGATGTAGCTTCCACGGGCACTTGCGTCGAGGTTGGTGCGCTCTTGTAGAGGAAGAGGTAGATTGTCCAATGGTGACAATGGGTTGAAGCCGTAGACGACCTCGAAGGGGGACTTGCCGGTAGTCGAATGTCTTGCACGATTGTAGGCGTACTCGGCGATGGGTAGACATGCTTCCCACTCCTTGATGTTCTTCTTGATCAACATGCGAAGTAGAGTGGAGAGAGTCCGGTTGGTCACCTCCGTTTGGCCATCGGTTTGAGGATGGTATGCGGATGAGAACAAGAGCTTGATTCCTAGCTTGGCGCAAAGAGTCTTCCAAAAGTAACTCAAGAACTTGACGTCGCGGTCGGAGACGATTGTCTTTGGTACTCCATGGAGGCGCAAGATTTTCCTACAAAAGAGATTTGCAATATGTGAAGCATCGTCTACCTTGTTGCAAGGAATGAAATGTGCCATCTTAGAAAATCGGTCCACAACAACAAACACGGAATCCTTTCCATTTTGAGTTCTAGGCAAACCAAGTACAAAATCCATGCTAATGTCTTCCCAAGGTTGATAAGGAATAGGAAGAGGCATGTAAAGACCATGAGATTGAGCTTTTGACTTAGCTTTGCGGCATGTAGAGCATCGGGTGGTGAAGCATGAGACATCTCGAAACATCTTGGGCCAAAAGTAGTTCTTGGAGAGCGTGGCGAAAGTCTTGTCGCGTCCAAAATGTCCCATGAGTCCACCTCTGTGGGCCTCTTGCAAAAGGAGCAAATGAAGAGAATACTCGGGAATGCATAGTTTGTTAGCTCTCATAAGATAACCATCCTTGAGGTAATGTTGTTCCCAAGATGTATGCGTCAAACATTTAGCATAATGAGGTGCAAAAGATGGATCATTAGCATACAAATCTTTTATGTGCTCAAAGCCAATAACATTCAACTCGAGTTGGGTGACAAGCGTGCATATGCGTGAAAGTGCATCGGCAACAACATTTTCCTTACCCTTAATGTACTTGATCACATATGGGAAAGATTCAATAAATTCACTCCATTTGGCATGACGCTTGTTCAATTTAGTTTGACCTTTCAAGTACTTAAGCATTTCATGATCGGTATGGATGACAAACTCATGAGGTCTAAGATAATGTTCCCAAACATGTAGGACACGCACTAATGCATACAATTCTTTGTCATATACGGGATAGTTAAGTTGAGCACCGGAGAGTTTTTCACTAAAATAATCAATTGCTCGTTTTTCTTGCATCAAAACTCCTCCAATTCCGGTACCAATTGCATCACAATGAACCTCAAAAGTTTTGTCAAAATTGGGCAAAGCAAGAATCGGAGCATGAGTAAGCAAAGACTTGAGCTCATCAAAAGCGGTTGATTGCAAAGATCCCCAAACAAAAGGAGCATTTTTCTTACTCAAAGCATGCAAAGGGGCTGCAATAGTGCTAAATTTTTTCACAAAGCGACGATAAAAACCTGCAAGACCAAGGAAACTTCGCACTTGTTGCAAATTGGTGGGTTGGGGCCAAGTTTTAATTGCTTCAATTTTATTTTCATCAACATGGACACCCTTGGAAGAGACAACGAAACCCAAGAAAACCACTTTGTCAATGCCAAAAGTGCATTTTTTCAAGTTGGCATAAAGACTTTCCTTTCTAAGTGTTTGCAAGACAAGCTTAACATGATCAAGATGCTCTTTCATGGTTCTGCTAAACACAAGAATATCATCAAAGTAAACCACAACAAAGATTCCAATGTAAGGTCGAAGTACATGATGCATGAGACGCACAAAAGTTTCGGGTGCTTCCGACAAACCCATAGGCATAACCAACCACTCATATAAGCCAAATTTGGTTTTGAAAGCAGTTTTCCATTCATCACCCTCATGAATGCGGATTTGATAATAGCCACTTTTAAGATCAATTTTCGAGAAAAAGTTGGCTCCACTAAGTTCATCAAGCATATCATCTAAGCGAGGAATGGGATGCCTATAGCGCACGGTGATAGCATTTATAGGTCTACAATCGAACTGGCGGAAACTTCCATCGGGCTTAGGCACAAGTATAACGGGAACGACACAAGGGCTTAAGCTTTCACGTACATGACCGTTGTCGATTAGTTGTTGTACTTGCCGTTGAATCTCCTTGGTTTCTTCGGGATTGACACGGTATGGAGCTTTGTTTGGAAGTGGTGCTCCGGGAATGAGGTCGATTCGATGTTCAATGCCTCGTAGAGGAGGTAGACCCGGAGGTAGCTCATCGGGGAAAACATCTTGAAATTCCTGCAAAAGAGATTGAAACACCAAAGGTAGCTCGTGAGTGGTGTTAGGTTTTGTTTCTCCATCCTTGCACACAAGGACAAAGTGCATCACACTCGATGGGTTCTCACACACTTCTCTCATCTCATTTTTGGTGGCAAATAGTATGAGGTTTTTCTCTCTAGGCAAAGAGGCGCTCAAGTTTGGCTTGTGGCTCTCACTCACTTTTTGGTAGCTCACTTTCTCACTCTTCTCTCTTTGGTTGGTGGCTTGTTTGTCGGCTATCACTTGACTAGGAGACATGGGTCGTAGCACATATTCTTTTCCTTTCATCTTGAAGCTATAGTGGTTTGTACGCCCATTGTGCAAGACTCCACGGTCAAATTGCCATGGCCGACCGAGGAGGAGGTGGCAAACGGTCATTGGGACGACATCACACTCCAAAGTGTCCTCATATGCACCAATTTTGAAGGATACTTGGACCGTATGCTCAACTCGTATAGTGCCGGAGTCACTTAGCCATTGAACCTTGTAGGGGTGCAGGTGCTTCTTCTTGACCAATTGAAGCTTGGAGCATAGTTCTTTGCTTGCCAAGTTGTGGAAACTACCTCCATTGATGATTACCTTGACGGATCGTCCATTGATGCCGACCTTTGTGTGGAAGATGTGGCATTGTTGGTTTTCTTCTTGTTGATGTTGAAGTGTTAAGACCTTGGAGACAACAAGAGCGGGGCTCGTATCTTCATCACAAAAGACTTGATCATCTTCATCCTCGTTCACGCGCCGGTGCATGGCCACTTGCTCAATAGCTTCCATTTCATCTTCACTCATTGAGTCGTAGGTGCCATCGTCGTTGAGGATCATGGTGCGCTTGTTGGTGCATTCATAGGACTTGTGGCCTCGGCCGCCGCAAGTGAAACACTTGAAGGAGCTTGTCTTGACGGTCTCATCAGTTGGAGTAGATGATGAAGCACGCGGCTTGAAGTTGCTTGTAGTAGGAGGAAGACGACTTGAACTTGTGGAAGATTTCTTGTAACTTGGCTTGTCGTCGTTGCTTGGAGAAGGCTTGGTTGATGTCGAAGTTGGAGTGGTTGTTGAAGCTTGGTTGTTAGAGAAGCCATGTGTCTTGGAGGAGTACTTGGCGTACTTGAAGTCATCTTGCACTTGTCGTTCCGCCTTTGTAGCTTGATGCACGAGCTCAATGAGGTTGGAGTAGGGTTGGAAGTCGGCGATCTTCTTAATGGGATGATTGAGTCCATTCAAGAATCGTGCCATTGTTTGCTCATCATCCTCCGTGACATTGGCTCGAATCATGGCAATCTCCATTTCCTTGTAGTATTCTTCAACACTCTTTGTTCCTTGGTTGAGGAGTTGTAGCTTCTTGAAGAGATCACGGTTGTAGTAGGTGGGCACAAATCGTGCTCGCATGACATCCTTCATTTGAGCCCAAGTGGTGATTGGAGGTTCACCTCTTGCTTGTCGGCGCTCAAGGACTTGTTCCCACCATATGAGCACATAGTCTTGGAACTCAAGTGATGCCATAGCGATTTTCTTCTCTTCCTCATAGTTGTGCAAACGAAAGATTTTGTCGACCTTCAATGCCCATGAGAGGTACTCTTCGGGATCATTGCTTCCATTGAACTTGGGCATTGTGAATTTGAGCTTGCCATAGCATTGCTCTTCATTGTGTTGTGGGCGATGGTGATGATGACGCCCTTGACGTGGAGGGTTATCATCCTCATGTTGCTCTTGGCGTGGAGGAAGTCCATTATCAACTTGCTCTTGTTGACCTTGAGGTTGAGGTTGAGGAGCTTGTGTAGCTTGGCGTTGGGCACGCGGATGGTAGTTCCTCTCTTGGATTTCTTCTCGAAGGGCTTCCTCTTGATTACGCCTTTCGCGATTGCGGTTGGCGATAGCTCGACTTGATGCTTAAAGGGCACATTCCGCCTCAAGAGCTTGTGCTTCTTGTTGTTGTTGTTGAAGACGTTGAGCCTCGGCGTCTTGTTGTTGTTGGTGTAGACGCACTCGTTCTTGTTCTTCTTGGCGACGAAGACGTTGTCGTTCTTGAGCTTGAGCAAACGCGACTTGGTTTGATTGAGGACGAGGAACTTGTTCATCGACTTGCTCTTGTGAATGCTTGTCGTGTAGCGGGTTGCGAGATGCATGACGGTCTTGACGCGCGGCTCGTCGAAGAGTGTTCGATGACGGTGTACTTGTGCCGGAGAAGGAGTCGTCGGAGTGGCGACTTGAGTGGCTCCGTCTTGAGTATGAGGATGTAGAAGGAGGCCGGTTCACCAACAAGGCTCGGATCTCGTCCATTCTTGCATCGTTCTCTTGCTTGTCTTGTCGAGCTTGTTGTCGAAGTAGTCTCTTATACGTTGCTCGGAGAGTCGCAAGTCGGTGGCGAGGTTGCCGATCTTGATCGTTCGATTGCTTGTTGCTCTTGATGTAGAGCTCGTTGTGCGCCAAAGAGGTGGCTCTTGGTGGCGTATGATGACATGTCGTCGTCTTGCTCGATGAAGGGTGGGTTTGTAGAAGAACTTGGCCTATCCATCATTTCAAGCAAATTGTGAGTGGTAGAAGGAGAAGAACTAATACCAATGTACCTTTGACCGAAGTTGAAGATGAATCAAGTTCACTCAAATGTGGACAATGAAATAGCACTATTGGTACCGATCCTTGTCGATTCTCACACCTACACAAGTAAAAGCTTTTGGTGGAGCTTGGTTAGGATGGTGGCACAAAATTGATTGCAATCGTTAGCTTGACTCAAAAATGTTGAAGAAGATTCGCAAATTCGCATATGCAACAAGTAGACCAAGCAAGTAGTGGTTCACGGAAACACACACGCAAATAGATAAATGGGATTGTGCAAGCCAAAAGTGAGCCAAAATGTGGAATCCACGAAAATGCTCTTGTTGCACAATACTAGAGAGACGCTAGCACGATTGCACAATAGGCGGATACGGAGCTTGTGCACAACCTACTAGGCAAAATGCAACGATCTCTATCCCAAGTATGCTATATGTATGGTATTTCGGTGCTATGATCCAAGATGATCTCATATGACAATCTTAATGTAGTATGATGCTATGGTTCTTGCTTATAAGCTCTTTGCTTATCTTTCCTCTTTGCTTAAAAGCTTGAGTGGCTCTTTCTCTTTTGAGCTCTTTTCTTATGCAAACTTCACGAACCAAGATAGCAATTGTGTATGCGATGACAACTTTGTGACACACAAGTTGATTTCAAGATATGCACCACGATGGTATGTATGATATGGAGTATGCTTACTAATGTGCACAAGTCACGTTGCCGGCAATACTCAATGGCTAGTCTCGATGGGTAAGCAACGCAAAATATGGTCTATGATGGTTATCAATGCAATTGCAAGGTATGACAAAGATGTCGTCGAAGTTACCGTCCGTAGAGAAGATGAATAGTCGACGAAAATGAGCGTTTGTTGTTGATGTCGCACCGCACCTAAATAGCCGAAACACAATAGGACACGGAAATCTCACTCAAATTCTCGAACCCAAAGTCGAATGGTAGTACGGAGGTTGTGTCATGGGGTTTTGGCAGGTGGAAGTGGTGGAGGTTGGGGTGGGGAGGTATGTTGGCGTAGGTGGTGGTGGTGGAATACTGCACAAATGCAGTTTCGGCAGAGGAAGCCGGATGATCCGGGCCAGGAGCCGGATGATCCGGGCACGTCCGGATGATCCGGGTCAGGGTCCGAATGATCCAGGCAGGTCAATCACGGTCGGGAACCGCTCGGGAAGAACTCGAAAACGGCGAGAAATTCAACGATTCCGCGGATTTTGGATGGATTTCGAGGGGGAGAAGGTGGGGAAAAGCAAGATCCACGAGTTACACACCGAATCCACGGATCAAAATCAACAAAACATCATCAAAACCAACAAATCACAAAAAAAAAATTGGGGTTATTTTTGGTGGGGATTTTCGGATTTAGGACGAAAACAACAAAATCAAGCTATAAAACACGGAGTAGGGGCTCCAAAAACGTGATCAACGTGGCTCATGATACCATATGATGTAGGGTGGAACCCTATAGCGTCGATCTTTCACGTTTGGAGTGGATCCTACGGGGAATCACGAAGACACGCGGAAGCACAAAGGGAAAACACGGGGAAAACGAGAGAGAATCACTCAACCAACAAGGAATCGATCACACAAGTGCTAGATCACCACACACATAAGAGATACACGAGATCCAAAGTCAACAAAGGTAAGGATACAAAGGAACCGTTCTTCTCCAAGAGGAGGCCTTGATGTTCTTCCCTAAAGAGGGGTCTTGAATCCGCTTGGGGATCTTCTCCGAAGAGGTCGTGATCTCCGAGGAGAAGTATCCAAGTGGATGAGCAAAGGCTCTCACACAAATATGAGCTAATCCAATGCTAAGTCTCAAAGTGAGGAGATGGGGTCCTATAAATAGACTTGGGGGCGAAGGGGTACATGGGCTCAGCCCAACACGCGCACACAGGCGCTGGCCGGATGATCCGGACGAGGGTCCGGATGATCCGGGCTAGTCCGGATGGTCCGGGTGGAGGCCCGGATGACCTGGAGGCCCGGCTGGTGGCGGCGAAGGGCCGGATGTCCAGCTGGTGGTCCGGATGATCCGGGACTGGGTCCGGCTGATCCGGCTTCAGGCTTGAGCTTCGGGTGTCTTCGGATGAATTAGCCGGATCGTCCGGGCCGGGGTCCGGATCGTCCGGGCTCTGTCCGGATCGTCCGGGCCGCCGTCCGGATCGTCCGGCCATCCTGGTCCTTGGTGCTTTTTCCTCTCCGTCTTCATGCATGTCTTCCGCTTCCGGTTCTCCTTGCTTCCTAGCTTCTTCATGGTTGACTCCTTGGTACCTGAGTATGCATAGCGTTTCCGTTTGAGGTAGTAACCATGTCTCATGTGAATCGAAAGGGAATTGTGAGAGGAGTGATGTCACCTCGGTTTCAAGAGCTCTTGCACGTGCTCGAGTCATAGGTCCTTGTGGGGTTGGATGTGTTGATGTAGAGTCCACGAGGATGATGGAAGGATGCTCCGCATCATGTTTGGTCACTCCAAGAGGAGGTCTTGATCTACTAGTGGAGTGGATCCATGGAGCAAACCTCACAAATGTCTATCAAATACTTTTCTATCCTTCCAAAAGAGCTAGGGGAGGTGTTTATATAGTCTAGGGACGAAGTGGGTGTAAAATGAGGGTACATGGGTCATTTGCCCTTAGTGCACGCAGGCACAACCGGAGGGGTCCGGGCACCCAGGGCAAAGGGGTCTGGGCACCCGGACCGGACAGAGGCCGGCGCAAGGAGTAGGCCGGGCACCCGGGGGTTGATCACCCGGGCACCCGGGGCGGCGGCAAGCTCCAGGCGAGGTGGGCCGAGCACCCGGGGCCGAACGGCGGGCACCCGGGCGGCCAGTGGCGGTGATGGGGGCGGGCACCGGGTTGGTGGCCCGGGCACCCGGACAGGGCCGAGCGGTCTCCAGCAGCGGGCCGGGCACCCGGGGCCCATATGGCCGGGCACCCGGGCGGCTACAGCCGGTGCAGTGAGGCGGACACCGGGACCTTCGGGCCGGCACCCGGCTGCTCAAAGTCTTGACTCTGTGGATCGGAAGTATGTCTAGAGGGGGTGATTAGACTACTTGACAACTTAAAAGTTTAGCCTTTTGATTAGAGTAGGTTTTAGCAAGTTCACAATGATGACCAAGTCAAGTATCACCCTACACATGCAATTCTAGAGTTATGGCAGCGGAAAGTAAATTGCACATATAGTAAATAAGAGGTGGAGAAGAGCAAACGCAATTTGGAACACGGAGATTTTTCTCGTGGTTCCGATAGGTGGTGCTATCGTCAATCCACGTTGATGGAGACTTCAACGCACGGAGGGTAACGGCTGCGAGAGTCCACGGAGGGCTCCACCCACGAAGGGTCCACGAAGAAGCAACCTTGTCTATGCCATCATGGCCTCGTCCACGGAGGACTAGCCTTACTCGGGTAGATCTTCACAAAGTAGGCGATCTCCTTGCCCTTACAAACTTCTTGGTTCAACTCCACATCTTGACGGAGGCTCCCAAGCGACACCTAACCAATCTAGGAGGCACCACCCTCCAAAAGGTAATAGATGGTGTTGGTGATGATGAACTCCTTGCTCTTGTGCTTCAAATGATAATCTCCCCAACACTCAACTCTCCTCACTGATTTGGCTGTGGTGGAAGAAAGGATTGAGTGGAAAGCAACTTGGGAAGGCTAGAAATCAAGTTTCATATGGTGGGAGTGGGGCAACTTGATCTCAACACAAGGGTAGGTAGTTTTCTTCTCAGAAATGTAAGGTAGGAGTGGTAGTTCTTTCTGATGGCTCTCTCCACGAATGAAGAGGGGGTGGAGGGGTATTTATAGCCTCCACACAAAATCCAACCGTTACACACATTTGACCAATCTCGGTCAGACCGAAGTTGACAACTCGGTGAGACCGAAAATTCAAATCTTGTGAACGTTGGGATTTTCGGTGGGACCGAAAATACAATCTCGGTTAGTCCGATTCTTCCAAAGTCTAGGGTTTGCCAATCTCGGTGGGACCGACTTTCTCATCTCGGTGACACCGATTTGAGTACAGAAGGTTACAGAAGCTTGGCAACACCAATTTCGGTATGACCGAGTTTGGAATCGGAAAATCCGAAATTCTTAGGGTTTGGGTATATGGCTGAGGTGGTTCATCTCGGTGTGACTGAGTTTGGAATCGGTGGGACCGAGATTACTTATGGGTTTATGTTGGAGTGAAATATTGCTGATAGTTTGAGAGATAAATCACTAAGCACTTTGAGCAACCAGATCATCATCATAACCTCATCCCCTTTTAATAGTATTGGCTTTCCTATGGACTCAATGTGATCTTGGATCACTAAACCAAAAATAGAGTCTTGAGCTTTTGCCGATGTTTTCCTTAGCATTTTGAGGGGTCCACATCATCAGTCATTGCCATACCCATATCATTGAACTTTCTGAAATATTCTCAAGAAATGATTAGTTCAATGATATATATGTTGTTATTAATTACCAAAACCACCCGGGGATTAGTTGCACTTTCAATCTCCCCCTTTTTGGTAATTGATGACAACATATAGATCAAAGCTTCGACACATGATATAATCAATGAATAACATCGTCGCTTTGAGAAGTATGTGATAAGCAAGAGCTCCCCCTAAATTTGTGCATTATTTAAGATTTGCGTTTGAATGCAAATGCACAATCGATTAGGATCATGGGTCACTCTTCCATGTCACATACATCTTGGTGGAGCGCACAAAATGATAAGAATGAATAACATGCACCCAATCACCAAGACATGAGTAAATGGTCATACAAGATATGAATGGAATATGATAAACATTAAGCACACATTAAGCATAGTATGATCAAGCACTCATCAAGATAGAGCAAACGTAGTATCAAGCACACGAAATGTCTCAAAGAACTCAAAAGAATCTCAAGGAAAACCGCAAACGAAAGAGCAAAAACGAGCACTCTCTCTCTCGAAGTCCTATGATCTATACAATTTCTCCCCCTTTGGCAACAAGTTACCAAAAAGTTCGAAAGGTATAGAGCTAATCGTCACTAGGGACTCTGCTGGCGGCTCTGTGCTGCGTCGATGGAGTGGAGATAGCTGCATCTGCAAAGCTTCTGCTGAAGTCTGTGGAGCTGGAGGAGTGGACACTGGAGCTGGTCTTTGGGCCGATGGAGCTGTGGGAGGTCTTGAAGTAGTAGCCACAGGGTCATCACAGGAATAGCAGTGATCTGGGCTTTGTGGGCACTGCAGCAAGCTGCTCATAGTCATCTGGACCATATCACCTTCCATCTCCTTCATGAGCTCTGCCTTCTCCCTCTTCGCTTCCTCAATGTCGCCTCAAGCTTGTTGACATGACACGCACTTGATCGACAACATCCAGCATGGAACTTATCTTCAACGATCCTCTCTAGGCTCTCCCGAGACGCACTATGCTGGCAGGCGTAGTTCAATTCTCTGAGTGGCTTCAAGAAGTTGTTCTCCAACGCTCTTGGGCTTTGTTCTTTGCTTCCTTTTCAGCTTTAGCTTGTTTGGCAGCTTCAGACTTAGCATGTCCTTCAACAGATGTGGGAGCATCCTCAGTCATCACAACTTCATTATCTTCATGTTCAGGCTGCAATGGCAAGTGGGGTCTATCCAACAGGTAGGTGTCCGTGCCAAACTTGGCATTAATGAGCATCTGAATATGCGGAGCAAACCCACACGACCTCTTCTGGTCTGCTGCTGTCCTCTTGATAGTCTCAACTATCAGGTCCATCACCTTAAAAGGTGCCTTCTGATCTAGAATGTGCAGCATGTTGATAGAATACCCTCTTATCATGCGGTGGTCTCCTGACTTAGGCATCAAAGTATGCCTCAGAATGGTGTTGGTGGTTGGGAGACCTGCCTGAAGATGATAAATTGATCCAAGCTTCCATATCTCAACATCCTTGTCAGGTACCTCATTGTACATGTTCTTCATTGACTCGTGATTTTTCTTCGGAATGCCATAGACATCAACATCATCATCCCTTGATCTTGGTGCATTCAACAACGCTCTCCATTCCTCAACAGTTGAGGAGAATCTACGTCATACATCATCCATACAATTACGCCATCTGGATAAAAGTGTGCGGTGGCATAGAACGCATGATCATCTCATCATTCCAAGCGGTCAATTTCGACCAACGAACTCTGCAACTCCACATGCGGTGAAGCTTTCATGCACATGTGGGAAATAGTCTCATGCTCTTCACTATCAATGTAATCCCGGTCTACATATCGGTGTCGGCAACAATTGGCTTCTTATCCATGAGCACTTTGTCTCATAAAAGTCTTGTTGCTCTCTAGTGTGGAATCTAGAGTCAACAGCTGTCCTTCTCCGGTGGCATATGGATCAACTTGCCTCCATAGCCCGAGACCTTTGTCCTTCCTTTCCTTCATATTTTCAGCTCGAGGATGAGCATCATTATGAGCGGCAATTTACATCGAGCTTGACAAAACATGAGCCTCATCATCGATTCATGGGTGGCACATTGTCCTTCTTCTTCTCTGAAGCGGTATGTTTCTTATAGTCTTCTTTGGCTTGGCAGCAGGTTTGGTTTGGGCTGCCTTTGCTTGAGCTGATGGCTTAGCTTTTGTGGGTGCTCCTGCCCTGATGGCATCTCCCATCACCTTCTGCTTCTGAGGAGGCTGGGGTGCTTCCTCATCTGAATCATCATCATCGACTTCTTCATGAACTAGCCTCTTCCTCTTGGAAATTTTCTTGATCTTCTTTGGAGGTTTCTTCTTCCATGCTGAGCTTCTTTGCAGATGGATTTCTTCACCTTCTGGTGCCTTTCTTTGTTGTTGCCCTTGATAGCCCTTGGCAACCACTTGCCTTTTGGCTTTGAAGTTATCTCCTCATCTGCAACAAAGTCGAATCCTCCTCATCGAATTCCTCTTCTTCCAGCCCTGGTGGCAGTGGAGGCAATCCACTTGGAGTGCTCCCTCTCCATCATCTGAAAAACTGCTTTCTTGGGACTTGTAGCTGCCTCTGGAATCTCAATCGGCAATTCAGACCTGTTACATTGTCACTTCCATCGACATGACCGACAACCTGTGAAAAGAATAGGTATAGGCGTAATAGAAGAGTTATCACAAACTGCAGAGGATTTTGCAAAAAGAATGAGTTCAAACATTAGTTTTAGGTTTTCACAGAATGCATTTCGGTCTGACCGAGTCTATAAATTCGGTGAATCCGAAGTGTCTAAACAGACCATATACACCACTTTCAGTTGGACCGAAATGGGTTTCGGTCTAGCCGAGAGCACTAGGGTTTCACTAAATCCTCACTTCGGTCTTACCGATTTGCACAACTCGGTTTAACCGAAAAGTGCAGTGCAATGACCAGAGGCCAAATCGGTCAGTCCGAGAATGTAGAATCGGTCACACCGAGATGTGTTCGCGGAAACCTAACCCTAAAATTTTCACTCGAATTTTGTTCTATGATCTAATCTGCTGGATAGGAAGATTTTAATCTTGGCAAGAAATGGGCAAAGCCTATCGTGCATTGAATCAGCGGTTGAAGCACGAGAGGATGAAACTCACCCAATCTGGTGGAGCTTCACTACGGCGGCAACGGCGCGATGAGAAAGACCGTTGGCGGCGATGGAGACCAGCGGCGAGGGCGCCTGAAGCGACGGCGGAGACGATCAAAGACCACACGGCGGCGGCAGCGAAGGGTTTGAGGCGGCGTTTGAAGAAGTAATCAACGCGCTGTCCTCGGGTATATATACCCTTCGGTTGTCGGTGGGACCGAGTTGGAAAACTTCGGTGGGACCGAGATGGTTAGCTGCGTGCGATTACACACTTCGTCACGCTGAAATTTGTAACTTCGGTTTCACCGAGGTGAAAACCTAGATCAATCCAAGTGATTTGGTCTGTCCGATTTGAGTATATCGGTTTGACCGAAAGTACTTAGAAGGTTTTGGAAGTTAGGCTTTTGACGGATCGGTGGCTCCGAGTGCTCCTCACTCGGTCTGTCCAAAAAGTCTTGTTCAAAGTTTGTGATATAAGCATGAATAGAGTTTGAGACAAGAAAGCATAGATAGCTAGGGAGGAACTTAGGCATTCTTGTCCATCCATTTGGTCAAAAGAAAACCCAAAAGACCAAAGCAACAAATGGATGTCCTTGAATGGATAAAATCATGCATCCAACATGCTCACACAATAAGATAGCAAATGAAATATGTGTCAAACATGCACAAACAAAACACTAGCTTCTAGCACACAATTTGGCGATGACTAGGTCATCTATATATGAGCATATTGACTTAGGAGTCAAATGAGAAACATTTGATCATAGGTCATACTCATCGTTTAAGCACAAGTGGGGTTACCACTTTTCCATAAAGCATTAATGTGTTCACATCATTAAAAGATGCTTTAGCTCATTTCTTTAGAGCAAAGCTCCCCTTGATGTGAGAACCCTTTCAAAGGGTCAAACTAACCTTGGGTTGTCGTTGAAGACTTCATGTAGATGTTGAAGATGTGGATGCTCAATGTTGATGAAGATCATCAAGAGTTGGGAGCAATCCTTTGGATTCGGGCACTTTCAATACCTACATGGGTTAGTCCCACAAGGAACAAACAAGGATATCCATGGACATAGATTGAAGTACACAATGGATGATGTCCATGAAAGCAATGATTACCTTGTCCCTTGACTTACCAACAAGAGGGTTTGTGACTCCATGAACTAGTGCACGATGTGGAAGTTGATTGCACAAGTTCTTGCCAAAATGAATGTGAGTGAAGTATGTTGGCGGAGTCACCCTCAAGAACTCTCTAGTTCTTCTTCTTCGGGATCCACATCATCTTGATGGGAATCCTTGGGGTAGTAGTTGAGCTTGTCGAAGTAGAACTTGATGTAGCCTTGGGAACCCACTTGACCATGGCCTTGGGTGCTTCAATGAATGCATCAATCTCCTCTTGAAGCTTGTCCTTGCCTTTTAGCTTGTGGTCTTGTGGTGGAAGGTCATCTTGAGCTTGTTCCTCATTTGGAGAAGTAGGATCATACTTCTTTTCTTGAGAAACAAACTTTGGAGTGGGATATTGACCTTCTTCCCATTCAACACCCTCGGCGTTGAACTTTCGCTCAAAACCAATTCCTTGATTCTTCCGGTGTCTTCCTTGCTTGCGAACAATTTCCTCAAAGCTCTTGCTTCCGGCAAGACTCTTGTAGACACCTTTCTCTATAATCCCTTTCAATAGACTATTTTCTTGCTCAAGTGAAACTTGGCTTGAAACATTGTTAGTGGAATCAAGAGAATTACTAGAAGTAACAACATTTGATTTGGCATGATTATTGTTACTACTAGATGAAGAATTTTTCTTATGCTTGTCATGCTTAGTTTTAATAGGTGGCAAGAAATTAGACAAGAGAAGTCGTTTGGCAAGATATGAAGAACTCTTCTTTGAAGATCGTCATTGATAGCTTTTAGAAACTCATGCTCTTGCTCTAGATTGAGCTTCTCGAGCGTAGCTTCTCATGAGATCTTAGGAGCTCTCTATGATCTTCTTGAGTTGTTTCATGAGCTAACTTAAGAGTGTTTAGTTCTTTAGTTAGACGCTCAATCTCCTTCATAGCATTGTCATTCGACTCTTCTCGACTATAAAGACTAGTAGCATGTTCATCATTACTAAGCTCGCTAGATTTGTCATGTAAAGCTCATCTTCACCAAGCAAGTCATCCTCATCACTATCAAAGTCAATAAACTCAGGGTGTGATACCTTGGGGCCTTTTGCCATGAAGCATCTTCCAATTCCCTCATTTGGTGAATCAAATATGTCGTAGGAGTTGGAGTTGGAGGACACGAGAGCAAGACCGCAACACCTTCATCTTGATCTGTATTCGGAGTTGGAGTGATAGCTTCTTTGGAGTGATTGTCGAGTCGGGCCGAAACCCATTCACCAACATGAGCTTGATGTTTTCTTCTTGTGTAGCTCCTTGATGACTTGTCTTTCCTTTCCGAATCCTTGCTTCTCCGAGAGGATCTTCGTTCATAACGATCATCTCTACTCCTTCTCTCTTTTCGAGGCGACTCTTCTCTTGAGCTTCTTCTTCTTGGAGAATCTTCTCTTCTCTTGTGGGAGTCGAACACTCATTTGAGTAGTGTCCGGTCTTCCACAATTGTAGCAGTTTCGATCACGACTAGAAGATCTCTTTTCATCATATGATCTAGATTTTGAGCTTCTCTCCTTGCTTCTACTCTTGTAGAATTTGTTGAAGTTCTTCACCATTAGGCTTATCTCTTCATTGGAAACTAGCTTGTCACTTGAGGTTGTGGGAGCTTCAACTGCAGCTTTGTAAGCACCACTTGACTTGTTGTGAAGCTCTTCCTTGTCTTTAAGTGTCATCTCATGAGCAACAATCCTTCCAATGACTTCGGTAGGCTTGAGATCTTTGTAGTTTGGCATCATTTGGATCAAAGTGCACACGGTGTCATACTTTCCATCCAAAGCTCTGAGAATCTTCTTGATGATGAATCGGTCGGTCATTTCTTCGCTTCCTAAGCCTGCCATCTCATTGGTAATGAGAGCAAGCCTAGAGTACATTTCAGCGACTCCTTCACCTTCCTTCATCTTGAACTTGTCAAGCTGACCTTGAAGAACATCTAGCTTTGATTCCTTCACGGACTCGGTACCTTCGTGCATTTCACCAAAGTATCCCAAATCTCTTTTGCATTCTCAAGGCGGCTGATCTTGTTGAACTCCTCGGGACACAAAGCATTGAAGAGAATGTCACAAGCTTGAGCATTGTTCGTAACATCCGCAACTCATCCGCAGAGCTTCGCGATCCGGAACTTTTCCTTCCTCGAAGAACTCACCTTGCAAGCCAACACAAATAATGCCCCATGCGGCGGGTTATGTCCAAGAATATGCATTTTCATTTTGTGCTTCCAACTAGCAAAATTTGAACCATCAAAGTAAGGACCTCTCGGAAATTACCCTCACTAGGCGCCATACTCTCCTAGGTTGTGAAACCAAGCTTATGGAGTCAATGCAATGAAACCAATCCAATGGAGACCAAAGCTCGATACCACTTGTAGGATCGGAAGTATGTCTAGAGGGGGTGATTAGACTACTTGACAACTTAAAAGTTTAGCCTTTTGATTAGAGTAGGTTTTTAGCAAGTTCACAATGATGACCAAGTCAACTATCACCCTACACATGCAATTCTAGAGTTATGGCAGTGGAAAGTAAATTGCACATATAGTAAATAAGAGGTGGAGAAGAGCAAACGCAATTTGGAGACACGGAGATTTTTCTCGTGGTTCCGATAGGTGGTGCTATCGTCAATCCACGTTGATGGAGACTTCAACCCACGGAGGGTAACGGCTGCGAGAGTCCACGGAGGGCTCCACCCACGAAGGGTCCACGAAGAAGCAACCTTGTCTATGCCATCATGGCCTCGTCCCACGGAGGACTAGCCTTACTCGGGGTAGATCTTCACGAAGTAGGCGATCTCCTTGCCCTTACAAACTTCTTGGTTCAACTCCACATCTTGACGGAGGCTCCCAAGCGACACCTAACCAATCTAGGAGGCACCACCCTCCAAAAGGTAATAGATGGTGTTGGTGATGATGAACTCCTTGCTCTTGTGCTTCAAATGATAATCTCCCCAACACTCAACTCTCCTCACTGATTTGGCTGTGGTGGAAGAAAGGATTGAGTGGAAAGCAACTTGGGAAGGCTAGAAATCAAGTTTCATATGGTGGGAGTGGGGCAACTTGATCTCAACACAAGGGTAGGTAGTTTTCTTCTCGAAATGTAAGGTAGGAGTGGTAGTTCTTTCGATGGCTCTCTCCACGAATGAAGAGGAGGTGGAGGGTATTTATAGCCTCCACACAAAATCCAACCGTTACACACATTTGACCAATCTCGGTCAGACCGAAGTTGACAACTCGGTGAGACCGAAAATTCAAATCTTGTGAACGTTGGGATTTTCGGTGGGACCGAAAATACAATCTCGGTTAGTTCGATTCTTCCAAAGTCTAGGGTTTGCCAATCTCGGTGGGACCGACTTTCTCATCTCGGTGACACCGATTTGAGTCTGAAGGTTCTGAAGCTTGGCAACACCAATTTCGTATGACCGAGTTTGGAATCGGAAAATCCGAAATTCTTAGGGTTTGGGTATATGGTGAGGTGGTTCATCTCGGTGTGGTGAGTTTGGAATCGGTGGGACCGAGATTACTTATGGGTTTATGTTGGAGTGAAATATTGCTGATAGTTTGAGAGATAAATCACTAAGCACTTTGAGCAACCAGATCATCATCATAACCTCATCCCCTTTTAATAGTATTGGCTTTCCTATGGACTCAATGTGATCTTGGATCACTAAACCAAAAATAGAGTCTTGAGCTTTTGCCAATGTTTTCCTTAGCATTTTGAGGGGTCCACATCATCAGTCATTGCCATACCCATATCATTGAACTTTCTGAAATATTCTCAAGAAATGATTAGTTCAATGATATATATGTTGTTATTAATTACCAAAACCACCCGGGTGCGGCTCCCAGCCGGTTGGCCGGGCACCCGGGGTGTCCAGTGCCTCCGCGACTTCGTGTCTCTCGCGTCCTTCTTCCATCCCTTCCTTCTTCGTGGTCGCTTGTGTCTCCGTCCTAGCATCTTCATGATCAACTCCTTGGTACCTAACAAGGCACAACATTTCTATTTGAGGTAGGACCCAACTCTCATATGAATTTGAATGGAGCTCAAAGAGGAAGGAGTTCACCTCGTTCTCGATGGTGCGTACGCGAGCTCTTGTCCATGGTCCTCTCCGTCCTTGTGGTGGAGGTGTGGTGTCCATGGTGATGATCGAGGGATGCTCCACATCATCTCCCCCCTTGGGTGATATCCGTCCACGGATCGTGATCTTCATCACCATGGGAAGGAGACGGCGTCGCCGTGTAGAAGTGGATGACCACCAAGCACTTGTCATGTGGAAGCTCGAAATGGTCACTCTCCAATGTCGCACCGTCTTGTGATTCCTGCAAAAGGAACGAGTAAAACAAACACTTGGAAAAACAAATGCGGTTAGGATTAGAGCAAAACCAAGCATTCAAGAGGTGAGTAACCAAACAAGTGTCGTCATCAAGTATAGCATATGGTGTGACAAGGGATTGTGGCATGGCGTGTAAGCATATAAATTGAGCACATGGAGAAGCATCATGGAAACAATCATGCAAGGGTGAGGTAAAGGTGCTAATATGTGGGACAAGTGAACAAGCATCTACCTCAATATCATAGCAAGCATGCATAAGACTCTCAATGAACGGTCTATGGTAGGCATAAGAGTCATTCACAACACCCAAGAAGATGATATGACTAAACACATGCGAGTGCAAGACAATCCAAGCATAATGTGCATAGGGTGTAGTGAAAATCGAGTGGCACTCAACACGATAGCAAGAGAAATTGTTCATCATGTGTGAGGCAATCAAATCAATCATGTGACAAGCAATGGGACATGGCATAAGTGAAGTAATGACATTATTGCAACCAAACATAAGATAGGAGCAAGTAATCCAAGAAGTGGATGCAACATGAGAAAGCATAGAAATCAAGTCGTGCAAACTAGTGGAGCGAAGATGCAACACACTAGAGGAAATCATGGCAATCATGTCATGTGAGCAAAGAGTAGGCATAGGCAATGCACATGGCATATCACAAGCACGATTACAAAGCAAGAGACCATCATAGTCATGGGGCTCATAGCAAACGTAGCAATAACAAGCAAAATATCCACCAAGCTTGCGAATACACATACAAGTAGTAGAATCAATCATCATGTGTAATGCAAAGCATGGGTCACAAATGCATGGCAAAGGCATAGGAATGAGTATATCATGCAAAGTGAACATGGCAATATGGGAATAAAGTGAGAAGTGGTAAATAACCCATAACCAAGTGAGAGCCATGTAGAAGAAATGGGCGAAGTCTTTGCGCGAAGAGAGCGGTGGGAAAGGTAATCCATGTGATCCCAAGTCATCGTTGCTCTCTAGAGCTCGTTTTGTCAACTCATGGGATTGTGAGGTTGACAAGTATTCATGGGTACCTACACAAAAGAGACACAAACCAAAGAAATTGTGTGCATGGTAAATGTACACATCATCCATCATGATGTGTATGTGCACATGTGAGTTAGCACAAGATAAGCATCTCTCAAAGAAATTTGATGCATGGTATAAGAACATGTCATCCATCATGAAAGAATAGTTATTGTGTATGACACGATGGGGATGCAAATTTAGCATAGAAGTATATGGCACATCAATAGCATGTTTATTCATAGGAAGCATATTGTGCACACAATTATTGAGATCATGCAATGGATAGGATGAATCAAAATCTCCTAATATGGATGAGGAAACTATGGGGGTGTCCTCATGAGCAATAGCGGAAACATCATATGGAGAAAATGGAGAACATCCAAAACAATGCATATCCGAAGCTAGGTGGTCATGGCATGGCATAGTAGATAAATGATGCAAAGGAAGCATATCAATATCATCACAAGAAAAACAAATGCCAATAACCATGGGCTTGTCATCTATGCCATATGTGCAAATTGGGTTTATGTTGATGGCATATGCATAGTCACTATGAACAGATTGCAAATATGACATATGGTTGATCTCATACATAGCATATGACAAGTCAAGTGGATTGTTGAACATGATGTGACCAAGAGAATTATCACAAGAAATCCTATGTAACATGGCATCACAACTAATAGACTCCTCATCGCAATCATCAAACTCATCATAAATGGGTAAACCATCGCATGGGGAAGTCACACTAGCATGAAGCATGGTAATAGGTGGATCAACATCATGCAAGCAATCAATACCAAGGATGTCCACTAGTGGGACTAGAGCATCACCTTCACCTATGTTACCTTGTGCATTCCACTCAAGTGGTGTAGGTGAGGTGGCAAAGACCAAATGGTGGTCATCATCTTCATCTTGATGGAACCATGTGGGTGGTGCATCATATTCCACCATGGCCATCGTCTTGTCCAAAGGGAGGACGAAGTCGTCGAGGGTCGGCGCGTCATCATAAATGGGACCTAGCACCAAATGAGAAGACACAATAGAGGTAGAGGTTAAGTTGTTAGAAATCAAAATGGCCTCGCATGCCCTATCAACTACCTCACTCTCTCTATGTGGTGGTGTCTCACTCACTCCCTCAAGGTAGGTGCACTCAATGTCACATATGGTGGAGTCACTCAAATTACTCAAGTGGTGGTGGTGGCTCTCCTCACATGGGAATTGGGGCAACTCGTCATATATGGGGCTAGTGGTGAAGTCACTCTCACTCTCAATATGGTGGCACAAGTCACTCAAGTCATCATACGTTGCCATGGTCGAAGGGAAAATCCCATGCTCAACCATCTCGTCGTTGTCGCCGTGGATGAAGGCCGAAGATGGCACATCATCGCTCTCCTCCATGACCGAAGGGAAAATCCCATGCTCAATCATCTCATCATCATCGCCGTGGATGGCCTTGAGAACACTTGGCGAAGAAGCCGAAGTGGTGGTAGTAGTTGTAGCTCCATCTTGTTGGTGCTTGTCTCGCGGTCTTCTCTTGTGCTCATGAAGTTTGGCCGTAGCTTGATGTAGAGCTTTTTGGGACTTGTAGGTGTACGCATTGCGAGCATCTTCATCTTGATGGTGTTTTAGTGCTTGAAGTCGATGACGTTCCGAAGGTTGGCCACTTGAGCGTCGCCGCCTTGAAGATGACGAAGGGGAAGAAGACTTGTAGTTGTCCAACATGTCGCGTACTTGATCCCTTTGTTCGGCCAACTTAGTGTCGAGGTAGTCTCTTGTCCATACTTCAAGTTGATGAATGTCGGCAGTGAGTCGCTCAATGCCTCGCGTTGCTCGTTGTAGTCCTAAGATGGGCATTTTGGTGATGTAGTTGTTCATGCCGTCATTGTCGTGGAAGACCGGAGATGAAATGCCTTGCCTATCCATCACAAGACTCGAGTAGAGGTGAGTAGGAAATGAGATAAACAATACCAAGTTACCTTTTCCCAAAGTTGAGGATGTATCCCATTTCACTCAATGTGAGATGAAAGAATAGTGGAATTGGTACCGGACTTGTTCACTCACACCTATCAAGTAAAGCTTATAGTGGAGCTCGGTGAGGATAGTGGCACAAAAATTTGATGCAAAATGTTAGCAAGAGTCAATAATGTTGGAAAAGATTCACAAATTCGCAAGTGAAACAAGTAGACCAATAGCAATATGTGGCACACGGAAACACACACGGATAGATAAATGGGGTCGTGCAACCAAGGAATGAGCACAAAATGTGGAATCCACGGAAAACGCTCGTGTTGCACAACTCAAGAGAGACGCTAGCACGATTGCTCAATAGGCGGATACGACACTTGTGCACAACCTATAAGATGCAAAATGTATGAGCTTTCTATCCCAAGTATGCTATGCGTATGATGTTCCCGATGTTCTTCTCAAGATGATCCAAGATGATAGGATATGACAATCTTATGTGCAATGGTATGATGCTATGGCTCTTGCTTACAAGCTCTTTGCTCTCTTTTCCTTTTGCTTAAAAGCTTATTATTATTATTTTTGATATGGCCACTTATGCAAAATGCACAAACCAAGATATCAATTGTGTATATGCGGGAACGATCTTGTGACACAAGGGAAGATATGATGATACCAAGATTATATGGTATGTATGCAATGGAAGGTATGGATCACTAATGTGCACAAATAACATTGCCGGCAATACTCAAATGGCTAGTCTCGATAGGCAAGTGACGCAAAATGGGCTAAGGGGTTAACAATGTAATGGCAAGAATGTACAATGAAGGGATACCACGATACCAATGTGATATGGAGGTTACCGTTCTTGTTTACGGTTAGGGTGTCAAATTGGTGAAGTGGTCAATGTCGACGACGACCTCGCGGTGATGATGAGTGGCGGTGTTCTTGATGTAGATACCAAGATGATGTAGACCCGTCCCTAAGTAGCCGAAACACCTTAGGAAACGGTAAAAAACCGCGAACTCAAAATCTCAAGGAAAATGTCAAATGATGGTAGCGAAATGCATAGGTGGTTCCGGAGTTAGCAAAGCGGAAGTGGTGGTGGCGGTTGATGATGAAGTGACCGTCCCTAAGTATCCGAAACATCTTAGGAGACTTAAGTCACCACTCAAGCAACCACGAATGCTATATGGGTCCAAAACGGGTTAGGTTGCGGACAGCGATGGTGGTTTTGCGTATGATATGGTGGATGGCACTATGCAAAGATGCCAAAATGCCAAATTTTTGATGGAGTCAAATGGTGTTGGAACCTATCTATATGGATGTTGGATGTCAATAGCTACTCAACGAGTTAAAGAACACGAAAATCGGACTCCGGGAGCAAAAGTTATGGCCGAAAACGTAAAGTGCACGCGGCTGATTCTGGGGAGTGCGGGTGCCCGGGGTGGAGGGTGCGGGCACCCGGGGTGGTCCAAGGAAAACAGCCCGGGGGTGAGGGTGCTCGGGGTTTGGGGTGCGGGTACCCGGGGCGGTCAGCGGGGGTGGGCGGGGGGAGGGGGGTCCGGGTGCCCTGGGGTGTCGGGTTTGGGCGGAAATTCGTGGGAAGATGCAAGAAATTGGTGGATTTTGCGAAGGGAAAGGTGGAGATGGATGGGGGAATGCTAGATCCACTTGAAACCAAGCAAATCCACTGATAAAATCCAACAAAATCTCATCAAACCAACAAATCACAAAAAAAATTGGGGCTATTTTTGGTGGGGAATTTTCGAAATTGGGGAAGAACACACAAAATTAGGCTAGAAAACAAAGAGGGGGCTCCAATTTCATGAGAAACCATGGCTCATGATACCAAGATGTTGTAGGATGGAACCCTAGGTGAAGATATTTCACGAATTAGAGGGGGAATCCCCAAGAACAAGATGAACACAAGAGGGAAAACAATAGGAACACTCAAGAACAAGTCCAAATCACACATCCACTAAACTAACAATCACACAGGATCCACAAGGTACATGAACAATCAAAGGGGAATAAGATACATGGTAGAGTTCATCCCAAATCCTATGAAGGAGATGAGGGCTTGATGATCCTATGATGGGGATCCTTCCCCAAGGAGGAGGTCTTGATGTTTGGTCACTCCAAAAGGAGGTCTTGATCTCCTAGTGGAGTGGATCCATGGAGCAAAGCTCACAAATGTCTATCAAATACTTTTCTATCCTTCCAAAAGAGCTAGGGGAGGTGTTTATATAGTCTAGGGACGAAGTGGGGGTAAAATGAGGGTACATGGGTCATTTGCCCTTAGTGCACGCAGGCACAACCGGAGGGGTCCGAGTGTTGGGGAACGTAGTAATTTCAAAAAATTTCCTACGCACACGCAAGATCATGGTGATGCATAGCAACGAGTGGGGAGAGTGTTGTCTCGTACCCTCGTGACCGGGCGGAAGCGATCTGGCGTAGAGGAAGTAGTCGTCGTTCTCCTCGCGATCCGACCGATCCCGCGCCGTTACTCCGGCACCCCGAGTTCTTGACACACGTACAGCTCGATGGCGTCCCTCGTACTCCGATCCAGCCGAGTGTCGAGGAGAGTTCCGTCAACCTGACGGCGTGGTGACGATCTTGATGTTTCACCGGCGAGGCTTCGCTTAAGCTTGCGACGGTATGACCGAGGTGGAATATGGTGGAAGGGGCACCGCACACGGCTAAGGAACGATCCGTAGATCAAACTTGTGTGTCCTAGGGTGCCCCTTGCCCCGTATATAAAGGAGGGAGGGGGAGGCCGGCCGTCCCTATAGGCGCGCCAAGGAGGGGGAGTCCTCCTCCTAGTTGAGTAGGACTCCCTTTCCTAGTCCAACTAGGAAGGAGAAGGGGAAGGAAAGAGAGGAGAGGGAGAGGGAAAGGGGGCGCGCCCCTTCCTTGTCTATTCGGACTCCCACAGGGGGCGCCACCTCCTGGTGCGGCCCTCTCTCTCCCTCTTGGCCCACTAAGGCCCATAACTTCCCGGGGTTCCAGTAACCCCCCAAGCACTCCGTTTTCTCCGAAACTTCCTAACCTTTCGGTGTCCGAATATAGCCATCCAATATATCAATCTTTATGTCTCGACCATTCCGAGACTCCTCGTCATGTCCGTGATCACATCCGGGACTCCGAACTTCTTTGGTACATCAAAATACATAAACTCATAATAATTGTCATCGAAACCTTAAGCGTGCGGACCCTACGGTTCGAGAACAATGTAGACATGACCGAGACACGTCTCCGGTCAATAACCAATAGCGGGACCTGGATGCCCATATTGGTTCCTACATATTCTACGAAGATCTTTATCGGTCAGACCGCATAACAACATACGTTGTTCCCTTTGTCATCGGTATGTTACTTGCCCGAGATTCGATCGTCGGTATCCAATACCTAGTTCAATCTCGTTACGCAAGTCTCTTTACTCGTTCCGTAATACATCATCTCACAACTAACTCATTAGTTGTAGTGCTTGCAAGGCTTCAATGATGTGTATTACCGAGAGGGCCCAGAGATACCTCTCCGACAATCGGAGTGACAAAACCTAATCTCAAATACGCCAACCCAACATCGCCTTTGGAGACACCTGTAGTACTCCTTTATAATCACCCGATTCGTTGTGACGTTTGGTAGCACCAAAGTGTTCCTCCGTAAACGGAGTTGCATAATCTCATAGTTACAGGAACATGTATAAGTCATGGATAAAAGCAGTAGCAACATACTAAGCGATCGTGTGCTAAGCTAATGGAATGGGTCATGTCAATCGATCATTCTACTAATGATGTGACCTTGTTAATCAAATAACAACTCTTTGTTCATGGTCGGAAACATAACCATCTTTGATTAACAAGCTAGTCTAGTAGAGGCATACTAGTGACATGTTGTTTGTTTATGCATTCACACATGTATCATGTTTCCGGTTAATACAATTCTAGCATGAATGATAAACATTTATCATGAAATCAGGAAATAAATAATAACTTTATTATTGCCTCTAGGGCATATTTCCTTCAGTCTCCCACTTGCACTAGAGTCAATAATCTAGATTACATAGTAATGATTCTAACACCCATGGAGTCTTGGTGCTGATCATGTTTTGCTCGTGGAAGAGGCTTAGTCAACGGTCTCTGCGACATTCAGATCCGTATGTATCTTGCAAATTTCTATGTCTCCCACGGACTAAGTCCCGGATGGAATTGAAGCGTCTCTTGATGTGCTTGGTCCTCTTGTGAAATCTGGATTCCTTCGCTAAGGCAATTGCTCGATATTGTCACGTAAGATTTTCATTGGACCCGATGCACTAGGTATGACACCTAGATTGGATATGAACTCCTTCATCCGCACTCCTTCATTAGCTGCTTCCGGCTGCTATGTACTCCGCTTCACATGTAGATCCCGCCACGACGCTTTGTTTAGAACTGCACCAACCGACAGCTCCTCCGTTTAGTGTAAATACGTATCTGGTCTGCGATTTAGAATCGTCCGGATCTGTGTCAAAGCTTGCATCAACGTAACCGTTCATGACGAGCTCTTTGTCACCTCCATATACGAGAAACATATCCTTAGTCCTTTTCGGTATTTCAGATGTTCTTGACGCTGTCCATGATCCACTCCTGGATTACTTTGGTACCTTCCTGCTAAACTTATAGCAAGGCACACATCAGGTCTGGTACATAGCATTGCATACATGATAGAGCCTATGGCTGAAGCATAGGGAACATTTTTCATTTTCTCTCTATCTTCTGCAGTGGTCGGGCATTGAGTCTTACTCAACTTCACACCTTGTAACACAGGCAAGAACCCTTTCTTTGCTTGATCCATTTTGAACTTCTTCAAAATTTTGTCAAGGTATGTGCTTTGTGAAAGTCCAATTAAGCGTCTTGATCTATCTCTATAGATCTTAATGCCCAATATGTAAGCAGCTTCACCGAGGTCTTTCATTGAAAAACTCTTATTCAAGTATCCCTTTATGCTATCCAGAATTCTATATCATTTCCGATTAGCAATATGTCATCTACATATAATATCGTAAATGCTCTGAGCTCCCACTCACTTTCTTGTAAATACAAAGCTTCTCCAAAAGTCCAGACAAACCCAAATGCTTTGATCACACTATCAAAGCGTTTATTCCAACTCGAGATGCTTGCACCAGTCCATAGATGGATCATCGGAGCTTGCATACTTTGTTAGCTCCTTTGGATCGACAAAACCTTCGGTTGCATCGTATACAACTCTTCTTCCGTAAATCCATTCAGAATGCAGTCTTTACATCCATTTGCCAAATTTCATAATCATAAAATGCGGCAATTGCTAACATGATTCGGACGGACTTAAGCATCGCTCTGGTGAGAAGGTCTCATCGTAGTCAATCCCTTGAACTTGTCGAAAACCCTTTGCGACAAGTCGAGCTTTGTAGACGATAATATTACCGTCGCGTCGGTCTTCTTCTTGAAGATCCACTTGTTTTCTATTGCTTGCCTACCCTCGGCAAGTCAACCAAAGTCCATACTTTGTTTTCATACATGGATCCCATCTCGATTTCATGGCCTCAAGCCATTTTATGGAATCTGGGATCACCATCGCTTCTTCATAGTTCGTAGGTTCATCATGATCTAGTAGCATGATTTCCGAATAGGATTACCGTACCACTCAGTGCGGATCTTACTCTGGTTGATCTACGAGGTTCTGCGATAACTTGATCTGAAGTTTCATGATCAACATCATCAACTTCCTCACTACTTGGTGTAGATGTCTCGAAACCGGTTTACGTGATTTAACTACTTTCAAGTAAGGGAGAAGGTACAATTACCTCATCAAGTTCTACTTTCCTCCCACTCACTTTTTTCGAGAGAAACTCCTTCTCTAGAAAGGATCCATTCTTAGCAACGAATGTCTTGCCTTCGGATCTGTGATAGAAGGTGTACCCAACTGTTTCCTTTGGGTATCCTATGAAGACACATTTCTCCGATTTGGGTTCGAGCTTATCAGGTTGAGCTTTTTCACATAAGCATCGCATCCCCAAACTTTAAGAAACGACAACTTTGGTTTCTTGCCAAACCATAGTTCATAAGGTGTCGTCTCAGCGGATTTCGACGGTGTTCTATTCAAGGTGAATGCGGCCGTCTCTAGAGCATAACCCCAAAACGATAGCGGTAAATCTGTAAGAGACATCATAGATCGCACCATATCTAGTAAAGTGCGATTCGACGTTCGGACACACCATTACGTTGTGGTGTTCCGGTGGCGTGAGTTGCTAAACTATTCGCATTTTTTCAAATGTAGACCAAACTCGTAACTCAAATATTCACCTCCACGATCAGATCGTAGAAATTTAATTTTCTTGTTACGATGATTTTCAACTTCATTCTGAAATTCTTTGAACTTCTCAAATGTTTCAGACTTATGTTTCATTAAGTAGATATACCCATATCTGCTTAAGTCATCTGTGAAGGTGAGAAAATAACGATATCCGCCACGAGCCTCAACATTCATCGGACCACATACATCTGTATGTATGATTTCCAACAAATCTGTTGCTCTCTCCATAGTACCGGAGAACGGGGTTTTAGTCATCTTGCCCATAAGGCACGGTTCGCAAGTGCCAAGTGATTCATAATCAAGTGACTCCAAAAGTCCATCAGTATGGAGTTTTTTCATGCGCTTTATACCGATATGACCTAAACGGCAGTGCCACAAATAAGTTGCACTATCATTATCAACTCTGCATCTTTTGGTTTCAACATTATGAACATGTGTATCACTACTATCGAGATTCATCAGAAATAGACCACCCTCTTTAAGGGTGCATGACCATAAAAGATATTACTCATATAAATAGAACAACCATTATTCTCTGATTTAAATGAATAACTGTCTCGCATCAAACAAGATCCAGATATAATGTTCATGCTCAACGCAGCACCAAGTAACAATTATTTAGGTCTAAAACTAATCCCAAGGTAGATGTAGAGGTAGCGTGCCGACCGCGATCACATCGACTTTGGAACCATTTCCCACGCGCATCGTCACCTCGTCCTTTGCCGTGTTAAGCAATCCGTAGTCCCTGCTTGAGTTGCAAATATTAGCAATGAACCAGTATCAAATACCAGTGCTCTGCGAGCTCTAGTAAGGTACACATCAATAACATGTATATCACATATACCTTTGTTCACCTTGCCATCCTTCTTATCCGCCAAATACTTGGGGCAGTTCCGCTTCCAAGGACCGATCGCTTGCGAGAAGCACTCGGTTTCAGTTTAGGGCCGACTTGGGTTTCTTCTCCCGAGCAGAACTTGCTTGCTGTTCTTCTTGAAGTTCCTTCTTCTTCCCTTTGCCTTTCTTCTTGAAACTAGTGGTCTTATTGACCATCAACACTTGATGCTCCTTCTTGATTTCTACCTCCGCAGCCTTTAGCATTGCGAAGAGCTCGGTATAGTCTTTACTAACCCTTGCATATTATAGTTCATCACGAAGCCTTTGTAGCTTGGTGGCGTGATTGAAGAATTACATCAATGACACAATCATCCGGAAGATTAACTCCCAATTGTGTCAAGTGATTGTAGTACCCGGACATTACGAGTATGTGCTCACTAACGTAACTATTCTCCTCCATCTTGCAGCTATAGAACTTATGGGAGACTTCATATCTCTCAATCCGGGCATTACATTGGAATATCAACTTCAACTCTGGAACATCTCATATGCTCCATGACGTTCAAAACGTCGTTGAAGTCCCGGTTCTAAGCCGTAAAGCATGGCACACTTGAACTATAGAGTAGTCATCGCTTTGCTCGCCAGACGTTCACAACATCCGGTGTTGCTCCAAAGAAGAGTCTGGCACCTAGCGGTGCATCCAGGCGTAACTCTTACAGGCAGCAATGAGGATGATCCTCAAATTACGGACCCGATCCGTGTAATTGCTACCATCATCTTTCAACTTTGCTTTCTCAAGGAACGCATTAAAATTCAACGGAACAACAAAGACGAGCCATCTATCTACAATCAAACATAAACAAGCAAGATACTATCGGTACTAAGTTCATGATAAATTTAAGTTCAATTAATCATATTACTTAAGAACTCCCACTTAGAAAGACATCTCTAGTCATCTTAAGTGATCACGTGATCCAAATCAACTAAACCATAACCGATCATCACGTGAAATGGAGTAGTTTTCAATGGTTAACATCTTATGTTGATCATATCTACTATATGATTCACGCCGACCTTTCGGTCTCCGTGTTCCGAGGCCATATCTGCATATGCTAGGCTCGTCAAGTATAACTCGAGTATTCTGCGTGTGCAAAACTGGCTTGCACCCGTTGTAGATGGACGTGAGCTTATCACACCCGATCATCACGTGGTGTCTGGGCACGACGAACTTTGGCAATGGTGCATACTCGGGAGAACACTTCTTGATAATTTAGTGAGAGATCATCTTATAATGCTACCGTCAATCAAAGCAAGATAAGATGCATAAAGGATAAACATCACATGCAAATCAATATAAGTGATATGATATGGTCATCATCATCTTGTGCTTCGTGATCTTCATCTCCGCAGCACCACCATGATCACCATCATCACCGCGCGACACCTTGATCTCCATCGTAGCATCGTTGTCGTCTCGCCAATCTTATGCTTCTCGACTATCGCTACCGCTTAGTGATAAAGTAAAGCATTACAGAGCGATTGCATTGCATACAATAAGCGACAACCATATGGCTCCAGCCGATTGCCGATAACTTCGTTACAAAACATGATCATCTCATACAATAAAATATAGCATCACGTCTTGACCATATCACATCACAACATGCCCTGCAAAAACAAGTTAGACGTCCTCTACTTTGTTGTTGCAAATTTTACGTGGCTGCTACGGGCTTAAGCAAGAAACAGTCTCACCTACGCATCAAAACCACAATGATACTTCATCAAATAGACTCCGTTTTAACCTTCTCAAGGACCGGGCATAGCCACACTCGATTCAACTAAAGTGAGAGAGACAGACACCCACCAGTCACCTTTAAGCAACGAGTGCTCGTGGCGGTGAAACCAGTCTCGCGTAAGCGTACGCGTAATGTCGGTCTGGGCCGCTTCATCTCACAATACCGCTGAACCAAAGTATGACATGCTGGTAGGTACTATGACTTGTATCGCCCACAACTCACTTGTTTTCTACTCGTGCAAAACATCAAACCATAAAAACCTAGGCTCTGATACCACTGTTGGGGAACGTAGTAATTTCAAAAAATTTCCTACGCACACGCAAGATCATGGTGATGCATAGCAACGAGTGGGGAGAGTGTTGTCTCGTACCCTCGTGAGACCGAGCGGAAGCGATCACAACGTAGAGGAAGTAGTCGACGTTCTCCTCGCGATCCGACCGATCCCGCGCGTTACTCGGCACCCCGAGTTCTTGACACACGTACAGCTCGATGGCGTCCCTCGTACTCGATCCAGCCGAGTGTCGAGGGAGAGTTCGTCGACGACGGCGCAGTGACGATCTTGATGTTTCACGGCGCGAGGCTTCGCCTAAGCTTCATGACGGTATGACCGAGGTGGAATATGGTGGAAGGGGCACCGCACACGGCTAAGGAACGATCCGTAGATCAAACTTGTGTGTCCTAGGGTGCCCCTTGCCCCGTATATAAAGGAGGGAGGGGGAGGCCGGCCGGCCCCTATAGGCGCCGCCAAGGAGGGGGAGTCCTCCTCCTGGTTGAGTAGGACTCCCTTTCCTAGTCCAACTAGGAAGGAGAAGGGGAAGGAAAGAGAGGGAGAGGAGAGGGAAGGGGGCCGCGCCCCTTCCTTGTCCTATTCGGACTCCCACAGGGGCGCCACCTCTGGTGCGGCCCTCTCTCTCCCCTCTTGGCCCACTAAGGCCCATAACTTCCCGGGGTTCCGATAACCCTCCGGCACTCCGGTTTTCTCCGAAACTTCCTAACCTTTCCGGTGTCCGAATATAGCCATCCAATATATCAATCTTTATGTCTCGACCATTCCGAGACTCCTCGTCATGTCCGTGATCACATCCGGACTCGAACTTCTTGGTACATCAAAATACATAAACTCATAATAACCGCCATCGAAACCTTAAGCGTGCGGACCCTACGGTTCGAGAACAATGTAGACATGACCGAGACACGTCTCGGTCAATAACCAATAGCGGGACCTGGATGCCCATATTGGTTCCTACATATTCTACGAAGATCTTTATCGGTCAGACCGCATAACAACATCGTTGTTCCCTTTGTCATCGGTATGTTACTTGCCCGAGATTCAATCGTCGGTATCCAATACCTAGTTCAATCTCGTTACGGCAAGTCTCTTTACTCGTTCCGTAATACATCATCTCACAACTAACTCATTAGTTGTAGTGCTTGCAAGGCTTCATGATGTGTATTACCGAGAGGGCCCAGAGATACCTCTCCGACAATCGGAGTGACAAAACCTAATCTCAAATACGCCAACCCAACATCGCCTTTGGAGACACCTGTAGTACTCCTTTATAATCACCCGATTCGTTGTGACGTTTGGTAGCACCAAAGTGTTCCTCCGTAAACGGAGTTGCATAATCTCATAGTTACAGGAACATGTATAAGTCATGGATAAAAGCAGTAGCAACATACTAAGCGATCGTGTGCTAAGCTAATGGAATGGGTCATGTCAATCGATCATTCTACTAATGATGTGACCTTGTTAATCAAATAACAACTCTTTGTTCATGGTCGGAAACATAACCATCTTTGATTAACAAGCTAGTCTAGTAGAGGCATACTAGTGACATGTTGTTTGTTTATGCATTCACACATGTATCATGTTTCCGGTTAATACAATTCTAGCATGAATGATAAACATTTATCATGAAATCAGGAAATAAATAATAACTTTATTATTGCCTCTAGGGCATATTTCCTTCACCGAGCACCCGGGGCAAAGGGGTCCGGGCACCCGGACCGGACAGAGGCCGGCGCAAGGAGTAGGCCGGGCACCCGGGGGTTGATCACCCGGGCACCCGAGGCGGCGGCAAGCTCCAGGCGAGGTGGGCCGGGCACCCGGGGCCGAACAGCCGGGCACATGGGGCGGCCAAAGGAAGGGTCGATGGGGGGGCTGGCACCGGGCGGCCAAAGGAAGGGCCGATGGGGGCGGGCACCAGACGGGCTGAGCGGTCTCAAGAATGGGCGGGCACCCGGGCCCATATGCCCGAAAGCACCGGACGGCTGGCCAGGCGCCAGTGAGGGCCGGGCACCTGGGGCCTTCCAGGCCGGGCACCCGGGCTGCTCAGTCTGTGCTCCCACTGCTTGGCGGGCACCCGGGCAGAGGTGGCCGGGCACCCGGGGTGTCCAGTGCCTCCGCGACTTCGTGCCTCTCGCGTCCTTCTTCCATCCCTTCCTTCTCCATGGTCACTTGTGTCTCCATCCTAGCATCTTCATGATCAACTCCTTGGTACCTAACAAGGCACAACATTTCTATTTGAGGTAGGACCCAACTCTCATATCAATTTGAATGGAGCTCGAAGAGGAAGGAGTTCACCTCGTTCTCGATGGTGCGTGCGCGAGCTCTTGTCCACGGTCCTCTCCGTCCTTGCGGTGGAGGTGTGGCGTCCATGGTGATGGTCGAGGGATGCTCCGCATCACTCTCTCGGTCTGTCCATCTGTCTACGGATGAAAGACTGTACTGAACTCTAGCCTGGTACGCAAAGTTTCGTGCAACTGATTCCAGAACTTTGAGGTAAACTGGGTTCCTCTATCTGATACAATGCTCCTCGGAACTCCATGCAGACACACGATCCTGGTCGTGTATATCTTAGCCAACTTAGCACTGGTGTAAGTGGTCTTCACAGGGATGAAATGAGCTACCTTCGTCAAACGATCGACTACAACCCAAATCGAGTCATAGCCCGAACGAGTCCTGGGCAATCCAGTGATAAAATCCATGCCTAGTTTATCCCACTTCCGTTCAGGTATTGGCAATGGCTGTAACAATCCTGCTGGCTTCTGATGCTCTACCTTCACTCTCTGACATACATCACAAACTGCTACATACTCCGCAATATCCTTCTTCATTCCGGTCCACCAGAATGTGTCTTTCAAATCCAAATACATCTTGGTATTTCCTGGGTGAATCGAATACGGTGAATCATGGGCCTCCTGCAGAATCAATTTCCTGATCTCCAGGTCATTAGGCACATAAACGCAGTCCTCAAACCATAAGGTATCGTGCTCATCCTCACGAAATCCTTTAGCTTTTCCTATGCTCATCTTCTCCTTTATAGAGGCGATCTCCTTGTTAGTCTTCTGAGCTTCTCTGATCTTATCCATCAAGGTAGATTGAATCTCCAATGCTGCAACATAGCCTCTCGGAACTATCTCCAAACATAGCTCGCAAAGATCCTCGGCTAATTCCTCCGGTAACTCTCTGGTCAAAAGTGTGTTGACATGGCTCTTGCGGCTCAACGCGTCAGCTACTACGTTAGCCTTTCCAGGATGATAATGCAACCTCATATCATAAACCTTGATGAGCTCCAACCATCTCCTTTGCCTGAGATTCAACTCCTTCTGCGTGAAGATGTTCTTCAAACTCTTGTGATCCGTGTATACCTCACAATGGTTTCCAATGAGAAAATGTCTCCAAGTCTTCAATGCATGCACTACGGCTGCTAACTCCAAATCATGTGTAGCATAATTCAAATCATGGGGCTTAAGCTGTCGTGAGGCATACGAAACAACTCTTCCCTCCTGCATAAGCACTACTCCAAGTCCTCGACGTGAAGCGTCGCAATACACCTCATAATCCTTGCGCTAATCTGACAGAATTAACACTGGCGATGTAACCAAACGTTTCTTCAACTCCTGGAAACGGGCCTCACATTCTTCAGTCCATTTGAACTTGGTATCCTTCTTCAACAACTCCATCATGGGCTTCACAATTTTCGAGAAATTCTCAATGAACCTCCGGTAGTATCCTGCGAGTACAAGAAAACTCTGAATCTCTCCAACTGACGTGGGTGATTCCCAGTTTGTTACAGTGACAACCTTGGTGGGGTCTACTGCTATTCCTTCTCCGGATATAACGTGTCCGAGGAATCCAACTTCCTTCAACCAAAACTCACATTTGCTGAACTTGGCGTATAACTGATGTTCTCTGAGCTTCTCAAGTACCAAATGCAAATGCTCCTTATGTTCTTCTTCATTCTTTGAGTAGACCAAAATATCGTCAATGAACACCACGACGAACTTATCCAGAAACTCCATAAACACCTTGTTCATCATGTTCATGAAATATGCAGGTGCGTTAGTCAGACCAAATGACATAATGGTATACTCTTACAGCCCATACCTGGTGGTAAAAGCCGTCTTAGGTATATCCTGCTCTCGAATCTTCAACTGATGGTATCCTGATCGCAAATCGATCTTGGAAAATACCTTAGCTCCTTGCAATCGATCAAACAGATCATTGATCATCAGCAGTGGGTACTTGTTCTTGATGGTCACTTCATTCAATCCTCGATAATCAACAACCATCCTCAATGATCCATCCTTCTTCTCCACTAGAAGCACTGGCGATCCCCAAGGTGAAGAACTTGGGCGAATATAGCCTTTATCCAGTAACTCCTTAATCTGCTTCTTAATCTCCTCCAAATCTTTTGTGGGCATCCTGTATGGTCTCTTAGATATTGGCCCTGTGCCTGGCAAAAGCTCAATCAAGAACTCAATGTCTCTATTCGGTGGCATGCCTGGCAACTCCTCTGGAAATACGTCAGGGAAATCCTTCACCACGGGTACTTCCTCCTGTACAACTCCTGATAAGGAATTTACTTGAGTCCTCTTCAGTACATGCCGGCATACATACTTGATCCTTCTTCCTTCTGGGGTGGTAAGCAAAATCAACTTACTGGCGCATTCTATGTTCCCTCCATACTTCGATAACCAATCCATTCCTAATATCACATCCAGTCCTTGCGATTCCAATACTATTAGGTCTGAGGGAAACACGTAGTTACCAATCCTTAATGGTAACCGATCACACCATAGACTAGCCATATACTCTGCTCCTAGCGAGGTTACTAACATGGGTGAACTAAGGGCTTGGGTTGGGAGTTTATACTTATCCACAAATCCCCTTGATATGTATGAATGCGATGCACCAGTATCAAAAAGAACGAGTGCAGTAAATGACTTAACCAAAAACTTACCTATTACTGCATCTGGCTGGGATTCAACCTCCTCCACGTTAACGTGGTTCAACTGTCCCCTATTGAAAGGGTTCGGCTTCTTCCCAGAGCTTCCATTGCCATTTCCATTCTGGGCTTTAGGACATTCATTGGCATAATTTCCAGTCTTCTGACACTTATAGCAAGTGACTTGGCTCAGGTCTCTCTTGGCTGGGGTTGATGGATTGGTACGGTTCTGGCCGTTGCTTCCTCCATTCCTGTTACCATTCTTGGGGCCATTAGGATTGTGCAAACTCCCTCCTCCATGGGTATGCTAAAAATGTCCTCCCGATTTCGGGGTAAAACGTGGCTTCTGCTGAGCTCCAGAATTGTACTTCCCTTTTCCATACTTCCTCTTACGGTTTTCAATCTGCTGCTGCTTACCTTCAATCATGAGGGCTTCCTGGTAGTTGTTGAAAGTTGCTACCATCAACTGCATGCTCAGCTCATCATTCAATCCTTCCAGAAACCTCTCCTGCTTAGCTACATCTGTAGCAACGTCATCTGGGGCATAACGTGCTAGCTTACTAAAGTCATCCACATACTGGCCTACAGTACGTCCTCCTTGGCGCAAATTGCGAAACTCATGCTTCTTCATGGCCATAGCTCCTGCTGAAACATGGGCAGTACGGAAATCTTCTTTGGCCGATCCCATGTGACGATGTCGATAGGATAAGTGGCTGTGAAATTCTCCCACCATGATGCTGCGGGTCCATCAAGCTGATGTGCGGCAAAACGCACCTTTTCCGCATCCGTGCATCCTGAAGTGGTCAACTCCCTTCCTGTCTTGCGAAGCCAATCATCTGCAACTATCGGCTCGGTGCTACTGGAGAACACCCGCGGATTCAGTCTAAGGAAACGGGATAAGTGATCGACAGGTGGTGGAGGTGGTGGGTTGTTATTGTTGTTGTTGTTCCCCTGATTATGATTCTGGACTAGTAATTGCATCAATGCATTCTGCTGCTGGATCAACTGAGTGAGCTCCGGTGGAAAAGCAAATCCATTGTCACGTCTCGGAGGCATCTAAGGGTTTTAGAAAAGATGAGAAAATAGAATAGAATGAGGTCTAGAGAGAAAACACTACCCATATGCACATGAGACAAATGCAAACAAAATCACTTCAATCAATTCAAACAAGGGCATACCATGGTCTAACTATCATTACAAAAGTGCTCGGACTATACTAGATACATGCGGGAATACTACTACTATTGTGGTGGTCACCTAGAAAAACTGCTCCAATGAAGACTCCATGATATCAGCTCCAGCTTCATCAACATAGTCATCATCGCTATCGTCTGGGGTCTGAGTCGGTGTCGTCGATGATGATGTAGTTCTCTGGACAAGTGCAATCATCGTCTTCTCCTCCAGTCGCGGGGAATCCCATGAATACCTTCAGCTTCTTCTTCAGATCATCGTTCTTCTCCACGAGTGTTGCTATTTCCTCCTCATATCCATCGCGTGTAGCTTGAGTTCTTCCTCCAACTCTGTGACCTTGGCCATAGCCTTATTCAGATCTACCATGCCTGCGCACATCCAGTTCTCCTAGCGTCGAATGTGCTGGTTTAACTCCTGGATGAAAGCTGCAATTGATCTATCCTTCCTGGTACTGATCATCTCCCATTGATCATCTCGACGCCCACAAATCTGGTAGATAGTATCCTTGAGATCCTTGTGGTAAACTTCTCCAATACGTCCCATGGTGATGTGGGCTGCCATGCTCTTTCCTAGACTCCAGGTTGGTGCATCAAAGGAAAACTCTATGGGCTCAGTGACGGGCATGAACGTCCTTCCTGGAACTTGAACTTGAATCATCTAACACTCCTCTTCTGGTAGAGTGGCGATGTAGGTCCCGGTGAAACTTGGTACTCCGATGTTCAGGTACCTAGTGACTTCCTTCAAGTGGCGTCCAAAGGGTGTATCTGTTGGAAATATGCCCTAGAGCCAATAATAAAATGGTTATTATTATATTTCCTCGTTCATGATAATTGTCTTTTATTCATGCTATAATTGTGTTATCCAAAAATCGTAATACATGTGTGAATACATAGACCACAACATGTCCCTAGTAAGCCTCTAGTTGACTAGCTCGTTTATCAATAGATGGTGACGGTTTCCTGACCATGGACATTGGATGTCATTGATAACGGGATCACATCATTGGGAGAATGATGTGATGGACAAGACCCAATCCTAAGCATAGCACAAGATCATGTAGTTCGTTTGCTAGAGCTTTTCCAATGTCAAGTATCATTTCCTTAGACCATGAGATCGTGTAACTCCTGGATGCCGTAGGAGTGCTTGGGTGTACCAAACGTCACAACGTAACTGGGTGGCTATAAAGGTATACTACAGGTATCTCCGAAAGTGTCTGTTGGTTGACATGGATCGAGACTCGGATTTGTCACTCTGTATGACGGAGAGGTATCTCTGGGCCCGCTTGGTAATGCATCATCATAATGAGCTCAATGTGACCAAGTGTTTGGTCACGGGATCATGCATTACGGTATGAGTAAAGTGACTTGCCGATAACGAGATTGAACGAGGTATTGGGATACCGACGATCGAATCTCGGGCAAGTAACGTACCGATTGACAAAGGGAATTGTATACGGGATTACTTGAATCCTCGACATCGTGGTTCATTCGATGAGATCATCGTGGAACATGTGAGAGCCAACATGGGTATCCAGATCCGCTATTGGTTATTGGCCGGAGAGTCGTCTCGGTCATGTCTGCGTGTCTCCCGAACCCGTAGGGTCTACACACTTAAGGTTCGGTGATGCTAGGGTTGTAGAGATACTAGTATGCGGTAACCCGAAAGTTGTTCGGAGTCCTGGATGAGATCCTAGACGTCACAAGGAGTTCCGGAATGGTCCGGAGGTGAAGAATTGTATATAGGAAGTCTAGTTTCGGCCACCGGGAAAGTTTCGGGGATCACCGGTATTGTACCGGGGCCACCGGAAGGGTCCCGGGGGTCCACCGGGTGGAGCCACCTATCCCGGAGGGCCCCATGGGCTGAAGTGGGAGGGGAACCAACCCCTGGTGGGCTGGTGCGCCCCCCTTGGGCCTTCCCCTATGCCTAGGGTTGGAAACCCTAGGGGTGGGGGGCGCCCCACTTGAGGTTGGGGGCAAGTCTCCCCCCCTTGGCCGCCGCCCCCACTTGAGATGGGATCTCTAGGGGGACGGCGCCCCCCAAGGCCCCTATATAAAGAGGGGGGAGGGAGGCTATGCACCCCCTGCTCCTGGCGCCTCCCTCTCCCTCCGTAACACCTCTCCCTCTCGCTGAGCTTGGCGAAGCCCTACCGAGATCGCCGCTACTTCCACTACCACGCCGTCGTGCTGCTGGATCTCCATCAACCTCTCCCTCCCCCTTGCTGGATCAAGAAGGATAAGACGTCTTCCCCAACCGTACGTGTGTTGAACGCGGAGGTGCCGTCCGTTCGGCACTAGGATCTTCGGTGATTTGGATCACGACGAGTACGACTCCCTCAACCCCATTCTATTGAACGCTTCCGCGCGTGATCTACAAGGATATGTAGATGCACTCCTCTCTCTCGTTGCTAGATGACTCCATAGATTGATCTTGGTGAAGCGTAGAAAATTTTATTTTCTGCAACGTTCCCCAACAGTGGCATCATGAGCTAGGTCTATGCGTAGTTTCTATGCACGAGTAGAACACAATCTTGTTGTGGGCGTAGATATTGTCAATTTTCTTGCCACTACTAGTCTTATCTTGTTTCGCGGCATCGTGGGATGAAGCGGCCGGACCGACCTTACACGTGCGCTTACGTGAGATGTGTTCCACCGGTGACATGCACTAGTTGCATAAGGTGGCTAGCGGGTGTCTGTCTCTCCCACTTTAGTCGGATCGGATTCGATGAAAAGGGTCCTTATGAAGGGTAAATAGAAATTGGCATATCACGCCAGGTTTTACGAGGTAAGAAACGTTCTTGCTAGAACCCTATTGAAGCCACGTAAAAACATGCAACAACAATTAGAGGACGTCTAACTTGTTTTTGCAGCATATGCCTTGTGATGTGATATGGCCAAAAGGATGTGATGAATAAAATATATGTGATGTATGGGACTGATCATGTTCTTGTAATAGGAATCACGACTTGCATGTCGATGAGTATGACAGCTGGCAGGAGCCATAGGAGTTGTTTTTATTTTTTGTATGACCTGCGTGTCATTGAATAACGCCATGTAAATTACTTTACTTTATTGCTAAACACATTAGCCATAGAAGTAGAAGTAATCGTTGCCGTGACAACTTCATGAAGACACGATGATGGAGATCATGATGATGGAGATCATGGTGTCATGCCGGTGACGATGATGATCATGGCGCCCCGAAGATGGAGATAAAAAGGAGCAAAATGATATTGGCCATATCATGTCACTATTTGATTGCATGTGATGTTTATCATGTTTTGCTTCTTATTTGCTTAGTACGACTGTAGTAAATAAGATGATCCCTTATAATAATTTCAAGAAAGTGTTCCCCCTAACTGTGCGCCATTGCGAAAGTTCATTGTCTCGAAGCACCACGTGATGATCGGGTGTGATAGATTCTAACGTTCACATACAACGGGTGCAAGCCAGATTTACACATGCAAAACACTTAGGTTGACTTGACGAGCCTAGCATGTACGCACATGGCCTCGAACACAAGAGACCGAAAGGTCGAACATGAGTCGATGGAAGATACGATCAACATGGAGATGTTCACCGATGATGACTAGTCCGTCTCACGTGATGATCGGACACGGTCTAGTTGAGTCGGATCATGTATCACTTAGATGACTAGAGGGATGTCTAATCTGAGTGGGAGTTCATTAAATAATTTGATTAGATGAACTTAATTATCATGAACTTAGTCTAAAACCTTTGCAAAATGTCTTGTAGATCAAATGGCCAACGCTCATGTCAACCTCAACTTCAACGCGTTCCTAGAGAAAACCAAGCTGAAAGATGATGGCAGCAACTATACGGACTGGGTCCGGAACCTGAGGATCATCCTCATAGCTGCCAAGAAAGCATATGTCCTAGAAGGACCGCTAGGTGAAGCACCCATCCCAGAGAACCAAGACGTTATGAACGCTTGGCAGTCACGTGCTGATGATTACTCCCTCGTTCAGTGTGGCATGCTTTACAGCTTAGAACCGGGGCTCCAAAAGCGTTTTGAGCAACATGGAGCATATGAGATGTTCGAAGAGCTGAAAATGGTTTTCCAAGCTCATGCCCGGGTCAAGAGATATGAAGTCTCCGACAAGTTCTACAGTTGTAAGATGGAGGAAAATAGTTCTGTCAGTGAGCACATACTCAAAATGTCTGGATTGCACAACCGCTTGTCCCAGCTGGACATTAATCTCCCGGATGAGGCGGTCATTGACAGAATCCTTCAGTTGCTCCTACCTAGCTACAAGAGCTTTGTGATGAACTACAATATGCAGGGGATGGTGAAAACTATTCCTGAAGTATTTTCAATGCTGAAATCAGCGGAGGTGGAAATCAAAAAGGAACATCAAGTGTTGATGGTCAATAAAACCACTAGTTTCAAGAAAGGCAAGGGTAATAAGAACTTCAAGAAAGACGGCAAGGGAGTTGTCATGCCCGGTAAGCCAGTTGCTGGGAAGAAGCCAAAGAATGGACCCAAACTTGAGACTGGGTGCTTTTATTGCAAGGGAAAGGGACACTGGAAGCGGAACTGCCCCAAATACTTAGCAGACAAGAAGGCCGGCAACACTAAAGGTATATGTGATATACATGTAATTGATGTGTACCTTACCAGTACTCGTAGTAGCTCCTGGGTATTTGATACCGGTGCGGTTGCTCATATTTGTAACTCAAAACAGGAGTTGGAGAATAGGCGGAGACTGGCGAAGGACGAGGTGACGATGCGCGTCGGGAATGGTTCCAAGGTCGATGTGATCGCTGTCGGCACGCTACCTCTACATTTACCTACTGGATTAGTTTTAAACCTCAATAATTGTTATTTAGTGCCAGCTTTGAGCACGAACATTGTATCTGGATCTCGTTTAATACGAGATGGCTACTCATTTAAATCCGAGAATAATGGTTGTTCTATTTATATGAGAGATATGTTTTATGGTCATGCCCCGCTGGTCAATGGTTTATTCTTAATGAATCTCGAACGTGATGTTACAGATATTCATAGTGTGGATACCAAAAGATGTAAAGTTGATAACGATAGTCCCACGTACTTGTGGCATTGCCGCCTTGGTCACATTGGTGTCAAACACATGAAGAAGCTCCATGTAGATGGAATTTTGGAGTCTCTTGATTATGAATCATTTGACACATGCGAACCATGCCTTATGGGCAAAATGACCAAGACTCCGTTCTCCGGAACAATGGAGCGAGCAAACCAACTTATTGGAAATCATACATACCGATGTGTGCGGTCCAATGAGCGTTGAGGCTCGCGGAGGATATCGTTATGTTCTCACTCTCACTGACGACTTGAGTAGATATGGGTATGTCTACTTGATGAAACACAAGTCTGAGACCTTTGAAAAGTTCAAGGAATTTCAGAATGAGGTAGAGAATCAACGTGACCGAACGATAAAATTCTTATGATCAGATCGTGGGGGAGAATATTTAAGTCACGAATTTGGTACGCACTTAAGGAAATGTGGAATCGTTTCACAACTCACGCCGCCTGGAACACCTCAGTGTAACGGTGTGTCCGAACGTCGTAATCGCACTCTATTGGATATGGTGCGATCTATGATGTCACTCATCGATTTACCGCTATCATTTTGGGGATACGCTCTAGAGACAGCTACATTCACTTTAAATAGGGCACCGTCTAAATCCGTTGAGAGGGCACCGTCTAAATCCGTTGAGACGACACCGTATGAATTATGGTTTGGGAAGAAACCTAAGTTGTCATTTCTAAAATTTTGGGGATGCGATGCTTATGTCAAGAAACTTCAACCTGGAAAGCTCGAACCCAAGTCGGAAAAATGCGTCTTCATAGGATACCCTAAGGAAACCATTGGGTATACCTTCTACCACAGATCCGAAGGGCAAGATCTTTGTTGCCAAGAAGGGTCCTTTCTGGAGAAAGAGTTTCTCTCGAAAGAATTAAGTGGGAGGAAAGTGGAACTTGATGAAGTACTACCTCTTGAAACAGTAAGTAGCGCAGCTCGGGAAGATGTTCCTGTGGTGCCTGCACCGACTAGAAAGGAAATTAATGATGATGATCAAGGTATTTCGAATCAAGTTACTACTGAACTTCGTAGGTCCACAAGGACACGTTCCACACCAGAGTGGTATGGCAACCCTGTCCTGGAAATCATGTTGTTAGACAACGGTGAACCTTCGAACTATGAAGAAGCAATAGCGGGCCCAGATTCCAACAAATGGCTTGAAGCCATGCAATCCGAGATAGGATCCATGTATGAAAACAAAGTGTGGACTTTGACAGACTTGCCCGATGATCGGCGAGTGATAGAAAACAAATGGATCTTTAAGAGGAAGATGGACGCGGATGGTAATGTTACCATCTATAAAGCTCGACTTGTCGCTAAGGGTTATCGACAAGTTCAAGGGGTTGACTACGATGAGACTTTCTCTCCCGTAGCGAAGCTGAAGTCCGTCCGAATCATGTTAGCAATTGCCGCATACTATGATTATGAGATATGGCAAATGGACGTCAAAACGACATTCCTTAATGGCCATCTTAAGGAAGAACTGTATATGATGCAGCCGGAAGGTTTTGTCGATCCTAAGAATGCTAACAAGGTATGCAAGCTCCAGCGTTCAATCTATGGGCTAGTGCAAGCATCTCGGAGTTGGAACATTTGCTTTAATGAAATGATCAAAGCGTTTGGGTTTATGCAGACTTATGGAGAAGCCTGCGTTTACAAGAAAGTGAGTGGGAGCTCTGTAGCATTTCTCATATTATATGTAGATGACATACTTTTGATGGGAAATGATATAGAACTTTTGGACAGCATTAAGGCCTACTTGAATAAGTGTTTTTCAATGAAGGACCTTGGAGAAGCTGCTTACATATTAGGCATCAAGATCTATAGAGATAGATCGAGACGCCTCATAGGTCTTTCACAAAGCACATACCTTGATAAGATATTGAGAAGTTCAATATGGATCAGTCCAAGAAGGGTTCTTGCATCAGATTGCAAGGTGTGAAATTGAGCTCGCTCAATGTCCCACCACGGCGTAAGATAGAGAAAGATGAGTGTCGCCCCTATGCCTCAGCCATAGGGTCTATCATGTATGCCATGTTGTGTACTGACTGATGTAAACCTTGCCGTAAGTTTGGTAGGAAGGTACCAAAGTAATCCCGGCATGGAACACCGGACAGCGGTCAAGAATATCCTGAAGTACTGAAAAGGACTAAGGATATGTTTCTCATATATGGAGGTGACGAAGAGCTCGTCGTAAAGGGTTACGTCGACGCTATCTTCGACACAGATCTGGATGACTCTAAGTCACAAACCGGATATGTGTATATTTTGAATGGTGGGGCAGTAAGCTGGTGCAGTTGCAAGCAAAGCGTCGTGGCGGGATCTACATGTGAAGCGGAGTACATGGCAGCCTCGGAGGCAACGCATGAAGCAATCTGGGTGAAGGAGTTCATCACCGACCTAGGAGTCATACCCAATGCGTCGGGGCCGATCACACTCTTCTGTGACAACACTGGAGCTATTGCCCTTGCCAAGGAGCCAGGTTTCACAAGAAGACCAGGCACATCAAGCGTCGCTTCAACTCCATTCGTGAAAATGTTCAAGATGGAGACATAGATATTTGCAAAGTGCATACGGATCTGAATGTCACAGATCCGTTGACTAAACCTCTTCCGCAAGCAAAACATGATCAACACCAGAACTCTATGGGTGTTCGATTCATCACAATGTAACTAGATTATTGACTCTAGTGCAAGTGGGAGACTGTTGGAAATATACCCTAGAGGCAATAATAAAATGGTTATTATTATATTTCCTCGTTCATGATAATTGTCTTTTATTCATGCTATAATTGTGTTATCCGGAAATCGTAATACATGTGTGAATACACATACCACAACATGCCCCTAGTAAGCCTCTAGTTGACTAGCTCGTTTATCAATAGATGGTCACAGTTTCCTGACCATGGACATTGGATGTCATTGATAACGGGATCACATCATTGGGAGAATGATGTGATGGACAAGACCCAATCCTAAGCATAGCACAAGATCGTGTAGTTCGTTTGCTAGAGCTTTTCCAATGTCAAGTATCATTTCCTTAGACCATGAGACCGTAACTCCGGATGCCGAGGAGTGCTTTGGGTGTACCAAACGTCACAACGAATCGGGTGGCTATAAAGGTATACTACAGTATCTCCGAAAGTGTCTTGGGTTGACATGGATCGAGACTGATTTGTCACTCCGTGATGACGGAGAGGTATCTCTGGGCCCGCTTGGTAATGCATCATCATAATGAGCTCAATGTGACCAAGTGTTTGGTCACGGATCATGCATTACTGTATGCGAGTAAAGTGACTTGCCGCAGAACGAGATTGAACGAGGTATTGGGATACCGATGATCGAATCTCGGGCAAGTAACGTACCGATTGACAAAGGGAATTGTATACGGGATTACTTGAATCCTTGACATCGTGGTTCATTCGATGAGATCATCGTGGAACATGTGGGAGCCAACATGGGTATCCAGATCCCGCTGTTGGTTATTGGCCGAAGAGTCGTCTCGGTCATGTATGCGTGTCTCCCGAACCCGTAGGGTCTACACACTTAAGGTTCAGTGACGCTAGGGTTGTAGAGATACTAGTATACGGTAACCCGAAAGTTGTTCGGAGTCCCGGATGATATCCCGGACGTCACGAGGAGTTCCGAAATGGTCCGGAGGTGAAGAATTGTATATAGGAAGTCTAGTTTCGGCCACCGGGAAAGTTTCGGGGATCACCGGTATTGTACCGGGACCACCGGAAGGGTCCCGGGGGTCCACCGGGTGGGGCCACCTATCCCGGAGGGCCCCATGGGCTGAAGTGGGAGGGGAACCAGCCCCTGGTGGGCTGGTGCGCCCCCCTTGGGCCTCCTCATGCGCCTAGGGTTGGAAACCCTAGGGGGGCGCCCCACTTAACTTGGGGGGCAAGTCCCCCCCCCCCTTGGCCATCGCCCCCCTTGAGATGGGATCTCTAGGGGGCGGCGCCCCCAGGGCCCCTATATAAAGGGGGAAGGGAGGGCTGCGCACTCCCTGCTCCTGGCGCCTCCCTCTCCCTCCGTAACACTTCTCCTCTCGCCGAGCTTGGCGAAGCCTCGCCGAGATCGCCGCTTCCACCACCACGCCATCATCTCAGCTGGATCTCCATCAACCTCTCCTCCCCTTGCTAGATCAAGAAGGAGGAGACGCCTTCCCCAACCGCACGCTTGTTGAACACGGAGGTGCCGTCCGCTCGGCACTAGGATCTTCGGTGATTTGGATCACGACGAGTACGACTCCTCAACCCCGTTCTATTGAACGCTTCTGCGTGATCTACAAGGGTATGTAGATGCACTCCTCTCTCTCGTTGCTAGATGACTCCATAGATTGATCTTGGTGAAGCGTAGAAATTTTTTATTTTCTGCAACGTTCCCCAACAGTATCTTCATCCGGTTGCGTGAACTTGTTCCTTGCATCCGCCATCCTAAAAGAGTAGAAAAGATGAGGAGTCAGAAATGAGAAGAGTGAGTAGTGATCTAGGGCTTTTAACTTAGTGGTCGTGTCCTACAGTCAGCGTGTGCTCTGATACCATCTTGTAGCAACCAGACCTCAGACGGTCAAGTCTTTGTGCATCAGTGTCATCCCTGGATCAGTAATAATGACTGTCGGAGTAATGGGCCATGGGTAGGCTAACCCAGGACCCAAGATCTTTCAAGACATCGGGGCAGGCCGCGCCCCTCAGCCGAGTCCCAGCTAGGCGACCTTCGAGAAGGCCGAGTCCCAGCTGGCGACCTTCGAGAAGGCCGAGTCCCAGCGGGCGACCTTCGAGAAGGCCGAGTCCCAGCTGGCGACCTTCGAAGAAGCAGAGTCCTCAGATGGCGACTCTGAAACAAGCCGACTCCGGGCTTGCGACCTCTCAAGGGGCCGACTATGAGAGTCGGCCCGCGACCTTGCACGACGACCGATGCGGGGTACAGCCCCATCGTGGCTGTCCCCTCGGACCCACGAAAGGAAGGCATGGCTACAGTGAGCCGCGTCGCCAGGAGATCTCCGGTGAGGCGCGGCACTGTTGCCATGCCTCCCTTAACCTCAGCCACAGTGCACAAGGCACTGTGCCCACGACGGCGGCGCGTACGGCCCAGAGATCGCGGGCCCCTGTCAGTGAGATAGAAGAAGATGACCGAAGAGTCCGAAGACGGCCCTACGGGAGTCGGCCTCCCCAGAGTCGGCCGCCTCCCAGCCAGGGCCCCACAAGCCATAAACCAGATTGGACGGGGAGTGGCGACAGTGATCGCCTGACAGACGGTGGCACTGTTCCCACGACCCCATGACCGAGCTCGTCATCGAAGCGCCAAGACAAGATGTTCGCTGTCCATGAGACCCGCCAATCGGCGGGCCCTGTATAAGGCAGGGGGGACTACAAGCAAGAGAGATCACGATCAGGGCCACGCCAACAGACAGTTGCCAGTACTTTGGTAGGCCTATATAAACCCCCGGGCACCCATGCAAAGGGTTCGCCCTAGACAAAGTTTAGACACATAGAAAGAGGGAAAGAGCCAGCCTTGCTCCTCCCTCGCCTCAAACAGCTCGAGGAGCACCTTGTACTATCACCCCATAGTGATCATGCGGAGACCCCGCAGCAGCAGAGAGGGTGTTATCTCCTCGAGAGCCCCGGCTGGGTAAGATTCGCGGCGTGCATGTCTTCGCCTCATCCTGCTTTCTGTGCACCGCGACGCTCTACTCGCCCCACCATGATAAGCCACCTGCTGGCATATGTCGATCCAACCCCGACATTTGGCGCCCACCGTGGGCGAGGTGCACCGTCGTCCGGAGATCTGTTCGACGGAACCTCTTCCTCCTGGCGAAGCGCAGCCAGCCCGGCTTGCCGAGGGAGTTCAGACGACGATCAAGCGCGGGCGCCGGCCACCAAGAGCGAAGCGGCCTCGCCAACTCATCGTGAGGTGCGATCTCGACGAGCCTGCACCGAAGCGCAGCGGGTGGCCCCGAACCTTCTCGGGCCTCCTTGACCAACTTCAAGTCGCCGGGCGAGCCTGGCCAGACTTGGAGACCGAGGCTCCTCCGACCCGATGCTGGTCGACTCGACGCCAGATCGCTTGATATCTTCCCCACCAACGTGGTGGTTTACGACGAGCCGCTTCCGTACGAGGAGAGCGGCGGAAGCGCCGTCACGGAGGTGTTTGTCATCGGCCACGGCGAGCACTCCGCGAAAAGGTCCAGACCCGCTGCTGCGCGCCTCGCAGACATCGCCCGCGCCATCCTGCAGGACGCGGACGCAGATGTTGGAAGAACGCCGCCTTCGATCATTGAAGGCGCTAAGAAGCGGCAAGCATGAGACGCTTGTCCGGCGCATACCAGCGAGATGGACCGTGGCAGTAGGCGGCTCGCCGCCCCGACCGGGCCGAGCCGCCTCGGTGTGGTCCGAGAGCGCGCAGCTATCGCCGATCTGTTCGAGCGGCGCCCGTGTCGCCACCCTGCGGAGAATATCCGCGCCCAAGCGGCGACCAAAGAGCTAAGGAACTCGATGGCGAAGAGCGCTGTAATGACGGAGCGAGTCCAGCAGCTCCTCGGCGCGTTGCTGCGCCTTGAAGCAGCAGGCGGCACCGACGCGCAGCAGCAGCAGAATGACGACTTACCCTCGCCGAGATCAAGGCGCGACCTCCGGACGCCGATCGCGGGGTCCGCGGGAGGAAAGAGAAGGAGCCGGCTGCGAGCCACAGCCGGACTCGCATCTCCATCGAGCGCGACCAAGATGGCCGCCCAGAGCAATGGAGCGGCGAGACGATTATCCGCCTCCCCGCCCAAGAGAACGGCGAGTCTCTCCGCCACTGTTGAGCATCCGACTCTGAGGTCGCCTTGGCCGCCGAGAGGAGTCGGAGAGAACGATGCCCGCCACCGGATCGATCGACTCCACAGATCCTCGGCGCTTAGAAGAAGAAGATGAGCTGGTCCGCTTTGCTTCGGCCCCGTGATCGAGACGAGCCTTTCCCCAAAGGGTTCACGCCCTCGAGATACGCCCAAGTACACCGCCCGTGAAGCCGGAGGATTGGTTGATAGACTACTCCACAGCCGCTGAACATCGCCAACGGCAACAAGCGGGTTGCCGAAAATATGTTCCCCTCATGCTCCAAGGCACGGCTCGACATGGCTGAACAGCTCAAGCCCTGCAAAGATCAACAGCTGGGTCGACTTCACCAAGCCTTCATCCGCAACTTCACCAAAGATGTACAAGCGACCTCCCAAGCCGCACTAGCTCTCCCAGGCGTGCAAGGCCCCGAAGAATCGACGCGACTATCTCACGCTACCGGGCGAACTCCAAACTCCTGCGAGGGCGTGCACGAGGTGCAGCCATTGAGTACTTTACGGCCGGATGCCGAGAGGGCACCTCCTCAAGCACAAGCTCCTCTACGACGAGCCCAAAACCTCGATTTAACCGCTAATCATAGCGCATAAGCACGCCACGGCCGACTCCTCTATGAAGACGGAGATCCAAGTCAACGCGGGCAAAGTGACTCCCGTGCTCCCGTAACCCCGGCCGAGACGCTGGCGGCATGACAAGAATGTAATGACAACAAGCGCAAAGCCCCCCAGCCGACTTCCAACAGTCGGCAAGTCGCGGCGGTAGAAGATCAACAACCGGAGGGGCAGCCTCCGGCCAAGCGGCAGAAGGGCGGCAAGTCCAATTGGTTGCCTGCCTTCTCTTATGAGCAGACTCTGGATGGTCCTTGCAAGTTTCACAGCGGCGCGAAGCCGCCAAACCACACCACCGTAGTGCCACCGCTCGTCAGATCGCCAAGGGGACGGCCTCGCCCCTCCGCCGCCGCTGCCGCCGCCGCCTCCGCCGCCTCCCGCCGGCGGCTCGCCAATGGGCGCAGCTTCAAGACGAAGTTCCCGTAAGAGCACGGAGCATACGAGTGTTCACCGACCGGCAGATGATCGGCGCGAAAGCGCCAACAAAAAAGAAGAAGAACAAGCAGTGGCGGATGTGCATCGACTACACCAGCCTCAACAAAGCCTGCCCGAAGGACCCGTTTGCTCTACCAAGGATCGATTAGGTGATAGACTCCACAGCCGGATGCGAGCTGTTGAGCTTCTTGGATGCATACTCAGGATATCACCAGATCAAGCTGAATCCAGCAGACAGACTGAAGACCGCATTCATCACGCCGTTTGGAGCCTTCTGCTACCTGACGATGACGTTCGGCTTGAGGAATGCCAGCGCCACCTTTCAGCGTTGCATGCAGAAGTGCCTCCTCAAGCAACTCGGCAGGAACGCCCATGTTTATGTAGATGATGTGGTGGTAAAGACAGAGAAGCATGGGACGCTGCTAGAAGATCTCAAAGAGACCTTTGAGAATCTGCGCCGATTCCAGATCAAGCTCAATCCAGAGAAATGCGTGTTCGGAGTCCCACCGCCAGCTCCTTGGTTTTCTGGTCTCCGAACGCGGCATAGAGTGCAACCCTGTGAAGATCAAGGCCATTGAGAGGATGGAGGTACCCAGCCGATCGTTGATGTGCGTGAAGTTCACCGGCCGCTTAGCTTCAATAAGCCGATTCATCACCAAATGGGCGAGAAAGCTCGCCATTGTATCAATTGATGAAGAAGACCACTTTTTGAGTGGAACCACAAGGCGACGAGGCATTTCTCCAATCAAGAAGATGTCTGGCTACTCCGTGGCCGGGCGGCTCCGACTCCCAAAGAGCCCATGTTTTATACATCGCCGCCACCACCGGGTAGTCAAGACAGCTTATTGTAGTCGAGCGCAAGGAGGAAGGCAAGGCACTCCCGTCCAGAGACCAAGATATTACCCGAGCGAGGTAATCGTCGACCTCCAAGCGGAACTACCTCACTACCGGAAGATGTGCTACGGCGCATTTTGCCGCCAAGAAGTCAAGCCCTACTTTCAAGAGCATCCTATCACCGTGGTCCGCACCGCCCACTCGCCGAGATCATCGGAAGTCGAGATGCTTCCGGTCGAGTGGCCAAGTGGGCTATCGATCTAGCTCCCTACACCATCTACTACCAACCTCGCGACCGCCATCAAGTCGCAGCGCTAGCCGACTTCCTCGCCGACCGGGCCGAGACTCAATACTTGCCGCATACCGACTCTACTCATTGGCGATCGATTTCGACGGCTCCAAGATGCGCCCGCCTCGGGCCAAGCGCCGCCCTCACCTCCCCAAGGGCGACAAGCTCAAATACGTGCTGCAAATCCACTTCGCCGCTTCCAACAACGCCGCCCGAACGGCGCTCATCCACGGGCTCGCTGTTAAAGAACTCGCATTCGCCAATCACTGTGCTATGGCGACTCCGACTTGGTGGTTCAGCAATCGTCCGGCGATCGACGCCAAAGACGCAAACATGGCAAGCTACCGCTTGGTGCAGCAACTCAGCGGATATTTTGAAGGATGCGAATTCCTCCACGCATCAAGAAACGATAACGATCAAGCAGATGCACCGCGCGCGAAGTCGGCTCCACTCGCCAGCGATACCTTCGGCGTCGCCCTTCAGCCTCCTCAAGCCGCCTATCAAGCCTTCACCAGAATCCGACTCCATTTTCGTGCGGCTCCCCAGAGATAGTCGGATCCGACTCAAGACCCCAAAGAAGCGACCTCAAGAAAGCCACAGTCGGCCCAGGATCGCGCCACGGCCCGGGATCGCGCCCGGCCGGGATCAAGGCTGCGTCGGTCGGGGGATCGCACCACTGCCGGCCTGGGACTTCAGAGCTCGACTGGGATCTGCGCCAATCGGCCGGAAGCTGCCCTATCGCCTCGAGATTCCTCAATTCAGCAAGCGGCAGAGATCCAACCCACCGCCTCCCAGCCCAGCCGCCTTTGTCCAAGTCAGAGTGGCGTTGAAGAGATAGCAGCACCTTCATGGGTGCAGCCCATCCTCAAGTTCCTAGTAAACAAGGAGTTACCGCAGACGAGACTGCTCGGCGAGTACAACGCCGAGCGGCAGCCTACACCATAGTCAACAGAGAGTTAGTCGACGCAGCACACTGTGTCCACCAAATACAGAGAATCGAGCAAGGCCAAGCGATCCTCGAGACATCCATCGGCGAGTGTGGCCACCACGCTGCCTCGAGGGCGCTGTGGCCAAAGCTTTCCCAAGACGGTTTCTTTTGGCCGACCGCCTCGAAGAAGCTAAAGAACTAGTCAAGAAGTGCAGGTGCTGTGTTCTCGCTCCAAGCCCCTTCACCGGCTTCGCTTAAACACAATCCCCATCGCCTGCCCTTCGCAGCTTTGGGGCCCGACATGGTGGGACTTTTCAAGACGGCCCGAGGCGGCCTAACTCATTTGCTTGTCGCAGCGGACAAGTTCGCCAAGTGGGTAGAAGCAAAGCCCATCAAAAATTAAACGGGCCCACAAAGAAGTGACCTTCATTGCCGACATCACAAGGCGGTACGGCATACCGCACAGATCATCACGCATAACGGCACCAATTTCGCCAAAGGCGCTTTGGCTCGCTTTCGCGCGACGCAGGGCATCCGATCCGACCTAGCGCCCGCTGCCCATCCGCATCAAACGGCCAGTGGAACGAGCCAACGGCTCATCCTCGTCCGCATCAAGCCTCGATTGGTCGAACCACTAGAGCGCCGCCGGCTGTTGGGTGGAAGAGCTGCCGCCGCCTTCGAGTCTGCGCGACAACCCCGAACAGGTCAACCGGCTTTACGCCGTTCTTCCTCGCTTCACGGTGCCGGTTGCTATCCCGACGGATATACAATTCGACTCTCCGCGAGTCTCTATGTACACCAAGAGGAGGTCAAGAAGACGCTAAGACGGCGCCGACTGCCGAAGAGGGCCGATTGTTGGCACTCGATCGGTCCGCATCTACCAGCAGAGTCTGCGCCGATACTACAACCGCAAGGTCAAGCCAAGATCATTCCAAGAGGGCGACCTTGTGCTCCGCTGATTCAGAGAACAGCCGCCAGCCAAGTTGTCGGCGCTTTGGGAAGGTCCTTCATCATCGCAAGGTGCTAGGAACGATGCCTACTACTTAATCGACGCCGAAGCCTCGAGCACGCAAGAGGGACGACTCGGCAAAGAAACAGAGCGCCAGGAACGCAAATCTTCTTCAAGATTTTACAGCTTGATGCAAGATGTATCACGCTACCCCTTTTTGTATTAAGTACTAAGACCTTAGGCCCCGAGACGAGCTCGGGACCGCTTTTTGATTATCTCAGTATGATATGGATCACGCTCCAAAATGCTTTCTCCTTTTTATCATATCGTTCGCACCGGTCCGACTAGTCGGCCCGGGGACTCGCCGCCTTGTGCTATGAAATGCTCCCTAAGGTCAGACAAGTAATGTGCTGTGCTCAAAGCCGTCTCCTACGGAAAGCCGCAGCTCGCAGAGCGACTGTCGGTAAAGTGGGGGGCGGAAAGAGCGAGCGCACACATGAAAAACGGCTAAGGACTTAAGAGCTACGCATAGCCCAAGTCGGCTCCCGCTTCTCATCGAAATGACTCATGAAAGGCGGCTCATAGTTTCAATCTTTATCAAAGACGGCCGACTTTCGAGAGTCGGCCTGTCGATCTCCAGCCAAACTTGATACGGCGTTCTAAATGACTAAGTACTTGCCTCCCTAAAGTAGCTGAGCGCTTGACCCGGCGGCAGTCCGTAGAGCGGCTGCCCAGTCGGCAAGGCGGCAACCGAAGGAAGGCGGCAAAGGAAAAAAGTCTAAAGAGCCAAAGCAAGGAAAGGCGGAAATTTGATAAATATTTACATAAGGCCCTTGGCCGAATACACCCCGCGGGTGGAATTGTTTGAAACTGACAAGTTTTTCAAGGAAAAAGATAGTAGAGCCGGCACTTAGGGGCGGCCTCCGGAGCCGGAGGGCCGGAGGCGGCGCGTGTCGGACGTCGGGCAGTCGGTTGGGCGGTTCGCTTGGTCGCCACGACGGCCGCCTCGTCCTTCCGAGGCTCGTTCTTTGGAGGCACGATCAGCCGAGGCTGGCCGCCGCTTGTTTCCGCGCCTCCTCCTCGCCTCCGCCCTCCGACTCGCCTCCCTCGGTCTTGAGCCGATCACCTCCGCCGAGTCCTCCTCGTACTCGGTGCATCCCAACCACTCAAGGAACCTCCTCGCCGCCGGGCGTCCGCTCGCACAAAGACACTGGTGTCCGTGTACTCGGCGATGGCCGCCAGACGCCGACAAGGGCGCCTTCCACGCCCCTAACTCGCTCGGGCCTCGACCGAACGCTGCCAGCGGTCCAGTCCAGCCTGTGGTACCACCCTTGACGAACTCGGTGGCCCGGCGTTCGCACGGGCCGAGGAGCCCTCCAAGCTTCGGCGACCGACGGCGACCTCCAATACCGGCCGTCCGATCAGCGGTGCGAAGAGTCGGCACCTCCGCCATGTAGGCGGCAACGACTTGGGCGCCGGCGCGTTGAATACGACGCATCAAACGGTGAGCAGGACGAAGGCGAGCCCCGATGCTCAAGAGCTGCTCGTCAATGGTTCGGGGGGCGTTGGCGGCAATCACTTTGCCCTGCGCCCTCCGCTCCTCCCGATCTACCTCGATGTCCAGAGGGACGGCCTGCGAGTGGCCGGGGAAGAAGTCTGCCAAAGACAAGAAAAGGAGACAGTCAGAAAAACCAGAAGACAGTTCGGCACAGAGTCGAAAGACCAAAGAAGAGAAGCCAGGAGTTACCATCAACGATGTCCTCGAGCTCGTGATAGCCGGAGGTCAGCATAGCCTCACGGTCGGTCCAGGCGGCCCGCTCCATCGCGAACTCAGCTAGGAGGGCCTCTTCCCGCGACTTGGCGTCCTCCTGCGCTCTCCGGCAGGTCCTTCGCTGCCGGCCAGCTGCGCCAAAGAAGTCGCGCTCTCGGACGAGCTTGTCGTGACTCCTCCTCCTTAGCGCGACGGGCGGTGTTGGCCTCGCCAGCTGCTCTCAAGGGCGGCATTGGCGCCAAGATCAAGAAAACAAAGCATCGCCAACAAGAAAGGTCGCTGGAGATCCGCCCGATCGCACAGCAGCATCGGCCCAATCTCGGGATTACAGCCATGGCGCTTAGCACGCCCAGCGGAGAAGAAAGAAGGAAGGTCGCCGGGAGATCCGCCCGACCGCCAAGAGGTCGGCCGAATCTCGGGATTACAGCCTGGGTGCGCCAGCGCGCCTGCAAGAAGGAAGAATTGACTCACCTCGACTTTCCGCCAGTCGGTGGTCCGCTTCTCAGCTCCTCAACATTGCGGTTGAAAGCGGTAGCACGGAGGTTGTGGTACTCCTGCAAGGCCGGCAAAGCAAAGTCAGCCTTCGAGTCATAGAAGGAGTTCTGAGCCGCCGCTCAGCAGCCGACTCAACTCGGGATTACACTCAGCAGGGTCTTGCTGGGCGCCTCTCACGTAAAAAGACAAGAGACCAAAAAGGAAAAACAAAGCATACCGGACGGAGGACCGCGCAGGCCGATGCGCCTTGGTGTAGAGTTGAGGGCGCGCCTTCTTTGCGCAACTTGGACCGAACGCCCGAAGCGCCGTTCAGCGGGCGGTGCCGCTTTCCGTGCACCCAGCCGGTGGGCGCAGATCGAGGCTCAAGATCTGTGTTCGCCATGTCGGGCGACGCTGCCTCTCCGAGCCATGGGCGCTGAGCTTCGCCCTCTCGACCCGGCGGCGTGTCGGCACGGCAACTCGAGAAGCAGCTGCGTTGTCGGCATCGCCCGCAGCCGGGCGGATCTCGCGGGTCCACTGGCTGCTTGCCGGGCGGCTCAAGACGGAGGCGGTGGAGGTGGCGGAGGTGGCGCGTGGGTGTCCGAGCCCGAGGCGTCGCCACCATCCTCCGCGAGGGTTTGCGGTGCCGACCTCCCGGTCTGCCCTGTGAATTGGGGCGGCGGCGCCGACGACAATGAGGGACGAGCATCGCCGGCCGGGCGATTTAACGGCCTCTCAAGATCCTCGCCGCGCGGCGCGCCACGGCCTCCTCCAGATGCACTGGCGTTGGCGGCCGCCTTCTCGGCCTGCGCCTTCTCCAGCGGTCGGCCTCCTCCTCCTCGGCTTCTCCCGCTGCCGTGCCGTCCGCCTCCCGAGGTCGGCGGCAGGGTCAACCCGCCACAGACAGGACGCCGCCTGACCCCATGACGGAGGGCACGGCGGCTCTCTCAAGGGAAAGGGGGGCGCTGGAGAAGAAGGGGGGAAAGTTAGAAAGATTCAAGCAAAAGTCAGAAAAGAAACAAAGGGTAAGAGACTTACGAAGAAACAAGTGGCAGCCTTTTCACTTCCTTCCGAAGCGGTTGGCCTTGCGCCGCCTCCTCCCGCTGGTCGCGCGGCGGTCCCCCTGGCTTTTTCGACCTGCCGCGGGCGATTTCGCCCGGCGTGACGCTTTTTACGCCCGGCCTGGTTGAGGGGGCTCTCGGTTGACGGCGGGACGACTTCGCGTCGATGTCGCCGCGGGCGATCGCCCGACGGTCCGAGGTCGCCGTTTTCTTCCTCTCCGCCGCCTTGGCGTCGGCCTCAGCGCCACGACCCCCAAGTCGGGTCGTTGATGTCGCCGACCTCGCGGTCGAGGACGATTTCACGCTGCTCTTCGAGGCGCCGCAGCAGCGCCGTGAGAGGGTTCTGCTCAAAGATGCCAACAAGATCGAGCTTGAAGTCGGATGCAAGCGAGATCGAAATACAGACGGAAAAAACTTACCATCGGGCGGAGGGTTGTCACGCGAGTACGGCTCCTTGCGAACCGCCACTCATCCGTGAACTTGCAATGGCGATGAGGTTCACCATGTTCGCCACTTCTCCACGCTGCATGTCCTGGTGCACAGCCGCTTGATCGTGTCGGCCGCTCATCCGATGATGAGGTGGGGCCGCCTTGGAGCGAAGTACCGTGCGCCACGGCGGCGGCAGAGATCGGAGGCGACGAGCCCTCCGATCGCGTCATGACTCGGAGGCGTGCCACGGCGCCGACCGGAGGTCGAAAGCGACTTCGACCGATGGGACCAGCTAGGCGGCGGCCACCAACCGCTCGGGGTTGAAGGGCGGCAAGTTGACCCAGTCGCCGTTGGTGGAGACGTTCTTCACGTAGAAGTACGTCTTCTGCCACATCTTCACCGACTTCACCAGCGGGATGGGCGGAAAGGGGTTGTCGGCCGTCGTGCGCCAAGGTCGCGATGTAGGTGCCGCCATACGGGCGCGTGCGGCAGCCTGAGTGCCGAGCTCAAGAGAAGAACTCCCCACAGCTCGAGGGTGGGGAGAACGCCGATGTAGCCCTCGCACAGGTGGCGGGCGAGAGAAGCACCACCGCGTGGGGGTGAGGGTGAGCGGCTGCAAGCTATACAACTCGAGGAACGAGCGGAGGAACCCGCCGCCGGAGCCCCATCCAGCGCATGAGATGCGAGCGAAGATGACCCGCTTCGCCCGCGCCGGCGCTGGCCGGATCTCTCACGGGCGCAGGACGGGCTTGCACCAAATCAAGGCTTCGGAGGCGGCGGGTTCGGCGAAGGAACTCGATGTCCTCTGCATCCACGTCCGAGCCATCCCATTCGCCGGAGCGCGAGGCGGGGCGCGGCGGAAGAAGAGCTCATCGTCGGCGAGGAAGAAAGTGACGGAGCGGGCGAAGGAAGAAGAAAGGCAAGAGAGCGGGAGGAGGCGCGTGCTATGCGCCGCCGCCCTCTCGCTTATTTATAGCCCAATGGCTGAGAAGCCGAGGGGCGACGGGGATTAACTTCGCCACGACCCCACGACGCCCACGATTAACTCCCCACGGTTATCGCCCGCAGAACCACGTGGATGCCAACCGCCTCGGCGCAGCGGATCCGCCGGAGCCGAGGCGCGTAATGGCGGGCCCCACCGGCGCCCGCCCCGCCACGCTGCGGGGCAGGCAGGCTATCGCCTCCACGTGGAGTCACGCGATAGGACCGCCTCATAGATGGCGAGGAAGCGAGCCGACACGCCGCGGTTTCCGCCACGACTTGCGAGTGGCGGCCCCGACGGGCCAGCCGACTCCAATGAGGCGGCCGAAGATGCAGCAATTAATCTCGAGTCGGCACCGCAGAGACAGAATCGCCGAAGCCCCACGAGGCGGCGCCCACTGGCTTCGCCACTGGGACTACTGTTGAGTAATGGGCCATGGGTAGGCTGACCCAGACCCAAGATCTTTAAAGACATCGGGCAGGCCGCCCCCACCGAGTCCCAGCTAGGCGACCTTTGAGAAGGCCGAGTCCCACTGGCGACCTTCGAGAAGGCCGAGTCCCAATGGCGACCTTCGGGAAGGCCGAGTCCCACTGGCGACCTTCAAGAAGCAGAGTCCTCGATGGCGACTCAAACAAGCCGACCGGGCTTATGACCTCTCAAGGGGCCGACTATGAGAGTCGGCCCGCGACCTGCACGACGACCGATGCGGGTACAGCCCCATCGTGGCTGTCCCCTCGACCCACGAAAGGAAGGCATGGCTACAATGAGCAGCGCCGCCAGAGATCTCCGGTGAGGCGCGGCACTGCTGCCATGCCTCCTTAACCTCACCACAAAGGCACAAGGCATCGTGCCCACGACGGCGCGCCAGACGCCCAGAGATCGCCGGCCCCTGTCGCTGAGATAGAAGAAGATGACCGAAGAGTTCAAGACGGCCCACGGAGTCGGCCTCCCAGTCGGCCGCCTCCCCAGGCCCCACAAGCCATAAACCAGATTGACGGGAGTGGCGACAAGTGATCGCTGACAGACGGCGGCACTGCTCCCACGACCCCATGACCGAGCTCGTCATTAGAAGCGCCAGACAGTTGGTCTGCTGTCCATGGGACCCGCCAACAAGGGCCCTGTATAGCGGCAGGGGGGACGGCTGCAGAGAGATCACGGATCAGGGCCACGCCCGATCAGATTATCGTTGTACCCTGGGTAGGCCTATATAAACCCCCCGGGCACCCATGCAAAGGGTTCGCCCTAGACAGGTTTAGACACATAGAAAGAGGGAAAGAGCCAGCCTTGCTCCTCCTCGCCTCAAACAGCTCGAGGAGCACCTTGTACTATCACCCCATAGTGATCATGCGGAGACCCCAGCAGCAGCAGAGGGGTGTTATCTCCTGAGAGCCCCGGTGGGTAAGATTCGCCATGCATGTTCGCCATCCTGCTTTCTGTGCACCGCGACGCTTCTACTCGCCCCCACCATGATAAGCCACCCGTTGGCATATGTCGCATCCAACCCCCGACACTGACACGCACAATACTCGAAGGATTTATAACAGAGTAGCAAGCACACACTTATTACATCGAATGTCTCAAAAGAGAACTTATTACAATAAATATGGCTTAAGGCCATCTAATAACGATAACAGCGGAAGGCTTGGAAGATAAGTGAGTCCATTAACTCCAACAGCATCACTGAGTATAGAACCACGACCTAAGGCACCTTACTCGTCGTCTAAAAAGTCTGCAACATGAACGTTGCAACCCGAAAACGGGTCAGCACATGGAATATGCCGACAATGTAACACATAGAGAGTAATGAACAGAAATATGCTATACTACATGCATATATGGCTGGTGGAAATCTCTATGGTTACAGTTTTGCATAAAGCCAATTTTTCCCCACTGCAAAGGAATAAATTTTATTTAACTAACATGGTCATTGTTAAACATTGAGAAGATAGACACCCTCTCAATCCCAAATAAACAACATCATTAAACCCAACAAAATTAATTAAAGTAACATGATGAGATTCACATGATAATCCAAGTACTAGATACTCAAAGCGTCCATAACCAGGGACACAACTAACCATGATTAGTTTATACACTCTGCAGAGGTTTGCGCACTTTTCCCCACAAGACTCGATCTCCTCCGTTGGATTTCTTGCACTACATGGTGTTTGAGAAATGGATGACCGAGACATAGTCTTTCAGAAGCGTTTGCACCTTACGATCGGGTAGACAGTACCAACCTACATCCCCTATGTAACGCCCCGAGACCGACGCTCCAGAAGACTTCCAGCTATTCCGAGTTTTGCTGTGTGTTTTATTTGCTTGTTGCATTGCATCATGTCATCTTTTGCATTGCATCATGCCATCATGTCTTTTAATTTTTAAAACCTCAACTAAATAAATGGCATGGATCTTTGATCCATTTAAATCGAGGGATATTCACATGGTGATTTCTCTTTATAACATATCCTCTCGATATTTAGAGAGCTACTATAAAATATTCCATTAGCTTGGAATTAACCGTAACACACTTGCAAAATTCCCATGCCCTTTCTACTTCAAGTTTGGTCCCCAAACTTTGCCAATATTTCTTTTCCCATTTATCGAGGCTCCTCTAAAATTCTCAACATTTTTGGGCCTTCCAAACTTCCACTTCCTATTCACCCATTTGAATTAAATTCAAATGTTTTTGAATCTAAACCTTGCATCCATGCCCACTCCTATTTTCTTGGATTAAACTCATTTTTCTGAGTCTGAGAAAATTAACTCCTTTCCCAAATTGCTTCTCTAACATCTTGTTTTCTCTCCTTTTCTTTCCTTCTATTATTTCTCCTCTGTTTTTGGAAGAGAATTAGAGATAGAGAGAGAGAAGGAGCCCTGCAGCCCAAAGAGCCCACACCACCCAAAGCCGGCCTCCAAGGCCCATTTGCCCCTGGAGGTCCAACCGCAACCTACCTAACCCTAGCCGATCGAGACCCCTGCCCGATCCCCCCTCTCCCTCGTCTCCTCCCTCGCGCCGTCACCCGCATCTTCCCACGATGACCCGATCGCTCCCCTGCTCCCTTCCCTTGCGCTGCAACTCACCTCGCTCCCGTGGCCATTCCCCTCGATCCCCTCCTTCCTCCTAACGCCGCCGTAGAGAGAGGGCAGTGCCGCGCCCTCGTCCCGATCCCCATCTACGCTCACCCCCTCTCCTCCCTCACGCACATCCCATCGCTCCAGGGAGAGGAGCTCCTCGCGCCACGCCCTCGTCCCATCCCCTCGGTCTCCTCATCGTCGCCTGCATCCGCCGCCAGACACCGCAGTTCCAGGCCGCTGCCGCGCCATCCTTCCTCCCACGCCGAAGTCCGCCGCCTCCCTGCTCGAGCGCGCCCGCACCCGATCTGCTCGAGCACGACCCCGCAGCCTACGCACCTCCGCCGGCCTCAGCCTCCCGCGATCGCGCCTCCCTGCTTCGTCCGCCCACGAGCACCACCACCTTCCCCGCGCCTCGCCTTCGACCTTGTCCGTCGGAGCCACGCCTCCCGGTGCCCGCAGCTGCGTCGCCGGTCTTCCTCCTTGATGCTGCCGCCTCGAGCCTCCCCATGCCGCGAGAGACTGCCGTGCTGTTCTGCCGCTGCCGCTGCAAGTCCCGCCGAAACCAGCCCTCGATCGCGCCCATGTTGTTGTTGACGCCAAGTTCAATGGTCACCGAGCGTGGATTCACCAAGTACCCCACCGGCAAGACCACAAGGATGCTCGGACGACTACGGACCGAAACGCCAAGTACCAGGAACACCAAGGCCATCTTCGAGATTTCCGCCAAGTACCACTCATGTCGGCAAGACTCGCAAGTCGGACTCGAACGATCGACGCCTCTCGACCGTGTACAACTACCGTCGCTCAAGACGTTGAGTCATCAAGTACCTCTCCGAACGAACGTGTACCACTACTTCCACTACGACCATCGCGAAGAACAACTACTTCCACTACCGCCGCCACGTGAACAACTACTTCCTCTACCGACGCCGTGTACAACTACTTCCACTACATCACGAGAACGACTACTTCCCTCTCTTTAAACGCGAACCGCCCCATTTGAACGCTTCAAGGTATAACCCGAGACGACCGTGATGAGATGCCCTTGCATGTATGAGATGTACCTTATGTTTGCACCATGTCCGAAGTTGCCTTTGCGCTGCCTCGCTTGCCATGCCGCCGTCCGTGGGAACCCGAAATCCGGGAGCACCCCACCATCCTTGCATGACACGCTCACGCCCACTTCTTTTGCACCGGTATCTCCGTGAGCTACCGGAACCGATATGTTGCCGTGGCATCATTTTCGGATATGTTGCCGTGGCACCATTTCCTTTTCGCCGCCGTGGCACCCTTTTCGTTTCGCCGCCGTGGCACCCTTTCTGTTCCGCCATGGTGACCCAAATGCTTCATAACATGCTCATGTCAACATTTTCATAAAATTGCATAAAACTTGCATATGTCATCCGCATCATGATAACAACATTTAAATGTTCAAAATTGTTGTTGCATTAAATTGCTAAATAACGTGGGGATTTTCCGGAAGTGTTGTTTGTTGTTCCGGCCTCATTTAAACTTGCCTAAATAGGTAGTTTAATTATGCTTCACCTCTTGCTATGTTAACCAACATTTAATCTTGTCTTGTTCATAGCCGAGAGAGAACTAAATAATTGATGTGGTGTTTATTAATATGCAACTCCGCTGCATATTGAGCTCCACTTAACTTGTAGTGTTGTTTGTGCATATTGCCATGCCATGCCTCATTAAACCGGACATGCATCATACTTGTTTATGATCATGCCATGTTTATGTGATGGTTGTTTACTATGTTGTTGGTTTCTTTCCGGTTGCTTCTCTCGTTAGCTTTGGTTTCGCTCCGGAGTTGTGAGGATCCGCTCGACTTCATCCGCTTGTCTTCTTCATGGACTCGTTCTTCTTCCTTGCGGATTTCGGCAAGATGATCATACCTCGAAATCACTACTATCTTTGCTATACTACTTTGCTCGCTTTTTTGCTATGCCAATGCTACGATGCCTACCATTTGCTTGTCACCATCCCATATTGCCATGAACCTCTAACCTTTGACACCCTTTACTAGCAAACCGTTGTTTGGCTATGTTACTTGCTTGTTCAGCCCTCTTATAGCGTTGCTAGTTGTAGGTGAAGTTGAAGATTTCTCCATGGTGGACAGGATTTTGTTGGGATATCACAATATCTCTTATATTATTAATGCATCTATATACTTGGTAAAGAGTGGAAGGCTAGGCCTTATGCCTGGTGTTTTGTTCCACTCTTGCCGCCTCTAGTTTCCGCCATACCGGTGTTATGTTCCCGGATTTTATGCTCCTAACGCTGTCGGGTGATTTATGGGACCCCCGACGAGTTCGCTTTGAATAAAACTTGTCCAAAGAAGGCCCAACCTTGGTTTTACCATTTGCCTCACTCTAGCCTTTTTTTTCCTTGGGTTTTGAGCCCAAGGGTCATCTTTATTTACCCCCGGCCAGTGCTCGTTAGAGTGTTGGTCCAAACCGTCACCGCCAAGGGGCCACCGGGGCAACTCTGGGCTGGCCTACCGGAAGTTTGGACAATCCGTGTGCCCCGAGAACGAGATATGTGTAGCTCCTATCAGATTTGTCGGCACATTCGGGCGGCTTTGCTGGTCTTGTTTTACCATTGTCGAAATGTCTTGATGTACCGGATACCGAGTCCGATCGGAGTGTCTTGGGAGAAGGTCTATTCTTCGTTGATCGCGAGTGCTTGTCATGGGCTTGTTGGGACACCCCGCAGGTATAAACTTTCGAGAGCCGTGCCCGCGGTTATGTGGCAGATGGGAATTTGTTAATGTCCGGTTGTAGACAACTTGACACTTGATCCGAATTAAAACGCATCAACCGAGTGTGTAGCCGTGATGGTCTCTTCTCGGCGGGTCCGGAAGTGAACACGGTTTCGTGTTATGTTTGACGAAGTAGGTGTTCGTGATCACCTCTTGATCATTGCTAGTTGACGACTGCTCCGCTTTGTTTCTCTTCTCGCTCTCATTTGCGTATGTTAACCACCATACTTGCTTAGTCGCTGCTGCAACCTCACCACTTTACCCCTTCCTTTCCCGTTAAGCTTTGCTAGTCTTGATACCCATGGTAATGGGATTGCTGAGTCCTCGTGGCTCACCAGATACTTCCAAAACCAGTTTGCAGGTGCCTATGTTACCGAGCAGGTGACGCAACCAAGCTTAAGGAGGAGCTTGATGAAGATCTTGCCCTTTGTGTTGTTTCGTTCTAGATGATCGGTAGTGGAGCCCAGTTGGGGTCGATCGGGGACCGTTGTCGCATTTGGGGTTCTTCTTTTATTTTGGTTCCGTAGTCGGACCTTGATTGTATCTGGATGATGTAATGCTTTATTCATGTAATTGTGTGAAGTGGCGATTGTAAGCCAACTATGTATCTCTTTCCCTTATGTATTACATGGGTTGTGTGAAGATTACCTCACTTGCGACATTGCTTTCAATGTGGTTATGCCTCTAAGTCGTGCTTCGACACGTGGGAGATATAGTCGCATCGAGGGCGTTACAAGTTGGTAATCAGAGCCATCCCCGACCTTAGGAGCCCCACTGCTTGATCATTTTTAGCGGCCGAGTTGTGTCTAGAAAAATGTTTTGAGTCATTTAGGATTATATATATCGGAGAGTTAGGAATTTTTTACTCCTCACCCTTCGTCGCTCTGGTGAGGTCTCCTAACGAGAGTTTTGACTCTTCTCTTCTCAAATTTCACTAAAAAATTTTAGGATCACGCTGGTATCTTGGAATCGTTCGATGGTTTTATGATGACAACATTGTCTTGGTGCCTCCCGTCGGCAGGGTTTTTTAGTGGAGGTGTCCCGGGAGTTGAGCTCGAGGTGTTGTCGCCATAATTTTATCGCTGCAGTTCGAATACCGAGTTTAGTACGCCGACATCGAAAATCTCTTTTATGCAGTTGTTGGTGAGATAACCCGCTAACCCAAGATCGAGGTGAGTACGGAGTATTGCCATGACTCAGATAACGGATGCTTTTCAAGGTTGAGGTACACGATTTCAAGGTTTCTTGGTTATGTGTTGACGGATGGATACAGCTTGGATGTAGGTATTGTTAGTTTGGGTGAGATATATTGCTTCCTGTATCCCCAACACCAGATTGCATAACCGTAAAGTTTCGGAGTTTTATAGGTGGGAATTCAAGTAGCTCCTAGAATATCTTTTCGACAGATGCATGATATGAGATTGGGTAAATCTCTATCATATGTATTTGTTCCGGCTTATTCTGCAAGCCAAATCCTTTGTTTTGTTTTATTTGTGGTATTTGAGTTGCTTCGAAGTCAAATGTTGAATCCATACCTTTCCTAAACGGTGTTCTCACACTCCGATGTGAATACCAATCCTTCTCGACAATCGAGATTGTCATGTCAATCCTTTTCAACCGGCGTGTTTCTCTTCAAGTGGATCCGATCACTTCAACATCAGCAAGACCAATTATCATTTCTTCTCAACGGTGTTTGTTTCATCTGTCCCAAGTTGCCTTTGTTTTCCCGCCCTCCCACCCTTTTTTTTCAAGGACACAGATTTCTTAATCAAGTATCCATTTATTCATGAGAAGTCTCTTCATTCTTTTCAATCAATGTTCTGATCCGGTGATTTCCCATGATGATGCTCAACAGTTTCAAGTTCATCATCCTTCATTGTTGTTTCTTCTCCGGTGGATCCTATTCAAGCTTTCGATATTCATCATATTCCTTTCCTCGTGTCAAATGCTTTCTCATGCCGGTGCACCTCTCAATCACTCACCTCTTGCTATTCATTTGATCCGGAGTGTTGAAGATATCTCGGAAGTTTCGTGTTTCCATTCTCAATCCGTTCAAGATATTTCGAGGTTGTTATCTCATTCAAGCTATTTAATTCAACCGGTGCAACCTCTCTTTAAACTTGTTTAACGGTGTTTTCTTTTGAGTGGGCCCTAACCCACAGGTCTTTTCCCAGGATCTTACCTGACTCTTCTAATTATTCCGGAGTTATTATTAAATGCTTTTCAAGTGTGACATAAGAATGGATTCCATCAGTCACATGCCTTCTCCAAGATTGTTTTCAAATTATTTTCATCTTTGGCTCAACCTTTCCTCTTTTAATTCTCCCGGAGTATCTCATACAATTCATGGTGGTTCTCATCTTCATTCTCAACATGTGAAGACCGAAGAAGTATTTCTCTTAAATCTTGGTCCATTCTCTTCAATATTCATGGTCTCATAATTGTTTTCGATTGTGAGAATTCTTTTCTTACCATCCGGAGTATTTCGTGAGTTGTTTTCCATTTCTTTCCTCCGAAGGCCATCATGTCATAATTCTTCATTCTCAGCGTGTAGCTATCATTCTCTAAATCTTACCGGTGCTTCGTTCAAATATCCTCTAATCAGTACGTGATCTCTTCGTTCTCATGTATCTAAATCCCTTCAAGTATCTTCATTCGTTTTCAAACTCTTTCCGGTGAATTGTGCCTTTGCTACGTTCATTTTCAATTCTTATGGTGGTTCGTTCAAGATTTCACCTCTTTCGTTATCATTTAATTCATTCATTCTTTCCAATTCTACCGGTGGTTCGTTGAAGACCTTCTCAAGTTTTGATATATCTCTTTTAATCCTTTCTACGGGAATAAGTAGTATGTCAAATCCGGTGATTGTCATCAATTTAATTGGTGAAGGATAAGCATAACATAATTCTTATTCTTGTTCATCCAAGTGATTAATTCTTTATTCCGGAGGCCATTAAAATTCTCGGTTGCATTTGTTTCATCTTCTCTTTTTTCCCGGAGTTCCAAGCTCTAATTATCACGGAGATCCATCTAAATCATTGCAAGGATTCACCTTGTGTTTTCAATTTCTCTTTCTTTTCATTCCTTTTGTTTACCGGAGTTCTTCATGGAGGTTCTACATGATGGTTCATCAAGGATTTATTCCCTTTTCAAAGTTTTCATCGAGATTCTTTCCTAAGGAGCTCAAGCTTTCTTCATATGGTAATCCGGAGTGCGGTTCTTTCTACCTTATTTTCTGAGGTGGTGTTAGGTCATTCTTGATAATTTTCCCTTCGCGTTTCATGATTCACAAGTTTTCAAGAATGACATATTTAAATCCATCATTTTCTCTTGTTCAAGAGATCTTTTCAACCGTCAATCTCTTCATTGGAGTTATCTTGGTATAGATTTCACCTAAAGACTTCCCTAAGGAACGTTGCTATTTTGGTGCTTATTAATGACCCAAGTTATCTCTTTTCCATCTTGATGGAACAAGTTTTCATCTCTTCGTTAATCTCAAGCAAGCAATTGTTTCCGTTAGTGGTCGGTTGTCACCTCATAGTTTTGAGATGTTTTCCATAAGCCCACTACAAGCTTATTCATTTTGTTGTTGGTTTTTCCCAACAACCCCGTTGTAACCTTCTTGGAAGGAGGCTTTCCAAGTTCACTTGTGGCAAAAGTTGTCATTTTCTTCTCCGTTCTTTTATTCCAATGATCTATCTTCTTTTCGTTCTTCCGGAGGCATGGTGATGTTGCTCTCTTCACTAATCATCTCGAATTGTGAGGATCATGTTCTTTTCTTGATTATCCATTTAACTGGAGTGTTGTGTCATCTCTTCATATCTTTTCATCTCATCAAGTTTTCTTCTCTTTTCTACCAGAGTGCTGTCCAAATTCTGCCATTCTTGTTCCTTGGCTATCTCATTATACCGATGTGGTCATATTCTTTTCGTTCGTGAAGCTCTTATTTCCATGTCTTTCAACCTTCAAATTCTCGTAATACTCCTTGTTCCTCTTTTCTACCGGATTATTTGCAAGCTCATTCATCTCTGTTGTACTCTTTCTTTTAAATTGCTCAACCTTTCAAGGTTCATTGGTTTCACTCATTGGTCAAAGAAGCAACTTAGTTTTACCTCTTCTCTTCCTCTTCCGTTTTCCTCCGGTGCCATCCTAGATCTCGGGACGAGATCCTCTCGTAGTGGTGGAGTGTTGTAACGCCCCGAGACCGACGCTCCAGAAGACTTCCAGCTATTCCGAGTTTCGCTGTGTGTTTTATTTGCTTGTTGCATTGCATCATGTCATCTTTTGCATTGCATCATGCCATCATGTCTTTTAATTTTTAAAACCTCAACTAAATAAATGGCATGGATCTTTGATCCATTAAATCGAGGGATATTCACATGGTGATTTCTCTTTATAACATATCCTCTCGATATTTAGAGAGCTACTATAAAATATTCCATTAGCTTGGAATTAACCGTAACACACTTGCAAAATTCCCATGCCCTTTCTACTTCAAGTTTGGTCCCCAAACTTTGCCAATATTTCTTTTCCCATTTATCGAGGCTCCTCTAAAATTCTCAACATTTTTGGGCCTTCCAAACTTCCACTTCCTATTCACCCATTTGAATTAAATTCAAATGTTTTTGAATCTAAACCTTGCATCCATGCCCACTCCTATTTTCTTGGATTAAACTCATTTTTCTGAGTCTGAGAACATTAACTCCTTTCCCAAATTGCTTCTCTAACATCTTGTTTTCTCTCCTTTTCTTTCCTTCTATTATTTCTCCTCTGTTTTTGGAAGAGAATTAGAGATAGAGAGAGAGAGAAGGAGCCCTGCAGCCCAGCAGCCACACCACCCAGGCCGGCCTCCAAGGCCCATTTGCCCCTGGAGGTCCAACCGCAACCTACCTAACCCTAGCCGATCGAGACCCCTGCCCGATCCCCCACTCTCCCTCGTCTCCTCCCTCGCGTCGTCACCCGCATCTTCCCACGACGACCCGATCGCTCCCCTGCTCCCTTCCCTTGCGCCGCAACTCACCTCGCTCCTGTGGCCATTCCCCTCGATCCCCTCCTTCCTCCTAACGCCGCCGTAGAGAGAGGGCAGTGCCGCGCCCTCGTCCCGATCCCCATCTACGCTCACCCCCCTCTCCTCCCTCACGCACATCCCATCGCTCCAGGGAGAGGAGCTCCTCGCGCCACGCCTCGCCCCATCCCTCGGTCTCCTCATCGCCGCCATCCGCCGCCAGACACCGCAGTTCCAGGCCGCTGCCGCGCCATCCTTCCTCCCACGCCGAAGTCCGCCGCCTCGCTCGAAAGGCCAGACCTGATCTGCTCGAAGGCGACCTCGGCCTCCGCACCTCCGCTGCCTCGGCCTCCCGCGGTCGCGCCTCCTTCGCCGTCGCCATGAAAGCACCACCACCTTCCCCGCGCCTCGCCTTCGACCTTGTCCATCGGAGCCACGCCTCCCGGGGCCCGCAGCTGCGTCGCCGGTCTTCCTCCTTGATGCTGTCGCCTCGAGCCTCCCCATGCCGCGCGAGACTGCCGTGCCAAGTTCACGTCGCTGCCGCTGCAAGTCCCGCTCGAAACCAGCCCCTGCATCGCGCCCATGTTGCTGTTGACGCCAAGTTCAATGGTCACCGAGCGTGGATTCACCAAGTACCCCACCGACAAGACCACAAGGATGCTCGGACGACTACAGACCGAAACGCCAAGTACCAGGAACACCAAGGCCATCTTCGAGATTTCCGCCAAGTACCACTCATGTCGGCAAGACTCGCAAGTCAGACCCCGAACGATCGACGTCTCCTGGACCGTGTACAACTACCGTCCCCCCGAAGACGTTGGAGTCATCAAGTACCTCTCCGAACGAACGTGTACCACTACTTCCACTACGACCATCGCGAGAACAACTACTTCCACTACCGTCGCCACGTGAACAACTACTTCCTCTACCGACGCCGTGTACAACTACTTCCACTACATCACGAGAACGACTACTTCCCTCTACGAAAAGCAACCGTCCCATTTGAACGCTTCGAAGGTATATCCCGAGACGACCGCGATGAGATGCCCTTGCATGTATGAGATGTACCTTATGTTTGCACCATGTCCGAGTTGCCTTTGCGCGTTCCTTGTTTGCCATGTCACCGTCCCGTGGGAACCCGAAATCCAGGAGCACCCCACCATCCTTGCATGACACGCTCACGCCCACTTCTTTTGCACCGGTATCTCCGTGAGCTACCGGAACCGATATGTTGCCGTGGCATCATTTTCGGATATGTTGCCGTGGCACCATTTCCTTTTCGCCGTCGTGGCACCCTTTTCGTTTCGCCGCCGTGGCACCCTTTTTGTTCCGCCATGGTGACCCAAATGCTTCATAACATGCTCATGTCAACATTTTCATAAAATTGCATAAAACTTGCATATGTCATCCGCATCATGATAACAACATTTAAATGTTTAAAATTGTTGTTGCATTAAATTGCTAAATAACATGGGGATTTTCCGGAAGTGTTGTTTGTTGTTCCGGCCTCATTTAAACTTGCCTAAATAGGTAGTTTAATTATGCTTCACCTCTTGCCATGTTAACCAACATTTAATCTTGTCTTGTTCATAGCCGAGAGAGAACTAAATAATTGATGTGGTGTTTCATCAATATGCAACTCCGTTGCATATTGAGCTCCACTTAACTTGTAGTGTTGTTTGTGCATATTGCCATGCCATGCCTCATTAAACCGGACATGCACCATACTTGTTTGCGCATCATGCCATGTTTATGTGATGGTTGTTTACTATGTTGTTGGTTTCTTTCCGGGTTGCTTCTCTCGTTAGCTTCGGTTTCGTTCCGGAGTTGTGAGGATCCGTTCGACTTCGTCCGTTTGTCTTCTTCATGGACTCGTTCTTCTTCCTTGCGGGATTTCAGGCAAGATGATCATACCCTCGAAATCACTACTATCTTTGCTATGCTACTTTGCTCGCTCTTTTGCTATGCCAATGCTACGATGCCTACCATTTGCTTGTCAGCCATCCCATATTGCCATGAACCTCTAACCTTTGACACCCTTACTAGCAAACCGTTGTTTGGCTATGTTACTGCTTTGCTCGGCCCTCTTATAGCGTTGCTAGTTGTAGGTGAAGTTGAAGATTTCTCCATGGTGGACAGGATTTTTGTTGGGATATCACAATATCTCTTATATTATTAATGCATCTATATACTTGGTAAAGAGTGGAAGGCTCGGCCTTATGCCTGGTGTTTTGTTCCACTCTTGCCGCCCTAGTTTCCGTCATACCGGTGTTATGTTCCCGGATTTTATGCTCCTAACGCTGTCGGGTGATTTATGGGACCCCCGACAGTTCGCTTTGAATAAAACTTGTCCAAGAAGGCCCAACCTTGGTTTTACCATTTGCCTCACCTAGCCTTTTTTTCCCTTGGGTTTCCGGAGCCCAAGGGTCATCTTTATTTACCCCCGGCCGTTGCTCGTTGTGAGTGTTGGTCCAAACCGTCGACCACCGGTGGCCACGGGGGCAACTCTGGGCTGGCCTACCGAAGTTTGGACAATCCGGTGTGCCACGAACGAGATATGTGCAGCTCCTATAAGGATTTGTCGGCACATTCGAGCGGCTTTGCTGGTCTTGTTTTACCATTGTCGAAATGTCTTGATGTACCGGGATACCGAGTCTGATCGGAGTGTCTTGGGAGAAGGTCTATTCCTTCGTTGATTGCGAGAGCTTGTCATGGGCTGTTGGGACACCCCGCAGGTATAAACTTTCGAGAGCCGTGCCCACGGTTATGTGGCAGATGGGAATTTGTTAATGTCCGGTTGTAGACAACTTGACACTTGATCCGAATTAAAACGCATCAACCGAGTGTGTAGCCGTGATGGTCTCTTCTCGCGGAGTCCGGAAGTGAACACGGTTTCGTGTTATGTTTGACGAAGTAGGTGTTCGTGATCACCTCTTGATCATTGCTAGTTGACGACCGCTCCACTTGTTTCTCTTCTCGCCTCATTTGCGTATGTTAACCACCATACTTGCTTAGTCGCTGCTGCAACCTCACCACTTTACCCTTCCTTTCCCATTAAGCTTTGCTAGTCTTGATACCCATGGTAATGGGATTGCTGAGTCCTCGTGGCTCACCAGATACTTCCAAAACCAGTTTGCAGGTGCCTATGTTACCGAGCAGATGACGCAACCAAGCTCAAGGAGGAGCTTGATGAAGATCTTGCCCTTTGTGTTGTTTCGTTCTAGATGATCGGTAGTGGAGCCCAGTTGGGGTCGATCGAGGACCTTTGTCGCATTTGGGGTTCTTCTTTTATTTTGGTTCCGTAGTCGGACCTTGATTGTATCTGGATGATGTAATGCTTTATTCATGTAATTGTGTGAAGTGGCGATTGTAAGCCAACTATGTATCTCTTTCCCTTATGTATTACATGGGTTGTGTGAAGATTACCTCACTTGCGACATTGCTTTCAATGCGGTTATGCCTCTAAGTCGTGCTTCGACACGTGGGAGATATAGCCGCATCGAGGGCGTTATACCCTACATCTGCTAGTCTACCACTTTAAGAGTTCACACGACTTAATCAACTATGCTAGAGCCCATAGTAGCTTGTGGCTGCACACGGAAGTTTCTAGCATGAAAAATCTCATGATCCCTTTGAGCCTGGGTGGCGGTCCATAAAGAAAAACAGGCAATCGCTGTAATACCAAGGTGCCTCAGTCCACCTAGATGTGTGTTAAGTTGCCACGTTAAGTAAACCATTAAATAATAATCTCACATCTGTCATGGATACACTCACCCAATCCACGTCTACTAGCATAGCATGACATTGTAAGAAAACATAGAAGTAACTCCCAAGGGTTTGATAATAAAACAGGTAATAGGTACTACCTCATCTACTTCCCAAAACCCACATATTAATCAGATCCTAATCATGCAATTGTTTGAGGATTGATCTAATGCAATAAAACTGGGTAGTAAAGAGGTATGATCAAAGTATTACTTGCCTTGCTGATGATCCGTGAAACCTAGAGATTCGAAGTAGCAAGCGGCGCACTCCGAGTACTCTATCGCAAACAAACAAACATACAATAAGCACTCATCTAATGCACAGATAAAACTCAAATAAGAGAACTAACCAAAAAGTTCAACTTAAGAACTCCGGTTTGCAAAAAGAATCAAATCGAACGAAGCAACGAAACACAAACGGCGAAAGAAACAAGCTTTGTTTACTAATCTGGACCTAAGTCAAATTTTACAGAAGCAAAAACTTGTTTGAGTTGGTTAAACGGAAAGAGGGTTTCGAAACGAAACTCTAGGCGCTTGAATCGCCTGATTCCAACAAATGAGCGAAAGGTTATACTAGAACGAAAATCGGATCAGAAATCGCGATCTGGAATAATCGTGAAAAATCCGAGAAAAAGAAAAACTGATGAACAGTTTAACGAACGGACGTTCGTTAACTAAAACTAAACGGTGAACTCGTCCATTAAAACGAACGAGCGAGCGAACGCTCGCTAAATAAATAAACCAGAAAAAAATAAAATAAACTGATCTAATAATAAAAAAAACCTAAGGTTTTCTAAAAAAACGGATCGATTTTTCTTAGAAAACCGGGGCGGCGACGGGCGGCTACCTCGCTTGCTCCGCTGAAGTCCTCGGGTCCGACGATGGGCGGGCTCGGCGGCGGCATCGGCGGCAAGGCGGCAGATCGGGAGGCGGGCTGGTCGGGTGAAGCAAGCAAGGCAGCTATTTAAAGAGGGGGGTGGTGGCTTTGGGAAGGGGCAAAGCGGCGGCAGAGGAGTTCGGCTCGGACTCCTGTCTGGGTCGGTGGCGGCGGCGCGGTCTCCTGGCGGGAGACAGCGGCGCGGGGAAGACGGGCCGGCTCGGTTGAGCCTCGGACCGGTCGGGCGCACGAAAAAAAATAAAATATTTTTTAAAATAAATTCCACCGAAACTAAGAAAATTCTAGAAAATAAAATAAAACTCTAAAAATGCCAAAATAAATTTTCACTGTCTAAATAAAATATTTAGAACGAGATGAACATTTTCTTGGCCCTAAAATGCGGTTTTGAAAAAACATGCAATTTTCCTAAATTCAAATAAAATAGCCAAAAACTCCAAAATAAAATCTTATTTGATTTTTTATTAAATCCTCAATATTTCATTATTTTTAGGAAAGTCGTTTTATTCCCTCTATCATATTTTTATAACAGAAATAATTGAAGATAAAATAGATAAAAATCAAATGATCCTATTTTCAAAATTTGAGCAAAACTCAAATATGAAAATACGAAATCCCCAACTCTCTCTGAGGGTCCTTGAGTTGCGCAGAATTTCTAGGATCAAACCAAAAGCAATAAAATATGATATGCAATGATGATCTAGTGTATAACATTCCAAATTGAAAATTTAGGATGTTACAACGTAGTAGTAGGCACTATCGGGGTAGTAGTAGTCGTCGCTGGTGGCATTTGGCTCCTGGGATCCATCATCTGATTGCAACAACTGAAAAGAAGAAAGTAGGGGGAAAAGGTAGCAAAGCAACCGTGAGTACTCATCTGAAGTACTCGCATGCATCAGATCTATACCAGGTATGCATTGGTATCAAGGGAAGGGATGTATCTGTGGTCTATACTGCAGAATGCCAAAATAGAAGGAAAGACCTAGCCTACTGAAGACTAGCATCTTCTTGAATCACCATCTTGCAACAATAGAAGAGAGTAGAGTAACATAGTACTCCCTCCGTCCCAAAATAAGTGTCTTGAGCTTAGTACAAAGTTGAGACACTTATCTTGGGACGGAGGAAGTATAAGTAATAAGTATGTTGTAGCATCCATGCCCAGAGATCCTTCCTCGACTCCCCGCGAGAAAGCAATCCCGGAGCCATCATGTCCATTTCACATCTCTAGTATCCATTTCTAGTTGTATCGATTGGGATACAACTCCGAGCGTCCGTTACCGTGGACACAACTATTCGAATAGATTAACTTCCCTACAGGGGTGCAGAAACTTACCCAACACGCTCGATTAACTCTGACCGGGCACACCATCAAATCATAACCGGCCTCGGTTGATCGACACATCACAGCCCTACCTAGGTTCAACAAAGAGGCAAGCACACCGGTCTACATCCTAAGCGCGTAGGGGTCTTGGGCCCATCGCTCTTTGCACTCCTATACGCTACATGGATGGCCGGGATCAGTCCTGGCTACCTCTATAACAAAGCAGGTGCTTACGCAGACCACCCGGGCACGTGTCGCTCAGTCACTGACGTCCGAAGAGCTTCGGCTGATACATACGACGCAGAGTGCCCATACTTATTCCCGCGTGGTGGTCAGTGCAAAAAGGCCAGAGGCCTACCCAGATCACATATCCAAAACGTTAGTGTCTTGGGAGCGCGCAGTGACGAGCAGAGACTCGCGATCATGTGACCCCATCGACCCGTCTCGTGGACTTATGGCAAGGGTCCGGAATGCTCGGCCGTGCCACGTAGAAATCTCGCAGGTACCCTCCAGGTCAACCCGACTACACATCAACTTGCGGGTACCCTCATGGTCAACTCGACTCGCAAGAGACTGTCGGGAACTCAGGTCCACCTCTACCGAGGTGGTACCGCCTGTCCCTCCAGTCCTACAGTAATACTAACTTTCGCGGGTACCCCTCGGGGGGGCTAAAGTCAAAGTAACCGTGTGTCCAAAACACCAAGGGAGAATCCGAGGAATCACCCTCGATGGATTCCACTTGATGCAACCGTCAAGGTGAACTAAGGAGGAACCACCCTGAAGGTTCACTCTTGATGTGTTGCACGACAAAGTCATTATCGGGAGTGGTGAAGGAGGAATCACCCTCTATAGACCACGACTGATTAGCTTCACTACAGAGATCTCATCAGAAGTGCTATACGAGGTATCACCCTCGGCACTCAATACTAATTTCACTCATTTGTGGAAACAGATTTCATTTCTTTTACAGAACATATTTCAATTGTATATTAGCTATTTCACTAATTTCAGATATCACAAAAATATCAATTTCACATATCTACACAACATGTTTGGATGGATTTCATTTGTTCCGGAAAAAAAGATTTCAATTATTACCAAAATACTCTCATTTGAACAAATCGGTTTCTTGTCATTTACAGAACATATTTCAATGGATTTCATTTGTACCAGAAATAGGTTTAAATTATTACCAAAATACTAAATTCACCTATTTGAAGAAACTGATTTCAAGTCTCTTAAAATAGAATCGTTGTTCCAAGAAAAACTAATATCACTCATTTTAGTTGGTCGATTTCACTCATTTAGAAAGAATCATTGTTCCAAGAAAGACTAATTTCACAAAAAAACCCACTCATCCAGAAATAAACAACGTCACTATAACAAATAATTCAAACTGAAATTTGATTGAAAATTCAAACTAGTCAAAATATATCCAAAATCGTTCTCTATTCGAAGATCTTGTCGCCCTGAATTCAAATATGTAAAAAGTTTGAAAAGCAAAATTGTGATTCAAAAGTTATGATCGATTCAAGATGGCACATTGAAAATAAAAGACAAGTTCATTTTTTTGGAGAGAGAGAGGAGAATGGGACGTACATCCAGCCACCATCGTCACTCCTGTCGCACTATTGCTAATAAAAGCCTGTGCATGTCAGACGTATTGTAGTGTATACTGCAGAAACTGATTCGTATATCAGTTATTGAGAATTAATTGGTGAGTCCACACATGAATCACGATGCAAGAACGGACGATGGATTCTATACCGCCAGATCCCGGAACTGATAAAGAGCTCTTTCCGGACTTCTAATTGGTGGTGCTTCTCAAGCACCTATTCTCAAGCTCTAGTGTGAAAACCCAATGTAGGACCCTAATTGGTCATACCTGGCAACGACGTCGCTTTTCGTCGTGACCTTGTTGAATGTTTTGCTTTGAGTTTATCGAGACTTGATCTTCAAAATGAAAATCCACGGTCTCACCTTTGATGGTTGGACCTTGTGACGGCGGCACTAGCGCGTCGTTTCCTTCCTAAAGAATGTTACTCGTTATATGTTGTCAACATATGGTTGGTGCCGATAGTCATTGCAGAATTTTGTCGATGGTTGTTTTGATGGTTTTGTTTTTCTCTCTCGCGTAGGCAAGCTTCTTTGTTTTTATCGATATGGTTTTTTATGTGCGTGTGATGATGTTGGTTGTGTGATGCAGTGTAAGCTTATTGTGTTTGTATTTTCTTGATGTTTTATAACGAGTCAAAAAATAAAAATCGCGCTCTTGTCGGAAAAATAGGGAATTTGTGAACCCGCCCGGGTTTTGGGTACAGCCACCTGTCCGTCCCGTTTTCTTTCGCCTCGCCTTCCTCCCATCAATCCAGAGTCCGGACACGCCACGCGCTTGCCTCCTTTTCCCCTCTCCTCACGCACCTTCCCCCTTCTCCACCACCCTCCAGACCAAACTTCCCCGTCCAAGCAAACAATCGAAAAAAGGGAGGGCGAATTCCGCGCGCCGACGACCTCCCCCCCACCGCCGCCGTGTTGACATCACATGGCCTCGTCGCCCCCGGCGCTCTTGTCCGACTGCCGCCTCCGCTCCTCCGCCGCCTCGCCTAGCACCGTCCGCAGCCTGCATCAGCCTCCTCCTCCTCCCCCGCCACAGCAGCCTCGACTCGTCGTCGTCCTCTGCTAGGTCTCTCGCCAGCCGCGCTTCCCCTCGCGCCTCGCGCGCCAATTTGGCGGGCGTCAGGAGTCTAGGGTTTGCTGCCTCCCGTGTTTGATTTGATGACTAGGGTTGGTGCCACCGGCGAGGAGTTCGCGCTGCTGGGCAGGTTCCTCACGCTTGCTTCCATTCCCATGGCTGGAAAGATACGAATACGACCGTCCGTGTTAGGTTCTATTTGTGTACTACCAGTTACAGTCTCTTTTTGTTAAGAAGCTTGCAATCTTAGGGCTCGGGAGGAAACTAAGATCTCAAGTGCGGCGACTTTTTTTTCTGTGTGTGGAAACTTGAGAGAGTTGCAAGGAGGGACAATAAGGGAGGAGGTAGTCTTGGAGGTTGATTTGGGGGGAATTTGTAAGCTAGAGAGGTGGATTTGAAGGGACTGGTGGTGGTGACTCGTGGGGATTTCACCATGGTGGGGAAGGATTTGGTGCTGCAACGGAATGCTCCTGTGGATATCCGTGAGATTGCTGCCAAGGCCACGCTTCGAGAGGTGCGGCAGAATGGGCACACCTATGTGGAGCTCCGGCGCGCTGGGAAGCGCGTCATCTTCTTCTGCACCATCTGCCTCACCGAGTGCTTCAGCGACAATGTGCTGTTTGACCACCTCAAGGGGAATCTGCACTCACGGCGGTATGCCGAGGCCAAGGTCACCCTGTTTGGGCCCATGCCATGGCCGTTTAATGATGGTGTGCTCTTCTTCAATAACTCACGTGAGAATGATCCGCTCTTGCTGGACTCAAGCTCGCATAACACCAGTGAACTTGCTCTGGTTCCCCATCCTGACTTTGCAGGGAATGGCACTGAGGTGACATCAAGGTTGAGAGATGGTTTGAGCTCCCACAATGGTGCAAAAGGCTCATTCAGTGGTGCAAATGGACGTCTGAATGGTAGATCTTCTGCCATAACTGAAGATAGTGCTCTGTCGAACCGCAATGAAACTGATGGTCCGCTTGTTATTCCTGGTGTGTTGATAAAGGATGTTGTGTTGAATTTGCCTGTGCATCTTCTGGGTTATGGAAACATTGCATACAAGATTGCTGAAGCTAGCGAAGGTCGCAAGAAGATCAGCAAAATCTGGTGTGCTTGGGTAGGAGAAGAAGCCTCACAGGGCTCTGAAGCTTGCAACATCTATGAACAATCTGGTTTTGCCATAGTCAACTTCTCTTATGCATATGAGTTGGGAAGGAAGTGGCCTTCTGAAGATCAGGACCTTCCCATCTCTGCTGGATCTTTCTTTGTCATTGATGAGGCTGGACATCGTGGAAAGCGAAGGAAGAAGTCATTTTCTGATCAAGAAGCATCTTCAGAAGAGTCTAATGGCCAGACCCATGACAGCAGAAGTCAAGCTATTGTTGCTGGTTCCCCAACAGGTTCCTCATGCAATCTTCAACTCAGCCCCTTGTCCAGCAAGTCTATGAGGAGAGAGCTGAGGAAGCAGAAGCGACTTGCTGCTGAGAAAGTTTGTGATATTTGTGGGCGATCAATGCTTCCTGGAAAGGATGTCGCCACCTTGCTGAACTGCAGCACAGGAAACCTAGCTTGCAGCAGTAGAAACTCCAGTGGGGTTAGTAATTCCAAACATCGTTTTGTCTTTCTCTTTCATGAAGGCAAAGCAAGTACTAATTACTTTACTTTATAGAGAAAAAGCAGAAAGAAAATACCATTAGGAAGCTATGGTCTTCAAAAAGTCTTTTATGAGTAGAGATACAAGATTTTGGAACTACATTAAACTGTTATCTGAGATTCCTTATAGTACAGTACAAACATATGCTGCTTTCTTCTTTTAAACAAATATAGCTAGATAATTCCATCTTTAAATTCAAAGCCTTCAGCTGTGATTACTAGGCTAAACATGTTTTTTTCCCCAGGCTTTTCATCTATTTCACACTTCATGCTTACTGCACTGGACAATTTTGTGCCAATATGAGGTGCTGGCTGATCAGATTGCAAAGATGGGAAAGAGCAAACGAGGAAGAAAGGCGAAAACAGCGCCAAAGAGCAGAATAATGTCCATCCTTTGCCCAGAATGTCAGGGTACAGGGATTCACGTCGAGGGAGATGAGCTCGAAAAGCCAACTATTTCGTTGTCTGAGGTTTGTAGGAGCACATGATCAGCTGCTGCCTACACTTTGAGCTTTGCGTGAATAAAATGGTCCTGAAAACTTGATTTGTTTTTGCAGATGTTTCGGTACAAGCTGAAGTCCATCGAAGCCCACAAGGCGTGGATGAAGACCCCTGAGGTGCTTGAGAACTGTTCCACTGGGCTCCATTTCCCTGCGGAACATCTGGAGAACGCCGAGGTATCATCAGTTACACTCTTACAACGAGCTCCCTTTGTTTGCTGTTTTGCTGACGAGTCTACTTGGATCTGAACTCACCACAAGCACATTCACATTCCCTTTGTTGCAGGAGCAGGTGATGCCACTGAAGTCGCTTCCTTTCTTTGCAGCTGATGGATATATGGCATAATTCGTGGGTTAAGCTCATGGACCAGGCCACGCTAACGCTGGAAATGAGCTATGCTATTCTGCCAGAGCCGTTGTAAATCTACTAGAACAGCTGTAAATAAGCATGCATGACTATACTGGGACAGTGTATGCTAGAGATGCTGACGTTTATTTTGCTTGTAATCGTGTTGTATCTATGATGTTTATGTTCGCCTGTCTGTCAACCAGGTACAATCCAGCAAAACTGTTAGACTGGGTTGTAGTAACCATAAACAATATACATGTTGCACTGCTCACGATCTTTATTTTGTTTAAGATGTGGTTATAATGGCCACATTAAGCTGGTTGTGCATAATATTGATGGTGATATGAGAAGTGATTGCATTTGAGATTGGATCAACGGAAACGAGTGATGCTTTTTATCTGAAGAGTAGTAAACATAAACAATATGCATGTTGCACTGCTCACGATCTTTATTTTGTTTTAAGATTTGGTTATAATGGCTACACTATTTCTGAACCATCGCTTGGTGTAATCGTGTTGTCAAACTACTTGTTTACAATGTTAGGATGTTGAGCGTGATTTGAGGAATGATTTTTCTACGCAATTTTTCAGAGAGCGCTAGCGAAAGAGGTTGAGAAATAGAACAATCTCTTAGCACTGATCTGTTTGGAGAAGAAGTAGTAATTTCTCGTGTGCTTTTCGTAAGCATATGTGGAGAGACTTCACCATGAAATGAGGTTTCTCCCTTCGAAACTTTTCAAAGTAACATCCAGAGGAAAACAGGCAAAAGAGACAGAGGAAAAGGCGAGGTTGCTGGTAGTTGGATCTCAGCGAGATAATGGTGTCATCAGGAAGCCGCCACTCATCGCGGCGGCCTCACATTGATCAGGAAGATAACGCAGTATTTCTACAAGAGCATCATCGATCCAAACCATCCAGCAAACTCACACACACACCTCAAGAGAATCAAATCAAACAGAAAACAATGAACGGAAGGTCATGAGACCATCATCAGGCACAGATCTGAATTGGTGGAGGCAGTGTGTGGGATTCAGGAGAAGGGTTTTGTGGCAACTACTACTAGGGTTTCGTTTCTGGCCGCCCGAGGGCAGCTGAGAAATGCTTCGGATTTATATAGGCTCGTCGGCCGGGGCGAGGGTAGGGGAGGGGACCCCCCGGACGGCGGCTGGACCCCGCCGCCGCCGCAGCCTCTAGCTTTTTGCCGGGCTGGCCGCGTGGGTCCGCGTCAGGCCGATTCTTTTAACTCTTGGGCCGTTAGCCCGCTCCGACCAGGCCCAAACAGCCTAGGTCGGTCCCGGCCCCTTCTGGATTCTTCCGTCGCCGTCGCACCGCACGGGCTGGAGAGGAAAACCCCAGGTCGCAACCCCTCGGCACGAGTCATCCGTCGTCTCTTTCCTCTAATCGCCCCCGCTGCTAGCTACCATCTCAAGCGTTCTCGCCGTCGATTGTTGCTTTTGGTGGGGAAGTGCGAGGGAGCGGAGGCGGCGATGGCGAGCGGCGGCGGGGCGGTGAGGGAGGTGGGGTCGAAGGCGGAGCTGGACGCGGCGGTCGGCGGCGCGCGGGCCGCCGCGGTGCACTTCTGGGCGGCCTGGTGCGAGGCCTCCAAGCAGATGGACGAGGTCTTCGCCCACCTCGCCGTCGACTTCCCCCACGCGCTCTTCCTCAGGGTACGCACGCACTCGCCGCCTGCTGCTCTCCGATTCCTCTCATGTAGTCGCGGCAGATTTGGGTTCGGGCCGGTTTCCGGTGGATCGTGATTCTAAGGCGGCGGTCTAGGCCCCTGGGTACAGATTCGCGGTTCGCGTTTAGGGTTCTGGCGAGTCAATCATGCTGCTGTCCAAGTTACTTTTTTCGCATGTTTGATTATTATTTATATTGTGATTATTCATGTCTATTTACTTATTATACGATGCGACAAGCGCTGTCTCTTGAGTGTGTAGTTAGCATGTGATGTGTATGCGGTTGATTAACTTGAATTCAGCCCCACTTGTGCTTGCAATGTTTCACTCCCTGCTTTATGTGTGGCCTCATTAGATAACTGCTGGATTCAACCCGTTTGTGCTTGAAACCCTTGGCTCTTCCCGTTTGGTTATAGATAGACTCAGTTAAGAGTGTGGAATGATAGCTGAGGATAACCAAGACAACTAACTTGTGATTGAAACCCTTCGTTCTTCCGTTAGACTATAAATTTAGGTACAAGTATGAGATCAAGTGGTACCTTTCTTGAACCCTCTGTAGATATTTTTTGCTACTGGTCTGCTGTCTAATAATTTCGCCGTGTGATGCCATCGGATCGAGATTCTAGTAAAAGACTGGTCTATCTAATCAAATACTCCCTCCGTCCGAAAATACTTGTCATCAAAATGGATAAAAAGGGATGTATCTAGAACTAAAATATGTCTAGATACATCCCCTTTTATTCATTTTGATGACAAGTATTTTCGGACGGAGGGAGTATTTCTCGTTTGCTACTATTATCCTTTGGTTATTATGTAGTGTTCTTTAGTCATATAATTATGATTCATTTTTATGCTCTGCCAATGACACACCATTTCATAATTTGGATATCTGAAGCCTTTTCATGTTTATCCTCCTCATGTTGGTAACTTCTGTCAGGTTGAAGCTGAAGAACAACCGGAAATTTCAGAGGCATATGGAGTTACAGCAGTGCCATACTTTGTTTTCTGCAAGGTATTTGCTGTTTGTAGTTGTCACGAAATGCGATTCGTTCATGCTAATGAACCTCTTTTCATTGTTTATACTTCAAAAAAATGAATCCTGGTAGGGTCACGGTATTCTTCTTGCTTATTGTTAAAGTTGAATTGCACATGTTCTCTTGTCCGTTTTTAAAGGCAAAAAAATCAAGCATGTGTTCTGTCCTCATGATGAGGCATCTATTGACATTATTGTTAGGACCCACTTTCGAACTTCTATGCATGAAGTATTCTACAAGCAATGACACAAATTATGTGTGCCCATGCCTCATATACTGTGGAATGATGAAGTTAGATACACACCTCACTGAATTTACTCTAGCCTGCCTGCCCTAAAGATTCTGCATGGATGTATAAGCTAATTGGTTCATCCTAGCATGGACGTTTTATGTTCTTGCTTCTTCTGGTAAATTTTGTTGTGAGATGATGTACCATGCAGGCTCTTACAAGTTCAGGTCATTGGAGTGTTGTATGGACAATGAAATGTTCTGTATGACTAGAACCAACCTAATGATATTGTGATGGACCTCATGAGGTCAGCATGCACAATGTCTTTTTTGCTAGGCTAGTTAGGTCATGTCTTCACTTGGCATTTTGGTGTTATCGTGAGACTCCTTTGTAATGCCAACCTATACATGTCACACAACCTTGGGGTTTTCATATGGCATTTGCTCTGTGCGCATATCTGAGGTCATATTTGTAAGAGGTCATATTTGCTTAGCTTCCAGATTTTCTTCATTGCTGTGCCAAATGTATTTTATCAAATTCCTTGGAAGTTTTCTATATTGCCTTCTTTGTAAGAGGTTGTCATCTGTGCATGGTTTATCTCTTTTCAGGAAGGCAAACCTGTTGATACCTTGGAGGGTGCAAACCCAGCCAGCCTGGCCAATAAGGTCGCAAAGTTAGCTGGCCCTGCCAATGTTGCCGAGTCTGCTGCACCTGCTAGCTTGGGGGTGGCTGCTGGCCCTGCTGTACTCGAAAAGGTCCAAGAAATGGCACGGCAAAATGGATCTTCTGCTGCTGAAAGTACACTGAAGAAGCGTTTGGAGCAGCTTGTCAATTCCCATCCCGTCATCTTATTTATGAAGGGAAATCCAGAAGAACCAAGGTGTGGTTTCAGCCGAAAGGTGGTTGACATTTTGAAGCAGGAAGGTGTTGAATTTGGGAGCTTTGACATCCTTACAGATAATGAAGTACGCGAAGGGCTGAAGAAGTTCTCTAACTGGCCAACTTTTCCTCAGTTGTACTGCAAAGGTGAGTTGCTTGGTGGATGTGATATTGTTATTGCTATGCATGAAAGTGGTGAACTGAAGGATGTAATGAAGGAGCACAACATTCCTCTCCGGCAACAAGGAAGCAAAATTGAGGAGCCAGTGATGTCTGAATCTGCAAATGAGCAGAGTACCGAGGCAATTGGGCTTACCGAAGCTCAGAAAGCTCGTTTGGAGAGCCTCACTAATTCTAACTCAGTGATGATATTTATCAAAGGTTCACCCGAGGAGCCCAAATGTGGATTCAGTGGAAAGGTTGTTCATATTCTTAAGCAAGAGAAGATTCCTTTCTCAAGTTTTGACATTCTTACAGATGATGAGGTTAGGCAGGGCCTAAAGGTTCTATCAAACTGGCCTAGTTACCCTCAGGTGTACATCAAGGGTGAACTGGTTGGTGGTTCGGACATAGTGATGGAGATGCACAAGAGTGGGGAACTGAAGAAGGTCCTGACTGAGAAGGGCATTATTCGGCAAGAGAGCCTAGAGGACCGACTCAAGGCCCTGATTTCCTCATCCCCAGTGATGCTGTTTATGAAGGGCAACCCAGATAATCCACGTTGTGGCTTTAGTTCGAAAGTCGTGAATGCCTTGAGAGGAGCAGGAATAAGCTTTGGGTCCTTCGACATTCTATCTGATGAGGAAGTTAGACAAGGTCTCAAGACATACTCGAACTGGCCCACCTTCCCCCAACTCTACTACAAATCAGAACTGATGGGGGGCTGTGACATTATTCTCGAGTTGGAAAAGAGTGGAGAGCTGAAGGCCACTCTCTCGGAGTAGCTGGTATTTTGGTGCCGTATCGTTGTCTTATGGTGTTTCGAGCATCTGTCCTATATCGAATTGCTCTATTGATGGCATTGTTATGCCAATGTATTTCGTAGATCCATGTTTTAAACTTGGATATCCTAGTGCTACATTTGCTTGAACTGTGACAGCTGCAGAAGAAATAACTTATAAGACCTCTTAAATGGCTTGTTAGTGTTCTATTACCACTTCATTTTTGCTGCCTTGGTTCAGTCCGGATGTTGGAGAACGAAGTATTATTAACTATCATTTCACAGTCCAAAGACGTATGATTCGTAACGTTTATGAAGTGTTCGTGTATGCCCCTAATATAATGTCCTGGTTAGTTGAGAAGTGCCATTGCTCTCCATGCCATGTGTCATTGTTCTCCAGGCCATGGTTAGTTTTATTGGAAACTTTTCATCCATTATTATGGTACTTATAAGTTGGAGGTGCAAAATAGAAAGATGCCGCAGATGTGTCCCTTTAAATTCCGTTTGATTGTTCTCAACATTTATTGTTGCACGATTACACTTTCATGCCAATATGTGACATGGATTTTCCCACATGAACAGTAAAATCCGAAAATAGTAGCAAACAATTTCTTTCAAAAAATGTGGTTGAACATCTATATATATGTTATAACATCCGTGGAGGCCTACACACAGAGACACACAAAAGAACAGTGCTAAAAAAGACCATTTGGAGCACTCGCTTCTATTTGTTGGGATAATAAGTTTTATGCCCTTATTGGGTCCCACTCGGCTATTTTACCCTAATTTTCAAAAGCCATCGGTTTTGTCACTCCTTTTATGCTTTTGCCCTTTGACTGTCAATTTGAAAACTTCATAACTAATTCATACTAAATCAGAAAAATGCAAATAAGATACCAAAATATTTAGAAAAATATCATCTATATGTCAGTGTCATTTGCATTCATGACAAAAGTGTTGGAAAGTGTCCATCCAAGTTTTAACTCTTATGATATAACCATGAACAACCAAATCCAAAAAAATAATAAAAAAAATGGTGGCAAAGAATGACAAATATTTTAAGTGCTTGACAGGTTTCACCAGGGAATGACATTCGTGGAAGTCGTGGCAAAAAGAAAAAACAATCAGCACTCTAAAATAGATTGTTCTTTTGCCACGACTTCCATGAATGTCATTCTCCGATGAAATTTGACAAGCACTTAAAACATTTGTCATTCTTTGTCACCAAATTTCTTTCTAATTTTTGATTTTTTTTTTAAGATTTTATTGTTCATGGTGGTAACATAAGAGCTAAAACTCAGATGAGCATTTTTCAATATTTTTGTCATGAATGCAAATGACACGACATATATGTGATATTTTTTCTGAACATTTATGTATCTTATTTGCATTTTTCCGATTTAATATGAATTAGTTATGAAGTTTTCAAACTGACGGTCAAAGGGTAAAAGCACAAGACGAGCGAAGTGACCTGGACAGAAACAGTGGCTTTTGGAAATTAGAGGTAAAACAATCAAGTGGGACACAAGTAGGGGCGTAAAACTAATTATCCCCTATTTTTCTTGGCACAAGCAACTATGGATGCCTTTTTGTGGCGAAATTTTGCATGATGTTAGAACAATTGTTGATGTTCGTAAAAAAAAATCTTTCCTTTTTTTTTACAAATCTCTACTACTTTAAAAAATGTAGTGTTGCCTCTCCCCTCTTATGCCGCCCACCTTCCGTCCATCCTTCTTGTACGACTCCCCTCCCGCCTCTCCACCGATTTTCCTGTCTCCCTTCATCGGTTTTTTCCTACTGGTTCTCTATTCACCGGTTTATCCTCAACTGACCGGGATAGACCAATTTTTTGTTTCACATATGGTAACAAATCTCATTTTTGGTAATACAAATGCAATCAAAACAAACACAATCAATTCACGTATTGTAATCAATATCATCTTTGCTAACACAAGAGTAGTTTTGAACAGTAATTAATCTCCTTTACACTGTGAAAAAATTGAAAGAATTTATGTCAAAATAGGAAAGAATTTTTGTCAATCAATCTCAGCGATGGACGAGAGTACGCGGCCGCCCAGCTCCAACGCAGCGCTAATCTGCAGTGATCCATGCCGCTTGCGCTTGACATCTTGCCGTGCGACGGCAACTCGCAGGGCTGAGTGGCTGCGCCGGAAAATAGGGTCCTGGGTTCCTGGCCATCCATGCGCCGTTCATGTTACGTCGCCTCCGCTTTCCAACGGCGATCTCCATGGAGGATATCTACGCTTAGGTGGAGGACACCGTTCCCGCCTTTCATGAGCGGCTGGCTGGGCATCCTCCCCCGACAAGTTAAGGTCGTGTCAGGAAACTATTTCCTGTTTTCTTTTTGTTTTTGCCTACTATGGAGCGTCTGTGGAGCACGTGTTTCACTTGCTGTAGCATAGGGGCGTCTAAAAGCGCCGCCTGGGGGTGAGCCGGCGGAAAAAAAAGGCCCGGGGCGAAGTCATCGCCAAATTGCCGTCGGCACGGGGCGCCCACAAAGCGCAGTGTAAAAAAAAAAGGGGGCCCGTTCGGCGAAGTTATGACAAAGAGTAGTTAAATTTCGTCTGAATATGGCGAATTTCGGTCAAATTCGTCCATTTTCGTTACATTATTAAGCTGATCTAAAAAAGAAAGGGGCTGAAGTCGTCGCCGCCGTCGCTGCCATTGTCATCGTCGGCCTTCTCCTCCTTGACGCGGACGCCCCGGCTGGACCCGACGTCGCCATGGTGGACTGGCGGCGGCGCGTCGTCGTCGTCGCTGTCGCATAGGACGACGACTCCGTCTTCGTCGCGGCCGCGTCGGCGCTCCTCGGCGGCGCAGGCGCGCGCGCCGGCGCGCCTTCGCCTTCTCCGCGCGCTTTCTCCATCGCAATGGAGTCTGGCGCGCCCATTCGAAACCTCGCTGTTGCCGACGAAGCTCCGCCTCGCCAGCGCCAGACCAGCTCCGTCTTCACGGCGCCAGCCCTGCCCGTCTTCACGGCGCGCCGCCCCGCTCCGCTTTCGCTTGACGAAGCGCTGGCGAGCCGAGGAGGAAGCGCCGCCGCCTCGTTGATGACGATGCCGGCGCTGCGAGTGCACCGACCGAGCGGCGACTGCGCCGCAGGCTCGGCCTTGACGGCGAGCAGGGCCGGAGTGCCGGAGGAGTGCGAGGAGGATCGGGAGGAGGAAGAGGAGGAGGAAGACCCGAACCGCCTTGGCGCCCATGTCCCGACGCGCCGGTGCGTCGCCGGGGGTATGCCAACGGCGGGTCATTGCCGCCCTCGAGGTGCATGAGCACGCCCTCGAGTGTGCGGCGGGGCGCCCACCGAGGTGGCGCCGCTCGCTTTCGCCGCCCGCCGACCACCGGTGCGCCGTTGGTGGACGCCAAACGCTGCTGCTGGCGGCGCTCGAAATACGCCGCCCAGGCGGCGTGGTTGTCGGCGGTGTACTGGGGGAGGGAGCGTTGGGCGTCGATGAGGGACGCGCGGACGATCTCGACCTCCTCGGCGAAGTACTCCGGCTTCGCCGCGGCGTCGGGCAATGGGGGAATGGGCACTCCCCCGGCGCTGAGCCTCCACCCCGATGGCCCGGCGCGCATGTCCGGCGGCGCCGAGATGTTCGCTGAACAGAGCCAGACTCGATATGCGGGCGAACGGCGGCGAAGCCGTTGGCCGCCGCCTCCCTCGGGAAGCGTTTCGCCATGGCGACGGCGACGCGCTGGAGAGGCAGGGAGAGGGAGGGCTGGACGGCGGCGGGGCGGGCGGGCTGGTGTGGGCACAGAGAGTGGAGTGGAGGCCGCCGGCTTTATAGCGGGCCGCCCGTGTGTACACGTCTTGAGGGGGAGGCGTCGGCGCCGCCCCGTGAAGCGCCGCCCGTGAAGGAATCAATGGCAAGGCTGACCGGCGGCAGCCTTGCCATTGATTCCCCGCGGAAACCGAGGCCGTTGGGGGGAGACGAGGCGCCGAGTCGCTGACGCGGCTAGCCCGCGGCTTCTTCGCGCCAAAACAACTCGCCCCAACGCCCCCCAGCGCGCCGGGTTCGGGCTGGGTCCGCCGGCGCTGTTTTCGGCCCAAGCTGTCGGTGTACTAAAGTAGGGGTACCTTAGTATCCCGAACTTGTGCACGGGCAGTTGCAGCACCCCGCGGCAAGGCTCGCCGGGCGCCCGCCAAGACCCTCCGTCATTTTCACTTACTACCATTCAAGAACAAAGTGTCAACCAAGTAGACAAGGCCCCGGCAAGAGGAGCTTGCCGGGAAGAACAAGGCCCCGGCAAGAGGAGCTTGCCGGGAAGGCCAACCAGGGCGCTTCCAGAAGACTTGCCGCGACGCCCCGCGTGTCCCGGCAAGGCCCGACGACCGGCAAGCTTGCCGGCGCAACAAGAAGAAGGTCATGGCAAAGGCGCTTGCAGCGGCAAGGCTGCGCGCAAGGCTGCCACCCTGCACCCAAGCTCCAGCGCATCCAACGACGTGTCACTCCCAGGGCCATCCCAGGAGCACTTGGCGAGGCGCTGCGCAGCCATGCGATGCGAGGTGGCAAGCGGAGTTGACAAGGAGGCCATCGTGGCGATCGGTGGCGCACCTAACGGCCGTCTCTTCGCACTGTTGGGGCGACCGGACGGGCATTAAATGCCCTTGTCCCCTGCCGTCAGAGTTAGGTAGGGGACACTATTGGACACTGTTGTACCAACCTGCGTTTTTACCTTTCTGCCCCTCTTCCTACGCTGCCACCTGTCGGTGACCCCCTTAGACTATAAAAGGGAGGCCCATGCGCGCGTAGAAGGGGTTCGGTCCATTGGACACATCCAACACCACTACACGCTCGTGCTCTCGAGCGAGAACAAAATAAGAACACAAAGCAGCAGTAGGAGTATTATCTCTCCGGAGAGCTCCGAAGCTGGGTAAAATCCCGTCTCCCCCGCGCGTGTGACCTCGATCTGCTCTTCGCGCGGCCCTCGCCCCCCTGCCGGACCAGAAGGGGCCCCCTGCCCCATAGGTGCTCGTGCCCACGCCCAGCCACGACATCTTTGGCGCGCCAGGTAGGGGGCGTCGAGGTCGTGCGAATCTGATCCGGTTTCCGCGCGCGCTACATCGACATCTTCATCGACATGCCACCGAAGAAGAAGGCTTCGGAGGTAGCCGCTCCGTCTGCGACTGTCCTATCGCCACCGGAGCAAACGGGCGGTGGGGCGGACGCCGGCGGAGGAGCGGGCGCCGGTGGCGGCACTCACGTCGTCACCAGGTCCAAAGACAAGGCCCCGCAAGCTTCGGCGTCTGGATATCCACCGCGCCCCTCTCAGGAGGTGCAAGATCAACAACGCCACGGTGCCCCTAGCACCGTGCTCGCGTTGGAACAAGGCCAAGCTGGTGGGTCACGGGGCGTTCAAGACCAGCGTGCACGCTAGCATGCTGGCGCGAGTGAAGTACGGTCGCCCGGGCGGGGTGTTGCTCCTTCCAACCCAGTTGGGAGTCCGAGCACATCCCGTTCCTCGCGCCGCTCGTCGCCGCCGCCGCCCAAGACCGCAGAGGAAGTGCTGGCCCGAGCCCAGCTGCTCCTAGATTACCCTCCGGCGCCACACAAGATTGACGACTGGAGGATGACCATTTATAGCCTCATCGGCTTCGCCAACGGCGACAAGCCCCGGCAACCGAGTGCATCGAAGCCCCGGCAAGCCGCCCAGGCGCAAGCCGACGCCGACAAGACCACTGGGGGTGCCGCTTCCATGCACTCCCCGCCACGAAGGCCAAGATTGCCGACTCGCCGGGCCAACCCCGACGCCGACTCCACTGCGTCGTCGGACCTGCGAACTCGCCGCGATCAGCGCCAAGTTCTTCAAGAGCGACGACACGAAGACGCTCGTACTCGCATCGAGCGCAGAAGAGAAGCGCGACGTCAATCTGACCAGCGCGCTGGGCCCACTGTCGATATGCACGCGCCGGGGGAACCAGGCGACTTGCCGTACGCGGCGGGTTGCCCTGCGTTCACCCGTGAGCTGCGGCAAGTCCAGTGGCCCAGTACCAAGAACTTAAAGCCCGACGTGCCCGAGAAGTACGATGGAAGGATACATCCGTTAGAGTTCCTTAGCGTCTACACCATCGCGGTGCAGGCTGCCGGGGGGCGGGACGAGAAGATCCTCGCCAACTACTTCCCGCTGGTGCTCAAGCCCAACGTCAGATCTTGGCTCATGCACTTTCCAGACGGCTCCATCTCTTCGTGGGCGGACTTGTGCCATCAGTTTGTCGGCGCCTTCACGGGCGGCCACAAACCCCATGGCCAGGAGAGCGATCTGCATCTGCTCGTCCAGAAGGAGGGAGAGCCCCTGCGCAAATACATACAGAGATTCAGCCAGGTGCAGCGCAACATCCCAGACGCCCACCCTGCCATGGTTATCGGTAGCGTTCCATCGAAACGTGCGCAATCGCAGGATGAGGGAGGAGATGGCGATGTGCAAGATTCAAGATGTCAGCGAGCTTTACGCTCTGGCCGACAAGTGTGCATGGGCTGAGGAGGGGAGGAAAATCCCCGGAGAGACTGCGGGAGCAGAAGGATCTGACAGCGAGGAAGACGCAGTTCCGGCAAGGAAGAACCGGAGGCGGAACAACAAAAAGAGAAAGGCTAAGGATGTGCTAGTTGTTGAGCAGTCCGGCAATGAAGGCGGCTCCGGCAAGGCCAAAGCCAGCGACTCCGGAGAGGCTGTGGTGGCCGCCGACAAGCAGGACGGCTCCGGCAAGCAGTACTGCAAGATTCACCGCACCAAGGGCCATGACCTCCAGACCTGCAAGAAAGTTGAGCAGATGGCGGAGCTGCAGAAGGCTGAATACGAGCGCCGCGACAAGGAGAAGGCCCAGAAAGGTGGCGGAGGATCCGGGAAGAAGCTTCCCGCGCAGGGAGGGCGCCGCGGCAAGCCCAAGCAGCGGCAAGGAGATAGACCTCCCCGGGGCCGCGACAAGGATGAGGAAGAAGATGAAGATGATGAGATGGAGGAAGATGAGACTGATGACCAGGAGTTTCAGAAGGCGACGGAGGTTTTGTGCGTTGACGGCGGTGCTTCTCTGCACACCTCGCACCGTCAACTCAAACAGTGGGTGCGGGAGGTGAACGCAGCAGAACCATCAGTCGAAATGCGCAAGCCCCTGAAGTGGTCCAGCACGCCCATCGTCTTTGACGTTGAGGATCACCCTGATCGCATCACTGCGGTCGGGTGCTTGCCGATGTTGGTTTCGCCAACCATCCGCAACCTCAAGGTCACAAAGATGTTGGTTGACGGTGGGGCCGGCCTGAATCTCATCTCCTCCGCAGTGCTCAAGAAGCTCCAGATCCCCGACAGCGAGCTCGAAGAAACTGGTACCTTTCAAGGGATAAATCCGGGAAGGAGCAAGCCAAAGGGGAAGATCACACTGCCAGTAACCTTTGGCAGCGAGCTGAATTTCAGGACAGAGAGAGTCACGTTCGACGTTGCTGATTTCCCATTGCCCTACAATGGGATACTCGGCCGTCCAGCGCTTGCCAAGTTCATGGCAGCCTCTCACTATGCCTACAATGTGCTCAAGATGCCTGGTCCGATAAGTGTCATTTCTGTCCAAGGCGACAAGAAAGATGCACTTATCTGTACCGACAAGATCTACCGGGAAGCAGCAGCCGCAGCGGAGCACAAACCCCTTGCCGCTGAAGCTCCCCGGGGGAAGAAGAAGGCCAAGTCCGGCAAGAGTAGCTCTGATGCCTACTCCGGCGAGCGCACCTCTTCGGAGTGCGGCGCTACCGTCGAGGACGCACCTTCGAGCTCCACCGGCAAGTGCAAGAAGGCAAAGACAGTTTCACCAAAGACTAAGTCCGGCAAGGATAGCTCTGGTGCCCACTCCGGCAAGCGCACCTCTCCGGAGTGCTGCGCTGCCGTCGAGGACGTGCCATCGAGCTCCACCGGCAAGTAGAGCAAAGAAAGCAGTCAGCTTCAAACTTTTGAGTTATGTTCCTTGAGCGTCCATGCCTTGTATGGAAAACCTACGCGCGAAGGGATCGAATCGTGGCTAAGTTGCGCCCTTGATCTATTTTCGAGTCTGCTCAACGATACGAGCTGCTGCAACTAGCCCGACGAGATTTCTTGTCGGAGGCAACACCGCCAGTAGGCTGCTGATGTCCCGCACTCAGCAAGTGTGTTCGCGCCGGCAAGTTTCCCTAAAAGCGTAAGGGTGAAAACATACAGGGGAGGGAATCAAGGAAGGAGTGCGACCTTGCCAGGACACAGAAGACAGAAAAGCTAAGTTGCCAACGTTTGGGCGCAGAGCACAGTCAGTTTTAAATTTTTATGTTGTATTCCTTGAACACCCGTGCCTTGTATGAGAAACCTGCGCGGAGGAACCAGCTCGCGGCTACGTTGCGCCCTTGTTTTATTTCCGAGTCCGCTCAACAACCCAAGCGCGCCGCAACTAGCCCCGACAAGGTTTCTTGCCGAGAGCAACACCGCCAGCGGGCTGCTGATGTTCCGCACTCAGCAAGCGTGTTCGCTCCGGCAAGTTCCCTGAAAAGCGTAGGGTGACAGCATACAAGGGATGTGGTGGAGTAAAGGATGCAACATAGCAAGTCTTGCCGTGGGATATGCTTTGTATGGAAAACCTGTACGCGAAGGAGCCGGCTCGTGGCTAAGTTGCGCCCTTGATTTGTTTTCGAGTCCGCTCAACAATGAAAGCGCGTTGCAACTAGCCCAACGAGGTTTCTTGCCGGAGCCAGCACCGCCAGCGGGCTGCTGATGTTCCACACTCAGCAAGTGTGCTTGCTCCGGCAAGTTCCCTAAAAGCGTAGGGTAAAGACATACAAAGGATGCAACATGGCAAGCATTGCCCAAAGCAAAGTTACATTACAAAAATAACTTATTGCGGCGTTGTCTAAGTTGTTCTCATGACTGGAATAACAGCAACAAGGAAAGAGCAGAAGGGCGCACTGGCACCCGGACCCCGGCAAACCAGCATCGCTGGGGGCTGCGAGTACCAAAATCCCTTCGCGGCAAGCTAGGGTCCCCGGGGGCTGCGACGTCAGCGGCAAGTACCAAGATTCACCTCCGACAAGCCAGAGTTGCCGGGGGCTGTGATATCAGATAAGTTTTTCATCCCTCATCATGCATCATCTTATGGACTGGGGAATGTGAGGCCGCATCCTTGAACGAGCTTGCCTTGTATGGAAAACCTGTGCGCAGAGGAATCGACTCGCGGTTAAGTTGCGCCCTTGATTTGTTTTCGAGTCCGCTCAACAATACAAGTGCGCTGCAACTGACCCGACAAGATTTCTTGCCGGAGACAGCACCGCCAGCAGGCTGCTGATGTTCCGCACTCAGCAAGTGTGCTTGCGCCGGCAAGATCCCTCAAAGCGTAGGGTGGAAACATACAAGGCACAGAGTCAAGTAAAGGATATAACCCGGCAAGCATTCCCCTCTTTTCATTAAAAAACATCCCATTCCAGTACAAGTCCATAGAGGATGAAAAACATGAAAGAGAGGATTACAAGTTTTAAATGCAGCTAAGGCCCGAAGGCTTACAAATTGGAAAGATAAGATGCCCGTAATCCCTCTCCTGTTTCTCTCTTCAGGAGGTAGGTCAAGGAGGCCCTGGCAAGAGAAGTTTGCCGGGAAGGGCAAAAGGGGCGCCTAGGTGAGCTACGGGTGCCAGAAGACACCAAGAGAACATCCCGGGGGCCGGCCAGGGGCTTGGCGGAGGCGGAGGCGCCGGAAGCAGAGCTCGAAGATGGGGCGGCAGGACGTCAGCACGCTGTCGAGGGCACCACGCCCTCTGAAAGCACATTTGCTCCCTGGGTGGTTTTGGTAATTAATGACAACATACTTTGTGGTTGGACTAATGCTTTTATCAAGTATGTTTCAGGAAGGTCAATCACATTGGCATGGCAAAAGGACTGAAGAGGTGGACCCCTCAAAATGCTAAGGCAAGCATTGGCAAAAGCTCAAGACTCCATTTTTGGTTTAGTGATCCAAGATCACATTGAGTCTATAGGAAAGCCAATACTATTAAAAGGGGATGAGGTTATGATAATGATCTGGTTGCTCAAAGTGCTTAGTGATCTATCTCCCAAACTATCAGCAATCTTTCATTCCAAAATACACTCATAAGTAATCTCGGTCCCACCGATTCCATAAACTCAGTCACACCGAGATGAACCACCTCAGCCATATACCCAAACCCTAGAAATTTCGGATTTTCCGATTCTGAACTCGGTCTCACCGAAACTAGTGTTGCCAAGCTTCAGAACATTCGTCATCAAATCGGTGTCACCGAGATGATAAAGTCGGTCCCACCGAGATTGGCAAACCCTAGTCTTTGGAAGAATCGGACTCACCGAGATTGTATTTTCGGTCCCACCGAAAATCCCAACGTTCACAAGATTTGAACTTTCGGTCTCACCGAGTTGTCAACTTCGGTCTGACCGAGATTGGTCAAATGTGTGTAACGGTTGGATTTTGTGTGGAGGCTATAAATACCCCTCCACCCCCTCTTCATTCGTGGAGAGAGCCATCAGAAAGAACTACCACTCCTACCTTACATTTCTGAGAAGAAAACTACCTACCCTTGTGTTGAGATCAAGTAGCTCCACTCCCACCATATGAAACTTGATTTCTAGCCTTCCCAAGTTGCTTTCCACTCAATCTTTTCTTCCACCATAGCCAAATCAGTGAGGAGAGTTGAGTGTTGGGGAGATTATCATTTGAAGCACAAGAGCAAGGAGTTCATCATCACCAACACCATCTATTACCTTTTGGAGGGTGGTGCCTCCTAGATTGGTTAGGTGTCGCTTGGGAGCCTCCGTCAAGATGTGGAGTTGAACCAAGAAGTTTGTAAGGGCAAGGAGATCGCCTACTTCGTGAAGATCTACCCCGAGTAAGGCTAGTCCTCCGTGGGCGTATGCCATGATGGCATAGACAAGGTTGCTTCTTCGTGGACCCTTCGTGGGTGGAGCCCTCCGTGGACTCTCGCAGCCGTTACCCTCCGTGGGTTGAAGTCTCCATCAACGTGGATTGATAGCACCACCTATCGGAACCACGAGAAAAATCTCCGTGTCTCCAAATTGCGTTTGATCTTCTCCACTTCTCTTTACTACTTGTGCAATTTACTTTCCGCTGCCCATACTCTAGAATTGCATGTGTAGTATGCTACTTGACTTGTATGTGTGATGCAAAATCTGCCAAAACTTGTCTTTGTCAAAAGGCATAATTTTTATCTTGTCGAGTAGTCTAATCACCCCCCTCTAGACACTCTCACCTTCTTCGATCCTACACCCTCATACTCCAACTTGACGGCCTTGCCGCCACCCCTCTTCCTCTTCCGCGGCCTCCCTACGCCAGCCGCCCAAGGAGACGACCCCGTGGAGTTCAGAAGGCCGGCGACCCGGATGATGGGGTCGCCGGTGGCGCGCGAGGCGACGGCCGACGCCTAGTCGGGCCCACCGCCGTCCTCGTCGTCGTTGTCGCTCTCCTCCTCGTCACTCTCGCTCGAGGGGGAGTCTTCGCTATCGGAAGAGCTGTCCATGCAGCATCTCGCCCGGGTGCCGGAGTCCCCGAAGACCTTGACGGCGAGAAGGTCGCCCTCCATTAACTTGAAATGGAGGGTGAACCCCGCCGTCAAGCTGTGGATGCGGGCGAACGTCTTCCACCCTCGATCAAAGTACATCACGCCGGGGGCTGGGGATACGACACTAACTCGCGTGCCGCTGATCCCGCAGCCCCTCATGCGCAATTCCAGCATCTCGGGCGGGTCCGGCTCCATCGCGCTCGCAAACGGAGCCGGAAGCCGGAGGCGACGACGAGGTGCCCGGCGCAGCTTGACGAAGAACTCCCAAGGATCGTCCCCGGTGTGGACCGCCTCGAGGAGAGGAGCTGCCGGCGGAGGCAGGGGCGGCGCGTCGCCCCGGCCGCCTCTTCCCCGAGCGCTCCGACCACGTCCTCGACCTCGTCCACGACCTCGCCCCCTCCCTCTTCCCCTCGTGGCTGGCTCCGCCACCACCAGCGCGGGATAGGGAGAGGCGCGCTGCCTGGTGGCGACCCTCGCCGCCACCGACGCAGGACCACGGTTCCCTTCCTCCATGGCGGATGAGAGGAAGGGTAGCAGAAGTTGAAGAAAGGAGAGGAGGGGGAAGTGCGGGATTTTTTCGCTCCCCTTTCGCCCCTTTTTAAGGAGCAAGCTGGGGGCTCGACCGCCCCGCTCAGCCAATCAGAGCACGGGGAGAGCAGAGGAGGCAGGGGCAGGGGGGCCCTTCGTCCAGCGAGGCGAGGCAGCGAAGAGCGGATCGAGGTCCTGCCTGCAGGGGAGGCGGATTTTACCCAGCTTTGGAGCTCTCCGGAGAGATAATACTCCTACTGCTGCTTTCTGTTCTTATTTTGTTCTCGCTCGAGAGCGCGAGCGTGTAGTGGTGTTGGATGTGTCCAGTGGACCGAACCCCTTCTACGTGCGCATGGGCCTCCCTTTTATAGTCTAAGGGGTCACCGGCAGTGGCAGCGTGGGAAGAGGCGAAGGTAAAAATGCAGGTTGGTACAATAGTGTCCAGCGGTGTCCCCTACCTAACTCGGCGGCGGGGACAAGGGCATTTAATGCCGTCCGGTCGCTAACAGTCGCGAAGAGGCGGCCGTTAGGTGCGCCACCGATCGCCACGATGGCCTCCTTGTCGACTCCGCTTGCCACCTCGCACCGCATGGCTGCGTGGCGCCTCGCCACGTGCTCTGGGATGGCCACAGGGAGTGACACGTCGTTGGATCGCTGGAGCTTGGGTGCGGGGTGGCAGCCCGCGCCAGCACAGCGCCTTGCAGCCCTTCTCTTGTTGCGCCGGCAAGCTTGCGGTCGTCGAACCTTCTTAGGGCGACGCGAGCGTCGCGGCAAGTCTTCTGAAGCATACTGGTTGGCCTTCCCGGTAAGCTCCTCTTGCCGGGGCCTTGTTCTTCCCGGCAAGCTCCTCTTGCCGGGGCCTTGTCTACTTGGTTGGCACTTTGTTCTTGAATGGCAGTAAGTGGAAATGACGGAGTGTCGGTGTACTAAAGTAGGGGTACCTTAGTACCCGAACTTGTCTGCACGGCGATCATGAACACCCAGCAACAAGGCTTGCCGGGCGCCCGCCGAGGCCCTCCACCGCTCCTTATTACTGCCATTCAAGAACAAAGTACTAACCAAGAAAACGAAGGCCCCGGCAAGAAGAGCTTGCCGGGAAGACCAACCAAGGCATCACCAGAAGACTTGCCGCGGCGCCCCGCGCGCCGTGGCAAGGCCCGACGGCCGGCAAGCTTGCCGGCACGACAAGAGAAGGGCCGCGGCAAGGCACTTGCCGCGGCAAGGCTGCCACCCAAACTCCAGCGCACCCAGCGACGTGTCATCACAAGGCCATCCCAAGGGCACGTGGCGGGGCACGACGCAGCCATGCGGAGCGAGGTGGCAAACGGAGCTGACAGAGGCGCCATCGTGGCAACCGGTAGTTCACCTAACGGTCGTTTTTTACATCGTTAGCGACGAGACGAGCATTTAATGCCCTTGTCCCCGCCGTCGAGTTAGGTAGGGGCACCACAGCACTCGTTGTACCAAACTATGATTTTACCTTCCTACCCCCTCTTCCTACGCTGCCACCTGTGGATGCCCCCTTCAGACTATAAAAGGGAGGCCCATGCGCACGTAGAAGGGGTTCGATCCATTCGATACCCAGGACATCACCATACGCTCGCACGCTCGAGCAAGATCAAATAACAAACACAAAGCAGCAGTAGGGGTATTATCTCTCCGGAGAGCCCCGAAGCTGGGTAAAAATTGCCCGTCTCCCCCGCGCATTCGACCTCGATATGCTCTGCGCGCGCCCTCCGCTCCCTTGCCGAACCAGAAGGGGCCCCCGTGCCCCATAGGTGTTTGAGGCCACACAGAGAGAGACACGGCCCCGACATCTTTGACGCGCCAGGTAGGGGGTGTCGAGGTCGTGAGCATCTGATCCGGTCTCCACGCGCGCTACATCAACATCATCGTCAACATGCCACCGAAGAAGAAGCCTTCGGAGGTGGCCGCTCCGTCTACATCAATTCCACCACCACCGCCGGAGCAAGCAGGCGGTGGAGTGGACGCCGGCGGAGGAGCGGGCGCCGACGGTGGGGCGCGTCGTCACCAGATCCAAGAACAAGGCCCCGCAAGCGTCGGCGACGGTGCAGACGCCGCACCCTTCCCAGGAGGTGCAAGGCCAACAGCGCCCCGGTGCTCCTAGCACCGTGCTTGCATTGGAGCAAGGCCAAGCTGGCGGGTCGCGGGACGTTCGAGGCCAGCATGCTGCACGACATCTGCCGGCGCGAGTGAGGTACGGTCGCCCGGACGAGGTGTTGCTCCTCCCAATCCAGTTGGGCGTCCAAGCACATCCCGCTCCTCGCGCCGCTCGTCGCCACCGCCACCCAAGACAATAGAGGAAGCGCTGGCCCGAGCCCAGCTGCTTCTAGACTACCCTCCAGCGCCGCACAAGATCGACGACTGGAGGATGACCATTTACAGCCTCATCGGCTTCGCCAACGGCGACAAACCCCGGCGACCGAGCGTGTCGAGGCCCCGGCAAGGCGCCCAGGCGCAAGCCGGCGCCAACAAGACCGCTGGGGGTGCCACCTCCGTGCACTCCCAACCCCAAAGGCCAAGATCGCCAGCTCGCCGGACCAACCTCGACGCCGACTCCACCGCAACGTCGGACCCGCGGACTCGCCGTGATCAGCGCCACGTTCTCCAGGAACGGCAACACGAAGACGCTCGCACTCGCATCGAGCGTCAGAGAGAAGCACGACGTCAATCTGACCAGCGTGCTGGGCCTGCCGTCGACACGCACGCACTCGGAGAACCAGGCGACTTGCCGTACGCGGCAGGTTGCCCTGCGTTCACCCGCGAGCTGCGGCAGGTCCAGTGGCCCAAAACCAAGAACTTCAAGCCAGACGTGCCCGAGAAGTACGACGGCAGGATACACCCGTCGGAGTTCCTCAGCATCTACACCATCGCGGTGCAGGCTGCCAGGGGGCGCGACGAGAAGATCCTTGCCAACTACTTCCCGCTGGTACTCAAGCCTAACGTCAGATCTTGGCTCATGCACTTGCCGGACGGCTCCATCTCTTCATGGGCGGACCTGTGCCGTCAGTTTGTCGGCGCCTTCACAGGTCGCCACAAGCCTCATGGCCAGGAGAGTGACCTCCACTTGCTCGTTCAGAAGGAGGGGGAGCCCCTGCGCAAGTATATCCAAAGATTCAGCCAGGTGCAGCGCAACATCCCAGACGTCCACCCTGCCGCGGTTATTAGCGCGTTTCATCAGAACGTGCGTAACCGCAGGATGAGGGAGGAGATGGCGATGTGCACAATCAGGGATGTCAGCGAGCTCTACGCTCTGGCCGACAAGTGTGCATAGGCTGAGGAGGGGAGGAAAATCCCCGGAGAGGTTGCCGGAGCAGAAGGATCTCGACAAGAGGACGCCGCCCCGGCAAGGAAGAACCGGAGGCGGAACAATAGGAAGAGAAAGGCTAAGGATGTGCTAGCTGTTGAGCATTCCGGCAACGGAGGCGGCTCCGACAAGGCCAAGACCGACGACTCCGGCGAGGCTGTGGTAGCCGCCGACAAGCAGGACGGCTCCGGCAAGCGATATTGCAAGATCCACCGCACCAAGGGCCATGATCTCCAAACCTGCAAGAAAGTTGAGCAGATGGCGGAGCTACAGAAAGCCGAATACGAGCGCCGCGATAAGGAGAGAGCCCAGGGAGGTGGCGGAGGATCCGGCAAGAAGCTTCCCGCCCGGGGAGGGCACCGCGGCAAGGCCAAGCCACGGAAAGGAGACAGGCCTCCCCGCGGCCATGACAAGGACGAAGATGAAGATGAAGATGATGAGATGGAGGAAGATGAGACTGATGATCAAGAGTTTCAGAAAGCGACAGAAGTGTTGTGCATCGACGGCGGCGCCTCTCTGCACACCTCGCACCGTCAACTCAAGCAGTGGGTGCGAGAGGTAAACGCCGCGGAGCCGTCCGTCGAGGCGCGCAAGCCTCTGAAGTGGTCCGGCACGCCCATCGTCTTCGACGTTGAGGACCACCCTGACCGCGTCGCTGCGGTCGGGTGCTTGCCGATGTTGGTCTCACCAACAATCCGCAACCTCAAGGTCACGAAGATGCTGGTTGACGGCGGGGCCGGCCTGAACCTGATTTCCTCCGCAGTACTCAAGAAGCTCCAGATCCCCGACAGCGAGCTCGAAGAGACCGGCACCTTTCAAGGGATAAATCCGGGAAGGAGCAAGCCCAAGGGGAAGATCACATTGCCAGTGACGTTCGGCAGCGAACTGAACTTCAGGACTGAGAGGGTCACATTCGACGTGGCTGATATCCCATTACCCTACAATGGGATACTCGGCCGACCCGCGCTTGCCAAGTTCATGGCGGCCTCTCACTACGCGTACAATGTGCTCAAGATGCCTGGCCCGATGAGTGTCATTTCAGTCCAAGGCGACAAGAGGGATGCACTCATCTGCGCCGACAAAATCTACCGGGAAGCAGCAGCCGCAGCAGAGCGCGAGCCACTTGCCGCTGAAGCTCCCCGGGGGAATAAGAAAGCCAAGTCCGACAAGGATAGCTCTGGTGCCCGCTCCGGCAAGCACGCCTCCCCGGAGTGCCGCGCTGCCGTCGAGGACGCACCATCGAGCTCCACCGGCAAGTGCGAGAAGGCAAAGGCAGACCAACCAAAGATTAAGCCCGGCAAGAACGGCTCTGGTGCCCGCTCCGGCAAGCACGCCTCCCCGGAGTGCCGCGCTGCCGTCGAGGACGCACCATCGAGCTCTGCCAGCCGATGAGGCAAAGAAAGCTGCCAAGCTTTGAACTTTTGAGTTGTGCTCCCTGAAAATCCATACCTTGTATGAAGAACCCGAGCGCAGAGGGGTCGAATCGTGGTTGGGTTGCGCCATCGATCCGTTTCGAGTCCGCTCGACGATAGAAGCACACCGCAACTAGCCCGACGAGTTCTTCCCGCCGGAGGCAACACCGCCAGCGGGCTGCTGATGCCCTGCGCTCAGCAAGTGTGTTTGCGCCGAGGGGTTCCCCGAAAGCGTAAGGATGAAAACATACAAGGGGGGAAGATCAGGGAAGAAGCACAACCTCGGCGGATCGCTGAAGACGGAAAAGCTAAGTCACCCAAGATCTTGTACAGAGCACTTTTTAGTCCTATGACCTCGTGTTATGTCCCTCGAGCGTTCATCCTTTGTACGAAAAACCTGTGCGCGGAGGAACCAACTCGGGGCTAAGTTGCGTCCTTGCTTTGTTTCCGAGTCCGCTCAACAATACAAGTGCGCTGCAGCTGGCCCAAGAAGGTTTCTTGCCGGGTACAACACCACCAGCAGGCTGCTGATGTCCCGCACTCAGCAAGTGTGTTAGCGCCGGCAAGTTCCCTAGAAGCGTAGGGTTAAAAACGTACAAGGGATATGGCAAAGTAGAGGGCGTAACATAGCAAGCCTTGCCGTGGGGCATCCTTCGTATGAGAAACTTGTGCGCGGAGGAACTAACTCGCGGCTGAGTTGCGTCCTTGATTTGTTTTCGAGTCCGCTCAACAATTCAAGTGCCCTGCAACTGACCCGAGAAGGTTTCATGCCGGAAACAACACCACCAGCGGGCTGCTAATGTTTCGCACTCAGCAAGTGTGTTAGCACCGGCAAGTTCCCTAAAAAGCGTAGAGTGTAAACATACGAAGGGCAGAGCATGGCATCGCATTGCAGAGTCGCACCATGAAAGAATAGCTTATTACAGCGCTGCCTCAGTTATTTTCGTGGCTATAATCACAGTGACAAGGAGAAGCCAGAAGAGCGCGCTGGTGCGCGGGCCCCGGCGAGCCAGCTTCGCTGGGGGCTGCAAGTGCCAAAGTTCCTTCACGACAGGCCAAGGCCCCCGGAGGCCGCGGCGTCGGCGACAAGGACAAAAGAAGGCGCACCGGCACCTGGGTCTTGGCGGAGTCAAAGTTGCCGGGGGCTGCATATGCCAAGATTTCTCCCCGGCAAGCTAGGGCCGCCGGGGGCTGCAACGCCAGATAAGTTTTTCATCCCTCATCATGCACCCTCTTATGGACTGAGGGGGGCGAAGCCGCGTCCTTGAACGAGTGTGCTTTGTAAAAAGAAGCCTGTGCGCGGAGGAGCCGAGTCGCGGCCAAGTTGCGCCCTTGGTTTGTTTCCGAGTCCGCTCAACAATACAAGCGCCGCAACTGGCCCAGCAAGGTTGCTTGCCGGAAGCAACGCCGCCAGCGGGCTGCTGATGTCCCGCACTCAGCAAGTGTGTTCGCTCCGGCAAGTCCCCTAGAAGCGTAGGGTGGGAACGTACAAGGCACAAGATCGAGTAAAGGACTTAGTCCGGCAAGCGTTCCCCTCTTTTCAATTAAAAACATCCCAGTTTAGTACAAGTCCATAGAGGATGAAAAACATGATAGAGAGGATTACAGATTTTAAATACAACTAAGGCCCGAAGGCTTACAAATTAAAAGATAAGATGCCCGTAATCCCCCTCCTGTTTCTCTGTTCAGGAGGTAGGTCAAGGAGGCCCCGGCAAGAGAAGCTTGCCGGGGAGGGCAAAAGGGGCGCCTAGGAGAGCTACGGGCGCCAGAAGACACCAAGAGAACTTCCCGGGCCGCCAGAGCTTGGCGGAGGCGGAGGCGCCGGAGGCAGAGCTTGAAGGCGGGCGGCGGGGCGTCGGCCTGCTGTCGAGGGCTCCTCGCCCTCGTACTCCGACTTGACGGCCTTGCCGCCACCCCTCTTCCTCTTCCGCAGCCTCCCTATGCCAGCCGCCCAAGGAGACGGCCCCGGGGAGTTCAGAAAACCGGCGACCCGGATGATGGGGTCGCCGGTGGCGCGCGAGGCAACATCCGACGCCTAGTCGGACCCACCATCCTCGTCGTCGCTGTCGCTCCCCTCCTCGTCACTCTCGCTCAAGGAGGGGCCTTCGCTATCGGAGGAGCTGTCCACACATCATCTCGCCCGGGTGCCGGAGTCCCCGAAGACCTTGACGGCGAGAAGGTCGCCCTCCATTAACTTAAAATGGAGGGTAAACCCCGCCGTCAAGCTGTGGATGCGGGCGAACGTCTTCCACCCTCGATCGAAGTACATCACGCCGGGGGCTGGGGATACGACGCTCACTCGAGTGCCGCTGATCCCGCAGCCCCTCATGCGCAACTCCAACATCTCGGGCGGATCCGGTTCCATCGCGCTCGCGAACGGGGCCGGCAGCCGGAGGCGGCGACGAGGTGCTCGGCGCAGCTTGATGAAGAACTCCCAGGGGTCGTCCCGAGTGTGGACCGCCTCAAGGAGGAGCTGCCGGCGGAGACGGGGGTGGCGCATCGCCCCGGCCGCCTCTCCCCCGAGCGCTCCGACCACGTCCACGACCTCGTCCGCGGCCTCGCCCCCTCCCTCTTCCCCTCACGGCCGGATCCGTCGCCGCAGGCACAGGATAGGGAGAGGCGCGCTGCCTCAAGGCAACCCTCGCTGCCACCATTGAAGGACCAGGATTCCCTCTCTCCATGGCAGATGGGGGGAAGAGTAGTGGGAGTTAAAGACGAAGGAAGAAGAGGAAGTGCGAGACTATTGTGCTCACCTTCCGTCCTTTTTAAAGGGCGAGGTGGGGGCTCAACCGCCCCGCTCAGCCAATCAGGGAGCAAGGAGGGCAGAGGAGCGGGGCCGACTCGCCATCTTCGCCCGTGACGGCTCGGTCTCCCACCTTCGCCGCCCACGACCCCCCACGCATGGGAGCCGCGTGGCGAAAAAGCGAGCCGGAGCGACGGGTGAAATGACCTCGCCCTGCACCGTGATCACGGGGGTGGATGCCTTAAAGATCGCACGCGCCACCCACGTCTCCCACGACGCCGTAATCGACGCGTGCCGTTGCGGGGGAGCGCGGTGGACACGGAGCCCGTTGCTGTGCGGACCCAGGCCACGCGTGCCCGTGCACTGTTTTGGGCCTGGCCCAACAACGCTCGGCACCGTGTATGGCCCAGGCCCGGGGGCTCCTGTCGGTGTACCAAAGTAGGGGTACCTTAGTACCCCGAACTTGTGCACGGGCAGTCGCAGCACCCCGCGGCAAGGCTTGCCGGGCGCCCGCCGAGGCCCTCCACCGCACCTTATTACTGCCATTCAAGAACAAAGTACTAACCAAGAAAACGAAGGCCCCGGCAAGAAGAGCTTGTCGGGAAGACCAACCAAGGCATCACCAGAAGAGTTGCCGCGGCGCCCCGCGCGCCCCGGCAAGGCCCGACGGCCGGCAAGCTTGCCGGCACGACAAGAGAAGGGCCGCGGCAAGGCACTTGCCGCGGCAAGGCACTTGCCGCGGCAAGGCTGCCACCCAAACTCCAGCGCACCCAGCGACGTGTCATCACAAGGCCATCCCAAGGGCACGTGGCGGGGCACGACGCAGCCATGCGGAGCGAGGTGGCAAACGGAGCTGACAGAGGCGCCATCGTGGCAACCGGTAGTTCACCTAACGGTCGTTTCTTTACACTGTTGGGGCGACCAGACGGGCATTTAATGCCCTTGTCCCCTGCCGTCAGAGTTAGGTAGGGGCACTGTTGTGCACTGTTGTACCAAACTGCGATTTTACCTTCCTACCCCCTCTTCCTACGCTGCCACCTGTGGATGCCCCCTTCAGACTATAAAAGGGAGGCCCATGCGCACGTAGAAGGGGTTCGATCCATTCGATACCCAGGACACCACCATACGCTCGCACGCTCGAGCAAGATCAAATAACAAACACAAAGCAGCAGTAGGGTTATTATCTCTCCGGAGAGCCCCGAAGCTGGGTAAAAATTGCCCGTCTCCCCCGCGCGTTCGACCTCGATCTGCTCTGCGCGCGCCCTCCGCTCCCTTGCCGAACCAGAAGGGGCCCCCGTGCCCCATAGGTGTTCGAGGCCACAGAGAGAGAGAGACACGGCCCCTACACGGAGGGTCTTGGCGGGCGCCCGGCGAGCCTTGCCGCGGGGTGCTGCAACTGCCCGTGCACAAGTTTAGGATACTAAGGTACCCCTACTTTAGTACACCGACAGGAGCCCCCGGCCCTGGGCCATACACAAGCCGGCGATTTTCGGCGTCCTGGGGGCGCGACTGGGCCGTTTTTTCGGCGCCGGCGCAAAAAAATCGCCTGGGGAGGCCTTCTTGGGGGCGCGACTGGATATGCCCTAACCAGCAATCTAATCTATCCACTTCTTGATTGTTGTGGTTGTAGCTTGCTCGCTTGCTCACTTGCTTGCTTGTAGCTTTGGACGGTTCAGCCGGTATTAGATCATACAAGCTTCTCCCGGGTACTGCCAGATCTAAGAGCATCTCTAGCAGACCCCGCATTCCGTCGATCCGTAAACGTGTTTGCTGTTTGCGGAAAAATGGTTTTGCAGGCCGGCGCGAACTGTCGCAGAGGCAGACCCTGCAAAGCTGACCCATATCCTTTTTTACGTGTCGGCTTTGCTGGGTCTGCCTCTGCGGCCGTTTCCCCCGGCCCGCAAAACGTAAATTTGCACCTCAATTTGCATTTCTTTGCTTTTTCAACCATATTGGATACATAGGACATCACCAAATCTTTGCTAGAATAGTAAGACCAAAGAAAACAAGAACCACAATTATGCATTTTAGAAGATTTCCAACTTCCATAACTGCTCCCACTAGTTGAAGTAATATCTTCTCCATGCACTCATTGTTGATCTGCGGATTCTTAATCTTGCATTCTTCATTCTTCTTCTTTGGTTCTAAAGAAGTAGATGTTGCTTCCCTTCTAGTTGCACATGCATGCGCTAAATTGCCTTTGATTGTACTAAGGAGTGCACGAACGTCTATCAATTTTCTTTCTATCAATAAATCTATGTATTCGCCTTCCCAAAACTAAAATGAGCATCCATCTTCCTACACACATGATGGTGTTCGAAATGAGCTAACATAATTGAATAAAAATGAGCTATCGAAAGGAGCCGAATGAAAACACCACGTACCTCGTCGTTTTCGTATTTGAAGAACACCCATCCGAGGTGCTTCGGCGTGCCCGAAGTCAGCTATAGCACTGTCCGCGCGCAGTCGTCGCACTGTATGAGCGGCATCGGCGAGCCAAGGCCGAGCCCGCCGGCCGGCCGGCCGAATCCATGCCCGCAAACCGCCGGCGACGGCGAGAGGACGAACCCGCACCTGCATGCGGCGATGCGCCTTTGCCGGGGCTGCACGAGATGCTCCCCGACCATTACATCGCTTGGCACAGCCACCGGCGATCGGGAAAGCCAAATTGAAAGAACATGCGGTGCCCCATGTTTGGTTTTGATAATTGATGACAATCTCTATGGACTAATGGTTGCCTTGAGTTATATTTGAAGGTTTTGTCCATAGGCTTTTCTTGAAGTCCATGTGTTGGTTTCAAGGAGTTTATGAGTTGACCAAGGTGCTATTAAGGAATTATCCAAAGATTGGTCATGTGAGTGTTGAGCTTATTGCAAGCATGTCTTGAAGAAGAAGATTGTGTGATCATTCATGTTTACCTTCAAGACATCATCCAAATGAAGAGAGTTGGAAAGATTCAAGGTTGATCAAGACTAAGTCAAGAGTGAATCAAGTTGATCAACTCACAAAGCGTAAAAGATGTACCGAGAGGGATCAAGTGATCCCATGGTATGGTAAGCATTGTCTATTGCACTTTGTGTACTAACCCATGGTCTTCGTGAGAGTTCTTTGTGGGGTTAGGATGCGGTATGCAAGTTCAAGTGATGCATCATGAATAAATCAAGTGCTTGAAGCTTGCTGTCCATTGTGGCGACAATGGACTTGTGAAGATGTCCTGAAGAGTGACTCACCCATAGTGGACTATGGGGGAGCAATCATCTAGTCTTCATTGAGCCAACGCAATCAAGGTAGTCCAACTTGAGGGAGTGAAGATCGTCATCATCTAGCTCAAGTGGACCATGTGCAAGGCAAAGGTTTGCCCTTGATAGGTTTTCTATTTTACCGGTCTCGTGGTGGTAGTTGGGAGACCGGGTTATAGGATCGTTTGCCGTACTATCACGGGGGGCTCTCAAGTTGGTAGCTTGATCGTATCGTTAGTAGAGAGCTAAACCATTGCATCCTTGCATCATGTTTCTTGGTTCTTGTTTGGTTCTTTTTGTGAGTCTTAAATCTTATGGTCATCTTGATGACAAGCTTGAGTTCATCGAAAACGGAATTCGCATGCGTCTTCTATGATGTTTTCGGTGTTGGAGGTTTTACCGGTTTTATCCGAGGAAGGGTTCTCACCATTTTCTTATGGGCCTTTTCTAATTTCCTTCCTATTGATATTTCTTTCAACATTGTGTTAGCGCTTGTCGCTAGCTTTCCAACAAACTTTGTTTCATCTAATTCGGAGTCCGTTTGCAAAAGTTGTGGCAGTTTTGGTGTTCTGAAAAGGCTGCAGCGGTACTACCGCGAATTGGAACGGATGTAATTTTTTACTACCGCTCCAGAGCGGTACTACCGCGACTCCTACAGCGGTAGTACCGCTCTGGACCAAAAACTCGTCCCAAGTCCTGTGGTGGTAGGCCCGGATGTATTTTTTTAGTACCGCTCGCAAGCAGTAGTACCGCTACCCTTTGCGGTAGTACCGCGATCCCTAGCGGTAGTACCGTGAGGACGAGCAGTAGTACCGCTCTGTCAGTTCTACTGGCCTTTTGCCTTCTCGCTGTTGTTTTTCAAAGGGGTACTACCGCACTCCTTTGAGCGGTAGTACCGCTCTATGCGGGCTGTGAGCATAACGGTTAGATTTTTCCCCACCAATAAAAGGGGGTCTTCTTCCCCATTGAACCTTATCCTTTGAGCTCGTGTTCTTCCCCCATTGTTGACCTTCTTCGAGCTTGCTAACTCTCAATCCCTCCATGGATTCTTGCTAGTTTTTGAGGGAAAAGAGAGAGGAGATCTAGATCCACATTTCCACCAATCACTTTCTCCTCTATGTGAGGGGAACGCATTGGATCTAGATCTTGGAGTTCTTGGTGTTCTCCTTATTGTTCTTCCTCTCATCTTCCTCCCTAGCATTAGTTGCTTTGGTGGGATTTGAGAGAGAAGGATTTGGGCACTCCGTGTGCCCTTGCCATTGCATTTGGTGCATCGATTTGAGTTCTCCACATGATACGTGGAAGTTACAAGTTGAGAAGCTTATTACTCTTGGGTGCTTGGTACCCTTGAGCTTGTTACTCTTGGGTGTTTGGACACCCTAGAGCTTGTTCCTCTTGGGTGCCTTGGTTCCCTAGACGGTTGGTGTTGTTCGGAGATCAATCATGGTGGTGTAAAGCTCCGGGCAAGCGTCGGGGTCTCCAATTAGGTTGTGGAGATCGCTCCGAGCAATTTGACGGGTACCGGTGACCGCCCCCAAGGGTTGCCAAAGTGTACGGGTTTAGTGACCGCCCCCAAGGGTCGCCATTTGTACGGGTTCGGTGACCGCCCTCAAGGATCCCTTAGTGGAGTCACGGCATCTTGCATTGTGCGAGGGCGTGAGGAGATTACGGTGGCCCTAGTGGCTTCTTGGGGAGCATTGTGCCTCCACACCACTTCAAACGGAGATTAGCATCCGCAAGGGTGTGAACTTCGGGATACATCATCGTCTCCGTGTGCCTCGGTTATCTCTTACCCGAGCCCTTTACTTATGCACTTTACTTTGTGATAGCCATATTGTTCTTTGTCATATATCTTGCTATCACATAGTTGCTTATCTTGCTTAGCATAAGTTGTTGGTGCACATAGGTGAGCCTAGTTTTTTTAGGTTTAGTGCTTGACAAATTAACCGCTAGGTTTATTCCGCATTTGTTCAAGCCTAAACCGTAATTATTTTAAAGCGCCTATTCACCCCCCTCTAGGCGACATCCTCGATCTTTCAATTGGTATCAGATCCTCGTCTCTCTTTTTAGGGCTTAACCGCCTAGAGAGTAAAGATGTCGACTAGGGGATTAGGATTCTTTGACACTCTTAGTTTTGATGGCACAAATTATGATGTTTGGGTTATTCGCATGCTTAATCTCTTTAGGGTCATGGACCCAAATTTAGAGCGAATTGTAGATATGGGTTTTTCCCCTCCAAAGGATCCCCAAAGATTATCTTTAGAGGATGAGAAAAACTCTTATCTCAATGCTCAAGCTTCTAATGTGCTTTTCGATGCTTTGAGCAATGTAGTTATATTTCAACTCATGCCGTTCCGGGATGCTCATGAGTTGTGGACGAAGCTTCAAGATAAATATGGTGTGTCCAAGTTTTGTGGGGATGATTTTTCTCCCTCCACCTCCGACCGTGTTGCCTTCTCAACTTCTTATACTTCACCTATATGTGGATTGCCACAAGGTAATGCTATGGTGAGTAGTGTTTGTCATTGCAATGATGATAGTGTGCTAATCGTTGGTGACTCTTCATCTCTATCTTATTGCAATGCTCCTTCTTTGGACTTTAACACTTCGAGCACTCCAAATGTTTCACATGCTTGTGTTTATAGTCCTTGCATATTATGTAGAAATTGCTTGACTAAATCTCATGATGATATGCTTGCTATGTCTTGTTGCCATGATAAAAATGCTTGTATTTCCTCTAGTTGTTGTGCTAACAATGTAGAGGAAACCCAACACTCCATGGAACAAGATGTGGTCTTGAATGGTGCCTCAAGGGATCCTACATCATCATCTATTGCTTTTTGCCTTATGGCTAAGGCATCAAAGGTATCTCCTACTTTGAACCCCAATATGTCACTTGATGATGATATTAATGCTAATGATGATGAGGATAATGATGAAGAGAATGATAATATTGCGTCCTTAAAAATTAAGGGGGAAATGATTTTTAAAGCTCTTCTTAAGAATAAAATTGCCCGTTCCAACTTCATGGAAATCATGCCGATTGCTATTGAGAGCAAGAAATATATTGATGAGTTGGAATCTCGTCTTGAGGAGCATGAGGTCACCATTGATAAAATGGAAAGTCATGAGCATGATTACGCTAATGAGATTGCGGACCTCTCTCAAGCTCTTGAACTTGAACAAACCACAAAGGAATCTCTTGGGGAGAATTTTTCTCTAGAATTATCTAGAGTGAAGGAATCTAATGATAGAGCTCTTGAGGTGGCCAATGTTTTTTAAACTAAAAATGCTAAGCTTGAAGTTGCTCATGCTAGACTCCTTGAGGACTTTGAGCACCTCGAAAATGGCTCAAGGGTCATCAAGGGTGAGCTCATCAAACTCACTGAGTCTCATGCTCAACTTGAAGCTTCTTATTTAAAAGAGCTTGCCAAGTTGCCTTCTCCTCTTGTTGTTGATGATGATGCTTGTGCTACTAATTCTATTACTTGTGAAGCATCCATTTTGAAGGAGAATGTTGAGCTACGGGCTCAACTTGAGTTGCTATGTAGCAATTATGGGAAATTGGAAGAAAGCCATGAAAAGCTCTCACGCTCTCATGATGATCTTCTAGTATCCCATAATGTGCTAAAGATAGCTCATGAGGCCATGATTGCTAAGGTAACATCTAGTGATCCTCATGCGGATACTAGCACTAATTTTAGTCAAAATTCTATATTGCCTTGTGCTAGTCCTCGTGATTCATCCATGCATAACGTTGGTACATCTTGTGATGAATTGCTTTCCTTGCCTTGTTGCTCTAATGATGAAGCTTATACTTCCTCTAGTGATTTCATTGCGACTAACCATGTAGAGGAAATCAAAGAGCTCAAGGCCGAAGTCACTTCTTTGAAGAAAGACTTGGAAAAGTGTCATGAAGGGAAGGCCACACTCAACAATATCTTGAGTGTGCAAAAATCCCCCAATGATAAAGGTGGACTTGTATTCAACTCCAATAAGAAGAAGAAGTCCAAGATGAACAAAAAGAAGGGCCAAGAGCAAGTCAAGAATTCGGCCAAGATTGTTTGCTTCAAGTGCAAAGTAGAAGGGCATCATGTTAAATCTTGCCCATTAAAGAAAAGGCTCATTAGTGACAAGCAACAAGGGAAGAGGCCACAAGTTCACTCTCATGCTCAACCTCAAGTTGAAGAAAGGCCTCTTCCCAAGAAAACTCGAGCTAATGCTTCTCAAGTTGAGAAATCAAGTGAGAAGAAAGTGAAGAGTAGACATTGCTACCTATGTCGTGAGAAAGGTCACCTCGCTTCTTCATGCACTAGTGGTAACTTATCCAACCCAATTACTATTGATGATATCTATTCTCTTGGGAAGGATAAGGTTGGCAATGTGTTTGCCAAGTTTGTTGGTACTCAAAGTGGTGTCAAGAAAAGAACCATTTGGGTTGCCAAGCCTATTGTGACTAACCTCTTAGGACCCAACTTGGTTGGGGACCAACAAGCTCAAACTTGATCAATAGGTTTTGTTGGAGGGCATTGGAGACTTGGCTACATTATGAAGATTTGAGGGTCTTCATCATCCATATTATCTCAAGCCAAGTCATTAGGAGTCTCAAGTTTCTATGTTACATCCAATGTTCCTCCTTGCGGTAACTTGTACTTAAATTGTTTACATTGATAGTTACTTGCCCTTAGCATGTTGTGGTTTTGTACCTTGCGTGTGTTGTATATGATGTGTTTCCAATTTGCTTAACTTGAGTAATCAAGTTTGTGTATGTTGGTTTGCACATCATGTACATGTGTGTCGTGCGTTGAGACTTTGTGCATCTTGTTTGTTTCTTAGTTGGCTCTTGTGAGAGATTAATGGAATATCCCATTATGGGGGAGTGATGTGCTTTGTTCACCTCACAATCCTATAAATGTGTGTACATGAGGAATACCATCTAGTATTGATATTACAAGATTATCTAGTCACTATGTGGTATGCCTTCTCATGAGAAATTCAAATTCTAAATAGTCCATTAATCATCTCTTGTTGGATCCTCTTATTGCCTCTTGTTAAGTTTTCTTTGGTATCACATTATGGGGGAGTAATATGCTATGTGCATATTACAAGCCACATTTGAGATATTGTTACCTAGAATTGATATTGTAAATTATCTTGTTCCTAGATGACATGTTAGCTCTACAAGTTGCAATTTAGTTGTGTTTGGTGTGAAGATGATGTTGGATATCCTTGCTATCTACCACCGGGAATTATTTCCAAATACTCCTTGTCTCTTGACAATTGGTAATCACTTATGTGTGGTAGAAATTATTGATCATCTTCACATTGGCGTTTGCTTTTTATTTGCCCTATCTCTTGCCAAGGATTGTGTCAACTCCCGTTTTCTTCCATACCACTTGTGGATCTTGTTAATTTCTTGTTCTTGTCTAGTGTTTTCTAGATATAGTGAAAGTGGTGATCCCACCTTGTGCATTTTGTATTCAAATGCAAATTCTCTATAATGCACAACTCATGGGGGAGCTATCCTATTTTCTACAAAACACTCATCTTGTGATCCTTATCAAGTGTGTGTTGGTGGAAGTCAAGTCGTTTTCTTTTTGGTACCTTGTGCCATCATGAAACTTTGTTGAGAGCTTGGTTTGTTTGGAACCATCCTCTCTTTGGGAGTTTGACATCTTTAATTTACTGTGTATCAATGGATATCTCATTCCTTGATGTATCTTTAATGATATCTTCCAAGTGATGATTTCTCCATTTGGTATCCTTTTCACTTGGCATTTCATTTTCATTTAGTTTCGGTTCTTGAAAGTTTTGAGCATGCATGTTTAGTTCATGTATTTTATTTGGCATGCTTTCTTTCTTTGACCAATATATAGGGGAAACTCCACCAAGTCTCAAATTGGATGAGATGTGCATGAGATTCATTTTCATATCTATATGCACATATCTATGTGGAGTTTGTCCTATGTATTGTTGGTTCTCTAACTCTTTGGTCCCAATGAGTTTGGGTACCATTTTGTTTGTGTTGTTGTTCTAGGAACAATTGGAGATGCATTGGATACTCGGCTCATTCAAATGGAAGGTGTTGTCACCATGTGATTATTGGAGTCAAGCTAGGATGATCAATGAACTACTTTGTTACCTTCAATTGGTATCTACTACATCCTTCCAATGCTATCTCGGTAACAAGTATCATCATCTACTACATGCACACATTATTGCATCAATCGTGTGTAGATTGTATCATGGCCTGTTATTATTTCTTTCTTGTGATACTTGTTTCCTTTCTCAAAGCATCCCAACAATGATCTCTTGTTGCTGGTTGTGATGTCTTTGATGGTTGTGTGGTAGGAATTCATTTATATACAATAAGACCATATCTTGGGCTATGCTTCCAACCACATATCTTATTGGTATATGTATGACTTCCTTTTGGATATCTTGTTCCTTCGCGTTGTAACTATTTCGGGTGTACATCCTTCTTTGTAGATATATATCGTCATGATTTCGTCTACCTAGACCCTTATACGCTTGAGAGAAATTACATCTCTAGATGATATCCTTTCTTTCACGTCCACCTTGTCTTTCTTATGTTACTTCTTTGGTGGCTCCGTGAAAGCTTTTGCCTTGAGTGCATGTCTGATCTCGTTGCATCTTGATGCACTCTTGTGTGGTGAAGATTATTTTCCTCATGCTTGTCTTGACGAGGCTTTTGCCATCTTAATTGGTATTCCCTGTCTTGATGATGCTTATGCTTTCTATCTTCACCTTGGGTTGTCACAAGTGTTGGTTATTCATTTTGCATATTTAGTGTTCTTGTGAACCCATTTGCTTAGTTGTGTGTGGGAATGAAAGGCTTTGCACCGTGTATCTCATTCATTCGAGACTATGTCGATGCTTATGCTCATCCATATATTAGTCTTCTCATGTGCTTTGCCATGACTCACACACATCATTTTGGTTGAGCCTATTCTTAAGTTGCCTCTTTTACATGTTGCTCAACCATGTGTTTGTTGCAAGTGCTAGGCTTAGTTTCCTTTATGCTCTCTTGCACTTGTTGTATGTTTCTATTGATTTTGGGGGAGCTATGATCCTATTTTGTGCACTTTGTATCCAAATACAAAAATTATTATGTGTGCACAAATCATGGGGAGCTTCTCTAGCTTATTTAGAACACTCCTTTGTTCACATCATAATATCCTTCATTCATGTGGCTCATAGGATCTTTGGTCTAGTTGGTTCAATTGATATCCTTTGATTGCTTGCTTCAATGGGTATCTTTAGATTGCTCGATTGCTTGTTTCTCTCTTTGTTATGTCTTCGTGGCATATCATTCTTTTGCTATCTTTGGGCCTCAATATAGTTTGTCTTCCTCCAAGTATTTACCATTGGATATGTGCATTGCATTCCACTCTCTTTTTGAGAGATACACAATTTATGGAGGAACACTCTTTATATTGGCCTTCTAAGCTTTTCATCCATTTTGGCAATCGATGCCAATGGGGGAGGAGTTTTAGAGAGTTTTGTGGAGAAGTCTTCAGAGTTTTCTCCTTGATTTGGTTTTGGTTCCTAAGCATTTGCATCCCATTCTCATGCATCATTGGTTGTTGCATTGCATGGTGATGCATAACTCCTTGTATAAACTCTCTTGAAAGTGATTGTCATCAATTACCAAAATGGGGGAGATTGAAAGAACATGCGGTGCCCCCCATGTTTGGTTTTGGTAATTGATGACAATCTCTATGGACTAATGGTTGCCTTGAGTTATATTTGAAGGTTTTGTCCATAGGCTTTTCTTGAAGTCCATGTGTTGGTTTCAAGGAGTTTATGAGTTGACCAAGGTGCTATTAAGGAATTATCCAAAGATTGGTCATGTGAGTGTTGAGCTTATTGCAAGCATGTCTTGAAGAAGAAGATTGTGTGATCATTCATGTTTACCTTCAAGACATCATCCAAATGAAGAGAGTTGGAAAGATTCAAGGTTGATCAAGACTAAGTCAAGAGTGAATCAAGTTGATCAACTCACAAAGCGTAAAAGATGTACCGAGAGGGATTAAGTGATCCCATGGTATGGTAAGCATTGTCCATTGCACTTTGTGTACTAACCCATGGTCTTCGTGAGAGTTCTTTGTGGGGTTAGGATGCGGTGTGCAAGTTCAAGTGATGCATCATGAATAAATCAAGTGCTTGAAGCTTGTCGTCCATTGTGGTGACAATGGACTTGTGAAGATGTGCTGAAGAGTGGCTCACCCATAGTGGACTATGGGGGAGCAATCATCTAGTCTTCATCGAGCCAACGCAATCAAGAAAGGTGGTCCAACTTGAGGGAGTGAAGATCGTCATCATCTAGCTCAAGTGGACCATGTGTAAGGCAAAGGTTTGCCCTTGATAGGTTTTCTGTTTTACCGGTCTTGTGGTGGTAGTTGGGAGACCGGGTTATAGGATCATTTGCCGTACTATCAAGGGGGGCTCTCAAGTTGGTAGCTTGATCGTATCGTTAGTAGAGAGCTCAAACCATTGCATCCTTGCATCATGTTTCTTGGTTCTTGTTTGGGTCTCTTTGTGAGTCTTAAAGCTTATGGTCATCTTGATGACAAGCTTGAGTTCATCGAAAACGGAGTTCGCATGCGTCTTCTATGATGTTTTCGGTGTTGGAGGTTTTACCAGTCTTATCCGAGGAAGGGTTCTCACCATTTTCTTATGGGACTTTTCTAATTTGCTTCTTATTGATATTTCTTTCAAGATTGTGTTAGCCCTTGTCGCTAGCTTTCCAACAAACTTGGTTTCATCGAATTCGGAGTCCGTTTGCAAAATTTGTGGCAGTTTTGGTGTTCTGAAAAGGCTGCAGCGGTACTACCGCGAATTGGAGCGGATGTAATTTTTTACTACCGCTCCAGAGCGGTACTACCGCGACTCCTACAGCGGTAGTACCGCTCCGGACCAAAAACTCATCCCAAGTCCTGCGGTGGTAGGCCCGGATGTATTTTTTTAGTACCGCTCGCAAGCAGTAGTACCGCTACCCTTTGCGGTAGTGCCGCGATCCCTCACGGTAGTACCGTGAGGACGAGTGGTAGTACTGCTCCGGTGGTTCTACTGGCCTTTTGCCTCCTCGCTGTTGTTTTTCAAAGGGGTACTACCGTCCTAGCGGTAATCTGCGCTCTGTCTTGATTTGTGGCATAACGGTTGGATTTTTTCCCACCTATAAAAGGGGGTCTTCTTCCCCATTGAACCTTATCCTTTGAGCTCGTGTTCTTCCCCCATTGTTGACCTTCTTTGAGTTTGCTAACTCTCAATCCCTCCATGGATTCTTGCTAGTTTTTGAGGGAAAAGAGAGAGGAGATCTAGATCCACATTTCCACCAATCACTTTTTCCTCTATGTGAGGGGAACCCATTGGATCTAGATCTTGGAGTTCTTGGTGTTCTCCTTCTTGTTCTTCCTCTCATCTTCCTCCCTAGCATTAGTTGCTTCGGTGGGATTTGAGAGAGAAGGATTTGGGCACTCCGTGTGCCCTTGCCATTGCATTTGGTGCATCGGTTTGAGTTCTCCACGTGATACGTGGAAGTTACAAGTTGAGAAGCTTATTACTCTTGGGTGTTTGATACCCTTGAGCTTGTTACTCTTGGGTGTTTGATACCCTTGAGCTTGTTACTCTTGGGTGTTTGGACACCCTAGAGCTTGTTCCTCTTGGACGCCTTGGTGCCCTAGACAGTTGGTGTTGTTCGGAGATCAATCATTATGGTGTAAAGCTTCGGGCAAGCGTCGGGGTCTCCAATTAGGTTGTGGAGATCGCCCCGAGCAATTTGACGGGTACCGGTGACCGCCCCCCAAGGGTTGCCAAAATGTACGGGTTCAGTGACCGCTCCCAAGGGTCGCCATTTGTACGGGTTCGGTGACCGCCCTCAAGGATCCCTTAGTGGAATCACGGCATCTTGCATTGTGCGAGGGCGTGAGGAGATTACGGTGGCCCTAGTGGCTTCTTGGGGAGCATTGTGCCTCCACACCGCTTCAAACGGAGATTAGTATCCGCAAGGGTGTGAACTTCGGGATACATCATCGTCTCCGAGTGCCTCGGTTATCTCTTACCCGAGCCCTTTACTTATGCACTTTACTTTGTGATAGCCATATTGTTCTTTGTCATATATCTTGCTATCACATAGTTGCTTATCTTGCTTAGCATAAGTTGTTGGTGCACATAGGTGAGCCTAGTTGTTTTAGGTTTTGTGCTTGACAAATTAACTGCTAGGTTTATTCCGCATTTGTTCAAGCCTAAGCCGTAATTATTTTAAAGCGCCTATTCACCCCCCCCCCCCTCTAGGCGACATCCTCGATCCTTCACAAATTCGGCCGCCCGCGATGAAGGGTCGTAGCCCGCAACTTCCCGGCCCGCCGACGCAGGAGGAGGGGAGGGGGGCTGAGGGCAACCTCGTGCGTGTGGCGGCCTTTGGGCGTGCTCCCGCCGGTTACTTTCGCCGGAATCTTGGGCGGCGGCGGGGCGACAGGGCGAGGGGGAGAGGGGAGGTGGTTGGTGGGGAAAAGCACGGGCTGAAATGTCCTCCCACCAACCGCTCCTGCTATATGCAGGGCACCGACGGGCCAGGAGGGAGGGGAACCCGCGTATTCGCGGGTTGGGGTAAAAAATTTACCGCGCCCCTCAAGATTTTTTGCGGGCCGACCGCGTTTGAGGGGTCTGTTCGGGGGATTTTTCGCGCCGACTCGCATTTTGGCGGTTATTTTGTGGGTCGGCGCCTTTTGCGGGGTCTGCTAGAGTTGCTCTAAGCTCTACTACAAGGCTGGATTTTTGATCGACCATGGCCCTTTCCCAGTGGCAGGGACCTCCCCTGATTGATAGTTTAGAATTCAATATCACTTTTGCATTTAATTAAGGTGCAAGCATGATTTCTTACACCTGTGACTAAATCAATATGTCAGATGGTTTCTTCAGGTGTATACTTGTTAGTCTCATTGCACGATAGCCAATTCTTTCGTAAGTGCGTTGGAGCAACCAAAATTGAAGTGAAAACAACATGCTTTCTTGCTATTCCATCTTAAAATTATGTCTTGTTTTTAATCAGTGTTTTGGATTCTTATTCATGAAAAATGTCTACTTTGAAAATGCAAGTTATCTGCTAATCACAGAGACATGATTGACTTACGAAGAACAGATTGCCAAAAGTGTGAATGTGATGAGTTATGTAGTTCTTATACAAAAAAATCGGAAGAGAGTTGACTTTACTTGGTTCATTTTTTTATCTGTAGTAATCTGTCATGTATTGAGTGATTGACATAGTAATTTAGTAATTAAAAAAAGGTAAAAAATTCCCAGAACTTTTCTAGAATCAAATATGACCAAGTATTGCACTTGTATAAAAAGTTCTGCCAAGGAATGATTCCTGTTGACTTCTAGGCAAAAATAATAATAAAATAAGACGACAATATGGCATGAAAAGTACTTCTATTTAGCATTTTTTGGCATCGCGGGATACAATGAAAACCATTCCATGTGTAATCCCTTTATATGAGTGCAATACTTGGCCATGTTTGATTTCATAAGTTCTGAGATTTTTGGACTTCTTTGAATTACTAAGCCATTTTTGAATATAGGAGAGTGTGGCATCTGAGTGCTCCTATGTATTTTTGGATTGATGTACCACTATTTTATGCTCACTGAGAGTAGTAATGACAGAGCTGGATATTCTCATTTGACGTGCGAAAGAGTACATGAGTGATAGTTGTGACATGCTACCCTCTTGCAAAAAAAAAACTCATGTGACCTACTGACCTTTTACCCTTGGGCTAAAAATATTTTTATTACGTAATAGGGACCTATATTGTTCACTAAATCTTGTTTTTGTTTGAGAGCACGATAAAAGAGCTTGCTATGGTATGGTCAAAGTGATTGATTGTTTTTGCGGGAATCATAGAGTATTCATTCCACAGTAATAGAGTTACAATTTTCACTGGACTAATTTTCACAGTAATAGAGGGAGCGGTTGCTCTTATACTGTATACAAATACTATATTTGAAGTTACTTACATTCTCACTGGACTAATTTCCCACGATAAATAGCCTTGCGAAGTTTTCCTCTCGTCCCTAGCGGCTGGAACCCTAGCCGCCGCCAGGGGAGGCCGATCTTCCAACGCCGCTCTCCGGCGGCTCCCCTCCGCCGGCGACCTCGGTCGTCGGTGGTGAGGGGGCCGCCGGATTCACGCGTGTGGATCGTTTTTACTCTCGTAGTCTAGTTTTTAGGTTGTTCATCGTCTTTGCTTTGGTGGCGACGATGACAACGCTAAATAAAGATTCTTCAGATCCTTCCCTGACGAGGCCATCGGTCCTATGGTTGGGGATGGATTTGGAAACCAGTCTGTTCAAGCAAGGATGGCGTGGCGGCGGCGGCATCCTCGTGGTGGACCTGTGTCCTCGGGCTCCGCCGTTACGACGGCGTTTGCTCCAGCGTCGGCGCGGAGCTTGGGAGGTAGTCCAGGAGCGGATGCAGATTGTGGTCTGCATCGACGACATCTGGAAGACGGAGCATGTGCTGGGCTCGTGGTTCGTGGATGGCAGATATGGTTTCCTCCTTCGGCGTTTTAGTCGTGGTGGGGTGCTAGATCTGGAGTTTGATGGCGTGTCTGGGGTGTTGCCCCAGTCTGATTCGTTCAACGATAAGGGCTTCACTTTTGGTGACCACCTTGGAGGTCCGTAAAGCTGCATATCAGCGATGGAGCCGCGTCGAGCTCGGGTGAGAAGGTGATTCGTCATTCTTTTCTTCAGTGGCTACTGTGGTGGTGCCGGAGGCAGGTGACGGGCGTTGGTGTCAAGCTCAGAGATGTTCTGCTATCTTTTCAGTTTTGTCATGTCGGTCTTTACGTGACTTGTACTTTGTTCTTTATGATATGAATGAGACATGTATTACCATGCAAAAAGAAAAAACACAACAATACATATGTACATTGCAAGTTTGGATTATTGCCATGGATAGACACGTACATGGCAAGTTGAGAATATTTCCATGGTCAACACTAATAACACATTTAATCTTGGATTGTTTCTAAAATTTGCCTACCTTGAAAATGGAAACCGCCTGTAATTCATCTCTTTGATAAGCATGCTCGGACTATTTTCGAAAACACTTGTCTACTCCATCTTTGTTTATATATATGTTTGGTCACATATGCATTAGACAAGGTAGCGATTGTTGCATGTGTACCGACACCATGATCTCCCCTGACAACGGTCTAAGAAGGGTGAGGTGGCGAGGGGTGGTAATAGTACTGTGAGTCCACAATAGGTGACAACATATAATTAATTGGTTACACATGTACTCCCTCCGTTCCTAAATATTTGTCTTTTTAGAGATTTCAAATGGACTACCACATACAGATATATGCAGACATATTTTAGAGTGTAGATTCACTCATTTTGCTCCGTATGTAGTCACTTGTTGAAATCTCTAAAAAGACAAATATTTAGGAACAGAGGAAGTATTGCACATGCATGCTTACATGATGCATCAAGGGGGATTGCGAGCTAGATGGACCGTGGATAGAGGTGGCGAGTTTGGATTGGAGAGGCCCAGAGGTAGATATAGGGGTTGGGAAGAAGGTCATTTAATGGTAAAAAAGAAATCATCAATGCCGCCCAATGTGCGTGAGAATCCTAAAGATATGTATTATATACTATTGATGTGAACAAGTAGAATATATATGCCCCGTTTCAATGCATCAGCAATTAATTATTTAATAGTAAAAAATTATCAGCCCCCGATGTGCATAAGAATCCGAAAGATATTTGTTATGTATATTAAATGTTGAACACTAAAATATGTATGCCCCGTTGCAACGCATGGGAATTAACTAGTTTTATTAGAAATTGTTGTTCATGCGGGTGCACTATGCTACAAACCTGTGGAGAACCGGGCAGCAATTTGTTTATGGCAAGTTTCAGACTTGAGTAAATTATCAAATGAGTTCTAGTAACTAACTAGATAAATTACATGGTGCAATAAGTTGGCCCTGAGAGTTGCAGTAAAATTATCCTGTTGCCTTTGTTGAGCTTAGAGCTTCGTTCTCTGCATCTCCAGCCTTCTTTTCTTCTCTCGTACGAGCCCTTGACAAAGCGTCGGTCATATCTGAGTTCATAGGCATAGCAGCTTGCAGCAGTTGAACGAAAGTTTCAACATCCTTGAGACCACCTTCGTCTCCAAGATACTTGAGTATCATCTCAATCATCGCAGGCCTCGGGATCCAGCCGCTCCTCGGAGCGTAAACACAAAGCGCATTTTTTGTCAACTCATAGGCTTTCGCAGCATCACCTTTCTCCGCGTAGCCAATTGCCACGATGGCCCAACTGCTCGAAGGAGGCATCTTCCCCTTCTTCAAGAAGTCATCCAGCAGCGCTTCGGCCTTGTCCAGCATGTCCTTCTGCCGGTAACCAGTGAGCAAGACATTTGGGACATGGAAGTCGAACGCGTTTTCGCTCGACTCCCACTCTTTCAACAAGATCTCAGCTTCTTCGAAATCATCAAGCTTTACAAGCATTGCAAGCATTGTAGTGTAGTCCTTATTAATATGCCTCTTGCAGTTTGTCATTTGGAGCGCCCATAGCCTCTTCACCTCTGACTTGTCCCCCAGCTGGCCGTAGAGGGACATCAGGTGGTTGTAGGTATCTGAATCTTTTATGTCAATTTTTGCTTCTGATTTCTTTAAGGCAGAGATTGCCTTCTCCCTTAGGTTGCCCTTAATGTAGTTGCTCGCCACAACGGCATAGGTATTCCAATCAACAACAATTTGAGGCTCACATTCCATATCTTCCAGGGTGTTCTCCATCCCGAAAAAATCTGCCCGTGTGCCGTAAGAGTTTATGCAAATTCTGTAGCTGAAGTTGTCAGGCATGATACCACTCCTTTTCATCTCTGCTATCACTGATGGGACCTTCTCATGCTGCCCTATGTTAGTATAGAGGCCCATGAGGTTATTGTAGGGGAGACTGCAGAACACAAAACCCATCTCTTTCATCTTCTCAAAATGAGCCAAGGATTCATCAACCATGAGTTCTCGTGTGTAGCAGTTCAGGAGTGCACCATAGGGTTTCTCCGTCTTATCTTTATCATGCAGTTCATTGAAGTAGGCTTCTGCTGCTCCGATTCCATGAACTTGACCGATCAAATCCAGGTGAACAGCATGATCCTTTGGCAAAAATCTGACATGACCCTTAGCACTCATCCACTCGGAGACCTGTGCAAAGTAAAGGTTTGGAAAGAAACTGATGAGGCATTTCAAGGGTACGTACAATACCCCATGATTACTATTGACAAAATATAGGGATTATTATTATTATCTTATACATACTTCAAGGATTTAATGGTTTACATGCTGCAAACCCCTGGTTGCCATAGTTTGTCGTTAATTCTAATCATGAATGCAGATGCAGGTTAACCGGCGTAGAAGTATATTAACTACAGACCACATTGAGTTAAAAATAAAACACAGACCAGATTAAACTGCCCATTCCCAGTAAACTTAAAGTTTGTGACATAAGGAAAATAAAATAAATTGAACATGACATTCTCTTCTTTATGCACCATGTGCTACTGTTTCGTACTTGGATCATCTAGTCACACAAAGTCATAACGTCTAAGCAATGACTCGAAAGGAAATCTTCCTTGCAGTTCTTTCAACTCCTCTTTGGATTGTAGGATTTTTATAGGTATTTTGGTTCTTGGGATTGGGTTGCCAAAATCCTATGTACATTCGATGCACCCAATTCCATAAGAATCTCAGCACGAACTTAAGCCTCATTTTGTTCTACCTCTAAGAAGTCCAATGCACTTTGTTGTTATATCTACATACTGTCTCCTCTGATTCCTTCAGAATAACTGTGTTTATTTCCTCTGCACCATCCAAAGGCATCACTTGCTAAATTCTTGTGTTTTTAAGATTTGTAGGAATCCAATTAAGTGACTATCAGTCATAGGTGTTTCCTCTTAGGCTATTCCTACGTTTTCTAGTTCCTGCGGTCCATGAGGTCCTCAACGTTATCACGACAGCAAGTGTCCACGTGATTATACATCATGGTAAAAATGAGAAACAGATCAGGTCACCATTTCAGAAATGTCCTACTCGTATCTGTTAATGGCAGGGAATTTCCCGCATTCCACCGCAAGAGATAAACGGGAGAACAGAACCATGGGAAGCTACTGCCGCATTTCATCGAATAGCCGACGGACAGTTAGTGGGGCACGGGGGAGGGCAGTACCTCGAGGGCCTGGCGGTGGCGGCGGCGCTTGCGGAGCTCTTTGACGATGCGCTCGAGCTCAACGGGGCGGAGGCGGTTGCCGGGCTTCTCCGCCCAGCGCTCGATCTCCGGCACCAGAAGCGTGTCCGGGTGGCCCAGAGGCCACAGCGTGGACTGCAGGCCCGGGGGTCGCCGCGGCGGCCTCTCGGCGCTGTTGGAGGGAGGAGAGGATGCGGTGCGCACAGGGAGGAGCAGAGGAGTGGGATTGTGGGGACGGACTCGGCCTTGGAGAAGCCTGCCGCGCCCCAAGTGGAGAAGGCGGCGCCCGGCGGCGAAGAGGGAAGAGGAGGCCATGGCGAGGGTTTTTTTCTTTCCTTTGGCTACTTGGGTTTAAGGAAAGTTTGCTTGCTTCGGCATCAATAGGAGCGGGTTTGCGTTTTTCATACAGTACTCCCTCCGTCTAGGTGTGTAGGTCATCTTACAAAAACCAAATATTCCCAATAGTCTTAGGCGCATTACATTAAATCTCGTTCCCGTTTCCCTCCCAGCCTCGTATTGCTACACACCTAGGCAGAAAGAGGAGGCGCCCACAGGAGAACAACCACTACATGCATTGCTACTGAAGTTTGATTAGGCAAGAGATTGATGATCGTTTTGCATGCACTCACGTATTCAATGCATATTTTACTTTCGTTTTAAACCAGCACTGTGATTGGAAGTTTCCTAGCTTGTCGTGCTCATACTCATCCAATCATAATTCATCTAGGTTATGCTGCCCTTCCTAATGTGACTTGCTCACCTAGACGGAGGGAGTACAAAATATCGTGTTTCTCTTTCAGATGTCAACTTGGTGGGTAAATAACATAAAGAATGTTTTAATTTTCACAAATCTCGACGTGTCTCTTCTGTAATGAGAAAATACTAAAGCCTGACGTCTCATTATTCTAATAAAAGAGAAAAAATATGTATAAACCCTAGAAAGGGTTATACCCTAGAAATGGTTACATTTAGGTATTATGAGGAGAAGCATTATAAAATTGCCAATATTTGGTTCACTGTTTGATGTCCTGAATATTTTAGGGTCCCGATAACTGCCACACGTGTGGTGTATCGGGTAATTGTGCCACACGCCTCGTGTGGTATGTGTTGGGGAACATAGTAATTTCAAAAATTTCCTACGCACATGCAAGATCATGGTGATGGCATAGCAACGAGAGGGGAGAGTATTGTCTACGTACCCTCGTAGACCGTCAAGCGGAAGCGTTATGACAACGCGGTTGATGTAGTCGTACGTCTTCACGACTCGACCGATCCAAGCACCGAACGTCTGGCACCTCCGTTTTCAAAGACACGTCCAAATCGATGGCGTCCCCGGACTCAATCCAAATGACGTCGGGATGAATTCCGTCGACGACGGCGTGGTGACGATGATGATGTTCTACGGTAGCGAGGCTTCGCCTAAACTCCGCGACGATATGACCGAGGTGGATTATGGTGGAGGGGGGCACCGCACACGGCTAAGGAACGATCCGTAGATCAACTTGTGTGTCTATGGGGTGCCCCCTGCCCCCGTATATAAAGGAGTGGAGGAGGGGGAGGGTCGGCCCTCTCTATGGCGCGCCCTAGGGGAGTCCTACTCCCACCGGGAGTAGGATTCCCCCTTTCCTAGTAGAACTAGGAACCCTTCCATGTAGTAGGAGTAGGAGAGAAGGAAAGGGAAGAGAGAAGGAGAAGGAAGGAAGGCCCCCCCTCCCTAGTCCAATTCGGACTAGTCCAAGGGGAGGGGTGCGGCCACCCTTTTGGCCCTTTCTCTCCTTTCCCGTATGGCCCAATGAGGCCCAATACGAATTCTGTAACTCTCCGTACTCAAAAATACCGAATCACTCGGAACCTTTCCGAACTCGAATATAGTCGTCCAATATATCGATCTTTACGTCTCGACCATTTCGAGACTCCTCGTCATGTCCCGATTTCATCCGGGACTCGAACTCCTTCGGTACATCAAAACTCATAAACTCATAATAAAAGCTGTCATCGTAGCGTTAAGCGTGCGGACCCTACGGGTTCGAGAACTATGTAGACATGACCTAGAACTATTCTCGGTCAATAACCAATAAGCGGAACCTGGATGCCCATATTGGCTCCTACATATTCTCGAAGATCTTTATCGGTCAAACCGCATAACAACATCGTTGTTCCTTTGTCATCGGTATGTTACTTGCGAGATTCGATCGTCGGTATCAATACCTAGTTCAATCTCGTTACGGCAAGTCTCTTTACTCGTTCGTAATGCATCATTCCGTAACTAACTCATTAGCTACATTGCTTGCAAGGTTTATAGTGATGTGCATTACCGAGAGGGCCGAGATACCTCTCCGACAATCGGAGTGACAAAACATAATCTCAAAATCGCCAACCCAACATGTACCTTTGGAGACACTGTAGTACTCCGTTATAATCACCCGATTCGTTGTGGCGTTTGGTAGCACCAAAGTGTTCCTCCGTGGCGGGAGTTGCATAATCTCATAGTTACAGGAACATGTATAAGTCATGAAGAAAGCAATAGCAACATACTAAACAATCAAGTGCTAAGCTAACGGAATGGGTCAAGTCAATCACATCATTCTCCTAATGATGTGATCCTGTTGATCAAATGACAACTCATGTCTATGGCTAGGAAACTTAACCATCTTTGATTCACGAGCTAGTCAAGTAGAGGCATACTAGTGACACTATGTTTGTCTATGTATTCACACATGTATTATGTTTCCGGTTAATACAATTCTAGCATGAATAATAAACATTTATCATGAAATAAGGAAATAAATAATAACTTTATTATTGCCTCTAGGGCATATTTCCTTTAGTATGGACAACAACCAGCCCACACACCTACGTGTGGGCAAAACAACTAATGCCCACACATCTTTTTTTCCCTCCCGAACCCTCTCACACGCGTGCGTGTGGGCGAAGTTGATAACGCCCACACGCCCATATATCAGGCCTTGTACCCTCCTGGTCCCTCACGCCACGCGTGACGCCCACCGCGTGCCCGCAGTTGCCATGGTCCAGACCCTCGTCCATGTTCGTTTAACTGCAGTTGCCATGTCGCTGAACTACGGTTGCCATATCGGACAACTGTAGTTGCCATGATTGCTCAACTGCAGTTGTCATGTATGGTCTGATCTAATGTAGTTGCCATGATTTCATAACTTTAGGAGTTGCCACATACTAACACTAGGCAGTTGAGAGAGTTGCCATGTGCTCACAAGCATGCTAGGGCAGTTGCCATGTAAAAAGGAAGAGTTGTCAATCTGCTTACGTGCACGTTAGGGCAGTTGCCATGTACGTGCACGTTGGGGCAGTTGTCATGTACCATGCAAAAACACATGGCAACTCGGTAAAAGAGAGTTGCCATCTGCTTACGTGCACACTAGGCAGTTGCCGTGTACCCTGCAAAAACACATGGCAACTCGGGTAAAAAAAGAGAGTTGCCACTTGCATATAATGAAGGAAATATGCCCTAGAGGCAATAATAAAGTTATTATTTATTTCCTCATATCATGATAAATGTTTATTATTCATGTTAGAATTGTATTAACTGGAAACATGATACACGTGTGAATACATAGACAAACATATAGTCACTAGTATGCCTCTACTTGACTAGCTCATTTATCAAAGATGGTTATGTTTCCTAACCATAGACATGTGTTGTCATTTGATTAATGGGATCACATCATTAGGAGAATGATGTGATTGACATGACCCATCCCGTTAGCTTAGCACTTGATCGTTTAGTATTCTCGCTATTTGCTTCCTTCATGACTTATACATGTTCCTCAGTAACTATGAGAATTGTGTAACTCCCATTTACCGGAGGAACACTTTGGTACTACCAAACGTCACAACGTAATCGGGTGATCATAAAGGAGTACTACAGTGTCTCCGAAGGTACATGTTGAGTTAGCATAATTCGAGATTAGGTTTTGTCACTCCGATTGTCGAGAGGTATCTCGGCCCTCTCGGTAATGCTCATCACCTAAGCCTTGCAAGCATGTAACTAATAAGTTAGTTATGAGATGAAGTATTACAGAACGAGTAAAGAGACTTGTCGGTAACGAGATTGAACTAGGTATTGATACCGACGATCAAATCTCGGACAAGTAACATACCGATGACAAAGGAACAACGATGTTGTTATGCGGTTTGACCGATAAAGATCTTCATAGAATATGTAGGAACCAATATGGGCATCCAGGTCCCGCTATTGGTTATTGACCAGAGATGTGTCTCAGTCATGTCTACATCGTTCTCGAACCGTAGGGTCCGCACGCTTAAGGTTTCAATGACAATTATATTATGAGTTTATGTATTTTGATGTACCGAAGTTTTTTCGGAGTCCCGGATATGATCACGGACATGACGAGGAGTCTCGAAATGGTCGAGACGTAAAGATTGATATATTGACGGATATATTTGGACACCGGAAAGGTTCCGAGAAGTTTGGAGCTCCGGAGGTTACTGGAACCCCGGGAGGTATATGGGCCTTATTGGGCCCATGTAGGAGGAAGAGAGAAGGAGCAAGGGAGGCGCGCCCCAGCCCAATCCGACTGGGGAGGGGGCCGGCCCCCTTTCCTTTCTCCTTCCCCTCTCTCCTTCCTACTACTAGTACTACTTCCTAATACTAGTACTCCTTCCTTCCCCCTCCAAATAAGATAAGGAAAAGAGAGGGAAACCTACTTGGAGTAGGTTTCCCCCTCCCTATGGTGCGCCCCCCTTGAGGCCGGCCACCTCCTCCCTCCCTCCTTTATATACGGGGGTAGGAGGGCACCCTAGAACACACAAGTTGATCATTGATCGTTCCTTAGCCGTGTGCGGTGCCCCCCTCCACGATATTACACCTCGGTCATATTGTAGCGGTGCTTAGGCGAAGCCCTGCGACAGGAGAACATCAAGATCGTCACCACACCGTCGTGCTGACGGAACACCCCCTCGGCGTCTCTGCTGGATCGGAGATCGAGGGTGCGTCATCGAGCTGTACGCGTGTCAAGAACTCGGAGGTGCCGGAGTAACGGTGCTTGGATCGGTCGGACCGGGAGGACGTACGACTACTTCCTCTATGTTCCGTCAACGCTTCCGCTTTGGTCTACGAGGGTACGTAGACAATACTCTCCCCTCGTTGCTATATCATCACCATGATCTTGCATGTGCGTAGGAAAATTTTGAAATTACTACGTTACCCAAAAGTGGCATCCGAGCCTAGGTTTTTATGGTTTGATGTTATTTGCACGAGTAGAACACAAGTGAGTTGTGGGCGATATAAGTCATACTGCTTACCAGCATGTCATACTTTGGTTCAGCGGTATTGTTGGATGAAGCGGCCCGAACCGACATTACGCGTACGCTTACGCGAGACTGGTTTTACCGCCGTGCTTTGCACACAGGTGACTAGCGGGTGTCTGTTTCTCCAACTTTAGTTGAACCGAGTGTGGCTACGCCCGGTCCTTGCGAAGGTCAAAACAGCATCAAGTTGACAAACTATCGTTGTGGTTTTGATGCGTAGGTGAGATTGGTTCTTGCTTAAGCCCGTAGCAGCCACGTAAAATTTGCAACAACAAAGTAGAGGACGTCTAACTTGTTTTTGCAGGGCATGTTGTGATGTGATATGGCCAAGACGTGATGCTATATTTTATTGTATGAGATGATCATGTTTTGTAACCGAAGTTACCGGCAATCGGCAGGAGCCATATGGTTGTCGCTTTATTGTATGAAATGCAAGCGCCTGTAATTGCTTTACTTTATCACTAAGCGGTAGAGATAGTCGTAGAAGCAATAGATGGCGAACGACAACGATGCTACGATGGAGATCAAGGTGTCGCGCCGGTGGCGATGGTGATCACGACGGTGCTTCAAGATGGAGATCACAAGCACAAGATGATGATGGCCATATCATATCACTTATATTGATTGCATGTGATGTTTATCCTTTATGCATCTTATCTTGCTTTGATTGACGGTAGCATTTTAAGATGATCTCTCACTAATTATCAAGAAGTGTTCTCCCGAGTATGCACCGCTATGAAAGTTCTTCGTCTTTGAGACACCACGTGATGATCGGGTGTGATAGGCTCTACGTTCAAATACAACGGGTGCAAAACAGTTGCACACGCGAATACTCGAGTTATACTTGACGAGCCTAGCATATACAGATATGGCCTCGGAACACGGAGACCGAAAGGTCGAGCGTGAATCATATAGTAGATATGATCAACATAGAGATGTTCACCATTGAAACTATTGAAGGAAATATGCCCTAGAGGCAATAATAAAGTTATTATTTATTTCCTTATTTCATGATAAATGTTTATCATTCATGCTAGAATTGTATTAACCGAAAACATGATACATGTGTGAATGTATGAACAAACAACATGTCACTAGTATGCCTCTACTAGACTAGCTTGTTAATCAAAGATGGTTATGTTTCCTAGCCATGAACAAAGAGTTGTTATTTGATTAACAAGGTCACATCATTAGTAGAATGATCTGATTGACGTGACCCATTCCATTAGCTTAGCACTCGATCGTTTAGTATGTTGCTACTGCTTTTATCCATGACTTATACATGTTCCTGTAACTATGAGATTATGCAACTCCCGTTTACCGGAGGAACACTTTGGGTGCTACCAGACGTCACAACGTAACTGGGTGATTATAAAGGAGTACTACAGTGTCTCCAAAGGCGTATGTTGGGTTGGCGTATTTCGAGATTAGGTTTTGTCACTCCGATTGTCGGAGAGGTATCTCTGGGCCCTCTCGGTAATACACATCACTTGAAGCCTTGCAAGCACTACAACTAATAAGTTAGTTGTGAGATGATGTATTACGGAACGAGTAAAGAGATTTGCGATAACGAGATTGAACTAGGTATTGGATACCGACGATCGAATCTCGGGCAAGTAACATACCGATGACAAAGGAACAACGTATGTTGTTATGCGGTCTGACCGATAAAGATCTTCGTAGAATATGTAGGAACCAATATGGGCATCCAGGTCCCGCTATTGGTTATTGACCGAGACGTGTCTCGGTCATGTCTACATTGTTCTCGAACCGTAGGGTCCGCACGCTTAAGGTTTCGATGGCGGTTATTATGAGTTTATGTATTTTGATGTACCGAAGAAGTTCGAGTCCCGATGTGATCACGGACATGACGAGGAGCCTCGAAATGGTCGAGACATAAAGATTGATATATTGGAAGCCTATATTTGGAGTTCGGAATGGTTCCGGTGAAAACAGAATTTACGGAGTACCGGGAGGTTACGGAACCCCGGGAGGTAAATGGGCCTTAGTGGGCCTCGAGGGAGAAGAGGAGGGGCGGCCAGGGTGGTCACATGCCCCCCCCCCAGTCCGAATAGGACAAGGAGGGGGGGGGGGCGGCGCCCCCCTTTTCCTCTTCCCCCTCCCCCAATCCTATTCCAACTAGGAAAGGGGGGGAGTGTTGGGGAACGTTGCAGAAAATTAAAAAAATTTCTACGGCTTCACCAAGATCTATCTATGAGTTCATCTATGCAACGAGTAATGGAAGAGAGATTGCATCTACATACCACTTGTAGATCGCGTGCGGAAGCTTGCAAGGTGATGATGGAGTCGTACTCGAACGTGATTCAGATCACCGATGCCAAGTGCTGAACGGACAGCACCTCCGCGTTCAACACACGTACGGGACGAGCGACGTCTCCTCCTTCTTGATCCAGCAAGGGGGAGGAGAGGTTGAGGAAGACAGCTCCACCGGCAGCACGACGGCGTGGTGATGGTGGAGAAGCAAGATCTCGGCTGTGGCTTCACCGAGCTCTTACGGAGGAGGAGATGTGTTGGGAGGGAGGGGCTGCGCCTTGGGAGTTGGTACAGCAGCCCCCTCCCCCCCTTTATATAGGCCCCACAGAAGTGGCGGCCCCGAGATCCAATCTCCGGGGGCGGCAACCAAGGGGTGGAGTGCCCCCAAGCCGGTGGGGTGCCCACCCCTAGGGTTTCAACCCTAGGCGCAGGGGGTGGGCCTAGGGGGGCGCACCAGCCCCTGTGGGCTGGTTCCCTTCCCCCTTTGGCCCATGGGGCCCTCCGGGATAGGTGGCCCCACCCGGTGGACCCCCGGGACCCTTCCGGTGGTCCCAGATTTCTGGGAGACCCCAAACTCTCCGATGGCGAATCACCACTTCCTATATATTATTCTTTACCTCCGGACCCTTCCGAACTCCTCGTGATGTCCGGATCTCATCCGGACTCGAACAACATTCGGTATTCACATACTAGTCTTCCTACTAACCCTAGCGTCACCGAACCTTAAGTGTGTAGACCCTACGGGTTCGGGAGACACGCAGACATGACCGAGACGACTCTCGGGCAATAACCAACAGCGGGATCTGGATACCCATGTTGGCTCCCACATGCTCCTCGATGATTTCATCGGTTGAACCACGATGTCGAGGATTCGATCAAACCACATATGCAATTCCCTTTGTCAATCGATGCGTTACTTGCCCCAGACTCGATCGTCGGTATCTCAATACCTCGTTCAGTCTCACACGCAAGTCACTTTACTCGCATCGTAATGCATGATCCCGTGGCCAACACCTTGGTCACTTTGAGCTCATTATGATGATGCATTACCGAGTGGGCCCAGAGATACCTCTCCGTCATACGGAGTGACAAATCCCGCCTCGATCCATGTCAACCCAACAGTACTTTCGAGATACCGTAATGCACCTTTATAGTCACCCGATTCACGTTGTGACGCTTGATACACCAAGGCACTCCTACGGTAACCGGAGTTACACGATCTCATGGTCGAAGGAAGAGATACTTGACATTGGCAAAGCTTCTAGCAAACGAACTATACGATCTTTTATGCTATGCTTATGATTGGGTCTTGTCCATCACATCATTCTCCTAATGATGTGATCCCGTTATCAACGACATCCTATGTCCATAGTCAGGAAACCATGACTATCTATTGATCACAACGAGCTAGTCAACTAGAGGCTCACTAGGGACATTTGTGGTCTAGGTGTTCACACGTGTATTACGATTTCCGGATAATACAGTTATAGCATGAACAAAAGACAATTATCATGAACATTGAAATATAATAATACTTTTATTATTGCCTCTAGGGCATATTTCCAACAGTCTCCCACTTGCACTAGAGTCACCAATCTAGTTACATTGTGATGAATCGAACACCCATAGAGTTCTGGTGCTATCATGTTTTGTACGCGAGAGAGGTTTAGTCAACGGATCTGCGACATTCAGATCCGTGTGCACTTTGCAAATCTCTATGTCTCCATCTTGAACATTTTCACGGATGGAGTTGAAACGACGCTTGATGTGCTGGTCTTCTTGTGGAACCTGGGGCTCCTTGGCAAGGGCAATAGCTCCAGTGTTGTCACAGAAGAGTTTGATCGGCCCCGACGCATTGGGTATGACTCCTAGGTCGGTGATGAACTCCTTCACCCAAATCGCTTCATGTGCTGCCTCCGAGGCTGCCATGTACTCCGCTTCACACGTAGATCCCGCCATGACGCTCGCTTGCACGCACCAGCTCATCGCTCCACCATTCAACATATACACGATCCGGTTTGTGACTTAGAGTCATCCAGATCTGAGTCGAAGCTAACGTCGACGTAACCCTTCTGACGAGCTCTTCGTCTCCTCCATAAACGAAAACATGTCCTTTGTCCTTTTCGGTACTTTAGGATATTCTTGACCGCTGTCCGGTGTTCTTTGCGGGATTACTTTGGTATCTTGCAACCAAACTTACGGCAAGGTTTACATCGGTCCAGTACACAACATGGCATACATAATAGATCCTTTGGCTGAAGCATAGGGATGACACTCATCTCTTCTTTATCTTTTGCCGTGGTCGGTGATCGAGCTGAGCTCAATTTCACACCTTGTAACATAGGCAAGAACCCTTTCTTGGACTGATCCATTTTGAACCTCTTCAAAATCTTATCAAGGTATGTGCTTTGTGAAAGACCTATGAGGCGCCTCGATCTATCCCTATAGATCTTGATGCCTAATATATAAGCAGCTTCTCCAAGGTCCTTCATTGAAAAACACTTATTCAAGTAGGCCTTTATGCTGTCCAGAAGTTTTGTATCACATCCCATCAATAGTATGTCATCTACATATAGTAGGAGAAATGCTCTGAGCTCCCACTCACTTTCTTGTAAACGCAGCTTCTCCATAAGTCTCATATAACTAAACGCTTTGATCATCTCATCAAAGCGAATGTTCCAACTCGAGATGCTTGCACCAGTCCATAAATGGATCATTGGAGCTTGCATACTTTGTTAGCGCTTCGAGGATCGACAAAACCTTCCGCTGCATCATATACAGCTCTTCCTTAAGATGTCCATTAAGGAATGCCGTTTTGGCGTCCATCGCCATATCTCATAATCATAGTATGCGCAATTGCTAACATGATTGAGACGGACTTAAGCTTCGCCACGGAGAGAATGTCTCGTCAGTAGTCAATCCCTTGAACTTGTCGATAACCCTTAGCGACAAGTCGAGCTTTATAGATGGTGACATTTCCATCCGCGTCCGTCTTCTTCTTAAAAATCCATTTGTTTTCTATCGCTCGCCGATCATCGGGCAAGTCTGTCAAAGTCCATACTTTGTTTTCATACATGGGTTCTATCTCGGTTTCATGGCCTCAAGCCATTTGTTGGAATCCGGGCCGCCATTGCTTCTTCATAGTTCGAAGGTTCATTGTTGTCTAGCAACATGATTTCCATGACAGGTTCCCGTACCACTCAGTGCGAACGTGTCCTCGTGGACCTTCAAGTTCAAGAGTAACTTGATCCGAAGTACCTTGATCATCATCAATGTTTTCCTCTTGGTTGGTGTGGGCATCACAGAACGGTTTCTGCTCGCTGCACCACTTTCCGTTCGAGAGGTAGTACTTCATCGAGTTCTACTTTCCTCCCACTTACTTCTTTCGAGAGAAACTCTTTCTCCGAAAAGCATCCGTTCTTAGCAACAAAGACCTTGCCTTCAGATCTTAAGTAGAAGGTATACCCGACAGTTTCCTTAGGGTATCCTATGAATACGCATTTTTCCAACTTGGGTTCGAGCTTTTCAGTTGAAGTTTCTTGACATAAGCATCGCATCCCCAAACTTTTAGAAACGACAGCTTAGGTTTCTTCCCAAACCATAATTCATACGGTGTCGTCTCAGCGGATTTAGACGGTGCCCTATTTAAAGTGAATGTAGCTGTCTCTAGAGCGTATCCCCAAAATGACAGCGATAAATCGGTAAGAGACATCATAGACCGCACCATATCCAATAGAGTGCGATTCATGACGTTCGGACACACCGTTTATTTGAGGTGTTCGGCGGCGTGAGTTGTGAAACGATTCCACATTTCCTTAAGTGTGTGCCAAATTCGTGACTTAAGTATTCTCCTCCACGATCTGATCGTAGGAACTTTATCTTTCGGTCACGTTGATTCTCCACCTCACTCTGAAATTCCTTGAACTTTTCAAAGGTCTCAGACTTGTGTTTCATTAAGTACACATACTCATATCTACTCAAGTCATCAGTGAGAGTGAGAACATAACGATATCCTCTGCGAGCCTCAACGCTCATTGGACCGCATACATCGGTATGTATGATTTCCAACAAGTTGGTTGCTCGCTCCATTGTTCCGGAGAACGGAGTCTTGGTCATTTGCCTAAGAGGCATGGTTCGCATGTGTCAAACGATTCATAATCAAGAGACTCTAAAAGTCCATCAGCATGGAGTTTCTTCATGCGCTTGACACCAATGTGACCAAGGCGGCAGTGCCACAAGTATGTGGGACTATCGTTATCAACTTTACATCTTTTGGCATCCACACTATGAACATGTGTAATATTACGCTCGAGATTCATTAAGAATAAACCATTGACCATCGGAGCATGACCATAAAACATTTCTCTCATATAAATCGAACAACCATTATTCTCAGACTTAAATGAGTAGCCATCTCGTATCAAACGAGATCCAGATACAATGTTCATGCTCAAACTTGGCACTAAATAACAATTATTGAGGTTCAAAACTAATCCGTGAGGTAAATGTAGAGGCAGCGTGCGACGGCGATCACATCGACTCTGGAACCATTCCCGACGCCAAGATCGTCACCTCGTCCTTTGCCGTCTCCGTTTATTCCGCAGCTCCTGCTGTGAGTTACAAATATGAGCAACGGCACCGTATCAAATACCGGGAGTTACTACGAGTCTTGGTAAGGTACACATCAATTACATGTATATCAAATATACCTTTGGTGTTGCCGGCCTTCTTATCCGCTAAGTATTTGGGGCAGTTCCGCTTCGAAGACCCTTCCCTTGCAATAAAAGCACTCGGTCTCGTGCTTGGGTCCATTCTTTGACTTCTTCCCGCAACGAGCTTACGGGCGCGGCAACATCTTTGCCGTCCTTCTTGAAGTTCTTCTTCCCTTGCCCTTCTTGAACTTAGTGGTCTTATTGACCATCAACACTTGATGTTCCTTTTGATTTCAGCCTCTGCTGACTTCAGATTGAGTACACTTCAGAATGGTCTTCACCATCCCCGCATGTTGTAGTTCATCACAAAGCTCTTGTAGCTTGGTGGAAGCGATCGGAGGATTCTGTCAATGACCGCCTCATCTGGGAGGTTAATGTTCACTGGGTCATACGGTTGTGCAACCTGCACATCTTCGGATGTGCTCACCGACGAACTGTTTTCCTCCATCTTACAATCTGTAGAACTTGTCGAGACATCATATCTCTCGACCGGGCATGAGCTTGGAAAACTAGTTTCAGCTCTTGAACATCTCATATGCTCCGTGATGCTCAAAACGCTTTTGGAGCCCGGTTCTAAGCTGTAGAGCATGCCGCATTGAACGAGGGAGTAATCATCGAACGAGTCCGCCAGACGTTCAAATCGTCTTTGCAGCTGGGAGAACAGTGGGTCACCTAACGGTGCTTCTAGGACATATTGTTTCTTGGCAGCTATGAGGATGATCTCTCGTGTTCGGACCCGATCCGTATAGTTGCTGCCATCATCTTTCAGCTTGGTTTTCTCTAGGAACGCGTTGAAGTTCATGTTGACATTAGCGTTGGCCATTGATCTACAAGACATATTTGCAAAGGCTTTAGACTAAGTTCATGATAATAAAGTTCTAATCAAATTATGAACTCCCACTTAGATTAGACATCCTTCTAGTCATCTAAGTGTTACACGATCCGAGTCGACTAGCCCGTGTCCGATCATCACGTGAGACGGACTAGTCATCGTCTGTGAACATCTTCATGTTGATCGTATCTTCCATACGACTCGTGTTCGACCTTTCGGTCTCCGTGTTCCGAGGCCATGTCTGTACATGCTAGGCTCGTCAAGTTAACCCTAAGTGTTTTCGCTGTGTAAATCTGTCTTACACCCGTTGTATGTGAACGTAAGGATCCATCACACCCGATCATCACGTGGTGCTTAGAAACGACGAACTGTAGCAACGGTGCACGCTAGGGAGAACACTTCTTGAAATTTTGTAAGGGATCATCTTATTTACTACCGTCGTCCTAAGTAAACAAGATGTATAAACATAATAAACATCACATGCAATTATATAGTTGTGACATGATATGGCCAATATCATCAAGCTCCATTGATCTCCATCTTCGGGCTCCATGATCATCTTGTCACCGGCTTGACACCATGATCTCCATCATCATGATCTCCATCATCGTGTCTTCATGAAATTGTCACGCCAACGACTACTTCTACTTCTATGACTAACGCGTTTAGTAAAGAAGTAAAGTAGTTTACATGGCGTTCTTCAATAACACGCAGGTCATACAAAAAATAAAGACAACTCCTATGGCTCCTGCCGGTTGTCATACTCATCGACATGCAAGTCGTGAATCCTATTACAAGAACATGATCTCATACATCACAATTCATCATTCATCACAACTTCTGGCCATATCACATCACATGATCAATCGCTGCAAAAACAAGTTAGACGTCCTCTAGTTGTTGTTGCATCTTTTACGTGGCTGCGATTGGGTTCTAGCAAGAACGTTTTCTTACCTCTGAATCACCACAACGTGATTTTGTCAACTTCTATTTACCCTTCATAAGGGCCCTGTTCATCGAATCCGCTCCAACTAAAGTGGAGAGAGACACCCGCCAGCCACCTTATGCAACTAGTGCATGTCGATCGGTGGAACCGGTCTCACGTAAGCGCACGTGTAAGGTTGGTCCGGCCGCTTCATCCCACAATACCGCTGAGCAAGAAAAGACTAGTAGGGGCAAGTAAGATGACAAGATCAACGCCCACAACAAATTGTGTTCTACTCGTGCAATAGAGAACTACGCATAGACCTAGCTCATGATGCCACTGTTGGGGAACGTTGCAGAAAATTAAAATTTTTTCTATGGCTTCACCAAGATCTATCTATGAGTTCATCTATGCAACGAGTAATGGAAGAGAGATTGCATCTACATACCACTTGTAGATCGCGTGCGGAAGCTTGCAAGGTGATGATGGAGTCGTACTCGAACGTGATTCAGATCACCGATGCCAAGTGCTGAACGGACAGCACCTCCGCGTTCAACACACGTGCGGGCGAGCGGCGCCTCCTCCTTCTTGATCCAGCAAGGGGAGGAGAGGTTGAGGAAGACAGCTCCACCGGCAAAGACGACGGCGTGGTGATGGTGGAGAAGCAAGATCTCAAGTGGCTTCCGCCGAGCTCTTACGGAGGAGGAGATGTGTTGGGGAGGGGAGGGGCTGCGCCTTGGGAGTTGGTACAGCAGCCCCCCTCCCTCCCCCTTTATATAGGCCCCCTGGGGGGGTGGCGGGCCCCTGGAGATCCAATCTCCAGGGGGGGCGGCGGCCAAGGGGGGTGGAGTGCCCCCAAGCCAGGTGGGGCGCCCCCCCACCCCTAGGGTTTCAACCCTAGGCGCAGGGGGTGGGCCTAGGGGGGCGCACCAGCCCCCTGTGGGCTGGTTCCCTTCCCCCTTTGGCCCATGGGGCCCTCCGGGATAGGTGGCCCCACCCGGTGGACCCCCGGGACCCTTCCGGTGGTCCCGGTACTTTATCGGGAGACCCCGAAACTCTCCCGATGGCCGAATCACCACTTCCTATATATTATTCTTTACCTCCGGACCCTTCCGAACTCCTCGTGACGTCCGGGATCTCATCCGGACTCAACAACATTCGTATTCACATACTAGTCTTCCTACTAACCCTAGCGTCACCGAACCTTAAGTGTGTAGACCCTACGGGTTCGGGAGACACGCAGACATGACCGAGACGACTCTCGGGCAATAACCAACAGCGGGATCTGGATACCCATGTTGGCTCCTACATGCTCCTCGATGATTTCATCGGTTGAACCACGATGTCGAGGATTCGATCAAACCCCATATGCAATTCCCTTTGTCAATCGATGCGTTACTTGCCCCAGACTCGATCGTCGGTATCCCAATACCTCGTTCAGTCTCGTTACCGGCAAGTCACTTTACTCGTACCGTAATGCATGATCCCGTGGCCAACACCTTGGTCACTTTGAGCTCATTATGATGATGCATTACCGAGTGGGCCCAGAGATACCTCTCCGTCATACGGAGTGACAAATCCCATCTCGATCCATGTCAACCCAACAGTACTTTCGAGATACCTGTAATGCACCTTTATAGTCACCCGATTCGTTGTGACGTTTGATACACCCAAGGCACTCCTACGGTAACCGGAGTTACACGATCTCATGGTCGAAGGAAGAGATACTTGACATTGGCAAAGCTTCTAGCAAACGAACTATACGATCTTTTATGCTATGCTTATGATTGGGTCTTGTCCATCACATCATTCTCCTAATGATGTGATCCCGTTATCAACGACATCCTATGTCCATAGTCGTGAAACCATGACTATCTATTGATCACAACGAGCTAGTCAACTAGAGGCTCACTAGGGACATTTGTGGTCTAAGTGTTCACACGTATTACGATTTCCGGATAATACAGTTATAGCATGAACAAAAGACAATTATCATGAACATTGAAATATAATAATACTTTTATTATTGCCTCTAGGGCATATTTCCAACAGGGAGTCCTACTCCCGGTGGGAGTAGGACTCCTCCGGCGCGCCTCCCTTGGGCCGGCCGCACCTCCCCCCTCCCTCCTTTATATACGGGGGCAGGGGGGCACCCTAGAACACACAAGTTTGATCTACGGATCGTTCCTTAGCCGTGTGCGGTGCCCCCCTCCACCATATTCCACCTCGGTCATACCGTCATGAAGCTTAGGCGAAGCCTGCTACCGGTGAAACATCAAGATCGTCACCACACCGTCGGTCGACGTGAACTCTCCCTCGACACTCGGCTGGATCGGAGTACGAGGGACGCCATCGAGCTGTCGTGTGTCAAGAACTCGGGCGCCGGAGTAACGGCGCCGGATCGGTCGGATCGCGAGGAGAACGTCACGACTACTTCCTCTACGCCAGATCGCTTCCGCTTCGGGTCTACGAGGGTACGTAGACAACACTCTCCCCTCTCGTTGCTATACATCACCATGATCTTGTGTGTGCGTAGGAAATTTTTTGAAATTACTACGTTCCCCAATAGTGGCATCCGAGCCTAGGTTTTTTCTATGGTTTGATGTTTTGCACGAGCAGAACACAAGTGAGTTGTGGGCGATACAAGTCATACTACCTACCAGCATGTCATACTTTGGTTCAGCGGTATTGTGAGATGAAGCGGCCCGGACCGACATTACGCGTATGCTTACGCGAGACTGGTTTCACCGCTACGAGCACTCGTTGCTTAAAGGTGACTGGCGGGTGTCTGTCTCTCTCACTTTAGTTGAACCGAGTGTGGCTACGCCCGGTCCTTGAGAAGGTTAAAACGGAGTCTATTTGACGAAGTATCGTTGTGGTTTTGATGCATAGGTGAGACTGGTTCTTGCTTAAGCCCGTAGCAGCCACGTAAAATTTGCAACAACAAAGTAGAGGACGTCTAACTTGTTTTTGCAGGGCATGTTGTGATGTGATATGGTCAAGACGTGATGCTATATTTTTGTATGAGATGATCATGTTTTGTAACCGGTTATCGGCAATCGCGGCGAGCCATATGGTTGTAGCTTTATTGTATGCAATGCAATCGCTTCAGTAATGCTTTACTTTATCACTAAGCGGTAGCGATAGTCGAGAAGCATAAGTTTGGCGAGACGACAACGATGCTACGATGGAGATCAAGGTGTCGCGCCGGTGACGATGGTGATCATGGTGGTGCTCCGGAGATGAAGATCACGAAGCACAAGATGATGATGACCATATCATATCACTTATATTGATTTGCATGTGATGTTTATCCTTTATGCATCTTATCTTGCTTTGATTGACGGTAGCATTATAAGATGATCTCTCACTAAATTATCAAGAAGTGTTCTCCCCGAGTATGCACCGTTGCCAAAGTTCGTCGTGCCCAGACACCACGATAAGCTCTACGTCCATCTACAACGGGTGCAAGCCAGTTTTGCACACGCAGAATACTCGGGTTATACTTGACGAGCCTAGCATATGCAGATATGGCCTCGGAACACGGAGACCGAAAGGTCGAGCGTGAATCATATAGTAGATATGATCAACATAAGATGTTCACCATTGAAAACTACTCCATTTCACGTGATGATCGGTTATGGTTTAGTTGATTTGGATCACGTGATCACTTAAGATGACTAGAGGATGTCTATCTAAGTGGGAGTTCTTAAGTAATATGATTAATTGAACTTAAATTTATCATGAACTTAGTACCGATAGTATCTTGCTTGTTTATGTTTGATTGTAGATAGATGGCTCGTCTGTTTGTTCCGTTGAATTTTAATGCGTTCCTTGAGAAAGCAAAGTTGAAAGATGATGGTAGCAATTACACGGATGGGTCCGTAACGAGGATCATCCTCATTGTTGCACGTAAGAGTTACGCCTGGATGCACCGCTAGGTGCCGACTCTTCTTGGAGCAACACCGGATGTTGTGAACGTCTGCAAAGCAAAGCTGATGACTACTCTATAGTTCAATGTGCCATGCTTTACGGCTTAGAACCGGGACTTCAACGACGTTTTGAACGTCATGGAGCATATGAGATGTTCCAGAGTTGAAGTTAATATTCCAATAGAATGCCCGGATTGAGAGATATGAAGTCTCCAATAAGTTCTATAGCTGCAAGATGGAGGAGAATAGTTACGTTAGTGAGCACATACTCGTAATGTCCGGGTACTACAATCACTTGACGCAATTGGGAGTTAATCTTCCGGATGATTGTGTCATTGATGAATTCTTCAATCACCGCCACCAAGCTACAAAGGCTTCGTGATGAACTATAATATGCAAGGGTTAGTAAAGACTATACCGAGCTCTTCGCAATGCTAAAGGCTGCGGAGGTAGAAATCAAGAAGGAGCATCAAGTGTTGATGGTCAATAAGACCACTAGTTTCAAGAAGAAAGGTAAAGGGAAGAAGAAGGAACTTCAAGAAGAACAGCAAGCAAGTTGCTGCTCAGAGAAGAAACCCAAGTCTGGACCTAAGCCTGAAACTGAGTGCTTCTCTTGCAAGCGATCGTCATTTGAAGCGGAACTGCCCCAAGTATTTGGCGGATAAGAAGGATGGCAAGGTGAACAAAGGTATATGTGATATACATGTTATTGATGTGTACCTTACTAGAGCTCGTAGTAGCACTGGTATTTGATACTTGGTTCATTGCTAATATTTGCAACTCAAAGCAGGGGACTACGGATTGCGAACTCGCAAAGGACGAGGTGACGATGCGCGTGGGAAATGGTTCCAAAGTCGATGTGATCGCGGTCGGCACGCTACCTCTACATCTACCTTCGGGATTAGTTTTAGACCTAAATAATTGTTATTGGTGCTGCGTTGAGCATGAACATTATATCTGGATCTTGTTTGATGCGAGACGGTTATTCATTTAAATCGAGAGAATAATGGTTGTTCTATTTATATGAGTAATATCTTTTATGGTCATGCACCCTTGAAGAGTGGTCTATTTTGATGAATCTCGATAGTAGTGATACACATATTCATAATGTTGAAACCAAAAGATGCAGAGTTGATAATGATAGTGCAACTTATTTGTGGCACCGCCGTTTAGGTCATATCGGTGTAAAGCGCATGAAGAAACTCCATCTTGATGGACTTTTGGAGTCACTTGATTATGAATCACTTGGCACTTGTAACCGTGCCTCATGGGCAAGATGACTAAAACCCGTTCTCCGTACTATGGAGAGAGCAACAGATTTATTGGAAATCATACATACGGATGTATGTGGTCCGATGAATGTTGAGGCTCGTGGCGGATATCGTTATTTTCTCACCTTCACAGATGACTTAAGCAGATATGGGTATATCTACTTAATGAAACATAAGTCTGAAACATTTGAAAAGTTCAAAGAATTTCAGAGTGAAGTTGAAAATCATCGTAACAAGAAAATTACATTTCTGCGATCTGATCGTGGAGGTGAATATTTGAGTTACGAGTTTGGTCTACATTTGAAACAATGCGGAATAGTTTCACAACTTACGCCACCCGGAACACCACAGCGTAATGGTGTGTCCGAACGTCGTAATCGTACTTTACTAGATATGGTACGATCTATGATGTCTCTTACAGATTTACCGCTATCGTTTTGGGGCTATGCTCTAGAGACGGCCGCATTCACACTGAATAGAACACCGTCGAAATCCGTTGAGACGACACCTTATGAACTATGGTTTAGCAAGAAACCAAAGTTGTCGTTTCTTAAAGTTTGGGGATGCGATGCTTATGTGAAAAAGCTTCAACCTGATAAGCTCGAACCCAAATCGGAGAAATGTGTCTTCATAGGATACCCAAAAGAGACAGTTGGGTACACCTTCTATCACAGATCCGAAGGCAAGACATTTGTTGCTAAGAATGGATCCTTTCTAGAGAAGGAGTTTCTCTCGAAAGAAGTGAGTGGGAGGAAAGTAGAACTTGATGAGGTAATTGTACCTTCTCCCTTACTTGAAAGTAGTTCGTCGCAGAAACCGGTTTCTGAGACACCTACACCAAGTAATGAGGAAGTTGATGATGTTGATCATGAAACTTCAGATCAAGTTACTACGAACCTCGTAGATCAACCAGAGTAAGATCCGCACTGAGTGGTACGGTAATCCTGTTCGGAAATCATGCTACTAGATCATGATGAACCTACGAACTATGAAGAAGCGATGGTGAGCCCAGATTCCATAAAATGGCTTGAGGCCATGAAATCTGAGATGGGATCCATGTATGAAAACAAAGTATGGACTTTGGTTGACTTGCCCGAGGGTCGGCAAGCAATAGAGAACAAGTGGATCTTCAAGAAGAAGACCGACGCCGCGGTAATGTTATCGTCTACAAAGCTCGACTTGTCGCAAAGGGTTTTCGACAAGTTCAAGGGATTGACTACGATGAGACCTTCTCACCCGTAGCGATGCTTAAGTCTGTCCGAATCATGTTAGCGATTGCGCATTTTATGATTATGAAATTTGGCAAATGGATGTAAAGACCGCATTCTGAATGGATTTACGGAAGAAGAGTTGTATATGATGCAACCGAAGGTTTTATCGATCCAAAGGAGCTAACAAAGTGTGCAAGCTCCAATGATCCATTTATGGACTGGTGCAAGCATCTCGGAGTTGGAATAAACGCTTTGATAGTGTGATCAAAGCATTTGGGTTCATCTGAGACTTTTGGAGAAGCTCAGATTTACAAGAAAGTGAGTGGGAGCTCAGAGCATTTCGATATTATATGTAGATGACATATTGCTGATCGAAAATGATATAGAATTTCTGGATAGCATAAAGGGATACTTGAATAAGAGTTTTTCAATGAAAGACCTCGGTGAAGCTGCTTACATATTGGGCATTAAGATCTATAGAGATAGATCAAGGCGCTTAATTGGACTTTCACAAAGCACATACCTTGACAAAATTTTGAAGAAGTTCAAAATGGATCAAGCAAAGAAAGGGTTCTTGCACGTGTTACAAGGTGTGAAGTTGAGTAAGACTCAATGCCCGACCACTGCAGAAGATAGAGAGAAAATGAAAGATGTTCCTATGCTTCAGCCATAGGCTCTATCATGTATGCAATGTCTGTGTACCGACTGATGTGTGCCTTGCTATAAGTTTAGCGGGGAGGTACCAAAGTAATCCAGAGTGGATCATCGGACAGCGGTCAAGAACATCCCAAATACCGAAAAGGACTAAGGATATGTTTCTCGTATATGGAGGTGACAAAGAGCTCATCGTAAATGGTTACGTTGATGCAAGCTTTGACACTGATCCGGACGATTCTAAATCGCAGACCGGATACGTATTTACACTAAACGGAGGAGCTGTAAGTTGGTGCAGTTCTAAACAAAGCGTCGTAGCGGGATCTACATGTGAAGCGGAGTACATAGCAGCTTCGGAAGCGGCTAATGAAGGAGTCTGGATGAAGGAGTTCATATCCGATCTAGGTGTCATACCTAGTGCATCGGGTCCAATGAAAATCTTCTGTGACAATACTGGAGCAATTGCCTTAGCAAAGGAATCCAGATTTCACAAGAGGACCAAGCACATCAAGAGACGCTTCAATTCCATCCGGACTTAGTCCGTGGGAGACATAGAGATTTGCAAGATACATACGGATCTGAATGTTGCGAACCGTTGACTAAGCCTCTTCCACGAGCAAAACATGATCAACACCAAGACTCCATGGGTGTGAGAATCATTACTATGTAATCTAGATTATTGACTCTAGTGCAAGTGGGAGATGAAGGAAATATGCCCTAGAGGCAATAATAAAGTTATTATTTATTTCCTTATTTCATGATAAATGTTTATCATTCATGCTAGAATTGTATTAACTGGAAACATGATACATGTGTGAATGTATGAACAAACAACATGTAACTAGTATGCCTCTACTAGACTAGCTTGTTAATCAAAGATGGTTATGTTTCCTAGCCATGAACAAAGAGTTGTTATTTGATTAACAAGGTCACATCATTAGTAGAATGATCGATTGACGTGACCCATTCCATTAGCTTAGCACTTCGATCGTTTAGTATGTTGCTACTTGCTTTTATCCATGACTTATACATGTTCCTGTAACTATGAGATTATGCAACTCCGTTTACGGAGGAACACTTTGGTGCTACCAAACGTCACAACGAATCGGGTGATTATAAAGGAGTACTACAGGTGTCTCCAAAGGCGATGTTGGGTTGGCGTATTTGAGATTAGGTTTTGTCACTCCGATTGTCGGAGAGGTATCTCTGGCCCTCTCGGTAATACACATCACTTTGAAGCCTTGCAAGCACTACAACTAATAAGTTAGTTGTGAGATGATGTATTACGGAACGAGTAAAGAGACTTGCCGGTAACGAGATTGAACTAGGTATTGGATACCGACGATCGAATCTCGGGCAAGTAACATACCGATGACAAAGGAACAACGATGTTGTTATGCGGTCGACCGATAAAGATCTTCATAGAATATGTAGGAACCAATATGGGCATCCAGGTCCCGCTATTGGTTATTGACCGAGACGTGTCTCGGTCATGTCTACATTGTTCTCGAACCGTAGGGTCCGCACGCTTAAGGTTTCGATGATAGTTATTATGAGTTTATGTATTTTGATGTACCAAGAAGTTCGAGTCCCGATGTGATCACGGACATGACGAGGAGTCTCGAAATGGTCGAGACATAAAGATTGATATATTGGAAGCCTATATTTGGAGTTCGAATGGTTCCGGTGAAAACAGAATTTATCGAGTACCGGAGGTTACTGGAACCCCGGGAGGTAAGTGGGCCTTAGTGGGCCTCGAGGGAGAAGAGGAGGGCCGGCCAGGTGGCATGGCGCCCTCCCCCCAGTCCGATAGGACAAGGAGGGGGGGCGCCTTTTCCTCTTCCCCTCCCCAATCCTATTCCAACTAGGAAGGGGAGTCCTACTCGGTGGGAGTAGGACTCCTCCAGCCTCTCCCTTGGGCGGCCGCACCTCCCCCTCCCTCCTTTATATACTGGGGCAGGGGGCACCCTAGAACACACAAGTTTGATCTACGGATCGTTCCTTAGCCGTGTGCGGTGCCCCCTCCACCATATTCCACCTCGGTCATACCGTCGAAGCTTAGGCGAAGCCTCGCGCCGGTGAAACATCAAGATCGTCCTGCACGTCGTCTTGTGACGAACTCTCCCTCGACACTCGGCTGGATCGAGTACGAGGGACGTCATCGAGCTGTACGTGTGTCAAGAACTCGGGGCGCCGGAGTAACGGCGCCGGATCGGTCGGATCGCGAGGAGAACGTCGACTACTTCCTCTACGCCAGTGATCGCTTCGCTTCGGTCTCGAGGGTGCGTAGACAACACTCTCCCCTCTCGTTGCTATACATCACCATGATCTTGTGTGTGCGTAGGAAATTTTTGAAATTACTACGTTCCCCAACAACTATTCCATCTCACGTGATGATCGGACATGGTTTAGTTGATTTGGGTCACGTAATCACTTAGATGACTAGAGAGATGTCTGTCTAAGTGGGAGCTCTTTAGTAATATGATTAATTGAACTTAAATTTATCATGAACTTAGTACCTGATAGTATTTTGCTTGTCTATTTTTGTTTGTAGATAGATGGCTCGTGTTGTTGTTCCGTTGAATTTTAATGCGTTCCTTGAGAAAGCAAAGTTGAAAGATGATGGTAGCAATTACACGGATGGGTTCAGAATTCGAGGATTATCCTCATTGCTGCACGTAAGAGTTACGTCCCCGAAGCATCGCTGGTGCCAGCTCGCTGCTGATGTAACCGAGCGGCGTTAAGAACGTCTGGCGAGCAAAGTGATGACTACTCTATAGTTCAGTGTGCCATGCTTTATGGCTTAGAACCGGGTCTTCAACGACGTTTTGAACGTCATGGAGCATATGAGATGTTCCAGGAGTTGAAGTTAATATTTCAAGCAAATGCCCGGATTGAGAGATATGAAGTCTCCAATAAGTTCTACAGCTGCAAGATGGAGGAGAACAGTTCTGTCAGTGAGCATATACTCAAAATGTCTGGGTATAATAATCACTTGATTCAACTGGGAGTTAATCTTCCGGATGATAGCGTCATTGACAGAATTCTCCAATCACTGCCACCAAGCTACAAGAGCTTTGTGATGAACTATAATATGCAAGGGATGAACAAGACTATTCCCGAGCTCTTCGCGATGCTGAAAGCCGCGGAGGTAGAAATCAAAAAGGAGCATCAAGTGTTGATGGTCAACAAGACCACTGGTTTCAAGAAAAGGGGCAAAGGGAAGAAGAAGGGGAACTTCAAAAAGAACAGCAAACAAGTTGCTGCTCAAGAGAAGAAACCCAAGTCTGGACCTAAGCCTGGCCCGAGTGCTTCTCCGCAAGCGATCGACATTTGAAGCGGAACTGCCCCAAGTATTTGGCGGATAAGAAGGATGGCAAAGTGAACAAAGGTATATGTGATATACATGTTATTGATGTGTACCTTACTAATGCTCGCAGAGCACTGGTATTTGATACCGGTTCATTGCTAACATATGCAACTCAAAGCAGGGGACTACGGATTGCGAAGATTAGCTAAGGACGAGGTGACGATGCGCGCGTGGGAAATGGTTCCAAAGTCGATGTGAACGCGGTCGGCACGCTACCTCTACATCTACCATCAGGATTAGTTTTAGACCTGAATAATTGTTATTTGGTGCCTGCGTTGAGCATGAACATTATATCTGGATCTTGTTTAATGCGAGACGGTTATTCATTTAAATCAGAGAATAATGGTTGTTCTATTTATATGAGTAATATCTTTTATGGTCATGCACCCTTGAAGAGTGGTCTATTTTTATTGAATCTCGATAGTAGTGATACACATATTCATAATGTTGAAGCCAAAAGATGCAGAGTTGATAATGATAGTGCAACATATTTGTGGCACTTGCCGTTTAGGTCATATTGGTGTAAAAGCATGAAGAAACTCCATCTTGATGGACTTACGGAATCACTTGATTATGAATCACTTGGTACTTGCGAACCGTGCCTCATGGGCAAGATGACCAAAACACCGTTCTCCGGATCTATGGAGAGAGCAACAGATTTGTTGGAAATCATACATACAGATGTATGTGGCCCGATGAATGTTGAGGCTCGTGGCGGATATCGTTATTTTCTCACCTTCACAGATGATTTAAGTAGATATGGGTATATCTACTTAATGAAGCATAAGTCTGAATCATTTGAAAAGTTCAAAGAATTTCAGAGTGAAGTAGAAAATCATCGTAACAAGAAAATAAAGTTTCTACGATCTGATCGTGGAGGAGAATATTTGAGTTACGAGTTTGGTTTACATTTGAAACAATGTGGAATAGTTTCGCAACTCACGCCACCCGGAACACCACAACGAAATGGTGTGTCCGAACGTCGTAATCGTACTTTACTGGATATGGTGCGATCTATGATGTCTCTTACCGATTTACCGCTATCGTTTTGGGGTTATGCTTTAGAGACGGCCGCATTCACGTTAAATAGGGCACCATCAAAATCCGTTGAGACGACGCCTTATGAACTATGGTTTGACAAGAAACCTAAGTTGTCATTTCTTAAAGTTTGGGGCTGCGATGCTTATGTGAAGAAACTTCAACCAGATAAGCTCGAACCCAAATCGGAGAAATGTGTCCTCATAGGATACCCAAAGGAGACTATTGGGTACACCTTCTATCACAGATCTGAAGGCAAGATTTTCGTTGCTAAATTCGGATCCTTTCTAGAGAAGGAGTTTCTCTCGAAAGAAGTGAGTGGGAGGAAAGTAGAACTTGATGAGATAATCAGATATCCACTCCCTTATTGGAAAGTAGTTCATCACAAGAACCGGTTCTGTGACAACTACACCAATCGTGAGGAAGCTAATGATATTGATCATGAAACTTCAGATCAAGTTTCTCTTGAACCTCGTGGGTCTACGAGTAAGATCCGCACTGAGTGGTACGGAAATCCTATTCTGGAAGTCATGTTACTTGACCATGATGAACCTACGAACTATGAGGAAGCGATGATGAGCCCAGATTCCGCTAAATGGCTAGAGGCCATGAAATCTGAGATAGGATCCATGTATGAAAACAAAGTATGGACTTTGGTTGACTTGCCCGATGATCGGCAAGCCATTGAGAATAAATGGATCTTTAAGAAGAAGACTGACGCTGATGGTAATGTTACTGTCTACAAAGCTCGACTTGTTGCAAAAGGTTTTCGACAAGTTCAAGGGGTTGACTACGATGAGACTTTCTCACCCGTAGCGATGCTTAAGTCTGTCCGAATCATGTTGGCTATTGCTGCATTTCATGATTATGAAATTTGGCAAATGGATGTCAAGACTGCATTCTTGAATGGATTTCTAGAAGAAGAGTTGTATATGATGCAACCTGAAGGTTTTGTTGATCCAAAAGGTGCTGACAAAGTGTGCAAGCTCCAACGTTCTATTTATGGACTGGTGTAAGAATCTCGGAGTTGGAATAAACGCTTTGACAGTGTGATCAAATCATATGGTTTTATACAGACTTTTGGAGAAGCCTGTATTTACAAGAAAGTGAGTGGGAGCTATGTAGCATTTCTAGTTTTATATGTTGATGACATATTATTAATTGGAAATGATATAGAATTTCTGGATAGCATAAAGGGATACTTGAATAAAAGTTTTTCAATGAAAGACCACGGTGAAGCTGCTTACATATTGGGCATCAAGATCTATAGAGATAGATCAAGACGCTTAATAGGACTTTCACAAAGCACATACCTTGACAAAATTTTGAAAAAGTTCAAAATGGATCGAGCAAGGAAAGTATTCTTGCTCGTGCTACAAGGTGTGAAGTTGAGTCAAACTCAATGCCCGACCACAAAGAGAAGATAGAGAAAAATGAAAGATGTTCCTATGCTTCAGCCATAGGCTCTATCATGTATGCAATGTCGTGTACCAGACTGACGTATGCTTAGCAATAAGCTTAGCGGTAGGTACCAAAGTAATCGAGAGTGGATCATCGGACAGCGGTCAAGAACATCTGAAATACCGAAAAGGACTAGGATATGTTTCTCGTATATGGAGGTGACAAAGAGCTAGTCGTAAATGGTTACGTCGATGCAAGCTTTGACACGATCCGGACGATTCTAAATCGCAAACCGGATCGTGTTTATATTAAACGGTGGAGCTGTAAGTTGGTGCAGTTCTAAACAAAGCGTCGTGGCAGGATCTACATGTGAAGCGGAGTACATAGCTGCTTGAAGCAGAAATGAAGGAGTCTGGATGAAGGAGTTCATTTCGATCTAGGTGTCATACCTAGTGCATCGGGACCAATGAAGATCTTCGTGATAATCTTGGTGCAATTGCCTTGGCAAAGGAATCCAGATTTCACAAGAGGACCAAGCACATCAAGAGACGCTTCAATTCCATTCGGGACCAAGTCCAAGTGGGAGACATAGAGATTTGCAAGATACATACGGATCTGAATGTTGCGAGACCCATTGACTAAGCCTCTCTCACGAGCAAAACATGATCAGCACCAAGACTCCATGGGTGTTAGAATCATTACTATGTAATCTAGATTATTGACTCTAGTGCAAGTGGGAGACTGAAGGAAATATGCCCTAGAGGCAATAATAAAGTTATTATTTATTTCCTCATATCATGATAAATGTTTATTATTCATGCTAGAATTGTATTAACCGAAAACATGATACATGTGTGAATACATAGACAAACATATAGTCACTAGTATGCCTCTACTTGACTAGCTCATTTATCAAAGATGGTTATGTTCCTAACCATAGACATGTGTTGTCATTTGATTAATGGGATCACATCATTAGGAGAATGATGTGATTGACATGACCCATCCCGTTAGCTTAGCACTTGATCGTTTAGTATTCTGCTATTTGCTTCCTTCATGACTTATACATGTTCCTGTAACTATGAGAATTGTGTAACTCCCGTTTACCGGAGGAACACTTTGGGTACTACCAAACGTCACAACGTAACTGGGTGATCATAAAGGAGTACTACAGGTGTCTCCGAAGGTACATGTTGAGTTAGCATAATTCGAGATTAGGTTTTGTCACTCCGATTGTCGGAGAGGTATCTCTGGGCCCTCTCGGTAATGCTCATCACCTAAGCCTTGCAAGCATGTAACTAATAAGTTAGTTATGAGATGAAGTATTACATAACGAGTAAAGAGACTTGTCGGTAACGAGATTGAACTAGGCAATCGATACCGACGATCAAATCTCGGACAAGTAACATACCGATGACAAAGGGAACAACGTATGTTGTTGTGCGGTTTGACCGATAAAGATCTTCGTAGAATATGTAGGAACCAATATGGGCATCCAGGTCCCGCTATTGGTTATTGACCAGAGATGTGTCTCAGTCATGTCTACATCGTTCTCGAACCGTAGGGTCCGCACGCTTAAGGTTTCGATGATAATTATATTATGAGTTTATGTATTTTGATGTACCGAAGTTTGTTCGGAGTCCCGGATATGATCACGGACATGACGAGGAGTCTCGAAATGGTCGAGACGTAAAGATTGATATATTGGTTGGATATATTTGGACACCGGAAAGGTTCCGGAGAAGTTTGGAGCTCCGGGAGGTTACCGGAACCCCCCGGGAGGTATGTGGGCCTTATTGGGCCCATGTAGGAGGAAGAGAGAAGGAGCAAGGGAGGCGCGCCCCAAGCCCAATCCGACTGGGGGAGGGGGCCGCCCCTTTCCTTTCTCCTTCCCCTCTTCCTTCCTACTACTAGTACTACTTCCTAATACTAGTACTCCTTCCTTCCCTCCAAATAAGATAAGGAAAGAGAGGAAACCTACTTGGAGTAGGTTTCCCCTCCCTATGGTGCGCCCCTTGAGGCCGGCCACCTCCTCCCTCCCTCCTTTATATCACGGGGTAGGGGGCACCCTAGAACACACAAGTTGATCATTGATCGTTCCTTAGCCGTGTGCGGTGCCCCCTCCACGATATTACACCTCGGTCATATTGTAGCGGTGCTTAGGCGAAGCCTGCGCGAGAGAACATCAAGATCGTCCACCACGCCGTCGTCTTGTGGAACTCCCCTCGGCGTCTCTGCTGGATCGGAGATCGAGGGTGCGTCATCGAGCTGTCGCGCGTGTCAAGAACTCGGAGGTGCCGAGTAACGGTGCTTGGATCGGTCGGACCGGGAGGACGTCGACTACTTCCTCTACGTTGCGTCAACGCTTCCGCTTCGGTCTACGACGGTACGTAGACAATACTCTCCCCTCGTTGCTATATCATCACCATGATCTTGCGTGTGCGTAGGAAAATTTTGAAATTACTACGTTACCCAACATATAAAGCACACTAGGGGCAGTTGCCATGTGCGCTGCGAAAACACATGGCAACTAGCAGCTTGGGTGTGGGAGAGGAGACGGGCGTGTGGGTGAGATGGCAAATGCCCACACACTAGTCCTTGTGTGTGCGTTCAAAGTGGCGTGTGGCGCGAACTGCTGAACGCCCACACACCGGCCCCTCCGCGTGGTAAAACGGATGTGTGGGCGACCTCTCTCACACACCACACACGCGAGTTGTCCTACGTGACACACAAAATCAGCTAATTCGTGTCAAGATTCGTGCAGAAGTTACTGGACGGTGATGGAGACGTGTGGGTGAGTTGGCTAACGCCCACACGTGTGGGCGTTAACATTTCCGATATTTTAAATATTTATGTCTTATCAACAATTAAAAGTGATCAAATATTTTACATAAATGATAAGTACTACTTATCATGGCAACTCTAGTGGCGTAATGATGGCAAGTTAGTTGACAAACGGCAATTTTTTGTTAATAAATAAACTAAAGCATGATGTTGCGATGCTTGCTAACTAAAGCCGCCATCTCGCATCGCTAAATTTATCATAAAAAATGTTTAGTTTGCCATGTGCTCATACTGACATTCGGGCGTTGTCATATTTCATATCTTAAGACTATGTAAACAAAGGTAAAACATGTGCTTTATCAAAAAGATAGAAAACTGAACCGGATTCCTTTTCATGAAATAAGACATAAAATGTTTCGCATTACGTTGTGATAATACCATTTAAGCTATTAGTTATGTATCTTGTACTCTAGCTTACTGACTTAATACGTCTATATAACATTATTATTCAAACCAGTCATGATACTGTGCTTCATTGTTATATCTCTTTTTACATTATTACTCTCTCCGTCTCAAAATAAGTGTCTTAAATTTATACTAACTTTAGTACAAAATTGTATTAAAGCTGATACACTTATTTTGGGACGGAGGAAGTATTAAATACATGCCTTTCCCCCCCTAAAAAGCCACTTTTTAGTGAGGTTGTCCACATTATATACATAGTATGGTATGTCTAGTAAAAAAGTTGTTAAGATTCATCAATTTATTATGGTCATCATTATAGTGTGTGAAATGGTTATATGTGCGGCCTGTGAGCTCACGTTTTCATGTGTGAAAATAGAGTAGAATTTCGATGGTTCTCTTTCCTTTTCTCCTCTCTCCTTTCCTTTCGATTAGACCAACAGGGAGGAGCGGTGCGCACAGGGAGGAGCAGAGGAGTGGGATTGTGGGGACGGACTCGGCCTTGGAGAAGCCTGCTGCGCCCCAAGTGGAGAAGGCGGCGCCCGGCGACGATGAGGGAAGAGGAGGCCATGGCGTGATTTGTTTTTTCTTTCCTTCGGCTACTTGGGTTTAAGGAAAGTTTGCTTTCTTCGGCATCAATAGGAGCGGGTTTACGTTTTTCATACAGTACAAAATATTATGTTTCTCTTTCAGATGTCAACTTGGTGGGTAATAAATAACATAAAGAATGTTTTTAATTTTCACAAATCTCGACGTGTCTCTTCTGTAATGAGAAAATACTAAAGCCTGACGTCTCAATATTCTAATAAAAAAAGAAAAAATATGTATAAACCCTAGAAAGGGTTATACCCTAGAAATAGTTACATTTTAGGTATTATGAGGAGAAGCACTATAAAATTGCCAATATTTAGTTCACTGTTCGATGTCCTGAACATCTATGTCTTATCAACAATTAAAAGTGATCAAATATTTTACATAAATGATAAATACATGACGTCAGGTACTTATCATGGCAACTCTAGTGACGTGATGATGGCAAGTTAGTTGACAAACGGTAATTTTTTTGTTAAAAAATAAACTAAAGCATCATGTTGCGATGCTTGCCAACTAAAGTTGCCACCTCGCGTCGCTAAACTTATCATAAAAAACGTTTAGTTTGCCGTGTGCTCATACCTGTCATTCGGCGTTATCATATTTCATATCTTAAGACTATGTAAACAAAGGTAAAACATGTGTTTTTATCAAAAAATTAGAAAACTGAATCGGATTCCTTTTCCGACATAAAATGTTTTGATTTCGTAGATTGTGATAATACCATTTAAACTGTTAGTTTTGTATGTTCTGTACTCTAGCTTACTGGTTTAATACGTCTATATCACATTATTATTCAAACCAGCCATGATACTATGCTTCATTGTTATATCTCTTTTTACATTGTTACTATTAAATACCAGCCTTTTTTTCTTTCAAAAAGCCACTTTTTAGTGAGGTTGTCCACATTATATACATACGATGGTATGTCCAGTAAAAAATTTGTTAAGATTCATCAATTTATTATGGTCATCATTGTGTGTGAAATGGTTATATGTGCGGCCTGTGAGCTCACTTTTTTATGTGGTGAAAATAGAGTAGAATTTCCAGTGTGTGTGTGTGTGTGTTACTCCTATATCCTTTCGATTAGACCAACCACCTTGAAGCCCATTCAGCACAAGGCCCATCTGAGCCCATTCCCCATTCCCCACTCCCAAACCCTCGCACTCCTCCGCCGGCATCCAACCGCCGGAGCGGCCGCGCCACCATGCACCGCCTCCTCCCTCCTCGCGGCTGCCTGCTCCGACGCCTGTCCACGGCCGCCGAGGCCGCCGCAGCCTCGCCCCATCCACCGCGGCGCCCGCTGGCCGACTCACTCTACCGCCGCGTCACTGCCGTATGGAACCCGCGCCTCCCGCTGACTCCCGTGCTGGAGCAATGGGCGGTCACGGAGGGCCGGGCCGTCGAGAAGAACAGCCTCATGTCCATCGTCAAGCAGCTCGTCCGCCTCCGCCGCTTCTCCCACGCGCTCGAGGTCGCAATCACCCAACCCCGAAGCGAATACTCCCTGTGCGCGCACCCCACTCGCTGATTCTTTGTGTTCTTGCAGCTGTCAATGTGGATGACCGACCGGCGGTACATGTACCTGTCGCCTGGCGACATCGCGTACCGGCTGGAGCTGATCAGCAAGGTGCAAGGCCTCGAGAGTGCCGTGAACTACTGGAAGGGCTTGTCGATCCAGGTGAAGAACTCTCATTGCTACGGATCCCTCCTGAAATGCTATGCGGAGGCAAAGTCCGTCGACGAGGCCGAAAAGCTCTTCGCGGAGATGCATGACTTGGGAATGATGAGTTCATATCCTTACAATGTGATGATGAAGCTTTACTGGGAGACCGGGCAGGTTGAGAGGGTGCACGCCATGTACAGGGCCATGGAAGAGAGCAGCATCAAGCCTGATGTATTCAGTATCAACATTCTGTTGACGGTGCTCACAGCTGCTGGAAATTTTGATGGCATTGAGGAAATTGTCAAGAAGGTCGACCCGAAGATCGTGAATTGGCACTCACATGCCATTGTAGCCAGGGCTTTCATGGAAGCCGGGCAGCAAGGAAAGGCCTTGCGAGCTATCCAGGAATCAGAAAAGCAGATAGGTCGGAAGGATGAGAGGGTTGCATATGGGTTCTTGCTTTCCATGTATGCTGATTTGGGAATGAGTAGTGAGGCGGACCGGGTTTGGAATGTCTACAAGTCCAAAGTGCCGGTATGCAACTCGATGTACATGTGCAGGATAAGTGGGCTGCTTAAGATGAATGACATTGATGGTGCTGAGAAAGCCTTTAGAGAGTGGGAAAGTAGGTATGTTCACCATGATATCCAGTTAACAAACTTACTGCTAAATGCTTACTGCGCCAAAGGTCTTATGGAGAAGGCAGAAGCTTTCCTGGATGAAGCCATCGCCAAAGGGAGGACACCTCACCGTGGTACTTGGTATAGGTTGGCTAGTGGATTTTTCCAGGACGGCCAGGTGTCGAAGGCGGTGGATATGACAAGGAAAGCTCTTGCTTGTGCGTCTTCTCGATGGAAACCTGACCTAACAAATGTGCTAATGAGCCTGGAACATTTCATGGAGCAAAAGAATGTTGAAGCAGCCGAGGAGATGGCAAGCCTGCTACGGAATTTAGTACCTTTGACAAGGGATGTTTACCACATTTTACTGGAGACATATGTTCATGCAGGGAAACCAGTGTCAGATTTACTTGATCGCATGAAAAAAGATGGTTTTGAGGCTGATGAAGAAACAGATAAAATCATCGCTGGAATATGCCAGTAGATATCCGCAGCTTCCTATCACTAAGCAATTTCGTTGGTTGTTTATTTTCCATGGCAGGTAGCTGCTAACCCATCCAATTATTAGTTTGACTTCCTTCCACTGCTTAGTGCTTATCTAAGACACTGTAATTCTTTAATCTTCTATATGACGGTGTCACAGGGCAGTGGGGATGTCAAATATATTCTTAGAGTATGTTCATTTGAAATTTGCACAGGTTTGTACTTCTGCTAGGATCAGATAAGATATGATGTAATGCAGCTTCAGTAGTGTCACAAATCAGTCCTTTAAGCCAATCTCCTTGGCTCCATCTACCACATAAAATTCTTCCACTTGCGACTTAACTGCTTCTCTTTTTCTTTTATTTTTTTCTCTTTTCATGGCATCCAAAGTCGCTATGGGGGCATGTCTGACATGAGCTGATAGTCTGATAATACCTTGTGTAATAAACCAGAGATATGGACTCTGAAGAGATGTATGCCCATCGCATGAAAGGCATCTTACTGAAGTACATTGCACATTTAGCTTTTGTTCTTTATTTGAGAAAAATATAGTTTAATTCTTTTTTGTGTGCTCATATGATGCCTACAATATGGGAGGGATGGTTGTGAGAATGCTGGATCTAGGTGGCGGCAAGTTGTCCCTCAAATGGCCTGAATTTTTGTGGAGCTGGCCACTAGCGATAGCTAGGCCTGGCGTCAAACGAGCCGGGTGGAATAATGGTTCAGATCACTTCTGGAAGACCAGCAAAGACTGGAAACAACAACAAAAGTTGTTTCGCAAATGGATCTTGGTGAAGTATTTCAGTATGGCTGGTAGTTGGGGCATTATTTGTCATGGAACTGAAGAATGAGGTTTGCTGTACATTTCACATTTGAAAAACCCAGTTCGATTCACGTGATCTGCAGCACTTAATGTAGGGTGAGCCAATAATGTTTTATAACTAGAACTGCCTTCAGCTTCTTACTTTCATGCATATGTGTTTAAGAAATTTGACATTTTTAATCGAAATTATCTTATGCAGGAGCGCCTCTTCAGGATCTAGAGAACTTGTGTAATTCTTTTTCCGAGTTTGCCGCCGTCCTGATGGGAACACGTACGTACGCCGGCCAAAGGAAAATTTTATTTCTCCAAGCAACATAGACATATGTCCCTTCTTTTTTTTGTTCTCTGCGGTTTCTTAGGAGAGAGAAGGCATGTGAAGTTGCTACTGATTTGCGTCGCCTTCAGTTTAAGGGGAAAGAGAAAGCTTCCGTTTGTTGATTTGTTGTGGGGGCCAGTCCAGTCAGCGATTAATCACCCATCTCCCTTCCGTCCACGAGCAGCATGTGATATGATTGCATGCCGAAATTCTGTTCTGCTTTGGGTGTGGGTGTGGGTGTGGTTAACCCACTCTTTTCTTTTTCTTGCGCGTATCACACACATATCATTTTGGCCCCTTGTCGTACGATTTGCTTGTTTACATATATGTATATAGCATATTCGTGTACTAACTTTCTCCGGTGTGGTACACTCTTCTCACTTGCTTATGCAGCACAGCAATCTGGTCACTTGTACATCCATGTTGATGCGTACTCCCTCCGTTCCAAAATATGACCCAACTTTATACTAATTTTAATATAAAGTTGGGTCGTCTATTTTGGAACGGAGGAAGTACGTTTGCCCGGGAAGAACCTGCCACGGACAAGCTGCCGTGCCGTCCGTCGATCGCTCCTCTCTTGCCGGCGCCGGAGAGAAGCTTGGCACTTAGCGCGCGCCTCCGTGCCAATCTGCCCCCTGAATTATGTATGAGACGGTGCAAAACATGGCCGCCTGACCGCCCCCGTATTTTGTCCACTCTCATGTCTCATCGATCGGTTCGGTTCTCTCTTCTTTTGCCGCTTCCAAAGGGCGAGTCTGGAGTGGAGCTCGCCCTGGTTTAGGTCCAACGCTACTTTCTCGGCTCAGCTACAAAATAAGCGAATGCGTGTGTGGAGAACTGACGGTGCTACGTGTTGTAGTACGTTTTTCTTTTCTTGTGAAATGAAGCGCAAGCATCAACTCCATGCAGCCATCGATTCAACACATAGTCACACGACAGATATCCTGTATTCGGATCAGAAAGATTAGGAAGATAATCGCGTTAGGTTAGAGTGATCTTTGGCAGCTAGCATAGCAGTGTCCAAAGATTCCTGACGTCCCAAGAACTAGTACGTCGTGCAAGATTTTGGTTCGGCGAGAAAGCGGCGTGCCGTGACATCAGAGTTCCACGGGGCTCTCGCCCCTCATCTTTCCCTTGACAACAAAGTTTGGTGGGCGACGTCACGGCGCACGGAAGTGTCTCGCCCCTTCGCCCTGAGCATACGTGGGGAATGGGAATGGATGGATGGTGCTCTACTCCTACCTGTCGCTGTGTTGCTGCTACACGCACAGCGCACGTGAAGCACGAACTTCCTGGAGGATCATATCGTGCATCGTGGAATGGAGTTTATATATACGGAATTTCACCTTGCGTCCATGCATGCATGCCATGCCCATAAGTAAACCACATCAGATCGGTACAGGTTCATCAACAGGGAAATCACTGAGTTCTAAGCAAGTAAGCAGAGTACTTCATCAATCAGCACAAAAACAGAAGTCACTGTGTAACGCTAAACAGAGAGAGTTATACTTTACGTACGAGCTTGGTTCGTGCACTCGTCAAAACATCGGCATCAGTGCCATGGAGCTTTCTAGATGCATGCGTCCATGGAGCTCACCCTTCTCACACGTTGCTCGGCAGTGCGTGTAGTTTGATTTTTTGTTTCTCCTTGTGCCTCGCCTTCACTTCCAAACGTGACGCCGACCGCCACGCACGGCACCGCTCTTCGCCCAATTCGCCATCACCGTGAGAGAGTATATTTACATGCTCGCATAATTTGTCGGGAAACGACTTGCTTACGAGTCGTCAAGTGGAAAACTAACGTGTCCAAACTCGGCCAGTTCCCGTGCCGTGCCAAATCGGTGGTCAGCTTGTCAGTAGTTTGCAGCTGGTGCCCACCTGCCTGCTGCTCTAATTAATCTTCAAGCTGACGTGAGGATTTCCAACCCATGCTAGCCGGTCATCGACAGATTTTGCTTTGTGTAATTTGAATATTTTCCATGACGCTAGTACTCGTTTCCCACGGGAATCTAACCTCCATGTGTGATCCCAGTTTTCCAATCCAAATCGAAGTTTTTAATTCTCCCAAACCACTGTGCCTGGGTGAAGGAGATGGCACACGAAGGCAGCAACAAAGAAGACAAGCCAATCTACAGGGACTCCACACTCCAGGCTTGGAGGTCTCGTCGGTGCCATGTGCGTATGCGGATATGCCCTGTTCTTGTCTCGTTGCACCACGAGAAGATGTGCTAATGGGATGCCCGACGTACGGTCTTCTGTTGGTGGAAATAAATTATGTGTATATATAAGCTGCACGGCAGAAAGATTGTCTGTTGTAATTTGTGGGTCGATTTTAGAGGTCCAGAGAGTTTTACTGACATAAGCGTTGGTTCGTTGAAAGAGCCCCTTTGTTGGACGCCTTGCTACTCTAGTAGTAGCATTGTAGCATATCCATGTGACAAGGAATATTCCACTGAAGAAAAATAATTGCAACAATGGTGGCACGTATCTTACGGGGAATCTTCCCATCAAACAACATACGATGCGCATAAGAGCATCTCCCATAGCTCATGTAAAAACCTCCTCGTGAAAATGGTTTTTATGAGATGTTTGTATATTTTTGGGAAAGTTGTCAGGTGACATCTTTTCTTAGTTTTCATAAACATCTTTCCCTTTTTTTTCTTATATCTCCCATTAAACAAGCCTACCTAATAGTCTAGCGCTGCAAGTCAGTGACATGTGCAACAGTGGCCGACACTTAGAAAGAGAAGTTTGGAATGTGCAATCGCTATGCATTGATCGGTGCATCAGGCACGTATATATGAGTACAGAGGGGAGCCACAACCTCGACTCAGAGGAAACAGGAGGTGAACCCAATACACAATATACTCACCCCCCTCCCGCGCAGTCAAGCGGCGCCAGTGACGCAGAGACTGGAACGAAACTCCTCGAAGGTGGAAGTCGGCAGTCCCTTCGTCATCACATCGGTGAACTGTTGTGCAGTCGGAACAAGGAGGACCCGAATACGTCCAAGAGCCACCTGCTCGCGCACAAAGTGAATGCCCAACTCAATGTGCTTAGTCCGGCGATGATGAACGGGGTTGGCGGAAAGGTACACCGCAGAGACATTGTCACAATAGACAACTGTAGCCTGGTAGACATCGTGATGCAACTCCTGAAGTAACTGTCGTAGCCAGGTGCACTCGGCAACAGCGTTAGCTACAACTTGGTACTCAGCCTCTGCGCTTGAGCGCGAAACTGTAGGTTGTCGCTTGGACGACCACGAGACGAGTGAAGGACCGAGGTAAACGCAGTAGGCAGAGGTGGACCGACGGGTGTCGTGGCAGCCAGCCCAGTCTACGTTGGAGTAGGCCACCATCTCCAGAGAAGTGGACGCTGTGAGGGTGAGCCCAAGAGCTATCGTGCCGCGAATGTAACGGAGGATCCGCTTCACGAGGGTCCAATGAGAGTCACGAGGGGCGTGCATGTGGAGACACACCTGCTGAACAACATACTGAAGATCCGGTCGCGTGAGAGTCAGATACTGAAGAGCACCGACAATGGACCGGTAGAAGGGAGCATCCGACGCTGGCGAGCCCTCGAGAGCAGAAACCTTGGCCTTCGTGTCAACATGAGTAGCAACAGGGTGACAATTGAGCATGCCAACACACTCAAGAAGCTCGTGCGCATACTTCTGCTGATGAAGAAAGAAGCCGTCTGATCGCCGAATGACCTCAATGCCAAGGAAATAATGTAGAGCGCCCAAGTCCTTGATGGCGAACTCGTCATGCATCCGGAGAGTAATCTGCTGAAGGAGAGCTGTGGAGGAGGCCGTCAGGATGATGTCGTCGACATAGAGGAGCAAATATGCAGTCGTGTCACCGTGGCGATGGACAAACAGTGATGCATCCGAGCGAGTGACGCTGAAGCCCAGTGTCTGAAGAAACCCAACGATCCGCTGATACCAGGCGCGAGGTGCTTGCTTGAGCCCGTAGAGAGACCGGGACAACAAACACACATGCCCAGGAAGAGAGGCGTCGACGAAACCGGTGGGCTGCTCACAATAAACCTGCTCCTCAAGATGGCTGTGGAGGAAGGTGTTGGAGATATCCATCTGATGAACTGGCCAGCCTCGGGACACCGCAAGCTGGAGGACGGTGCGGATCGTGCCAGTTTGACAACCGGTGCAGATGTCTCAGTGAAGTCAACTCCAGCGTGCCGTCGAAAACCATGAACCACCCAATGAGCCTTGTAGCGCTCAAGTGTACCATCCGAGCGGGTCTTGTGGCGAAAGACCCACTTGCCGCTGATGACATTGGCGCGAGGAGGCCAGGGAACCAGTGTCCAGGTGCGGTTCCGCTGGAGGACGTCGAACTCTTCCTGCATCACGGCAAGATAGTGAGGATCACGAAAGGCCGTGCGAGCGGATGCAAGAATTGGGGACGGCTCCATGGTGGAGGCGGCGAGGAGGTACTCGTCGCTGGAGTACCGCAGACTCGGACGGTGAACTCCAGCTCGGGCCCGTGTGACGGGGCCATACGGCAGCACCGGGATGTCCGGCGAGGAGGGCTGCGACGCGGCCGGCGAAGCAGCCGGCGACGCGGCCAGCGAAGCAGCCGGCGTGGCCGATGAGGCAGCCAGCAAAGTGCCCGACGAGCCCTCAGCGCCCGAGCCCGCGGCGCCTGAGGCGGGGCGGTGGGTGAAGAGGGAGTCCCGACCGAGGGGGCGGGGTTGGCCGAGGAGGCCGAAGAGGCGGGCGCAGACGTGGGGGAGGGAGGTGCAGCCCGTCCCACGGCGCGAGGACCGCCAAAGCCCGAAGGCGGTCCGAGAGCCAAGCGGGGCCATCCACCGGACGGAGTCGCTGAAGGGCCGACTGTGGCCGACGTCGATGGGGCGATGAGGGGTACCTGCTCCTGAAACGGGAATACCTTCTCATCAAAGTAAAGATGTCATGAGGTGAAAACACGATGTGAGACGGGATCGTAGCAGCGGTAGCCCTTAGTGTTAGGTGGGTAGCCGAGAAAGATGCAGGCGATAGAGCGGGGTGCAAGCTTATGAGGCGCGGTGGCGGCGATGCTAGGGTAGCAGAGACGGCAGAAGATGCGAAGCTCATCATAAGAGGACGGTGCATCAAAGAGGATGTGATGAGGTGCAAAGTTCCCGCGAGTGCGACATGGACGGATGTTAATGATGAGTGATGCGATGGCGAGAGCGTCAGGCCAAAAATGCGGAGGCACATTAGCGTGAAAGAGGAGAGTCCGAACGCAGTTGTTAAGAGTGCGAAGGACACGCTCAGCACGACTGTTCTGCTGCGAAGTGTACGGGCAAGTGAGACGAAAGGTCGTGCCATGTGTGGTGAGGAGAGTACGAATAGCTAGGTTGTCAAATTCCTTCCCGTTATCTGTCTGGAACGTGAGAATGGGACGACCAAACTGCGTGAGAACATAAGAGTAAAAGGCGGCGAGAGTGGATATGACATCCGACTTGTGACGCAAGGGGAAGGTCCACACCTAGTGCGAAAAATAATCAAGTATGACAAGATAATAAATATAGCCCGTATTACTTGCAACAGGAGAGGTCCAAACATCATTATGAATTAACTCAAACGGGTACGATGCAACATGATAAGATGCCCTAAACGGGAGACGAGCATGTTTGTCGAGGTGACATGCATGACACGAGTGATCCTCGTTCTTATTACACGTGAAAGAAAAACTCTCAAGTATATGGCGAAGGGTGGCGGGGTTGGGATGACCCAAGTGAGCGTGCCAAAGATCCACTCTGGTGGTGAGAGCGACAGGAGCGGCGGAGGTGGTGGAGGTGGCAGAGTGAACCAGGCAGAGCTCATTGGGGCTGTCACATCGGTGGAGTACCATCCGGGTACGAGCGTCCTTAATAGAAAAACCAAACTCGTCAAATTCAACGGTAACATGATTTTCACGTGTAAGAGAACAAATAGAAACAAGATTTTTAATAAGCTCAGGAGAAACTAAGACGTTAAACAGTGATACTGGAGTAGAATTAGACGGAAAGATGTATGTACTATGTGAGTAATGGGAAGGGAGGAATCGTCACCGACGGTGATGCGAGGGGAAGTGTGGACGGGATAGGAAGTGTGGAGGTTACCGGGATGAGCGGCCATATGCGCGGTAGCTCCAGTGTCCATATACCAGTCGCCACCGCCGGTGTAGGTGGACGGTGAGGGGGCGGTGTGAAGAGCCGCCAGAAGGAACGGGTCCCACGGCGCTGGCGGGAGAGCATGCTGTTGTGGTGGAGTCGTCAGGGGCAGCGACGGCAGCCTGCCTGGCTGCGGTTGCTGGCCGTAGGAGAGAAGGACGTAGGGCACCACGTAGGGCTGCGGCGCGGCGTAGAACGCCTGGTAAGACGGTGGTTGGGCGTCGAGAATACTCGGGGCAGGGGCACGCGGAACCGGCATGGGGTAGGCATGCACGAGACCGGTCCATGGGTTCCGGCCGGCGTACCACGGAGCCGACGAGTACTACTGCTGCGGAGGGCGGGCTACTCCTCCCTGAGCGCCCACGCCCCCTGCTGCCCCTGCTGCTTGCGGCCTCCATGGCGTCCACCGCGACGCCCCCCCATTGGCGGCCGATGGGCGGCGGGAAGAAGGGCGACCGGGCGCGAAAGCCGGGCCGAAGGCGGGCGTCGACGGCTGGGCCGGCGCGGGTCGCGACAGTGGTGGGGCCTAGCCCCCGCGGGTGCCGACGATGATGGCGGTGTGGGTTGCCCAGGTCCGCGCCATCCTCATCCGGCGCTCCTCCAACTTGAGGTACGCTACCAGCTTAGCAAAGGTAGGCTTCGGGATGAGGGTGAGGTTGGAGTTCCCAAAATCCTCGTTGAGGCCGGCGGTGAGGGTGTTGACGAGGAGCTCGTGGCTAACCGTCTCTCCTAGATCGCGGAGCTCATCGGTGAGCTTTTTGAGGCGCATGCAAAAATCGTCGATGGATGAGTCAAGCTGCTGGCACTCGTAAAACTCGCCATGGGAAAGGACCTTGGGCTGCAGCTTGTTGTCGGTGAAGAGGCCGTTGAGCTTGGTCCAGACGACATAGGCGCCGTCGTCATCATCCACCAGGGTGTGGAAGAGGTCGCTGGATATGGTGAGGTAGAACCGGCGGATGATGGTGGCGTCGAGGATCATCCATTCCTCGTCATGAATCATGAGGCTCGAGTCCACAATGCCGTCGACGTGGCTGTGAAGGAGGTACTCGCAAAACACCAATGGGAAATAACGCTTCCAAGCGGAGTAGGAGGCGGTGGATTGATCAAGCTTCACTGGCACACACTCGTGGATGTTGAGGTCGCGGACGAGGGTGACATCAGGACCGGCAAAGTGGTTGGAGACGGTGGAGGAGGAGGAACTCATGGCTAGGGTTTTGGGTGCGGCGCGAGGTTCAGCGCATGGTGGAGTGGCGGCTAGGGTTCGACGGTGGGATGAGGGGGTGCAGCGCGGGGTGGGGAGAGGGAGGGTGGTGCAGCACGGGGTGGGAAGAGGGAGGGTGGTGCGGCGCGGGGTGGAAGCGGAAGCGGGGCGATCGGCGGTGGAGGCGGCGGATGGAGAGGTGGTGGGAGGCGGCAACGACCAAGGGAGCGGTGGCGGCGGCGGTTGGTGGCGGCAGCGGGGTGAAGCGGCGGTGGCGGCTGCTTAGGGTACATGACCGTGCTGCTCTGATACCATGTAGAAGGAGAAGTTTGGGCTGTGCAATCGCAATGCATTGATCGGTGCACCAAGCACGTATATATGAGTATAGAGGGGGGCCACAACCTCGACTGTACAGAGGAAACATGAGGTGGGGCCAATACACAATATACACATACACAATATACTCAACAGTCACCATCGCCACACGATGCACGGTGGCGAGGGAGCATGGAGGTGCGGGGCGTCAGCATAGGGCGGCACGCCGTGAAACTTGAGGCAGTTGCAACTCACCTAAATTTTACGGGAAGGATCATCTTCCTATACATATGGGGGGAGTGGGGGTGGGGGTGGGGGAGGGGGAGGGATTTACGTGATTCCGTAAAAAACGTGTTTACATATGTTGGAGGGTTTATTTGGCTCAACTCCTTCAAAATAATATTTTTTTACGCATGCAGGAGTTTTTTAGAGATGTTCTAAGGATGGATCATCGTTCCGTTTCTTTTTATTTCATATATTAAGTTTGTCTTAAGTCAAAGTTTCTAAAGTTTGATCAAGTTTATAAAAAAGTATCAATATTGACAATACCAAATCAGTATCATTAGATACATCATAAAAATATATTTTATATGGTGTTTATTTGTTATTGTATATGTTGATGTTTTTAATATAAATTTGGTTAAAGTTTACACAAATTGACTTAAAACAAAACTAGTATCCAAAAAAAATAACAAAGGGGGGGAGGGTAAGATATTTAGACAAAGTGGACTTGTACATGACTCAACCAAAAAAGTTGAGCAAGCATGTCAACATGGATCTATTCCTAGAAGCCACATAGTTAAATGGATGAATGAAACCGTATGATTGTTTCACTTTCACCCATGTAATATGTTGTGTTGGGTTTGTTTAGTTAATGAAGTTTCCCTATGTGTGTGGTGGTGGTGGTGGGGGGGGGGGAGGGGGGTGCTGTGTCGGGGCTTCTCACACCTGGTGGACCTTTTCCTAGTTAACATCTTAATATATGTGACATAGATAATATTTGGATTCTAACATGTCATCAACTTTCAAATTCACATTTAGAACATAGTCGAGAAGAAAATAGACAAGTATGACGCTAAATAGTGTCAAATGTAATTTGGGCTTTAAATTTAGCACATAGTTGCTATTCACAACAAATTTATCATTTTTGTTTGCCAGTTTATATTTCTAATTTATGATGGAATTTTTGTGACACGATTCACATTTTTTTGACATTTAAAAGTATCAACAGAAACCTGGTGCACCACCAGCCCTAGTGCACCAAGTACTTCCCGGGGAGAAGAGGCACGTGTTTCCAGCTGAAATATAGTGCGGGCCTATAATAATTATAAGGAGGGACACATGAAAAGTTTGGGCACTACTCCACCTTAGCTAAACTTCATCTGGTCAAAACTCTCTCTAGGACATGTGTCCTCCAAAGAGACATGCCACCTCCTCCTCGATGAGATCAAATAGCACACAACCCGTGTTTTTTAAGCACACAACGAACTTATTAATCCATGAATTTCTGAACTATATATAATATAGTCATTTTCTTTCCTTATCTCGCACCACATCCACCTTCATTGTTTTCTTGTTCCTAGCAGGGACCTCTTCACTGTTGTACCACTATGGGAACGTCAACCACCATAGGAATCTTGACTTTTAGGTTTTAGGTTACTGAATTTTAATATGTTGGATTAGTACTTTCACATTACAAAAGGTTGAATCATTTAAGTTTAGAATGTTTAGATTTGAGTATGTATTAAGATTGCAAAAAATTGAGTATTAATTCTTACATTAAGTTTTTCCTCATTCCTTTTATTGGGCGAGCGATTGGGGTAGGTTGAGGTGTGATGACTGTCATATACACAATCTTGGTGAGTCAAGTTTACTATAGTGAGCATCCTCTCATAGATTTTATAATAGTTTTGCAAAACATGTAACATGTAAGAACATCCAGGGGCTCTGTTTCAAGCAAATAATATGAACTAATGTGTTTCACATGATCAACACTTTCATTATACTTTCTATGCACCATTGTGAATTGGTAAACATTAGCTGACACCTAGAAGTACTCCCTCCATTTTTATTTACTCTCTATATTGGAGTTGACTAAAGTCAAACTTCATAAAGTTTGACCAAGTTTATAGAAAACAATATAAACATTTACCATAACAAACCTATATGATGTGATAGTACATTCAATAACAAATCTAATACTACTAATTTGTTATTGTATATGCCAATATTTTTGTTTATAAACTTTGTCATAGTTTAGAAAACTTGACTTTGACCAAAGCTAATACGCGGACTAAATAAAACGGAGGGAGTAATATCCATATCTAGCAAGGTCTATCAAAAGGTCAAACCATTTCTCAAACTAGGTGATTGAATTAGAATCATTTAGTTTTATGTTTAATTTTTGGATGCCCTGTTTCAATTTATAGATGCATAATTTTCTCTGTTTGTTTTTCTAATCTTGGCCACATTAGATGAGTAATTAGTAGTGGGAAATGCGTGCATTAGTTGGGTTTATTTTTTCAACTAAAATAGTGATATGGGGAAAGGCCACAAGGGTGGTCTGGTCTTTACGAACTGGAGGTGGATTTGAGAACTAACACAAGGAACAAAGGTAAACAAATGGGAAACAAAAGGGAAATACTCAAATAGGACAAGATCAACACCAAATACTCCTCAAATCCTAAGTCAATACAAGAGATGCATCTTAGATCAAAGAACAACAAAAAAGGTTAAGTAACGATGGTAGTTCTTCCCAATCTCTAGGAGATATGGAGGTCTTGAGAGATATTCTTCCCCAAATATCAAACAGAGATGGAGGCCTTAAAAACCATGAGGATTATTATCCAACTAGGAGATCTTGATCATCTAGGAGGTCTTGATCAACTAGGAAGCCTTGATCATCTAGCAAGGCCAACAAATTAATGAGCCATATGGAGCTGCATGAGGAGATCGAAGATGACGTCCCTTGCAGATGGTCGGCGAACGTGAGTACTCGATGGCTTCAACCTACAAGGTGCAAAGCTTACCACTATGAACAAGACTGTTGGAAAGTCCCCCCAGGTTAAGTTCTTCGCCTGACTTGCTATTCAAAATAGGGCATGTGCTGATGACCAACTTGAGAAGAGAGCTTGGACAAATTGTGAGTTGTGCACCCTGTGTAAGATAGCTAATGAGACCACGGGAGCTAAGCATTTGGGAGTCATTATGTCGCAAGAGTAGTTGTTGTTGCCTTGTTGGAAATATGCCCTAGAGGCAATAATAAATAGGTTATTATCATATTTCCCATTCATGATAAATGTTTATTATTCATGCTAGAATTGTATTGATCAGAAATTTAAATACATGTGTGAATACATAAACTACACCGTGTCCCTAGTAAGCCTCTACTAGACTAGCTCATTGATGAAAGATGGTTAAGCTTTCCTAACCATGGACATGAGTTGTCATTTGATAACGGGATCACAAATGATGTGATGGACACACCCAACCGTAAGCTTAACATTAGATCATTTAGTTGTTTGCCATAGCTTTCTTGATGCCAAGTATCTGTTCCTTTGACCATGAGATCATGCCACTCCCGGTTACCGGAGGAATGCCTTATGTGCTATCAAACGTCACTTCATAACTGGTTGATCATAAAGGTTCTCTACAGGTATCTCATAAGGTGTCTTTGGGTTGCATGGATCGAGACTGGGATTTTTCGCTCAGTGTGAAGGAGAGATATGTAACGCCCCGGATTCGATGCGCCAGGTGTCTGCCAGTTATTCGCCGTCGTTGCCATGTCATTTGCTTGCGTGTTGCACTTTGCCATGTCATCATCTGCATTTCATACCATGTCATCATGTGCATCGCATTTGCATACATGTTCGTCTCATGCATCCGAGCATTTTCTCCGTTGTCCGTTTTGCAATCGGGCGCTCCTATGTCATCCGGCGTTCCCCTTTTGTCTCTCGTTGTGAGCGGGTGTTAAACTTTCTCGGAATGGCCCGAGGTTTTCCAAGCGGCCTTGGTATAGCACCGGTAGACCGCCTGTCAAGTTTCGTGCCATTTGGAGGTCGTTTGATACTCCAACGGTTAACCGGGTAACCGTAAAGCCCTCTTTGAGTTGCAGCCCAACACCCCTTCCAAAGTGGCCCAAAACCCACCTAACTCCCCTCCATGCTCTCGGTCGTTCGATCACGATCACGTGGCCGAAAACCGCTCCTCATTTGGACTCTCCTAGCTCCCTCTATGCCTATATATACACCCCTCATTCCATTTTCGCGGATGATTTCCCCCGAAACCGTAATTTCCCCTCCGCGCCGCGCCGGACATGTCCGCACCGGGCCGGACGAAACCCGCCGCCGCGCCTGCACCTATCAGACGCCGCCACCTGTCCCAGCCGCGCCGCCCGCCGCCAAGCCCGTCGGGGCCCGGCCAGCCCGCCCGGGCCCGATCCGGCGCGCCCTCCGCCGCACCCCGTAAGCCGCCGTCGGCCCGCCGCTCGGCGCGTCGCCGCCTCTCTGCCGCCCGGGCTCGGCCCCTCCGCCGCCGCCGTTCGCTCCTCCGCGCCGCCGGCGGTTGCCCAGCGCCGGCGCCCGCCGCGCCTGCGTCCACGTGCCTCGCCGCCCGCCGCGCCGCGAGCCGCCCGCCGCCCAAGCATCCGCCACCAGCGCCGGTCGCCTGCGCCTCGCCGCGCCAGCGCCTCCCGCCGTCGGCCGCGCCCCAAGGATCCCCGCCGCCCGGTTACTCCGCCGCCCGGCGGCTTCTCCCGCCAGGCGAGCGCCCGCCATTGTCGATCTCCAGCAGATCGGGGAGGAGCCCCGATCCAGCCGCCCCCCCCGTTCGCCTCCCTCGTGGGCCGGCCCAGCTCCGACCGGCCCAGCCCAACCTCGCCGCTGCTCAGGCCGGCCTCTCCTTCCTACTGGGCCGAAGCCCATGGTGAGCAGCCCTGCTATGCCCCGCCCAGTGCACGTTATAGCTATCCAGCGCGCACATGTTTTTTTAAAAAGTCCCTAAGTTTTCAACATAATCATGCCATGTTCATGCCATCACATCTCTGCATCCGTAGCTCCGTTTCGTGCGTATAATATGTCAAATTGTTTGCCTCGACGAGTAGATCATTTCATTCCATTGCATCATTTTCATTTGAGCTCATCTTGATGCCCGAAATGCTGTTGGAAGAGTGCACGTTGATGTTAATCTGCTGAAACTGTTATAACTTGCTGTTTTATCATTTTTGATGTGTGCATCCTATGAGGTTGAGCTCTACATGCATGTTGATCTATGCCATGCCATCTTTCCAGGGGTGCCAACCATGTATTTTTGTGAGTTGTGTGCTGAGTGTATCAAGCTTGCTAAGTAGGGTAGTTGTTGTTACTGTTTTGCTAGGCAGATTCTGTTATATTTTGTTGCTATGTTAACATGCTTCTACTAATCATTCTATGCATAATCTGGAGATGCTCTATAAACATGTTTTGATCTACATGTCATGCTCTATCCATTCATGCCCTTGGTTGCAATTATAGCCTGTTGGAACATGTTGTAATCTTGCTCTAAAGTTGCTTGAAAATGTTGCTGTCAGCCTGTTAACATTAAGTTCACTTGTTCCCATGTGTTTTCCTAGTGATCCATGTACCCTATGAACTTGATCTTGCCATTCGTAGCTTCACAAACATGCCTTCTTACTGCTGGTTGCCTTGCCATGCCATGTTTTGCTCTGTGGTGAGTGGTTCAAGCTCACCAACATGCCTACTTGTTGTTCCTGCCATGTATGAATCTGTCATATAACTTGCCATGTTTACATGTGTGCCATCATATCTTCTGATCCTTTTTGGCTCATGGTCAGTAAGGGACTGTTGTTCTATGCATTTAGTAGTATCATGCCATGCCTTTGTTTGCCATGATAAGTTCCTGTAACATGTTGTTTGATAGCTCTAAACATTGCAACCTGATGTTATTTCTGCTAAAGTCTGAAATTGTTATTATTTGCAATATCTCCATGTCCTTTTGAGCATGTTCTAGTCTTTTCTGGAGATAGCTCAGTGTTCATGTTTTGTTATGCTTTGCCAGTACTTCATGCCCATGCCTTTTGTTCTTATGTTGGGGTGCTGTAGCATGTTGTTTTGATGCTTGTAAGATGCCTAGTTGCTGTTATGGACAGATTGTTGTTATGACTTGTATAGTGTGTGTGTGTTGCACCGATGCTCCGTTTTGAGTGTGCTCTATGTGAAACTTGCTTGATTTTGCATGTAGCTTCATATTATCATGTTGCATCCTTGTTTTAAGGTGTTTGCTTGACGTTTGGGTGCATTTTGCATCAATGCCATGCTTAACTTGTTTTGCTCATATCTTCTAGGCCGTAGCTCCGAATCTAATGAACTTTATATGTAACTTGACTAGAATTTCGTGTAGATCGTCTTGGTGATCTTTAACTTGCTGTTTAACAACTTCAACTTAATGTTTATTCAGTTCTGGACCAATTTCGAAATTTGCATATGAGGACTTACCGGAATTGTTATATGTTGTTCCCGGCCTCATTTAAACTTGCCTTGATGTGTTGTTCTTGTTTGCATCATCTCTTGCCATGAGTAGCCTCATCTAGCTTTCTCATGCATCATGCTTGTTGTGCATCATGTCTTGTTCATGTGTGGTGTGTTTACCATGTTGTGTGCTTCTTCTCGATAGTTCCCATTTCGCTGCGATCGTGAGGATTCGTTCGCTCACGTGTGGTTCGCCTTCGTGGCTTCATCTTCTTCATGGACTCGTTCTTCTTCCTTGCGGGATTTCGGGCAAGATGACCGCTACCTGGATCTCACTACTATCATTGCTATGCTAGTTGCCTCGTTCTTTCGCTATGCTGCGCTACCTATTACCTGTTTATCAAGCCATCCCATATTGCCATGAACCTCTAACCTTTGACACCATTCCTAGCAAACCGTTGTTTGGCTATGTTACCGCTTTTGCTTAGCCCTCTTATAGCGTTGCTAGTTGCGAGTGAAGTTGAAGATTTCTCCATGGTGGGCAGGGGTTTATGTTGGGATATCACAATATCTCTTATATTATTAATGCATCTATATATTTGGGAAAGGGTGGCAGGCTCGGCCTTATGCCTGGTGTTTTGTTCCACTCTTGCCGCCCTAGTTTCCGTCATACCGGTGTTATGTTCCCGGATTTTGCGTTCCTAACGCGGTCAGGTGATTTACGGGACCCCCCTGACAGTTCGCTTTGAATAAAACTTGTCCAGCAAGGCCCAACATTGACTTTTACCATTTGCCTCACCACCACATACTTTTCCCTTGGGAGTAATTAACCCAAGGGTCATCTTTATTATAGCCCCCCCGGGCCAGTGCTTGTCTAAGCGTTGGTCCAAACTAGAGCACCGTGCGGGACCATTCCTTGGCAACTTGGGTTACGTTGGCACTTGTACGCTTAGCTCATCCGGTCGTGGCCTGAGACGAGATACGCGCGGCTACTATCAGGATGTCGGCACGCCGGGAGGCTTTGCTGGTCTTGTTTTACCATTGTCGAAATGTCTTGTAAACCGGATTCCGAGACGATCGGGTTTTCCGGGAGAAGGTCTATTCCTTCGTTGATCGCGAGAGCTTGTCATGGGCTAAGTTGGGACACCCTGCAGGTATAAACTTTCGAGCCGTGCCAGCGGTTATGTGGCGATGGGAATTTGTTAATGTCCGTTGTAGATAACTTGACACCAGATTCGAAATTAAATGCATCAACCGAGTGTGTAGCCGTGATGGTCTCTTCTCGTGGAGTCCGGAAGTGAACATGGTTTCGTGTTATGTTTGGCGTAAGTAGGTGTTCGGGATCACCTCTTGATCATTGCTAGCTTCACGACCGTTCCGCTTGTTTCTCTTCTCGCTCTCATTTGCGTATGTTAGCCACCATATCTTGCTTAGTCGCTGCTGCAACCTCACCACTTTACCCCTTCCTTTCCCATTAAGCTTTGCTAGTCTTGATACCCATGGTAATGGGATTGCTGAGTCCTCGTGGCTCACAGATTACTACAACAACAGTTGCAGGTGCAGGTTGTGCGATGATCGTGACGCGAGAGCGATGCTTGCTTGCGTTGGGTTCTTCTTCTGCTTCTTCTTCGATCAGGGGATAGGTTCCAGGTCGGCAGCCTGGGCTAGCAGGGTGGATATTGTTTGAGTTTCTGTTTATGTATCATCCGTAGTCGGATGTTGATCTCTTGTATGATGATGTTGTATTCGTGTGGCATTGTATGCCTCTTGTATGTATCCCCATCTATTATGTAATGTTGATGTAATGATATCCACCTTGCGAAAGCGTTTCAATATGCGGGTCTATCCTTAGTGGGACCTTCGAGTTCCTTATGGATAGGGTCGCATATTGGGCGTGACAAGTTGGTATCAGAGCCTCGACCGACCCTAGGAGCCCCCCTTGATTGATCGTGTAGTTTGGCCGTTGTTGAGTCTAGAAGAATTTTTTTTCGGAGTCTAGTTATATCGGAGAGTAGGAATTCTTTTTACTCCTCTGCCCCTTCGTCGCTCTAGTGAGGAATCTTGACGCAGGTGTTTTGAACTACTCCTCTTCCCCTTCAAATTTTTCCTTAGGATCTCGCGGTTAGTTTTCCGATCGTTGTTCTCAGCTCTTTTATCCAGTGCAATTCTCGTCAAGTTGACTCGAGCCTCTTCATCTTTGAGTTCAATCCTCAGTTGTTTTATTTTCCCACCCACCTACCCTTCTTCCTCTTGGAACCGGAGTCCGTAATCGAGTATCCTTCCTACTTGTGCGAAGTCTTTGCTTTCTTTCCTCAATGATTTCAACCGGTGTTTTCTCTTCAAGATATTCGTTGGTTCCCCTTCCAAGTTTCCTTTGTTTTCCCGCCCTCCCACCCCTTTTTCTTCCCGGAGTCTGACTCTCTCTCGACCATCAATTCCATTCGTGGGGAGCCTCTTCAGGTTTTCCCTCAATTATTTCAACTGGTGAATTCTGGTTTTGTTCGACATTCTTCATCTCTTTTCTTTTCCGGTGCACTCAATTCAAGTCTTTCGGGTTGATCATATTCTTTTCCTCAGCTCAAGTGTTCTCCTTGCTCGTTCGCCTCTCGCCATTCAATCCTTCCGGAGTTCAAGACATCTCAGGAGATTCGTCTGTGTTCGAATTAATTCAAGGTTGTCACCTCATTCAAATATTTCAATTATTCCGGTGCATCATCTATCTGTTCAACATCCCTTTCCAACGGTGTTATCTCTTCAGTGGGCCCTAACCCACAGGTCTTTTCCCAGGATCTTACCTGACTCTTCTAATTCCCCCGGAGTTATTCTCAATTCATTTCGGAGTCTGACGTAAGTATGATTTCATCAGTCAGATGCCTTTTTCCAAGATCGATTCCAAACTCTTTTCATTGTTGGGTCAACCTCTTCGCTTTTCATTCTCCCGGAGTATCTCAGTAATTTTGGTGGTGTTTCTCGTCGTCATTTGAAGACCGAAGAAGAGTTCCTCTTAAATCCTTACCCGTTCTTCCAAAGATGCGTAGTTCAAGTTGGATGCCATCCTCTCATAATTGTTTTCGATTGTGGGAATTCTTTTCATCCATCCGGAGCATTTCAGGAATCGCTTCTCTCTTGATCATCCGGAGGCCATCAATTCGGAAGACTTCTTCGTTCTAAGTTTTTCAAATGCGTTCTCCAATTATTCTATATCCGTGCCCCTTCGTTCATCTCAGTATTCTTCTGGTGCTTCGTTCAAGTATTCTTCAATCAACTCATGATCTCTTTGTTCTTTTGCATCTAAATCCCCTCAAGCATATTTGTCTTCTAATTCTTCCCGATGATTCATTCTCTTTCACCAGTCTTTTTTGAATTCTTACGGTGGTTCTTTCAGATTCTTTTCCTTGATTATCATTTTAAATCCATTCGTTCTTTTCTATCCTACCGGTGGTTCATGAAGACATTCTCAAGTTTGTGATATGTCACTTCTCAATCCTTTTCTTCGAAGTTTGTTCTTGATGAATAAATTCTAGTTCCAAGTGTTTTCATCTTTTCTTTTCCGGAGTTCAAATTTCCTCGGCCATCTCGTCGGGAACCCCATCTAAATCATCGCAAGGCTCATCTTATTCTTTCATCCTTCATTTTTTATCTCGTCATTCTTTTGTTAACGGAGTTCTTCACGGTGGTTCTTCATGATTTAATTCATTCTACAAGAGTTCACCAAGTTTCATTCCATCTTCTCTAGTTCATGTTCTACTCCTTTCATTTTCAACCGGAGTGCTGCCTAAATTCTTTCAGTCTCATTCATTTCTTATCTCATTCTAACCAGAGTGGCTTCAGAGTCTACCTTGTTCGTTCAGTTTTTGATTCTCATCATTCTCGTCGTTCCTCTCTTCTTCTTGAGTGCTCTCGATTCTTTGCTTCTTCTCTTGAGTTCTTGTTTCACCTCACCCCTTTTCCCTTCCGTCTCGGTCCTAAGATCTCGGGACGAGATCTCTTGTTAGTGGAGGAGTGTTGTAACGCCCCGGATTCGATGCGCCAGGTGTCTGCCAATTATTCGCCGTCGTTGCCATGTCATTTGCTTGCGTGTTGCACTTTGCCATGTCATCATCTGCATTTCATACCATGTCATCATGTGCATCGCATTTCCATTCGTATATGCGAGCACAGAGATCCACAGTGAGAAAGATTAGCATGATATGAGTATTGATACATGACAGAATTCAATTTAGGTACTAAGGTCTGAATAATTTACAGCGTACGACAAATCAATGTTATGAAGGTTAGGTGCACCATTGAGCAAACTATACTGGGTTATGGAAATGTGTGACATATGCACTAATGTTAGCTTTTTGAATGTGAGCGACCATAGATACTACACATGTAAGTAATGATAAGCTACCAATGATCAAGCATGTAGATATAAATAACAGTAATATGATGCATGCAAGAATTTTTGAAGGTTAATACAGTGCATCAACAAATTATCGAAGGTAATAGCATTATTGAACTTTGAAGCAATGGTACACCATGATTCATAAGTCACAACTAATCAAGTATAATAGTAAGACAACTATAATGCAGCATAACATCTATAACACATGATTAACCAGATCAGAATAACTAAGATAAATCTAGCATGAATCATCGATCTCCAGCGGATCGGGAGGAGCCCCGATCCACCCCCCCGTTCGCCTCCCTCGTGGGCGGCCCAGCTCCGACTGCCCAGCCCAACCTCGCCGCTGCTCAGGCCGGCCTCTCCTTCCTACTGGGCCGAAGCCCATGGTGAGCAGCCCTGCTATGCCCCGCCCAGTGCACGTTATAGCTATCCAGCGCGCACATGTTTTTTTTTCAAAAATGACTAAGTCCCTAAGTTTTCAACATAATCATGCCATGTTCATGCCATCACATCTCTGCATCCGTAGCTCCGTTTCGTGCGTATAATATGTCAAATTGTTTGCCTCGACGAGTAGATCATTTCATTCCATTGCATCATTTTCATTTGAGCTCATCTTGATGCCCGAAATGCTGTTGGAAGAGTGCACGTTGATGTTAATCTGCTGAAACTGTTATAACTTGTTATTTTATCATTTTTGTCATCATTGATGTGTGCATCCTATGAGGTTGAGCTCTACATGCATGTTGATCTATGCCATGCCATCTTTCCAGGGGTGCCAACCATGTATTTTTGTGAGTTGTGTGCTGAGTGTATCAAGCTTGCTAAGTAGGGTAGTTGTTTATTCTTTGCTTTTGCTAGGCGATTCTGTTATATTTTGTTGCTATGTTAACATGCTTCTACTAATCATTCTATGCATAATCTGGAGATGCTCTATAAACATGTTTTGATCTACATGTCATGCTCTATCCATTCATGCCCTTGGTTGCAATTATAGCCTGTTGGAACATGTTGTAATCTTGCTCTAAAGTTGCTTGAAAATGTTGCTGTCAGCCTGTTAACATTAAGTTCACTTGTTCCCATGTGTTTTCCTAGTGATCCATGTACCCTATGAACTTGATCTTGCCATGCTTAGCTTCAAAAACATGCCTTCTTACTGCTGGTTGCCTTGCCATGCCATGTTTTGCTCTGTGGTGAGTGGTTCAAGCTCACCAACATGCCTACTTGTTGTTGTTCCTGCCATGTATGAATCTGTCATATAACTTGCCATGTTTACATGTGTGCCATCATATCTTCTGATCCTTTTTGGCTCATGGTCAGTAAGGGACTGTTGTTCTATGCATTTAGTAGTATCATGCCATGCCTTTGTTTGCCATGATAAGTTCCTGTAACATGTTGTTTGATAGCTCTAAACATTGCAACCTCGATGTTATTTCGCTAAAGTCCTAAACTGTTATTATTTGCAATATCTCCATGTCCTTTTGAGCATGTTCTAGTCTTTTCTGGAGATAGCTCAGTGTTCATGTTTTGTTATGCTTTACCAGTACTTCATGCCCATGCCTTTTGTTCTTATGTTGGGGTGCTGTAGTTGTTTTGATGCTTGTAAGATGCCTAGTTGTTTGTTATGGATGATTGTTGTTATGACTTGTATAGTGTGTGTGTGTTGCACGATGTCCGCTTTTGAGTGTGCTCTATGTGAAACTTGCTTGATTTTGCATGTAGCTTCATATTATCATGTTGCATCCTTGTTTTGAGGTGTTTGCTTGATGTTTGGGTGCATTTTGCATCAATGCCATGCTTAACTTGTTTTGCTCATATCTTCTAGGCCGTAGCTCCGAATCTAATGAACTTTATATGTAACTTGACTAGAATTTTGTGTAGATCGTCTTGGTGATCTTTAACTTGCTGTTTAACAACTTCAACTTAAAGTTTATTCAGTTCTGGACCAATTTCGAAATTTGCATATGAGGACTTACCGGAATTGTTATATGTTGTTCCCGGCCTCATTTAAACTTGCCTTGATGTGTTGTTCTTGTTTGCATCATCTCTTGCCATGAGTAGCCTCATCTAGCTTTCTCATGCATCATGCTTGTTGTGCATCATGTCTTGTTCATGTGTGGTGTGTTTACCATGTTGTGTGCTTCTTCTCGATAGTTCCCATTTCGTTGCGATCGTGAGGATTCGTTTGTCTACGCGGTCGGGTGATTTATGGGACCCCCCTGACAGTTCGCTTTGAATAAAACTTGTCCAGCAAGGCCCAACATTGACTTTTACCATTTGCCTCACCACCACCTACTTTTCCCTTGGGAGTAATTAACCCAAGGGTCATCTTTATTATAGCCCCCCAGGGCCAGTGCTTGTCTAAGCGTTGGTCCAAACTAGAGCACCGTGCGGGACCATCCCTTGGCAACTTGGGTTACGTCGGCACCTGTACGCTTAGCTCATCCGGTCGTGGCCTGAGACGAGATACGCGCGGCTACTATCAGGATGTCGGCACGCCGGGAGGCTTTGCTGGTCTTGTTTTACCATTGTCGAAATGTCTTGTAAACCGGGACTCCGAGACTGATCGGGTTTTCCTGGGAGAAGGTCTATTCCTTCGTTGATCGCGAGAGCTTGTCATGGGCTAAGTTGGGACACCCCTGCAGGGTATAAACTTTCGAGAGCCGTGCCCGCGGTTATGTGGCAGATGGGAATTTGTTAATGTCCGGTTGTAGATAACTTGACACCAGATTCGAATTAAAATGCATCAACCGAGTGTGTAGCCGTGATGGTCTCTTCTCGGCGGAGTTCGGGAAGTGAACACGGTTTCTGTGTTATGTTTGACGTAAGTAGGTGTTCAGGATCACCTCTTGATCATTGCTAGCTTCACGACCGTTCCGCTTGTTTCTCTTCTCGCTCTCATTTGCGTATGTTAGCCACCATATCTTGCTTAGTCGCTGCTGCAACCTCACCACTTTACCCCTTCCTTTCCCATTAAGCTTTGCTAGTCTTGATACCCATGGTAATGGGATTGCTGAGTCCTCGTGGCTCACAGATTACTACAACAACAGTTGCAGGTGCAGGTTGTGCGATGATCGTGACGCGAGAGCGATGCTTGCTTGCGTTAGGTTCTTCTTCCGCTCTTCGATCGGGGATAGGTTCGGTCGGCAGCTGGGCTAGCGGGTGGATATTGTTTGAGTTTCGTTTATGTATCATCCGTAGTCGGATGTTGATCTCTTGTATGATGATGTTGTATTCGTGTGGCATTGTATGCCTCTTGTATGTATCCCCATCTATTATGTAATGTTGATGTAATGATATCCACCTTGCAAAAGCGTTTCAATATGCGGGTCTATCCTTAGTGGGACCTTCGAGTTCCTTCTGGATAGGGTCGCATATTGGGCGTGACAAGATATCTCTGGGCTCTCTCGATAATACAACATCATAAGAAGCTTCATGTGACTAATGAGTTTAGTCACGGGATCTTGTATTACGGAATGAGTAAATAGACTTGCCGGTAACGAGACTGAACTAGATATATAGATACCAACTATCGAATCTCGGGCAAGTAACATATCGCGGGACAAAGGGAATTGCATACGGGATTGACTAAATACTTGACATCCTGGTTCAACCGATAACAATCTTCGTTGAATATGTAGGAATCAATATGGGCATCCAGGTCCCGCTATTAGTTATTGACCGAAGAGGATTGTCGGTCATGTCTACATGATTCTCGAACCCGTAGGGTCGCACGCTTAATGTTCGGTAGCGCTAGGGTAGTATTGAGATATTAATAATGGAAATTCCCAAGGTTGTTTGGAGTCCCGGATGGGATCCAGGACATCATGAGGAACTCCGGAATAGTTCGGAGGTAAAGATTCATATATGGAAAGTTGTTATCGGGGTTTTGGAAAAACTTCGAGTTTTTCGGTATTGTACCGGGAAGGTTCTAGAAGGTTCTGGAGTGGGGCCCACCTGCATTGGGGACCCACATGAACGTGGGTAGTGGGGAAAGTCCCCACACCCCTGGTGTAGGCACACCAAGATCCTCCCTTAAAAGAATAGTATCATATCCCGAAGGGATAAGATCAGGATCCCTAAAAAAGGGAATAGCGATCAGTGGGGAAGGAAAGGAGGGATTTCCTTCCATCCCTTTGGCCAACGACCCTAGGGCCTTGGAGGGCAAGCCACCAGCCCCCTCCATTTAGATACTTTAAAATTGAGAACTTTCTAGCCGTCTCAGACCATTAGCATTCTTATCCGTCGGATCTCCAGTTTTAGGCGTTTTTGACTGTCTAATCAAACTCATGTGCACAGATTCTCGCTGCCGGAGTGGGCAGCTACTCTCGCAACAAAATTGAAGGCATGTAGTTAATTGGGCCCTCTCTCTTGCAAGAAGCCCACCGAACATAACCCGATTGCTCTATCAATTAGTGAACAAAGGCCAATAATTTCCCTCATAATTTCTTTCCTAAATACACAGTATAACATATTGAGGAAAAATCATTGGATCACATTAGATATAGGAAACAGGGAAAGTTAGATCAGGTCTGGAGTGCTGGATGATGCCTCTGGCCACATTTCCCTCTAATTGAAGAGTAGATTATTTTGATTAACCCTGACTCCAGACGATTGAAACATCGCGTTTCATATGATTGTTGTTGGAGCACACGTATGTCTACTTACCAAATCTTTTAGACCTACCTCCAGATCTTGCAAACCAACCTTTATCCAAGAAACAAATTGTTGCATCAATGTTACTATTTCTATACCATAAAAATAGTAGTTTTTCCTGTCATATTTCCACGTTGATTTCCATGTGATGTAGCTTAATTTTGATGCAAAGTACTTGAGTCTGTTTCGGCTAGAAGACATATGATCTTACTTTTGGCCTTTTCACAAGTATCTTCTCATTCCTAAGTAGAATAAGAGTTTTCTTCTTTGCAGGTGTTGTTGCCTACAAGGGAAACGACATGAGCGAGATGAGGCTTTGAAGTCAATGGAAAGCTTGAATGACCTGTGATATAATGCCTGACGAGAATACCAAAGTTTGTAATTTCCAAAAGAAATTATTTATGATGCGTGCTTGTCACAAGATATATTGCTGACGTGGATTGTAATATCACATGGAATCTTTTCCAAATTCCTTATGTATGTATCATAAAATTGTACACTCAATGTAGGTAATCAATTCTTTAGTGATAGCACTACCAAGTACCCTTGCTAATTTGTTGTTATAATTACATTATTTTGTTGGCAGAGAAGCAAATAGCGCCGGAGATGTTAGAACGTGAGCCAAAGGCACGAGTACAAAAATCTTCTTCTTGGGAGAAGTTATTCAAGAGATTTGTTCATTGCTCATTGGAATGCAAATCGGTTCTACTCATTTATTCCTTATTACATTTTTTGTAATATATTGAGCACAATGTGTACATTTGTACTGCTACTCGGGTGATACATGAATTGATAATAAATAGAACTGACGATGTTCTCCCGAACTGCTATTTGTTGTCCCCCTATCTGATATGAGGTGTTGTTGATGGGACCGGAAATATTGTCGTACATCACATAACCGCTGATGACGTCTTAAATGCAGGAACTTATGCAACATAGGGATACTCCAAATTTCGTACTCTGGGCAGAATAAATCATTACGCGGGGGTGGTTACTATGATTTTCCTTGCAACTGAAGGAAATATGCCCTAGAGGCAATAATAAAGTTATTATTTATTTCCTCATATCATGATAAATGTTTATTATTCATGCTAGAGTTGTATTACCCGGAAACATAATACATGTGTGAATACATAGACAAACATAGTGTCACTAGTATGCCTCTACTTGACTAGCTCGTGAATCAAAGATGGTTAAGTTTCCTAACCATAGATATGAGTTGTCATTTGAATAACGGGATCACATCATTAGGAGAATGATGTGATTGACTTGACCCATTCCGTTAGCTTAGCACTTGATGGTTTAGTATGTTGCTATTGCTTTCTTCATGACTTATACATGTTCCTATGACTATGAGATTATGTAACTCCCGCTTACCAGAGGAACACTTTCTGTGCTACCAAATGTCACAACGTAACTGGGTGATTATAAAGGTGCTCTACAGGTGTCTCCAAAGGTACTTGTTGAGTTGACATATTTCAGATTAGGATTTGTCACTCCGATTGTCGGAGAGGTATCTCTGGGCCCTCTCGGTAGTGCACATCACTATAAGCCTTGCAAGCAATGTAGCTAATGAGTTAGTTATGGGATGATGCATTACGTAACGAGTAAAGAGACTTGCCAGTAACGAGATTGAACTAGGTATCAAGATACCGACGATCGAATCTCGGGCAAGTAACATACCGATGACAAAGGGAACAACGTATGTTGTTATGCAGTTTGACCGATAAAGATCTTCGTAGAATATGTAGGAGCCAATATTAGCATCCAGGTTCCGCTATTGATTATTGACCGGAGACATGTCTTAGTCATGTCTACATAGTTCCCGAACCCGTAGGGTCCGCACGCTTAAAGTTAGATGACAGTTATATTATGAGTTTATGTATTTTGATGTACCGAAGGTTGTTCGGAGTCCCGGATGTGATCACGGACATGACGAGGAGTCTCTAAATGGTTGAGACATGAAGATCGATATATTGGACGACTATATTTGGACACCGGAAAGGTTCCGGGTGAGATTGGGACAATACCAGAGCTCTGGGAGGTTATCGGACCCCCCCGGGAGGTATATGGGCCTTAACGGGCCTTAGTGGAAAGGAGGGGAAAGGAGCAAGGGAGGGGGCACGCGCCCCCAAGCCCAATCCAAATTGGGAAGGGGGCCGCCCCCCTTTCCTTCCTCCCTCCTTCCTCTTCCTTCCCTCTCCCTCTCCACATAGGAAAGGGAGGAGTCCTACTCCCGATGGGAGTAGGACTCCCCCCCTTGGGCGCGCCTCCTCCCCTTGGCCGGCCCCTCCTTCATTCCTTTATATACGGGGGAGGGGGGCACCCCATAGACACAACAATTGATCATTGATCTCTTAGCCGTGTGCGGTGCCTCCCTCCACCATAGTCCTCCTCGATAATATTGTAGCGGTGCTTAGGCGAAGCCCTGTGACGGTAGAACATCATCATCGTCACCACGCCGTCGTGCTGACGGAACTCTCCCTCGACACTCGGCTGGATCGGAGTTTGAGGGACGTCATCGAGCTAAACGTGTGCAAGAACTCGGAGCTGCCGTGCTTTCGGTGCTTGATCGGTCGGGCCGTGAAGACGTACGACTACATCAACTACGTTGTGCTAACGCTTCCGCTTTTGGTCTATGAGGGTACATGGACAACACTCTCCCCTCTCGTTGCTATGCATCACCATGATCTTACGTGCGCGTAGGATTTTTTTTTGAAATTACTACGTTCCCCAACAGCAACAAAATATTCATGTGAACCGATACCTGTAGCCACTGTTTGTTACAATCGCACAAGGATTTGTGTTTCTGTTCTCTCGTTTGGCTTCTTGGTAGGTATCGTCTTGTACAATTTTAGCTACCAGTTGATGGTTGTACTTGCCTGAAAGTATCAGAGATTGTTGCTCCCAATTGTTTGGTTATTTTCGATTTAGAATACGTTCTTAAACTTTGGGGGTAATTATATCATTTATAAAACAAGATTTTCAATTTAGAATACGTTCATAAACTTTTAGGGGTGATTATATCATTTATATGTTTAGTGTCTTCATATGTATATACTAATTCCAACCACTCTACTGCCAAAATTGATGGGTGCGGCAACACGCGCCATCATGGTCTAGTGCCTATATAAAGGTGGGTAGGCATTGGGGCAACAACTCTTCAACCCTTGCCCATCTCCCTCCTGTTAGTCCCCCTCCATGTTCCATAAGCGATTGGCGAAGTCCTGCCAGAATTCCACTGCCACCACGTGAAGGAAATATGCCCTAGAGGCAATAATAAAGTTGTTATTTTATGTTTCCTTATATCATGATAAATGTCTATTATTCATGCTAGAATTGTATTAACTGGAAACTTGATACATGTTTGGATAGATAGACAAAACACCGTGTCCCTAGTATGCCTCTACTTGACTAGCTCGTTAATCAAAGATGGTTAAGTTTCCTAACCATAAAAATGTGTTGTCATTTGATGAACGGGATCACAAGATTAGGAGAATGATGTGATGGACAAGACCCATTCATTAGCCTAGCATAATGGTTGTTCAGTTTTATTGCTATTGCTTTCTTCTTGTCAAATACATATTCCTCCGACTATGAGATTATGCAACTCCTGGATACCGGAGGAATGCCTTCTATGCTATCAAATGCCACAACGTAACTGGGTGATTATAAAGATGCTCTACAGGTATCTTCGAAGGTGTTTGTTGGGTTGGCATAGATCGAGATTAGAATTTGTCACTCTGAGTATCGAAGAGGTATCTCTAGGCCCTCTCGGTAATGCACATCATATGAAGCCTTGCAAGCATTGTGACTAACGAGTTAGTTGCAGGATGATGCATTACAGAACGAGTAAAGAGACTTGCCAGTAACGAGATTGAACTAGGTATGAAGATACCGATGATCGAATCTCGGACAAGTAACATACCGATGACAAATGGAATAACGTATGTTGACACTGCGGTTCGACCGATAAAGATCTTCGTAGAATATGTGGGAACCAATATGAGCATCCAGGTTCTGCTATTGGTTATTAACCGGAGAGGTGTGCCGGTCATGTCTACATAGTTCTCGAACCCGTAGGGTCCGCACGCTTAACGTTCGATGACGATATTTATTATATGAGTTATGTGTTTTGGTGACCGAAGGTTGTTCGGAGTCCCGGATGAGATCACAGACATGACCAGGAGTCTCGAATGGTCGAGAGGTAAGATTGATATATTGGAAGGTGGTATTCGGACACCGGAAGGGTTCCGGAATGTATCATGTACAAACCAGTGTACCGGAGGGGTTACTAGAACCCCCCAGTGGGAGAGATAGGCAATATGGGCCATAGGAGGGAGGCACACCAGTCCACAAGGGGCTGGCACGCCCCCCACTAGGGGAAACCAAATTGGACAATGGGTGGGGGCGGTACCTCTCCTTCCCCTTTCCCCCTCTAAAAAGGAAGGGGGGGGGGGCGAATCCTAGTGGGAGTCCTAGTAGGACAACCCCACTTGGGGCGCGCCTAGGCCGGCCTCCTCTCCCTCCCTCCTTTATATATGGGGGCGCCCCTAGGAGACACAACAATTGCTCTTAGCCGTGTGCGGCACCCCCTCCACAATTTACACCTCCGGTCATATTCTCGCGGTGCTTAGGTGAAGCCATGCGCGGATCACATCACCATCACCGTCACCACGCCGTCGTGCTGACGAAACTCATCTACTTCTTCGACCCTCTGCTGGATCAAGAGCTCAAGGGACACCATCGCACTGTACGTGTGCAGAACTCAGAGGTGCCGTACATTCGATACTTGATCGGTCGGAACAGGAAGACATTCGACTACATCAACTGCGTTGACCAAATGCTTCCGCTTTCAGTCTACGAGGGTACGTGGAGACACTCTCCCACTCTCGTTGCTATGCATCTCCTAGATAGATCTTGCGTGAGCGTAGGAATTTTTTGAAATTGCATGCTATGTTTCCCAACAGTGGAATCCGAGCCAGGTCTATGTGTAGATGATATGTACGAGTAGAACACAAAGAGTTGTGGGCGGTGATCGTCATACTGCTTACCACCATTGTCTTATTTTGATTTGGTGGTATTGTTGGATGAAGCGGCCCGGACCAACCTTACATGACCTAGTTCATGAGACAGGTTCCACTGGCATACATGCAACTAGTTTGGCATAAAGGTGGCCAGCGGGTGTCTGTTTCTCCAACTTTAGTTGAATCAATTTTGACTGCGGCCGGTCCTTGTGAAGGTTAAAACAACAAACGTGATAAATCACTATTGTGGTTTTTGTAGCGTAGGTAAGTACGGTTCTTGCTAGAAGCCCATAGCAGCCACGTAAAACTTGCAACAACAAAGCAGAGGAAGTCTAACTTGTTTTTGCAGGGCATGTTGTGATGTGATATGGTCAAGACATGATGTAATATACGTTGTTGTATGATATGATCATGTTTTATAAAAGTTATCAGCAGCTGGCAGGAGCCTTATGGTTGTCGCTTTATTGTATGAAATACGAATGCCATGTAATTGCTTTACTTTATCACTATGCAGTAGCGATAGTCGTAGAAGCAATAGTTGGCGAGATGACACGACGCTACGATGGAGATCAAGGTGTCAAGCCGGTGATGATGGAGATCATGACGTTGCTTTGGTGATGGAGATTAAAAGCACAAGATGATGATGGACATATCATGTCACATATTTTGATTGCATGTGATGTTTATCTTTTATGCATCTTATTTTGCTTAGTACGATGGTAGCATTATAAGATGATCCCTTAACTAAATTTCAAGGTATAAGTGTTCTCCCCGAGTATGCACCATTGCAAAAGTTCTTCGTGCTGAGACACCACGTGATGATCGGGTGTGATAGGCTCTACATTCAAATACAATGGGTGCAAGCCAGTTTTGCACATGCGGAATACTCGGGTTAAACTTGACGAGCCTAGCATGTACGGACATGGCCTCGGAACACTGGAGACCGAAAGGTCGAATGTGAATCATATAGTGGATATGATGAACACAGAGATGTTCACCATTGATGACTACTCCATCTCACGTGATGATCGGACATGGTTTAGTTGATTTGGATCACGTATCATTTAGATGACTTGAGGGATGTCTATCTAAGTGGGAATTCTTAAGTAATTTGATTAATTGAACTTTAATTTATCATGACCTTAGTCCTGATAGTATTTGCATATCTATGTTCTAGATCAATAGCTCGCCTTGTAGCTCCCCTATGTTTTTAATATGTTCCTAGAGAAAACTAAGTTGAAAGATGATAGTAGCAATGATGCGGACTGAGTCCGTGATCTGAGGATTATCCTCATTGCTGCATAGATGAATTATGTCCTTGATGCACTGCTAGGTGACAAACCGATTGCAGGAGTAGATGCAGACATTATGAACGCTTGGCAAGCTCGATGTGATGACTACTTGATAGTTTAGTGCACCACGCTTTACGGCTTAGAATCGAGGCTTCAAAGATGTTTTCAACGCCATAGAGCATATGGGATTGTTCCAAGAGCTGAAACTGGTATTTCAGACTCATGCCCGTGTCGAGAGGTATGAGACCTCTGACAAGTACTTTGCCTACAAGATGGAGGAGAATAGCTCAGCTAGTGAGCATGTGCTTAGAATATCTGGACACTACAATCGGTTGTATCAAGTGGGATTAATCTTCTAGATAAGATAGTGATTGACAGAGTTCTCTATTCACTATCACCAAGCTACTAGAACTTCGTGATGAACTATCATGTGGAAGGGATAATGAAACAGATTCCTGAGCTCTTCATGATGCTAAAATCGGCGAAGGTAGAAATCAAGAAAGAGCATCAAGTGTTGATGGTTAACAAGACCACTAGTTTCAATAAAAAGGGCAAAGGGAAAGAAAGATAACTTCAAAAAGAATGGCAAGCAAGTTGTCACTCTCGTGAAGAAGCCCAAAGTTGGACCTAAGCCTGAAACTGAGTGCTTCTACTACAAAGGAAATGGTCACTAGAAGCAGAACTACCCCAAATATTTGGCGGGTAAGAAGGATGGTGATAACCCACAAGTATAGGGGATCGCAACAGTTTTCGAGGGTAGAGTATTCAACCCAAATTTATTGATTCGACACAAGGGGAGCCAAAGAATATTCTCAAGTATTAACAGTTGAGTTGTCAATTCAACCACACGTGAAAGACTTAATATCTGCAGCAAAGTATTTAGTAGCAAAGTAGTATGGAATTAACGGTAACGGTGGCAAAAGTAACAGTAGCAGTTTTGTAGTAATCGTAATAGTGGCAACGGAGAAGTAACTAAGCAAAGAACAATATGTGAAAAGCTCGTACGCAATAGATCAATGATGGATAATTATGTCGGATGCAATTCATCATGAAACAGTTATAACATAGGGTGACACAGAACTATCTCCAGTTCATCAATGTAATGTAGGCATGTATTTCGAATGGCGGATGCTACCCATCATCCGACTGATCTCCCGACGTTATAAGTCGCCTTGTACACCGTCCGATGCGAGGCTTCCCAGCCGCTGGATTGTTTCACACAAGCCTCGTAAGATCCCTTGACCGTTGCTATCCCCGCTTGCAACTACTGGCAGATGTCACATCCAATTGCCCTGGCAGTGCCGCTCGGCCCTTATTTGTCAGAAGTGAAGACAACCCAACCCAGCGATGCTTCATTATAGCTCCACACCAGTGTGCCTACCTCGGTGACACGCCATGGAGCTCCATAACGACACCGCACGCCCCCGTGATGCTTCGTCACTGCACCGACAGCCCCGACGCTACTCCATTGCAGCTCGCGTCACTACATCGTGCCACCCGGTGATGCTCCATCACAGCACAGTGCCGCCCAGTGATACTCCGTCGCAGCATCGACGACTCGCGACGTTTCTCCATTGCAACTCGCGTCGCTGCACCATGGAGCTCGATGATGCTCCATCGCAGCACCGATGACCCGCGACGTTGCTCCATTGCAGCTCGCGTCGCTGCACCATGGAGCTCGATGATGCTCCATCACAACACTGAAGGTTGTGGATAGTGCTGCAACGCCAGAAGATGGTCTCTGAGACATCTGATTGCTTCAATGACCGCAGCGATGCTACGAGGCATGTTGTGATGGCCGCGGTGATGACACGACCACATGCTTCGAACGCCTATGATGTAATTTGAAGACCGCGGCGATGCTGCGGCATCATCCCAACTACTTCGACAATGCTGCAACAGGAGTGACGTGGGCATGACAGCATGCTCGAACACCCGTGGTGTACTTCGACGACCACAACAATGCTTCAAGGACATGCTTCAACGGCCATGGTGATGCTACAAGAGATGCTGCAACGATCGTTGCGATGGCGCAATGTCATCCCGGCTGCTTTGATGAAGCAGTGACAGCCGCGACATTAGCACGACAACATGCTTCAAACACCCGTGGTGTGCTTTGAAGGCCACGACAATGCTTCAACGGCCTGGTGATGCTACGAGACGTGCTTCGACGACCGCGGCGATGGCGCGACAACATACTTCTAACACAGGTGTTGTGCTTCGGCGGCCGCAATGATGTTGCGGCGACATGGTTCAACGGCCATGGTGATGCTACTAGATGTGCTACAACGACGGCCACGATGGCACGACGCCATCCCGGCTGCTTCGATGAAGCTGCGATGGCCGCAACGACATGCTTCAAAAACCCGTGATGTGCTTCTACGACCACGACAATGCTTCAATGACATACTTCAACGGGCACGGTGATGCTACGAGACGTGCTTTGATGACTGCGGTGATGGCGCGACAACATGCTTCTACTGCCAGTGTTGTGCTTGGGCGGCCGCGATGATGTTCTGATGACATGGTTTGACTGTCACAACGTTGTGCTTCAACATCCACAACGATGCTACCCCGATTGCTTCGACAGGCGGCGACGTGTTTCATGGCCGCGGTAGTGTTGCGATGACGGGCATAGCTGCTCCGATGATGATGCGACGACCGCAGCTGTGTGGCAATGGCGGCCCGACTGCTTCGATGCTACTGCGATGGCATGCTTCAAAGAAGGCGGCGGTGTCAACGATGCTACTCTGAACATTAGCAACCTTGACTTGACCACGATCAGCATTGAGAAAGATGGTGTTCTAGTATGTGTAGCATCCCATGTGTAGTTACCTAGCAAAATCATTGCGTTGTGAAGTACGTGCAAAAAAAGGATCATTTAAATAGGCAGTAGCCGGAACGCTACCACAGGTCACAAACTTGGCTACCTTCCCGTGTGGGAGATAGAGCGCTAGCGCTAACTTCGCGTGTGGGAGACCGCGCTCGGGCCACATGATGGTGTGGGATCGGACGGCGCCAGACGCGGTTGATAAAGACAAGAAATCATCCAACTTTTTTAAAACATTTTCCATTCTGAATATAGTCATACATGCTTATGGAAAAGAACTTGCATGACTTCTTTTGTCCTACCCTCCCGTGGTAGCGGGGTCCTAATGGAAACTAAGGGATATTAAGGCCTCCTCTTAATAGAGTACTGGACCAAAGCATTAACACTTAGTGAATAATGAACTCCTCAAACTACGGTCATCACCGGGAGTGGTCCTGATTATTGTCACTTCGGGGTTGCCGGATCATAACACATAGTAGGTGACTATTGACTTGCAAGATAGGATCAAGAACTCACATATATTCATGAAAACATAATAGGTTCAGATCTGGAATCATGGCACTCGGGCCCTACTGACAAGCATTAAGCATAGCAAAGTCATAGCAACATCAATCTTAGAACATAATGGATACTAGGGATCAAACCCTAACAAAACTAACTCGATTACATGGTAAATCTCATCCAACCCATCACCATCCAACAAGCCTACGATGGGATTACTCACGCACGGTTGTGAGCATCATGAAATTGGTGATGGAGGATGGTCGATGATGACGATGGCGACAGACTCCCCTCTTCGGAGCCCCGAACGGACTCCAGATCAGCCCTCCTGAGTAAGATTAGGGCTTGGCGGCGGCTCTGTATCGTAAAACGCGATGAATCCTTCTCTCTGATTTTTTTCTCCGCAAAAGTGAATATATGGTGTTGGAGTTGAGGTCGGTGGAGACCCAGGGGGCCCACGAGGCAGGGGGCGTGCCCAGGGGGGCACCCTGCACCCTCGTGGACAGGGTGTGGGCCCCCTGATGCTGATTCTTTGGCCAATACTTTTTTATTAGTTCCAAAACCTGCTTCCGTGGATTTTCAGATCATTCCGAGAACTTTTATTTCTGCAAAAAAATAACACCATGGCAGTTCTGCTGAAAACAGTGTCAGTCCGGGTTAGTTCCATTCAAATCATGCAAGTTAGAGTCCAAAACAAGGGCAAAAGTGTTTGGAAAAGTAGATACGTTGGAGATGTATCAACTCCCCCAAGCGTAAACCTTTGCTTGTCCTTTAACAATTCAGTTGACAAATTGAAAGTGATAAAGAAAAACTTTTACAAACTCTGTTTGATCTTGTTGTTGCAAATATGTAAAGCCAACATTCAAGTTTTCAGCAAAGATTATGAACTAACCATATTCACAATAACACTTAGGTCTCACATTTACTCATATCAATGGCATAATCAACTAACGAGCAATAATAATGAATCTCGGATGACAACACTTTCTCAAAACAATCATAATATGATATAAGAAGATGGTATCTCGCTAGCCCTTTCTGAGACCGCAAAACATAAATGCAGAGCACCCCTGAAGATCAAGGACTGACTAGACATTGTAATTCATGGCAAAAGAGATCCAATCATAGTCATACTCAATGTAAATTAATAGCAATGCATGCAAATGACAGCGGTGCTCTCCAACTGGTGTTTTTTAATAAGAGGATGATGACTCAACATAAAAGTAAATAGATAGGCCCTTCGTAGAGGGAAGCGGGGATTTGCAGAGGTGCCAGAGCTCGAATTTTGAAACAGAGATAAATAATATTTTGAGTGGCATACTTTCATTGTCAACATAACAACCAAGAGATCTCGATATCTTCCATGCTACATACATTATAGGCAGTTCCCAAATAGAATGGTAAAGTTTATACTGCCCCACCACCAACAAACATCAATCCGTGGCTTGTCTGAAACAACGGGTGCCGTCCAACTAGCAACAATCCTAGGAGAGTTTTGTTTGCATTTATTTTGATTTGATTTGATCATGGGACTGGGCATCCCGGTTACCGGCCATTTTCTCGTGAATGATGAGCGGAGTCCACGCATCGTGAGAATAACCCACCTAGCATGGAAGATATAGATAGCCCTAGTTGATACATGAGCTATTCGAGTATACAAAACAGAATTTCATTTGAAGGTTTAGAGGTTGGCACATACAAATTTACTTGGAACGGCAGGTAAATACCGCATATAGGAAGGTATGGTGGACTCATATGGCATAACTTTGGGGTTTATGGAAGTGGATGCACAAGCAGTATTCCCGCTTAGTACAAGTTAAGTTTAGAAAGTGACTGGAAAGCGACCAACTAGAGAGTGACAACAGTCATGAACATGCATTAAGATTAACCAACAATGAGTGCAAGCATGAGTAGGATATAAATCACCATGAACATAAATATCGTGGAGGCTATGTTGATTTTGTTTCAACTACATGCGTGAACACGTGCCAAGTCAAGCCACATGAATTATTCAAAGGAGGATACCACCCTATCATACCACATCACAACCATTTTAATAGCTTATTGGCACACAAGGTAAACCATTATAAAGTCCTAGCTAATTAAGCATGACATGAGTAACTATAATCTCTAACTGTCATTGCAAACATGTTCCGTTCATAATAGGCTAAATCAGGAACGATGAACTAATCATATTTACAAAAACAAGATAGGTCGAGTTCGTACCAGCTTCTCTCATCTCAATCATTTCATCATATATCGTCATTATTGCCTTTCACTTGCACGACCGAACGGTGTGGATAATAATAATAGTGCACGTACATTGGTCTGAGGTGGAATATGCAAGGATTCAATACAAAGGAGAAGACAAGGTAATATGGGCTCTTAGTTAGATCAACAATAATGCATGTGAGAGCCACTCAACATTTTCATCATGGTCTTCTCCTCTCGACCCCAAAGAAAAGAAAAGAAATAAAACTATTTACACGGGAAAGCTCCCAACAAGCAAAGAAGAACGGGAAATCATTTTGGGTTTTCTTTTAATATTACTGCTACAAGCATGGAAAGTAAACTAGATAAAGGCTACAACTAATTTTTTTGGGTTTTTCTTTTGGTTTTTCAAACACACAAGAAGAAAGCAGGAAAAGAAAATAAACTAGCATGGATAGTACAATGAAAAAGCATGAGCACCGACAACTAGAATGAGTGTGTGAACATGAATGTAATGTCGGTGAGAAATACGTACTCCCCCAAGCTTAGGCTTTTGGCCTAAGTTGGTCTATGCCCATGGCTGGCCTGGCGGATATCCAACGTCGTAGTCGGGGTTGTACTATGATGCAGCAGTTACTGCTTGCAGAGCTGCTGCTTGGAGGTGGGCTGCCTCCGTCCTCCTCTCATATTCATTCGCCTCCTCCCTGGTTATAAAATATCTCCTTTTTGCCTAAAAGTTAAAGAAAGTGGGAGTAGGGAGAGTAACACGGACAATATGCCGTCTGTCAAAGATTAGTCGGTACTGGAGCGACTGTTCGTTCCTCTCAAGAAACTGATGGCAAACCATAGCACTATAATCTAGATAAGCAGGCGGCAACTCAATATCATTTCCATTTATGGGTATACCGAGATAATTAGCTACACGAATCGTGTAAATTCCACCAAACAAATCTCCACTATTACCATTAAGGTATAACCTCCGTGCAACAATAGCCCCCAAGTTATATTGTTTATCACCTAATACCGCACTCTTGAGGACACTAAGATTTGGAACACACATGTGACAAACCTCATCTTTACCGTTAATACATCTACCTATAAAGAGAGCAAAATTTTGTATGGAAGGGAAATGAATGCACCCTATGGTGGCTTGTGCGATGTCCATAGTTTCTCCCACAGTGATACTAGCAAGAAAATCTTTATATTCAGATTTGCTGTTCACTAACATTGCCCCACTGCAGGATTTTACAAGCAGTATTAAAATCTTCAAGGTCCATTGTATATGATTTATCATAGAGATCAAATAAAACAGTGTGAGTATTGCGTGTGGATGAAAATTTAAACCTCCTCACATAGGAATCAGTGAGGTAGTGGTACTGTCGGCACTTATCTAACACGAAGTCCTCAAGATCAGCATTCCGCACATACGCGTCAAATTCATCCTTGAAGCCTGCTTGGACCATAAACTCTTCCGACAGCCATTCACAAGGCTGCACTTGAGCTTCCCTTAGTGGTTCATCGTCCGACTCATGTATCACGAGCCTTGGTTCTTGCTTCCTTGAAGAACCACCTTGGTACATTTTCCTATACATTTTTCTTTTCTTGAATTTTTTTTGAAAACTTTAGGGACCCAAAATAAAAGTGAACTGAACTCAACAAGATTGATAGCAACTATTCCCACAAGTGCCTAGAGGCTATATCATGCACTAAAACTACTTTGGACCATATAAATGTGGCATGCAAGCTCAAGAACAGGGTCAGCTCAGCAAATTTTTTTTGCAATAAATAAAGCACTAGAACAAAAACTAATTGGACCATTGGCGGAGTCACATACTGAAGAACAATCTCCCAAAATAGTTTTATGAATGGAGCTTCGAGCAAGGAGATCGAAAATGGCAGCAAGATGAGCTAGAACACGGGTTTGAGCTAGGAGAATTTTTGTGGAGGAAGACGAAGTGAGTGGGTGCTGGAATAAGTGGAGGGGGTCCATGTGGGGCCCATGATGTAGGAGGGCGTGCCCCAGGGGGGTGTGCGGCACCATGTGCCCTCGTGGCCAAATGGTGGGTCCCCTGGTGTGTTCTTAGTGCTAGAAATTCTTAAATATTCTACAAAAAATCATACTTCATTTTCAGGACATTTGGAGAACTTTTATTTTTGGAGTATTTTTTTATTGCATGGATAACTCAGAAAACAGATAGAAAATACTATTTTTGCTTTATTTATTCTAAATAATAGAAAGTAAAAGGAGGGCACAAAAGGCTGGGCTTTCTAACTTCATCCATCTCATGCTCATCAAAAGGAATCCACTAACAAGTTTGATCAAGTCTTGTTAACAAACTTCTTCCGAATAACATGAAACCGGAGAATTTTCGAATAACACTGGGTTACCTCAACAGGGATATACATGTCCCCAACAATATGAATAACATATTTATTTTTTACAGTAGGAAGAGGAAATTCAAAACCTCCAATAGTAATTGTTGAAATTTTTCCAATAGAATTTATTCTATGAACTTGAGGTAGTTTCCTCGGAAAGTGCATCGTATGCTCATTACCATTAACATGGGAAGTGACATTGCCTTTGTTGCAATCAATAACAACCCCTGCAGTATTCAAAAAGGGTCTACCAAGGATAATCGACATACTGTCGTCCTCGGGAATATCAAGAATAACAAAGTCTGTTAAAATAGTAACGTTTGCAACCACAATAGGCACATCCTCACAAATACCGACAGGTATAGCAGTTGATTTATCGGCCATTTGCAAAGAGATCTTAGTAGGTGTCAACTTATTCAAATCAAGTCTACGATATAAAGAAAGAGGCATAACACTAACATCGGCTCCAAGATCACATAAAGCAGTTTTAACATAGTTTCTATTAATGGAGCATGGTATAGTTGGTACTCCTGGTCTCCTAGTTTCTTTGGTATTCCACCTTTAAAAGTATAATTAGCAAGCATGGTGGAAATCTCAGCTTCCGGTATCTTTATTTTATTTGTAACAATATCTTTCATATACTTAGCATAAGGATTCATTTTAAGCATATCAGTCAAACGCATACGCAAAAAGATAGGTCTAATCATTTCAGCGAAGCGCTCAAAATCCTCATCATCCTTTTTCTTGGATGGTTTAGGAGGAAAAGGCATGGGTTTCTAAACCCATGGTTCTCTTTCTTTACCGTGCTTCCTAGCAACAAAGTCTCTCTTATCATAATGTTGATTCTTTGATTGTGGGTTATCAAGATCAACAACAGGTTCAATTTCTACATCATTATTATTACTAGGTTGAGCATCAATATGAACATAATCATTAATATTATCACTAGGTTCATGCTCATTACCAGATTGTGTTTCAGCATCAGAAATAGAAATATCATTGGGATTCTCAGGTGTGTCTATAATAGGTTCACTAGAAGCATGCAAAGTCCTATCATTTTCCTTTTTCTTCTTAGAAGGACTAGGTGCATCAACAATAGTTCTCTGAGAATCTTGCTCAACTCTATTAGGATGGCCCTCAGCATACAAAGGTTCCTGAGTCATTCTAGCACCTCTAGTCATAACTCTAACAGCATTATCATTATTCTTATTATTTAACTCATGGAGCAAATCATCTTGTGCCTTCAGCACTTGTTCTACTTGAGTGGTAATCATGGATTCATGTTTACTAATAAGCTTAAGGTCACCTTTAACTCTAGACATATAATCGCTCAAGTGTTCAATCATATAAGCACTACGTTCACTACAAAAAATACACTTCCGTGATGATACATGTTTGTCACAGTAGGTCACGTTTTTTGTCATGCATGTACATCCATGACAAATTTATGACGGAATCAAGATAGTCATACCTGTGCTGTCGTAGAAGTGTTCCATGACATTACCAAAATTATCATTACGGAAGTGTCCACTTCCATGATGATAAATCACGCGTCACAGAAGTGCTTTCGTCAAGGGTGACCGACACATGGCATCCGCCATAACAGAACGCCGTTACGCTATCGGGTCGGGTTTTGGATCCGATAACCCGTTAACAGCCCTGACCAATGGGGATTTTCCACGTGTAAAATCATCATTGGCTGGAGGAAACACGTGTCGGCTCATCGTTGGGACAGATGTCATCCACTCATTGGACGGAAGATGCCTATGATACATCGACACGTGGCATGACCCAACAGAGGCCCATTCCTGTGAAAAGGTCGGCCCAGTAAAAATTAGCAGGCCAGCCCATATAAGGCCTACTTGTGTCAGGTCCATTTAAGCCCACGGCCCATACGAGATGTTCCAATTCGGCCCGTCAACGGCCCGTTAAAGATTTAACACCATTGCAGCCCATCGTTAGTTCGAGCCCGTTAACAACCCGCTATATATCTGGGCTCAATATCAGTCCGATGAGATTTCGGCCTGTTAATGGCCCATTTAATGGATGGGCCAATTTTCAGGATGTACATCTTTCAGCCTTTTAGCGATCCATTTAAATGTTGGGCTAGTTTCCGGCCCGGTGTGTCTTTCAGCCTGTTGACAGCCCATAAATCTAATGGGCTATTTGTTGTCGGACCTGAGTTTCAGCCTTTTAGCGGTCCATTTAAGTGTTGGGCCAATTTTCTGGCCCGGTGTCACTTTCAGCCTGTTGACGGCCCATAAATCAGTTGGGCCATTTGTAGTCGGACCTGAGTTTTGGCCTTTTAGTGACCCATTTAAGTGTTGGGCCAATTCCCGGCCCTGTGTGCCTTTCGGCCTGTTAACGGATCATAAATGAGTTGGGCCATTTGTATTCGGACCTTCGTTTTGGCCTTTTAACGGCCCATGCCCTTCATGGTCCAATACCAGCCCGGTTTCTCTTTCGGCCTGCTAAAGGCCCACAACACAATTGGGCCATTTATAATACGACCTGACTTTCGGCCTCTTAGCGGCCCATGGTCTTCATGGTCCAGTACAAGCCCGATGTCTCTTTCGGCCTGCTAAAGGCCTACAGTATAGTTGGGCCATATGTAGCCCAAACTTAGTAACGGCCTGTTCGGCCCGTGAAATAAACTAGGGCCACCTGTTGCCCGCTTCGATGTCGGCCTGTTAACGACCCGGGAGGTAAGAGGGCCGACCATTAACTTTCGGCCTAGTAACAGCCCATTAACTTAATGGGCCCACTAAAGTTCGTACATGTCTTTAGGCCAAATTAGATAATTTGAGCCCATTACGACGAGCAATTATGCACAGGATCAAAACCGATCACGCAAAGGTACGGCATACAGGGAATAATGTTGCACATCCAAAGATATATTACAGAAATTACATCCACTTGGCAATCAAAGATTGATGCCAAGTGCAAATAAATGAGCGAGAACCTAACCATCTACAACGTCACAATCTGCAACCTCAAGATGATGACGCCCATAAGCATGTGGGCAAGTTCTTTCGCTTTGCTACAATGTCTCTGAAAACATTGATCGCTTGTTGTGTCATACGACTGCACCTCGATTCATCCACCATTTCCACCATTGCTTCAACCATTAATTGGTTCACAAACATACATTTATTCCGTTGCATTCGAGATGAGGATACCGAATGATTCAGATGGCAATTTTGGCAGGCTTGTATTATTGATAGTGGAGAGTGTCTCGACCATCGCATCATAAAATAAATTAGGACGGAACCAAACAGATTAATCATGAGTTATTGCCATATTACGGCCTAGATTTATCGGAAAGAAACAATGGGGTTGCCTTGCTGTTTTCGAGTTTGTCTTCTTATCTTCATGAGCTCGCACAAAATTAACACACTAGCATTGCTATCATTGGCCAAGTCGATAATAGGAAAGCAACATTGACACAACGAACGCTTGGGCAAGTAACCTACACCAAATTAACACAATATGGCACAACTATCATCAGTCAGGTAAGGTAGTACGAAAGCAACATTGACATAGTGAATGAATGGGCAACCAGGGAAGCACTACAATTCAACAATGTGCGTGATATGAGATAGCACATTCATGCAGCTCAGTATGCAAAACTACCAGGCAGTTTTCCGTACAAAAATCAACATTGGCGCCTTTAACATCTTGCTACAACTAATTTTAGATCAGATAAAGGTTAGATTCACGCCGATTAACAAAATACATGTTGATGTAAAAATATATTGATATACAACAGGTACATACATCAGCATTGGAGCACAGAGAATTCCCGGAAGATATTTTCCTCGAATACGATCCCAATGGAGGAAGTCTTCTATCATTTAACCTTATTTTCTAAAAGAGAGATGGGTAAGAAACATGTAGAAAATATGATCAGAATGCTATAAAATTTCATGATGTGAGGATACGCACACGCTTCTTAGAATGGAGTTGACATTCTTTTGCTGGACTGGAGCGGACTAGTTCTTTGGCCACTGGAATCTGCTTATTATCAATGAGAGTTGGGTTTCTCTGTCTTTGCAAGACTACTATGAAAAATGGAGTTGGTTTATTATCTCCTGGTGTTTGGATCTTTTGCAAAGACCTGGTTTGTAACCCTTCAGATTCTAACAGAGTCGTCTTCCCCTTGCATGCCTTATATAGAAGAATGGTGATTCAGTTATAAAACATGCTACATCAGAGATGGAATAGGTACTGAAGAATAGAAAGGCATGACATATTGACATGTATTCCCTCCAACCGGAAATAAATGGACGGGTCTAGGCGTATTTCAGTTCTAGATACATCTAGTTTTATCCATTTCTGCGACATTTAATCCGGACGGAGGGAGTATGATGTAAGAGCTAGGGATACGATAGGACAACACAATAAAAAACACTGAAAAACCCACTGCAGAACCAAAGTATTCAAACCCACTGATATGAGATAGTACACTCATGCGGCTCAGGATGCAAAACTACCAGGCAGTTTTCCTTACAAAAATTAACATTGTGGCCTTTAATCATACATTTTGCTACAACTAAATTTAGATCAGATAAAGGTTGGATTCACGACGATTAATAAAATACATGCTGATGTAAAAATATACTGATATACAACAGGTACTTACATCTACATTGGAGCACAGAGAATTCCTGCAAGAATCTTTCCTCATAAACGGTACCATTGCAGAAATTCTTCTATTTGTTAAGCTTATTTTCTAAAAGAGAGATGGGTAAGAAACATGTAGAAAATATGATCAGAATGCTATAAAATTTCATGATGCAAGGATACGCACACGCTTCTTAGAATTGAGTTGACATATTTTTGCCGGATCGAGCGGACTAGTTCTTTGGCCACCGAATCGCTTATTATCGAGAGGAGTTGGGTTTCTCTGGCTTTGGAGCAAGATCTATAAAAACCGGAGTTGGTTTATTATCTCCGCGTTTGGATCTTTTGCAAAGGCGTTGTTTGTAACCCTTCGATTCTAACATAGTCGCCTTCCCTTGCATGCCTTGTATAGAAGAATGGCGTTTTAATTATAAAACATGCATGACAATGAGAGATGGAATAGGTAATCAAGAATAGAAAGGCATGACATATTGACATGTATTCCCTCCATCCGGAAAAAATGGATGGGTCTAGGTGTATTTCAGTTCTAGATACATCCTTTTTTATCCATTTCGGCAACATGTAATCCAGATGGAGGGAGTATGGTGTAAGAGCTAGGGATACGACAGGACAACACAGCAAAAGAAACTAGTTGAATGTAAAACTATATGCTAGCGGAATACGTACAGAAATAACTAAGGCAACATACACGTGTGTGATTGGTAAAATAAGATGGCATTGCAACAGAGCACTAGAACAACACTTCAATGTAAAAAAACATGGTATGGCAGACAGATGAAGTACATACTGATGAATAATAATGCATAATATATTCAGAAGCATGATGTCCAAACTAAGCAGATGGCATTGCGATAGAGTAGAATGACGGTACTTGAATTTGAAAACATGTTATCATGAATGGAATAGGTACTGAAAAACAGGAAGGCATGACATATTTACATGCATGATCAACATGCTAAGCACATGGCATTTCAATAGAGTAGATACACTCCAGGACATTATATGCATGTTGTACCCATATCACAGGCCAAGTTAGAACAAGGACCTTGTGGGGTGAAGAGGATTCATCATCTTTCTGCAAGTCTTCTGAAGAACTGCCTTTACATGTTCCATCATATTGGGTATCATTGACATCAAGTTTATTGGCCTTTACATTGCTCCATGAGGTTCTTGTGGATATATCAGTGTGTGCAACTATATCTGACATGCATGGAAGACAACTAGTAGTTAGATTTATGTAATGAGTCTCTGTAGGAGACGACATAAATAGTAGGACTGGGGTTAACTAGCAGCAACAGGTCTCAAAAACTAAAGGGAGAACACAGATGAAAGCTACAGAATATGTATTGTTTGTACTCGAGATTAACTAGATGACACACAAAAGGAATAAAGAACAACATAGGTAACACTAGAGGTGGTATAATACTATAATCACCAGCCTGTGGGATTGCATTGGATGATGGATGATAACTATGGAACAACGTTACCTAAAGAACAAGTATCTTAGTTGAACTATGGAACAACGTTAACTCCTGAACAAGACCCGTAAGAGATCATCATGAATATACAGTGATATGTGATAATCTATTTTCCATGCTTAGATGAATAACAAAGCCATAAATGTTGCACACAAGTAAGATGAGGGTACAACCTATCTGGCCGCCATCCATAGGAGTGAGCATCATGTGCTGACTTGTCGATGGCCCTGCAGTTGTTGTGGCTGTCCATGTTGGGCATGCACATTCGATGCAGCAAACTGTTGAGTGGGGACTATAGCTCCCTTCTGGTGTATGCTTCCCTTGTTGGAGCAGCTGCGGTGAGTCAGAAGACGGTGTGGCTGAAGATGCAGATAACACATAATGTTAAGAACGACATATCTCTTTGATCCGAAGAAATACACTAAGAGATCAATAGCAAGGTACGAGAGTGGTCACACGTCTGTTGACTGAAGACTAAATTGGGGTCACACAATTTTATTTTATTTTGGTACTGTCCGATCTCGCGGATGGCTTGATGGCCGCCTTGTGCCTCCCGGTGACATCGCTCGAATCTTCCCGAAGAGCCAGCGACCAACGGTAGGGCAGCCTGCCTCCACCGCTCTGTGGCCCTGGCCAAAACCCGCCTCCGCCCCACCGCCTTTGCCGTGGTTGCGCCGCCCCTGGGCCAATCCACAAAAACTCCCCGTCATCCAGATCCGGCGGCGGCAGTACCTTCAACCCACGCAACTCTAAAATATAGCCATCTCAGCGCTGCTTCCGTGGCGAACTTGCGGCCCTGCACCCTTACATTAGACACCAGCCAACCAACAGCCTAGGAGCTCCGTCGCCTCGAGGGTTGCTGCTTCCCATTGGGAATCGATTGGCCCAGAATAAAAATTGAAACAACTGACGCCTAAATAAAGTGATTTCAGATGAGCGTGCGACCTATCTGGCGGCATGGTGAAGTAGGCAGGTCCAGCTGCCGAGTCGGTGAGACCGGCGTGGTTGCGGTCGCGACCGGCGGCAGGGAAAGAGCGATGTCGCCACGGTCGACGGCTACGCGGAAGCAGCACTAGGACTCTGGACGGATCCGAAGTTGGAGCCGCTCTGGCGCCGTGAACAACGGCGGGGGTGAATCGGCTCCGGTACGGTTCACGCGGCCGTCATCGAGGCAACACCAGCAGCACGGAGTAAGAGGCACACGGCCCAGTGCACGACGGCAATTGGACATCATCGCCGGCATTAGGGAGGAGGGCGGCTGTGAAATTGGTGCGGTGGGGGCCGCCATGGAGGTGGGGCTGAGGTTTCGTGGCTTCGGAGAAGGGAGCTTCCCGGGGAGAAGGTGATTTGGCGCCCACGACATATGAACGGGGGCGGGGGGGGGGGGAATTGGGAGGGGAATGGAACCATGTCTTACGGACGCATTTGTCTGAAATGTGAGGGGGAGTTACAGTTCTACCCTTGCCTATAGGCTTCTCGGCTTGGGTCTGTGTACTGAGGGTCGGGGATAGTAGAGTAACTTTGCTTCTCCCCAAATAGTGGGCGGGAGCAATTTCGGGCGAGGAGGGCGTGTTTTGAACTATAGTGGGCACGAGCGAATTCGGGCGAGGAGAGCGTGTTTTGAAATAGTGGGCGCGAGCTATTTCGGGCGATGAGAGCGTGTTTTGCCGACCATGGTTTATGAATTATTCGGCACATGTCATTTCGGCCGAGGAGAAGGCACGCTTGGATGAAGTTACGAACCTACCCTCGATGTACAACGGGCCAATTGATGCGTGTCCCACATAGGATGGTAATTTCGCGTCTCCCATTTATTTGCTCGGGCGAATTCCACCGAGCAGAGAGGATGTTTAACGGTTCGTTCAAATTTGGGAGAATGAGCATGCATGTCTACCTTACCAAGTCGGTTCGAATCAAATTTTGAAACATTAGCTTGCCACTTCTTTTTTAGATGGAGAGATGATGCTCGGGAGTAATGTGTTTTTACATGCTCGTTGCTAGCGATTTACTATATGACAAATAGTTGACCCACCCAAAAACGCGAATCAAACCCAAAATGAAATATCTCGATTCAATGAACTAGCTCGTTCAGTAGGTCAAAATAGTGAACTAAATCCAAAATTGAACACCTCAATCGAGTAGCATGTTGTACAGTATTATAGTACTCCATGAACATGTTGAAAGTCAAATTAATGAACTTGTTTGATATACGCATATGTCCGTTCATGTGTGGACTGCAGACAACATGTTTTCCAATTTAAATATTTGAATGCAAGTTTATATCGAAACATGGTTTATATCAGTCTTTGATGCATAAAACGCGACCTCCCCCTCTCTCGGATTCCTATTCTCTCTCCCTCTCTCTCACTCTCTCGCCGACAATCTTCAATTCTGTCGCACGCATCCGACACAAAAACCTTGTTGGTCCCTCTCCCTTTCTCTCTCTCTCTCTCTCTGTGTGTGTGTGTGTGTGTGGGGGGGGGTCTTTCTAGTTCGCATTCATATATACACCATCTATAGGTCTCTCTCGCACACTATGTATGATACTCTAGCTAGTCCAAGCTAGATATCTTGGGTGCACTCATCGTACGCACACAAATTCCTTGGCTCTTTGCCCGTAACTCTCTCACGCACCACTATGTCGTCTCGGAGCTCTTCCCCCCTCTCTCAAACTCTCCATCCACCTGGGTCACACATACGCATGCATATCTCACTCGCATTCGATAGGCCCATCTAAAACTCTATCTCTCTCCATCGTTCTCTCTCCATCTCACACGCACACACACACACAATCTCATGCCCAGCTAGCCAAGTATGATGGTCTCTCACTCAATTGTAGGCACACGCAGTCCCCCTATATGTATATGACTAGCTAATCTTAGTCTCCATCACAAACATGTGCATGGTCTATCTCGATTTCTCTCGGGCATCTTTCTATCGCCACACCTCCTCGATCCCCACCCATATAGTCCCTCACGATCTCGAGGGATCTCTATCACAAACACACCCTCTCTCCCTCCCCATGCGCCCATGCCATCCATGTGTCCCTCTCGACCTTTTTTCCTTGTTGGCAGACTCTATTGGACCTGTGCTACAGGGGTGTCTCTCTCCGTTGCAAACAATCACACACTAGCTATCTTCGTGTATCTCCTCGCCTCGCTTTTCCATCTCGGAGATGCATGCGTGATATGTTCGCATAAGAAACGAAAAAACGCACACTCTTTCTAATTTATCGTTTGTTGTCACTTTCTCTTTCACACACATACTCTTTTTGCACACTTAATCATTCTCCTTCACACACACTTGATCTGTCTCGACTGAGGCACTCACCTCCGTCCATATCACATAGATTTATTGAAAAGTCAAACATCACAAAGTTTGACCATGTACGTGGAGAAAAAGAATTACATCTAGTACGACAAACATATACCATTAGATTCACCATGAGATGTAGTTTTGTATGATGTATATTTGGTATTATAGATATAAATAACATTTGCGTAAACCTGATCAAAGTTTCCAAAGTTTGACTTCTAAAAAATTTACATGCACTGCATTATCGAGCGGATGGAATATCTCTTTCCCCCTCTCAGCTATCTGACGCACCACTCAGCCTTATCGGGGCTCCTCAATCTCTCTCAAACTTTATTGGTCAGTTTGGTTCGTGACCTGACACTCATGCCTTGATGGTCGGTATCGCCGGTGTGGATGTGAGATGTAAATATTTCGCTGCCAGCTTGTGTGGTGTCAAGCGCTTGGTTCATGCCCGGCCAGCAAAGCATCAACGTCCCATCAATCAATCCATGCATCAATTATTTAATGCTAATATCCATCCATGTTGCTTGTTAGCCTCGTGGCAGCACGCACTGAGCACGCCAGCGTTCAAATCGGTCGCTTGGGCCAAAGCTACTTGCGAGTGTCCGGAGTTCAGCCAAAGCTAATTAAAGTGCAGGAACCTAGCCCAGCGGGCTTTCTTTTTACAGGTAGCAACCAAACAAGCGTGCATGAAATCCAGCCACAACCCCAGGCCACGCAAAAGATGCTCACGACGCAAGCCAAATGGGCCTTATATCTCCTTGGTTCACACATACACATGTCTCTTCCAAGCTATACATATAGACCCATCCAACACTCTCCGCCCTTGTTCTCTCTCCATGTGACGCGCACCCCCTAAGTACCATAATCCTCACTCCATCATAGGCTCTGCTTGGATCCATGGGTTAGAGTTAGTTTGGGTTAGTTTGGAGTCAACTAACCCAAAAGATCCAAACAGAGGGTTAGTTTCGTTAGATGCATCTAACCCATCCAAAAAAACTAACCCATCCAAGAGGTGCTTATTTGGGTTAGTTCTTCTCGGGACCACTAATAAACACTTTTTTCTCTCGCTCTCCCCACAGCAGATCCCTCCCCACTTCCTCGAAGCTTCTCGTCCTCTCCCTCCCTCCCTCTCGCACCGCCCGTGAAGGTGCCTTGTCGATATCAAGCGCCCATCTAACCCTGCCATCCAAACACCTCTTTACTTAGAGTTAGTTCAGGGGCTAGAATCTAACTCTAATCTCTAACTGAGTTAGAGTATCCAAACAGGCCATAGGCGCAAGCACTCCCTCCTAAGTATGATTATCTCTTACTAGCCATCGTGAACACACGTATTGTCTCCTTCCATCCATACGCCTATCTCGATATCTCTCGGGGCATCTTCTATCGCGCACACCTTGTCACTCGATCTCCCACCCATGTAGTCCCATCACGATCTCCACGGGATCTCTATGACAAACATACACTCTCTCCTCCCCATGTCCTGCATTTTCTCCGTCGCCTCTCTCGACCTCTCTCCTTGTTTGTCGACCCTCTTGGCCACGTGCTAGGGGTCTTTCTCTCCGCTCCAAACAACCACACACTATCTCCTCACCTTGCCTCCGTTGTCGAAGATGCATGTGTGATATGTTTGCATAAGACACGCACGCTTTTTCTCCACTTTTATCGTGTGTTGTCCATGTCTCTTTCACACACGCACACACACTTTTTTCACTCTCTCTCTCTCTCTCTCTCTCCCTCTCTCGTCAAGGACTCTGTCACGTCCATAAGCATATGGATGTTTTGAAAAGTCAAACCTCAGAAAAGTTTGACTAGGTATATGTGGAGAAAAACATTTACATCTGGAACAATCATTAGATTCATCACAACATGTACTTACTTCATACTATCATTTATCTTTGGTATTGCAGATATAAGTAATTTCTTTATAAACTTGGTCAAAGTTTCAAAAGTTTGACTTAAAAAATGTTGTAACTACATTATTGAATGGAGGGAGTAGCTCTTTCTCTCTCTCTCTGCTATCTCTCACGGGCCTCCCCTCTCACTTGAACTCTCTGTACCGACGGATTATACGCCACTGTGTCAGCGTATAGCTCTGTATATTGTGTAGTTGACCGGTCAACCAATCCACATGCTGCGTTGTCAGCTCGTGTTCTGTATCTTGGTGTGCTGGCCCATGTGGTAGTGGGTGAAAAAAAAGTAAACTAGAGGCCCATCTGACACGCGGTGAAGGAAACAAAGTTGAAACCACTCGGGGTAGCACCCCGCACGCTAGTAAATTGAGGGCGCATTGAGGACAAACTTCTTGCGCGCGAAGGACGCACTCGCACACAATTCACCACTGCGCGGCGGCATGCACAGAAGGACGCACTTGCGCACACCCAGCACACTACACACACCAGCACACGTGTACACCGGCGTCGCTGCCGGTTGAGATGGACGGCGAGGCAGCCAACAAGCGGAGGCCGCTCGAGCCAAAACCACATCCGACGAACCTGGACTTCATCAGGAGCCTTCCCGACGACATGCTGCTCGTCATCATTGGCCTCCTCCCCACCAAATCTGCCGTGCGGACCGCCCTGCTCTCCGGCAGTGGCGCCCCCTGGCGCCAAGGCCCCTCAACCTCACTCACCGACACCGCCTCTGCGACGGGGATTGCAAACGCATGGCCGCAGTCTCCAAGATCCTTTCATCGCACCCTAGGCTAGCCAGACGCCTTGACATCCGCATGTTCAGTACCAACTGCAAGGTCCAACTCAAGTTCGACGAGTGGTTCTTATCCCACGCCCTAGATCAGCTCGAGGAGCTCAACTTTGAAGCTGGACGATGTCGCTCTTTGCCACCGTCCGCGCTCCGCCTCATGCCAACGCTGCGCCGCGCCAGCTTCAGCTCCTGCTATCTTCCCAGACAATGCGCGCCGCCTTCTTCTTCTCCTCAACTCAAGCAGCTCGACCTCTTCGATGTTGTCATCTCAAGAAGGCTATGGAGCACCTGCTCCGCAGCTGTATCAAGGCCGAGTACCTTCGTCTTGAGCAGATCCACGGGTTCATTAGCCTCCACATTGCCTCGACGAATCTCCGATGGATTTATGTGTCTTGTTGGCCCCGCAACAAGACATCAATTGGGGAGAGATCACTCCAGCTGTTCCACGTTATGGTCATTGAGAATGCGCCTTTCCTTGAGAGATTGCTTGTATCGGTTCTAGAAGGTCCAACAAAAATCAGGGTCATTGACACGCCGAAATTGACAGCGTTGGTGTACTCGTCTGCCAAATTCTCCGAACTCTTTATTGGATGCATAATCGTTCAGGTAAAACACTCATCTTCTTCTCCATCTTCTTGAAATTCACATTTTTAAATTTCTTCTTGATGTATTTATGACCATCTTCCAGAAAATGATTCCCACAAGCTTGACCCAGTCCATGCGCACAGTAAAGATCTTAGCACTAAAATCTATCGGCCCCAATCTGGATCAAGTTGTTGGATTCCTTACATGTTTTCCATGCACGGAGAAGCTACTCATCGAGGTGAAACTTCTTTCCTATTAGTAAACGGTAATCACAACGTAGCTCAATTTTTTCGTAATTTCCCCAAATTGCGATGACATGTGTAGTGTTCAAAACTACATCTACGCACTGCACCGAAAGAAATGTTTTTAGTATTTTTTCTCACGTGATCACCTGCATCATTTTTATGCTGTACTACTATAGTAGCCTAGGCTAGTCATAGTGGAAAGTAACTTAGACTACTCCAGTAACTCTATGGTTACCCTAAGGGCAAGTACTACCTCCATCCTGGTTTACTCTTCCAATTTTGTAGTATCAAAATTTGACCATAGATTTAACTAACAAAATGTTAATGCATGTCACTAAGAACTATATCGTTGGATTCGTATTTGAACATAATTTCAACTGGTGTAATTTTTAGTGACATGCATTGGCATTTTCTTAGGTAAATCTATGGTCAAAATTTTATACTAAATACTGAGTAGTATTTTCTCCGTCTCAAAATTCTTGTCTTACATTTGTTTAGATACGGATGTATCTAACACTAAAATGTAGCTAGATACATCCGTATTTAGACAAATTTAAGACAAGAATTTTGGGACAGAGGGAGTACAAAAGTGGGCTATGTAGGCCAAAACATGTGCCAAATTCACTTGTGATGCATTTGGCATCGATGCCCCTCCATTGCTCACCTGGTGCCCCAATCTGGATCACCTACTTTGCTCCGGTGCCAAATTAACTCACGCAATGAAAAAACACTGCGTGGGAGAGCGAGAGGACTGAGGCAATAAAAAACACTTGTTTGGGAGAGTGAGAGGCTGGTGTAGTTGGTTTGATTGATTTGTTTATACATGTGGGTCTGTGTGCACAGCGGTGCCAACTCTCTCACATCGTGAGAGCGGTGCCAAAATCTTTTGATTTGACATTGATGCGTATTATGTGGCATACTTTTGCGAAATATGGCATCGGCCACATAGTGGAAGGCAACAAATGCCCAAGCTCTTCACGTGCTCCTAGTTAAATGAGAGGAAACAGAAGAGAGAGAGAGAGAGAGAGAGAGAGAGAGAGTGAAAAATATCACTAGCCACCAACCCTATCGTATGAGCGAATGATATTGGTACGCCTTGATGACACAACAATCTTATGTAGCCAGCTACTCTAATATGTTCTCTTCTTTTGCGTATAAAAAAGACCGAAAGTGAAAAATGTGTCTGCACTATAACAATCTCATCGAATGCCTTGATCTCCATCTTATCTGAAATTGATTTGATCGACTACCGAGGCAAAGACATCCGAGATTAAATTGGCGGTGTTCTTTGTTCGAGGCAAGTGTGCTCAAGGTAATGAGGTTTGGCGTTCTTTGGCGCAACAATGAATGGCGTGCTGATCACCGCAAGCGTCTAAGCCTAAATGACAAAGTCTCCGCAGAAGCTGAATTTGTTTTTGAAACATCAAGTGGCCAAAGACTGGAAAACTTATTTGCCCATTAGTGACTTGTCAGGGCGGTGGATTTTAGTTTGTACGATAACGCTGCATCCACCTAAAGTGACGAAAGTTCTTATGTGAACTTCCTAGTAATTCCCTCTTCCTAGGTGCAGCATTACTCCTAACATTTGTAATATCAGTTTGAAACTTGTAATATTGCCGTTTCCTATTCCTGCGTTTTCAAAATCCTGCGAATCAATCAGGTCCTGAGTTGGTGATGATGTTGTGCCTCCCATCTTTCACCAATAGCCGTCGGATCTAGATCTGACGCATACAAACCAAGCTTCTCCATTTTTGCAAAAAGATGCCCGCACTTGTTCCCTATTTACAAACAACTCCTTGTCTCTCACAATCAGCCTTATCTCCTCCCCACCACATCTAGAAGGCCGTGGAAAAATCTGGCGCGATGGCGCACGCCGAGTCGGCCCACCCCAATCTTGGTGTTCCGTGCAATGCACGGGCATCTACGCATGGGAAATTATGTCGAACAGGGCTAGTTGTAAGTAGGCTAGCTCTACAACCATGATGATAGTGACTGCAGACGGTGAGGCTGACTATGGTATGCCGAACACGGCGCCTATACTCAGGTGTCATCTCCGGCGCAGGGTCTTGTCACTTCATTGTGAGGAGCAGCACGTAATAATTTAACCAACGGATAGTACAGTGCTAGTACTCCTAGGAGTACTACATTGGTAGTACTACTACTAGTACTAGTAGCACCACCATCTGGATTTAGGAGTACTACCACGTCCATCTAGATTTTAGTATTTGACTAGCAATATCTAGTAATGCATGTCACAAAAATGTACTACTCCCTCTGTAAATAAATACATGGTGTTTTATTCCTATCGGCGAGAGAACTTAATGTTTTCTTGCTAACTAGAGTCTTAATAGGATTACATGCAATGAACTAAACACTGCATGTCATGTTTGGTAGTCTCAAGTCATTGAAAGCATGCACGGCCCACATCTCTCATTGGTTGATATGTCACGAAATAAGAAACAAGGAGGGAGTTAATGCACCGTGCCTAAGTGTTTTGGGATTATTTGGTTTTCGTAATGTGACTTACACAACATTTTTGTTTACATGCATTAACATTTTATTAGTTAAATCAAAGGTCAAAAAGACCACATAATTGCTTCAACATATAAATCCACAACTACCATTAGTACACTAAGATACCTTGGAACAACATGCCCAATTAACCTATCGTTATCCCTAATACATCTTGACACTATAGACAAAATTTGTATGAAAACATGCTCATGTATATTCACAAGTCCATATCTTGATCACAGATATGGAAATACATTGTCAGACATTGTCCAATTCCACAGCTGTATTTACAGAATTTAATCCAAGAATTTTCAATAACATGTTGCATAGATGTAAATTTAGATAGTAATTCAATCAATTTGTATATATTCTCATAGGATCAAAGATGATGCTTTCAGTCGATTAAATTTAACCACATCGACATAAATCATTGGAGTCTGCTGTATCTTGGTGCACTCTAATCAACATCCTTCCATGAAGTCACTGGCTGTTGCATTAGTCAATCTCTTGAAGTCTTCAACTTAGGTACATCTCATCATCTTCAATTATGCTTTGCAGAATCTTTCTTACAGTCTAAATCTCAATTATACATCATTGCTGCACTCAATGTGAGTAACACATCTTATGACTATACATCCTGAAAAAACATTAGGACATCACATTTTGCATTCTAATTAGAACTTCAATAGGATAAATGAACTCACAAATTGATAGAACGACTCAAAGGAGCAAGGCTATAAGGATAACTCAATTGCGTACTGAAAATTTGAGCCAATATTAGGTGCAATAAAGTAGGGACCAATAAAGCTAGAGTGACTAAGAAGGTAGCTGAGCAATTATGTGAACAATTTGTAGTGACTAGAATATAAATATCGATGCATTTGGACAAGCAATGTGGAGCAACGGTATGAAATGAGATTTTGAAATGTGATGTTTATGTAGAAGTCAAATATGGGTGCTGAAAAGGGCCAATTGCATTTGCTCATTGAGGATCCTATTGCAAGTGTAGCACGTCTAGTGCCAAACATTTCGTTTTTAGCAAATTTCTCAATATAGAGAAAAGGTCAAGGACCGTAGTTGAGCAAACCGACTATCGGCAAACCCCACACCGCCCACCGCGCGATGGCTGAGAAAACAGGAGGAAGAAGAGATGGCTGTAGCACGGACTCCAAGAAAATTGGTGTCGGATGGGACTCGTGTGGGTGGCGTGTGCCGTACTGCTAGACGTGAATGCTAGTTATGGCCCATGCCACCCCACTATATCGAGCCTATCTCGAGGTGCAATCGTAGAACAAATTTCCTGCGATCCGTGCTCAACACTCCTCTATGTCTCTTCTCAGCCACCAATGGACGCTGGAGCCCATCGTCTGCTTGCTCACATGCGGTCCCACATGTCGCTGAAAACGCAAGCGGACCCAATCGAACTCGCACATCTTTCACCTCGATGTGCGGTGATGAAAAACAAATCAAGAAAGATCTTCGGTGGCGCTTTTGGAGTTACTCAAGAGTAGTAAGATTCTATTTACGCTTTAACCTAAGATGCACATCTCGTGGCTTCAACTACCACTCTATTTTATTTCATGACACGACACGGATCTTTGGACGTCCCACGTGTCGGCAAAAGGAGGAAGAACCCGACCAAATCTTCGGTTGTGCTCTCGGATTAGACTAGTTGTGCTAACTTAAATTTTTTATTGTGTACTCCCTCCGTTCCAAAATACTTGACTTCCATTTGTCCAAAAATGGATGTACCTATATACTAAAACATGTCTAGATACATAGATATTCTGACAAATAGAAGGCATGTATTGTGTAACGGAGGGAGTAGAATGGATGCAAGTTTTTGTATTGGGAAGAAGAGTACATCCATATATTGATAGAGCGTAATTTAGTAGATGTTCTATCACTTTTAGCTAGCACAGAGGCTATAGATGAGATCAGTGCACTTGTTGATACTCCTACTTGGTATGCGTTTTGCTGCTTAGACGCAGAGAAAAACGGACCGGAGGGAGTACTAGAATAGAGGCTAGACATGAGACTAGATGTGAGGAAGCAACATCTACTTCTTTACACTCGAAGAAGAAAGAAGCACGGAAGATCGAGCCTCCACAGATCAACAATGAATGCATCAAGAAGGCACTAATCCAACTTACAGGAGTAGTAAAATGTATTCTTGTGGTTCTTGTTTTCTTTGGTCTTGCTTTTCTAGTCAAAATTATCGTTGGAGTTCGTGCAAAACGGAGGTCCGTTTGGGGTCGTGCGTTGCAGTTGGCCTTACAAGTGGCACCACAGTTAAGGAAACCGACCATCGGCAAACCCCCACCTCGCCCGCCGCGCGATGGCTGAGTTAGAGAAACGATGAGGTTGAAGAGATTGCTCTAGCACGGACTCCAAGAAATATGGTGTCAGATGGAAGTCGTGCTGGTGGCGTGTGCCATACTCCTGGACGTGAATGCTTGTTCTGGCCCATGCCACCCTACTACTCCTACTACTTACTAGTATAGTACTACTAGTATTGAGTATTCGAGGTGCTGGTTATGTAGTACAGTATGGCTATAGTAAAAACACCCGCACGACGTGCGAAGCATGTGAAGCTAGTACAAATAGTGTACTACTATTGTTGATTGGCCTCATCCGATAACCTGTTGCAATGCACATACAATTATGTATTCGGAAAATATATTTTTTGCCTCGTCGCACCACTCACTCACAAAAGCAACTCGAAAGCCATTCATAAATTTAGTAAGTTTATCATAGGTATATCATTTTATTACATACAACAGGTCATCAACCCACATCGACAATGAGGATACATTATAAATACTAAATTTTTCACCACACAACAAATAACAAGCAATGAAATGAACTTCAACTCAACCATTCCTCGGCGTTGGAAATGCTTGCTTTGAACCACAAGTGATTCTCTGGGACGGGCCATCCATTGTTGATCTGGAGACCAATGTAGGACTGATCATCCAGGCTGAAGCGTCCTACTATATCAGTACCAGGGTAGGGAACCACCCAAATGTCCGAGGTATAGACACAATTGCTTCTCATAAATGGTAGTAACGTTGTGTCGACAGCAGTTGGATCGCCTTTCACCATCATTGGATAGTTTTGTCCAAGGAAGAGCGAGTTTTCTCCAACACTATCAATTCTGTACCAGGGAGAAGGAGTTGGCGCTAGCACACTAGTATCCATCCCGAATACCATGCAACGGGTGTTGGAATAGGTCCGGAGAGTGCGACCATAGGAGACTACACCTGCTTCCTTAGCAATAACATCATCAGTGGGCTGTATACACACGAGAAGAGGTGATCCATCAGAATTAGTTGCCAGGCGGCAAATAGTATATGGGCGCTGCTCATCCTCATGCTCGTGATCATCACCATCATCATCTCCCCTTGGTTATAAAAATCTTCAAGTATAGGTGGTGGAATGTTCACAGGACCTTGGAAACACAAGAAGAAGGTTAATTAGTAAGGCTGGCCATAGTGGGGGTAACATAAGTAGTATCATGCACTTGGGACTCGCAAACATGCTTATGTGGCAGGCAATTAAGGAAGAGAGAGATGGTTATAGGAATATAGGTAGATACCGTAACATAATAAATGTGATGCTACTATGTGTCATGCATGGCAATAAATGAGACCACCTATGATACTAATCTAAGATACTATGCACTATAGAAGTAGTAACATAAACTAGTAACGTATGCATGTTACTAGTCTAAGTTACTCCCCACTATGACCAGCCTAAAGGGAAACTTGCTAATGCGCATGCATGTGGATGGAACAATTATAATTACGGTGGAAGACAAACGTACCGAAACAACGAGGATGCCATGCAAAAACAGTGCAACGAGTGGTGGCAGCAAACACAAGGCCCTCGTATTGAATTGCATCATAGTACTCATCCGTGTACAGAAACTGATTTTTGAGCAATATCCATCCAGTCAAACCACTGACGACGGCAACAAGCTTGTCGAAGATAGCAACAACTTCATAGTTGTTGTAATTCCAAGAGCAGTTGGGGACTCGAGAAATTGGTATCTTCCATAGAAGACAGTCACCATGATTGTATTTGAACGTGCGTACAATACCGGTATGCTCAACCTCTGGGCAGTCTGCTGAGATTTTTGGAAGTGGAACCCGGTCACGAGTGTACACATTCACAAGTTCCCACTCGCAGTTGGACCCAATGTAAACAACCCAATCTCCATTTGCACCTGCCCAAGCCTTGCCCTCAAGCGATGGCATCTTAATATCATATGTATCATTATCAAGCGGCATCAACTTGCACAGGGCGAGGCCTCCGTCGTGACGGCACCAGTCATCAGGGTCACGACAAAGAAGATAGGGGATATCAACCGCTCCTTGACTCTTGGGTTCCTTGTAATGATGTTATTAGTTGAGTCGAGAATGGGCTTGAACGAACTTGCCATGCTAGCCGAGGTGATGACGTCGCACCGATCAATGAGTTCCTCCACCACGTCATCTTTCAGATTGGGGCAAGAATAACGGGGTCGTTTCCGTCATGTTCCCTCCATGGAGAAGACGATCGAACAATGGCAGAAGAAAGGGTGAAGGGCTGAAGGAAAATGGAGGAGGGAGAGGAAGAGCGTGCGACAGCAGTTCCAAATCAAGAGGGAAAGGCGAAGAGTCGATGGACGGTTGCCAGTTTGCCACGGTTCACGAAGGGGCGCCCCGGCCTACACGTCGGTTCAGAAATACTCCTACTACTCGCCGTCGCCTCACTGATACGTGGAACGGGACCACATGTCAATGAAACATGGTGTGTAATTTCTCGTGCAAAATGCGATCTGGCCACGTTGGCCCGAGGTGCCGCATTAGTTATCGGCCTTTATTTTTTTAATGGCGTGCCGGTCAGTTTTGAAGCACGACTAACTGGTACTATACGCAGAGAAAATATAAACTACTCTACCACTACTCCACCTCCAATACTAGTAGTATAAAAAAGATATATAGGCTGGAGCTTCAGCGCTTTCTTGCCAAGGGCTGCCCACTTGCTTCACACACTACCACCCTCTCTCCAGATCTAAAAAACACGGCCCCTCTCTCCCTCCTCACCGGTGGTCACAGATCCGTCGGGGAAAAAAAGGACGTGCAACGTTGACGCACTCGTCGTCGGCGAGCGAGGTCACGCACTGACGACAGGGCCGTCCTCTCAGACCTAGCGCCCGCGCGAGATCGCTGCCGTAGTGTGTGCGGAGGACGACGATCATGAGCGAAGCCACTTCCCGCCGACCCTCAGGTATGCTACCTCTTTTCGAACCATACCCTTGTTCTATTGCCCCATCTGGCACGTCGTTGCATGTGGATCTTTTTCCACTCCACCATCTTCCCAATTTGCTATCCTCTGCTCTGCTGGCCACGCAGACAAAAAGCATAATTTGCACTATTAAAGGAAACCCTACTTCATGCAGACTAATGCATGTCTGGGTTGAATAAGGAAAGGAAGGGAGACTGTACTGTCCAAGAGAGTAGGCATCGAACCCGCATCTAGGTTGAAAAGGGGAAAATTAGTAGCTAAGGAACGAGTCTCGTGTCTCTTGGTTGAAGAAGGGTAGAAAGGCATGACAACGCAATAGAGAATGACCAGGTCGATCGGTTTGTTGTCCTCACATAGGAAAAAAGGTGGCTAAAGAGAACAAAAATGGAACGTAATCCACATATGCTGCATGGATATTTGTTGCTCTGGGCAACCATACCTCCCTCACCACTCTGCGTCCGTGGAGGTACATCGTACTGGTGCGCCCACTGTCCGAATGGGCCTCCCATGCTCTTATTGCCACTGTTTTTGCTGTTAGTAATAACGCCAGCAGTCAAGTCAAGCGATGCTACTGCTAAAGTGATGCCACATTTAACTAATGCCGCTCTCAGTCTAATGCCATAGATAAATTTAAGCAGTGCCATTTAATGTCACTGGATCATTTCAGGGTTAGCTGTTGATTGTGGATGTATTAAAGATTTTTCAGCTAAGGCGTTCTAATGTTGTGGCACAGCCAGTATACCAACGATGAAACTTGTTACTACCTTCAGATTTTTGCACTGTTAATGCTTATAGATTACATAACTCACTTTCATGAGATAAGTTAATTTTTTTGTACAGTGTCACCAAAATGCCAAGGCACTGATGTCATTTTATTTTGGTTAAACTGCACAGACAATTATGAAGACAAGAGGAAAGGTCAAGAGTGGGCACCTCCTCCTCCGGCTGCTCTCTTGATTCGTTCGATCAGTTTTTATGTTTGATCGATTATCAAGATTGGGATAGCAATTTTTAAGGTCCCCCCGAGTTCGAAATGATATTTACCTTGGAGGTACATGGTTTGCAATTTTTTTATACTGTCATTAGTTAATAATGCTAGTTACCTTCAGACTTCTGTATTTGGTTTAATGCTCATGCACAACTAGTATAACAATGCTAAAACTTGTTACCTTTACATTTTGTATTGTTAATTCTTATAGAAACCTTCCAGTGCTAGAGTTTATTGAAATTTGTTCAGTAAAACCATTGTACTATACCCTGTAATAAACTAACTACTCTACTGTTGCACTAGCCACTGAATTAGTGTATATTTGTAGTATTCGAATGGTGTTGCATTAGCGTATGGACATAAATAAAGTGTGGCAAGCTTTCCCAGATATGTGCTCAAGAAAACTACTACCTGTTTTTCTAAATACTAGACGTTTGGGTACTTTAAATTGAACCACGAAAACGTCTTATATTAAGGAACAAAGGGTGTAGAGTTCACTCAAATTATCCCGGTAAAGCTAGTCACACCTTTGTTAAAATTAATGTTCATTATGTTATCGGAGGAGGTCTGTATGTTTGTCTCTAATGCCTGTCTACTACATACCCGACATCATGATGTGGTGTTAAGTTATTTCCTTTTGTACAGTGTAACTAAATTGTCAAGGCGGTGATGGCATTTTATTTTAGTAGAACTGCACAAAATTTGCTTAAAAGAAGAGGAAAGGTCAGGAATGACTTAGTTTTTCAGAAAAAAACTATATATGCCTTCATGACATTAGCCGTTGTTGCTTTATTTATTCCTTCAAACATGTGGTTAGAAACAGTCTTGCTACCTTTTCCCATTAAGAAATTGGAATGCTTATATTTGTGAGTCTATGCTTCAACTAGTGCCACTTTTATAGTAATCACACTTTAAATATCTATGCAAACAGGGATGCTCGATTTTAGTGGAGCTGCACAAAAAGTCCAACTGGTTCAACATTAGGAGCATGTTTTTTTCCAAACCTTTATATCCAATTGGTGGCACTATGAGCTGTTCATTACGAAGGTACATGGTTTGCTACTATCTTGCTACTCTTTTTGTACTGTCATTAGATAGTAATACTAGTGGTTTGCATGTGAATTTATTGGCAGGGTGGACCTACATTGGAGGTGCAGGACAGGATTCAATGATTGGATGCTCAATTTCGGTTGTATCGATTTCACCTCTTGCATCACTGCGAACATGGTGTGGTATATCTTTACTAGATGCTTGATATTTGTGCAGACAGAGATCTCTGCCCGTTGCTATTTGGCAAACAAACAAAGTGTCCGCAATTTTGGTTGAACTGCACAAGAGAATAGTATAGTCACTTCATGCAGTGCCATTTGAAAATAGACACAAAGATTGGATAGTCACTTCATGGACTGCAGAAAAGTAGTACTGTACTATTTACTGGCCAACACTTGGTGCTTCATTGCTTTGGCCTGATTATACAATGGGCATCATTTTCCCTAAGTTAAAGTTTGTATTCCAAAAATAGTCTCGCGGTGTGGTCGAGAGAAGACCAAATCATATTGCAGTGGATGTTCCTCCATCATGTGTGGTTCATTCTCATGGTTCCAGCTATTGGTGAAACCACTTACGTTTGCAAGAGGAATTGTAGACTTCACAAACAAATTTGTCTTTCTGTCTGTACTGAATGTTGGCCAAGAGAAGCATCCATGTTAGTAGGAAGAAAAGATGTTTTTTCTAGATCTTTGCTTTTGGAGCTACATATTTGTATATGATCTGTGAATCATTGAGATGCATTAACATGTTGATCTTATGTATGGGAATCGTAGTAGTTAGTTTTAGTTGCGACGCAAGATCCGAAGTGGCTGATCTTTGCTTTTGGAGCTACATATTTGTATATGATCTGTGAATCATGAGATGCATTGACAGTTACTTATTTCTGTTCGCTCAGTGTTTACAAGTTACTGATCGATCACTAGCTAGCCTACAAATGCGCTCCTGGCAGTTTTATTTGCGACGCAAGATGAGAAGTGGCAGTTTTTTGAATAAAATGCCTACCTCCAAAGAAACTGACAAGCTACACTATCGATCCTACACGGATAAAAATGCCTACCTCTAAACAAACTGACAAGCTACACTATCGATCCTACACGGATAAATAGCGGATCACGCACGTACTACCTCCTTTCCGATTTGCAGGGCTCAATTCAAGAAACGACCTACTCGATCCTACACGAATAAATAGCGGATCACACACGTACTAGTACCTCCTTTCCAGTTTGCAGGGCTTAATTCAAACCTCTCACCAACCAAGGTACTCCCTCCGTCCGGGTTTATTAGTCCTGTGAGCAAAGCAGCAAGACCAAGGCATGGCAATAATTAACGGCATGCAGAAGTTTAAGCCTAATTAATTCCAGCAAATTAAGTGGCTGCAAGCGTGCCCTCGGCTGCGACTCGTTGCATGCTGCTTCGTGTACTGCCTGCGAGCGATTCTGAGTGCCTGCATGCAGTCGGCCGTAATTAAGGTAGCTAACTGTTGCGAAAAAATATACGCTTTAATTGTTGCGGGCTTTTTAAATCCGTGAAATCATTATTGACAAGGAGGGAGATGATTCGAGTGCACTCGTTTGACCGCCATGCCGGCGTGCGACCCAGACGGGACGGGACGGCACAGTCATAATTTTAGTTTCCCTAGTTTTCCACGGCAAGCTGGCACGCTAAGCCATTATGCATTGAATTCCGATGACCGTCGTGCTACCTTCCCCCTATAAGTACTGTTTCCCGGCCTTCTCCAGTGCCACCGTGACCCAACTCGCCATATCCTCATAAGCCCCCACCGGCCCGACGTCGCTCGCCACGTCCGCCATGCCCCCGCCCGTCCGTGGTAGGCGACACCGGAGGTGGTCACCGCCGGAACTAGTGTTCGGTTTTTCACCGGAAGGCATACGGAGGGAGGAGGCATTCTATCTGTCTTTAGATGGCAATGCGCAGATCGAGGAGTTGTTGGAGCGCGACCGCATGGCGGAGGAGTAGGAGTTGTTGGAGTGCAACCGCCTGGCGGAGGAGCAGCGTATCGCCGATTTGCGCCGCCAGTGGGACATGGAGCAGCAGCACACCGATGCTCTGAGTCGTGAGCAGAGCGCCCGCAACTGGGCCGACTACGTGGAGGCCGGCGCCCGGCAAATAGCCCTGGAGGCTGTCGGGCACGCTCGCGTTTGCGATGCCGATTTTTACTACCAGCTCGTCAAGTGGGTTTCCCGCTTGGAAGCCGAAGCTTCAATGGACCACGCCGGCATGGAAAGGGCCAACACGCGCGAGCAACGCGCCCTATCTCACCTCTGGCAAGTCCGAGGCGAGGCGCAGGACGCCGGTGCCGGCGCTTAGCGTGTACCGCCGGCATCGTCTAGTTAGCTAAGAGTAAGTTAGTACTTGTCTAGTGGGAGTAGATAGTTAACTTGGCTATGATGGTTGTCAACGTGGAAGTTCAGTACTCTATATGTGGATCAGACCTGTTACTTTGCTCTTAATGTTGAACTTTTCATTTGAACGTATGGAATGGGCTGTTATTTTTTAAATATGTTGTATTTGTCCTCCACGGGTTTAGAGGCTGACTTGTGGGCCTAGCAAGTTGACGCATACACAATCAGGAGATGATTGTACATGGAGAGGATGACATCAGGGACCCGCCAAGGTCATGGCAGTACGCAAGCAAGTGCCTCCTTATTTCAAGCCAATAAAAAAATGGCAGATGGGCTGTATGCCGTTTTCCACAGATTTGAGGCTTTCCACAGATGGCCTGTATACTGTTGGATGTCCATCCAACGGCCGTCGTTCTTCTTCAATCTCTGCTCTTCCTGCTCCAAATTGCTCAAACAAGCGCCGGCGGGACTGCTCGCTCCCTCCTACCATGGGGGTCAGTGTCTGCCCCACCGCACTCCCATCGCTGGCCTAGCTATCCTCTACTCACCCTCGGTCCCACACATCTTTGTTATTCTCCGTGACGGCAGGCGACCAAGAAACCCTAGTACTCCTCCGCGTGGGAAATAACTGCTGAGTATTCCCTATCTCCGTGTCGTTCTCTTCCTAGGCCTCGCCGTCGTCCACTGCCCTGGTGCTCTCGGCGCGGCCTGGTCAATGTGGTCAATGAACGACATCCATCGGAAGTGGACTGTACATGGAGAGGCTGACTGCCGGGTCCACAGCCGCACGCAAGGAAATACCTCCTTATTACGGCAAAATAATGATTCCTCCACCTGACATCTGGGACCCACTGAAAGGGCCTCTGTATTTCGCGAAGAAAACGTTACCGCCGCTGACAGCTCGGACCCACCAGCTATATCTTCGCACGCAAGGAAGTGCCTCCTTATTACGCCCAAAAAAATAATACCCCCCGCTAGTCTGGGACCCGAGATAGTGGGCCTACTAAGTTGACGGGGATGAAGGGCTTTGCCAACTTAGTCAATATGCACGATTCTAGCTCGATTGACCGTATGATGTCCATCCAACAGCCGTAGTGCTTCTTCAACCTCTGGTCTTCTTGCTCCAGCCCCCCAAAGCAGCGCCGGTCGTGCCGCCTGCTCATGCTTCCCATGGGCGGCTGTGCTGCCGCGGAGGCCTCACCGCCCCCATACTACTCCCACCACTAGCCAGGCCATCCCTCCACTCCACTCACCACACCCCATGTTATTCTGCGGTGGCAGCGGCGCAGCCGAACCAGTGAACCCTCATACTCCTCTCCGCGTGGGCATCCACTGCCGCGTATTCCCCGGCTCCGCGTCGTCCTCTTCCTAGGCCTCGCCATCGTCCACCACCGTGGTGCTCTCGGCGCGGCATGGTCAATGTGGTCAACGACCGAATTCCATCGGAAGAATACTGTACATGGAGAGGCTGACAGCTGGGTCCACGACACCCCGTATGGTGAACCCTCGTACGCCACTACCGCGTCTTCCCCGGCTCCCCGTCGTCCCCTTCCTAGGCCTCGCCGTGGTGCTCTCAGCGTGGCGTGGTCAACGTGGTCAAGGAACGACTTCCATCGGACGTGGACTGTATGTGGAGAGGCTGACAGTTGGGTCCACGACCGCAGCAAGGAAGTGCCTCCTTATTAAGCGGAAAATAATTATTCCTCCACCTGACAGCGGGGACCCATCGGACGGGCCACCGTATTTTGCAAAAAAAAAATGTTTCCACCTGACTGCTAGGACCCACCAGCTACACCTTCGCACGCAAGGAAGTGCGTCCGGGCAAAAAAATGATTCGCCCCTCTGACTGCTGGGACCCACCAGCTACATTTTCACATGCAAGGAAGTGCCTGACAGTCGGGACCCACCTGGTCGAAGCGTACGTAGCGTTGTCACTCTGGTCGCGAACGTGTACGTACATACTGGTCGTTGTAGAGGCGCGCACGTGTCGTAGTAGAGGCGCGCGACGTAGCATGTACACGCACGTCTGGCGCCGAGGTGCAAGAAATAAAATACGACCACGTATGTGTACATACGGGCGGGGTCTCGAACGCCTACTCGCGCATACATACATGGCTGGGTCGGAATAGAGAAACGGCGTCATCGTCGTGTTCATGGGGAGCCAACCGGCTGGGTCGAAACGGAATGCGTGGTCGTGTTCATCGGGAGGGCTTGGACGGAACAGGCGATGGAAACGAGGCCTGGCATACCGCAGAATGGAGGAAACGGCCTTGTGTTCGATCGGCCACATTCAGAACGGGTCCTGTTGATCGGGAGGGGTGTGGCGTACCGCAAAATGGAGGAAACGGACCTCCTACGGTCGAAACGGGGGTCCTGTTGATCGGGAGGGGTGTGGCGTCGCAAAGCGGATTTAAACGGACCTCCTACGGTCGAAACGGGGGTCCTGTTGATCGGGAGGGGTGTGGCGTACCGCAAAACCGATGAAACAGACTTGTGTTGGAGTGCTACGGTCGAAACGGGGGTCCTGTTCATCGAGAGGGGTGTGGCGTACCGCAAAACGAGACTCCACGGGATACTATTCATCTCCACCGTCGACCTCCTCCAGCCTCCACGGGCTACCGTCGACCTCCTCTGGCCTCCACGGGCTCCTGTTCATGTAGCCTCCACCGCTACTCCACCGGCTCTCGCTCAACCACCCTCCACGGGCACCCTCCATCGTTCTTCGCTCACCACCCTCCACACCACGGGGTCCTGTTCAACCACCCATCCACCATCTACTGTTCATCCAGCCCTCCACACCACGGGTTCCTGTTCATCCAGAGGCAATGCCACCGCTCACTGTTCATCCAAACGCCCCACAAGGCTCACTATTCATCCCAGAGGCATCGATCGATCGGATTAGCGGCGATAGCGGGCGAATCGCTCCATTGGGTTCAGTTAACAGCCTTCGATCGATCGATCGGGTTTAGTAACGCGTAGCCTGCAGTGCAATCGCTCGGGTTCAGTTAGAGCCCAACGCCTCGCTCGAGTTCAGTTAGAGCCAACGCCTCGCAAGTGTACGAGAGAAACGCGCATCGCGCGGCCCCCGACCTCCCACCATAACAGGAAACTCCCCGAAATTTTCCTCCCCCTCGCTTCTACCACGGGTTTTTCCATCATGGACGGCCCAAAGAATGTCATGCAGCCGTCTCGCCCGCCCAGACTTAAAAGCCCATTTTCTCATGATTTTTTGTCATAGAAGTAGGATCCCACCACATCTATGATGATACCAGGTTTTGTCACAATTATCGTCATAGAAGTGTCATATGTATGACAGAAAAAAAATTCGTTCGGCCCAAAATGTCACGGATGTGCCTTTTTTTGTAGTGGTTTCAATTGTCTACCAACATAAGCATTGAAGTTTTCTTGTTTAACAATACAATTATCAAACTCATCCAAGCATTGGCTAGCAGACTTATAACGAGGGATATCACCTTCGTCAAATCTATAGAGAGAATTTACATTTACTACCTGTGTCAGGTTATCAAGACCATGCATTTCTTCAATAGGTGGTAAATTCTTAACTTCTTCAGCTTTAATACCTTTTTATTTCATAGATTCCTTTGCCTCTTGCATATCTTCAGGACTGAGAAATAGAATACCCCTTTTCTTCGAAGTTGGCTTAGGAGTTGGTTCAGGAAGTGTCCAATCATTATCATTGCGCAAAATATTATTCAATAGCAATTCAGCTTGCTCAACAGTTCTTTCCCTAAAAACACAACCAGCACAACTATCCAGGTGGTCTCTGGAAGCATCGGTTAGTCCATTATAAAAGATATCAAGTATTTTGTTTTTCTTGAGAAGATGATCAGGCAAAGCATTAAGTAATTGGAGAAGCCTCCCCCAAGCTTGTGGGAGACGCTATTCTTCAATTTGCAGAAAATTATATATTTCCCTTAAGGCAGCTTGTTTCTTATGAGCGGGGAAATATTTAGCAGAGAAGTATAAATCATATCCTGGGGACTACGCACACAACCAGGAGCAAGAGAATTAAACCATATCTTAGCATCACCCTTTAATGAGAACGGAAATAACTTAAGGATATAGTAATAATGAATTTTTTCCTCATCAGTGAATAGGGTGGCTATATCATTCAATTTAGTGAGATTTGCCACAACAGTTTCAGATTCATACCCATAAAAAGGATCAGATTCAGCCAAAGTAATTAACTCAGGATCGACAGAGAAATCATAATCGTTATCAGTAATACAGATAGGTGAAGTAGCAAAAGCAGGGTCATATTTCATTCTACCATTCAAAGACTTTTCTTCCAGCTTAGCTAACAGTTTCTTAAGATCATATCTATCTTTGCAAGCAAAAAGGTCTCTAGCAGTTTCTTCATTCATAACATAACCCTCAGGTACATCAGGCAAGCCATATCTAGGAGGAGAATCTTCATCATCACTGTCATCAATATTATCAGTTTCAATAATTTCATTCTCTCTAACCCTAGCAAGTTGTTCATCAAGTAATTCACCTAATGGCACATTATTATCAAGCATAGAAGTAGTTTCATCATAAGCATCATGCATAGCAGAAGTGGCATCATCAATAACATGCGGAATATCAGAATCAATAGCAGGTGTAGGTGTTGCAAGTTTACTCAGAACAGAAGGTGAATCAAGTGCAGAGCTAGATGGCAGTTCCTTACCTCCCCTCGTAGTTGAGAGGAAAATCTTGGTTCTTTCATCTTTCAAGTTCCTCATAGTGATCAACAGATATAAATCCCAAGTGACTCAAAGAATAGAGCTATGCTCCCCGGCAACGGCGCCAGAAAATAGTCTTGATAACCCATAAGTATAGGGGATCGCAACAGTTTTCGAGGGCAGAGTATTCAACCCAAATTTATTGATTCGACACAAGGGGAGCCAAAGAATATTCTCAAGTATTAGCAGTTGAGTTTTCAATTCAACCACACCTCAAATACTTAATATCTGCAGCAAAGTGTTTAGTAGCAAAGTAGTATGGAAGTAATGGTAACGATGGCAAAAGTAACAGTAGCAGTTTTGTAGTAATCGTAACAGTGGCAACGAAGAAGTAAGCAAAGAACAATATGTAAAAAGCTCATAGGCAATAGATCAATGATGGATAATTATGTCGGATGCAATTCATCATGCAACAGTTATAACATAGGGTGACACAGAACTAGCTCCAGTTCATCAATGTAATGTAGGCATGTATTCCGAATATAGTCATACATGCTTATGGAAAAGAACTTGCATGACATCTCTTGTACTACCCTTCCGTGGCAGCGGGGTCCTAATGGAAACTAAGGGATATTAAGGCCTCCTTTTAATAGAGTACCGGACCAAAGCATTAACACTTAGTGAATACATGAACTCCTCAAACTACGGTCATCACCGGCAGTGGTCCCGATTATTGCCACTTCGGGGTTGCCGGATCATAACACATAGTAGGTGACTATTGACTTGCAAGATAGGATCAAGAACTCACATATATTCATGAAAACATAATAGGTTCAGATCTGAAATCATGGCACTCAGGCCCTACTGACAAGCATTAAGCATAGCAAAGTCATAGCAACATCAATCTTAGAACATAATGGATACTAGGGATCAAACCCTAACAAAACTAACTTGATTGCATGGTAAATCTCATCCAACCCATCACCGTCTAGCAAGCCTACGATGGGATTACTCACGCACGGCGGTGAGCATCATGAAATTGGTGATGGAGGATGGTTGATGATGATTATGGCGATGGATCCCCTTGCCGGAGCCCCGAACGGACTCCAGATCAGCCCTCCCGAGGAAGATTATGGCTTGGCAGCGGCTCCGTATCGTAAAACACGATGAATCCTTCTCTCTGATTTTTTTCTCCCGAAAGTGAATATATGGAGTTGGAGTTGAGGTCGGTGGAGCCCCAGGGGTTCCACGAGGCAGGGGCACGCTGCACCCTCGTGGACAGTGTGTGGGCCCCCTGATGCTGATTCTTTCGCCAATATTTTTTATCAATTCCAAAACGTGCCACCGTGGATTTTCAGGTCATTCTGAGAACTTTTGTTTCTACACAAAAATAACACCATGGCAATTCTGCTGAAAACAACGTCTGCCCGGGTTAGTTCCATTCAAATCATGCAAGTTACAGTCCAAAACAAGGGCAAAAGTGTTTGCAAAAGTAGATACGTTGGAGACGTATTAGATGGCAAAGTGAACAAAGGTATATTTGATATACGTGTTATTAGTGTGTACCTTACTAGTGCTCGTAGTAGCCCCTAGGTATTTGATACATGTTCGGTTGCTAAGATTAGAAACTCGAAACAAGAGTTGCAGAATAAATGGAGACTAGTTGAGGGTGTAGTGACGATGTGTGTTAGAAGTGGTTCCAAGCTTGATATGATCATCATCGCACACTCCCTATACTTTCAGGATTAGTGTTGAACCTAAATAAATGTTATTTGGTGTTTGTGACGCCCCCGATTTAATCGTACACTAATCATGCACGCAAACGTGTACGATCAAGATCAGGGACTCACGGGAAGATATCACAACACAACTCTAAAAACATAAATAAGTCATACAAGCATCATAATACAAGCCAAGGGCCTCGAGGGCTCGAATACAAGTGCTCGATCATAGACGAGTCAGCGGAAGCAACAATATCTGAGTACGACATAAGTTAAACAAGTTTGCCTTAAGAAGGCTAGCACAAAGCGGGATCTGATCGAAGAGGCGCGGGCCTCCTGCAGGATCCTCCTAAACTACTCCTCGGTCGCCGCCAAGAGCTTGCGTAGTAGTAGGCACCTCCGGTAGTAGTCGTCCATCGACAATGGCGTCGCTCTGGGCTCCGGATCTCTGGTTGCGACAACCAAAAAAGAAGGGAAAGGGGGAAAAAGGGGAGAAAGCAACCGTGAGTACTCATCTAAAGTACTACTTAAGCAAGGAACTACACTACATATGCATGGGTATATGTATAAGGAGGCCATATCGGTGGACTGAACTGCGAGAATGCCGTAATAAGAGGGGATAGCTAATCACAGTCAAGACTACGCCTCGCAGCCTCCGTCTTGCAAAGATGTAGAAGAGAGTAGACTGAAGTCCTCCATGTAGCATCGCCAAGTAGCATCTCCAAGTAGCATCTCTAGTAGCATCGCATAGCATAATCCTACCCGGCAATCCTCTCCTCGTCGCCCTGTTAGAGAGCGATCACCCGGTTGTATCTGGCACTTGGAAGGTTGTGTTTTATTAAGTATCCGGTTCTAGTTGTCATAAGGTCAAGGTACAACTCCAAGTCGTCCTGCATCAAGATCACCGCTATTCAATAAATTAACTTCCTGCGGGTGCACCACATAACCCAACACGCTTGATCCCTTTGGCGGACACACTTTCTGGGTCATGCCCGCCTCGGAAGATCAACACGTCGCAGCCCCACCTAGGCACAACAGAGAGGTCAAGACGCTGGTCTAAACCTAAGCGCCAGGTGCAGGCCCATCGCCCAATGCACACCGCATGTTGCGTGGCGGCGGAAGCGAACTAGCCCCTAATACAAGCGCAGGCTTACGTTCCAATCCGGTAGCGCCACCGCCACGGCCGCGTCAATAAGGCTTCGGTGATACCACGACGTCGGGATACCCATAACTACTCCCGCATAGATGGTTAGTGCGTATAGACCAAATGGCGGACTCGGATCAAATACCAAGATCTCGTTAAGCGTGTTAAGTATCCGCAACGCCCGAACAGGCCAGCCCACTGTCTCCTAGGTGGTCTCAACCTGCCTGCCGCTCCGCCACAAAGTAACGATGGGGCCGTCGGGAACCCAGCCCACCTCTACCGGGATGGAGCCACTGTCCTTTCACCCCTCATCGTAATCACTTGCGGGTACTCCTCGAGCTGACCCGACTTTAGTCACCATCTGTATAGTATGTATGTATGTATAGTATATACCGTGATCACCTCCCGAGTGATCACGGCCCAATAGTATAGCAAGGCGCATCGACAAGAATGTAGGGCCAATGATGATAAACTAGCATCCTATACTAAGCATTTAGGATCATGGGTAAGGTATCAATGATTGTAGCAACAATGTCGGGCTATGCATCGAGAATAGGATTGACGGAAGCAAGAACATGCTACACTACTCTAATGCAAGCAAGATAGAGGAGAATAGGCGATATCTGGTGATCAAGGGGGGGCTTGCTGGTTGCTCTGGCAAGAGAGAGGGTCTTCAACTCCGTGGTCGAACTAGGCGGCAAGCGGCGTCGGTCTCATAGTCTACCGGAGAGAAGAGGGGGGAGAAACAGTAAATACATAGCAAGCAAGTGCATAACAGGACAACAAGCAGAGCTAGACGTGTTCTAACGCGGTATGAGGTGATACCGGTGAAGGAGGAAACATCCGGGAAAGTATCCCCGGTGTTCCGTGTTTTCGGACCGGTGAACCGGAGGTGAAATGTTGCAGGTTTACTATGCTAGGGATGCGTGGCGGATGAACGGGCTGCGTAGGATTCGTCTCGTCGTTCTGAGCAACTTTCATGTAGAAAGTATTTTCATCCGAGTTACGGTTTATTTTACATGATTTTCTAAAGTTTTAAATCATTTTTAGAATTAACAGAATTAATTTAATTAGAAAATGTTTATTGCGTCATCATGACGTCAGCGGTCAGCGTTGACCGTTGACCGGTCAAACAGGGCAGTGGGGCCCGTCTGTCATTGACTATTTATCTAATTAGGTTATTAAGGTTAATTAACAGGGCTAATTAGATTAATTAACAGGATTAATTAAGTTAATTAATTGGTTAATTATCTAATATTTTCAATTATATTCTTTTTTTAAAACGTTTCAGGGGCGTGGGCCCCGTTTGTCAGTGGCCCAGAGGCCTTAGTGGGCGCCGGACGCTAGCGGGCGAAGGGCACGGCCCGAGCGGGCACACGCTCAGGTGCGGCCGGACGAACCTTGGCGCTGGCGGGCGCTGCCCGCCAGACGCGAGATGGGGCCGTGGCCTGGGCGGGGCTCGCCGGAGCAAAGACGGGCGAGGGCGGCACCTTGGCCAGCCGGCGCGCGCAAGGGGACGCGGCCGCCGAGAAGCGAGGCAAGCGGCGAAGTGGCAGGGCGGGCGGGATGCGGAGCGCGTCTGGTCGCAGCGAGCACGGAGGCGAGACGCGGTGGCGCGACCGCGAGGCATCGGGCGCTGCGTGCTTTCGGGGGCGGGGATCGGCGCAGACGGCGGGCTGTGGCGGACGGCGGCGTGGTGAGTCGCGGTGACTACGCACGACGGGACGGGAGGAAGAAGGAAGGTGCTCACGAGGGCCGTAGGGATAGGGCGATGTGGCGCGGGAGGATGCCGTGGACGACGTCGGCGACGGGAAGCGAACCGGTGGGAAGTCCGGCGGCGGCGCGTGCTCTGGCGGCGGGGCGTCGAGCGGCGTCGGTGAGGAGGAGTCGAGCCGGCGGAGAGGGTTCTGTGGCGTCGTTGACGAGGCGGCGGGTCGTGCGGCGCGCCCAAAGCGGCGTGGGGCGCAGGGGGGCGACGGGGTTCGTTCCGGGCGGCGGCGAGGGCCTCCTCCCTCGATCCCGATCTAGTCGGGGAGAGGGGGAGATATTTTTGGGGAGAGGGGGGAAGTGTCGGTGGCATGGGGGAGGGAGTGGATAAGGGAGTGGGGTGGCGGTTGGGCCAAGGGGAGCTGGGCGGCTGGCGGTCGTGGCCAGATTGGGCGGTGGCTCTTGGGCGGAGCCGGGGTGGTTCTTTTCCTTTTTTTTCTTTTATTATTTGTTTTCTGTTTTAATTCATTTAAAAGTATTTAGGCAATTTATAAAAATGTGTTTACTGCACTATAATTACCTATGCCATTTTTGGCACAACCCGAACAATTTAGTTTAAATTTTTTAAAAACTTTTGTCGTTTGATTGATTTAGGATTTAAATTTGAAACGGTTTCGAATTAACCCGAGATTAACTACAGTGACAGGGGTGACGTGTCATCATTAGTAGGGGATTACTGTAGCTTGATTATGCGGGCGTCACAATTCTCCTCCACTACAAGAAATCTCGTCCCGAGATTTAAGAGGGGAGTAGGGGGAAGTTCTGGTTACGAATTTCTAACGGATCTTCTCGAAGAAGTTAATCCCTTTCGTTGATGTCTTCAATTCTTTATTCCAAAGCATCATGATGAAGTTGTCGTCCTTTCTTCGGGGAACACCATCGTACTTACGAATAGGTAAGGGGCAGCTCTACAATGATAGGATGTTATAAGGGAAATTCATCTGGGGATATCCCAAGAATGAACATATGAGTATCTCTCGAGTTGAACAAATGACACACATCGAGAGCAAAGTAAGACGGTGCAATAAGAAGTTTCAAGCGGATAGGCAATCGTTCATTGCCTGAAGTAGAGTGCGAAAGGGGTTCAGAGCAACGGAATAAGTATTGCGTCCGGCAATAGATTTGATGATGCCTCGGAAGATGGCTCGTGAATTACATACGAGGCCACACGCGAGGAACAACCTTGGCAACAGGGGGTGCAGGAGAGTCAGGTTTCGAACCTGGGACTTCTGGGTTATGGGCCCACCATGTGGTTCAAAAGTAGGAAGGACGCGACATATTGCACGGTCACGATAGTAAGGCGAGTCAGAGGGTAACCTATCAGTTATGTCGGCAACAACATCGATACCAAGGGCGAGGGACGAAGAGAACCATTTTCCTGCTCGTTGAACGAGGCGGGCCAATAGGCAAGGTTCTCGTCCATCGGTGGCTACCGAATGTCATCAACAATAGTAATGAGGTCTTCTTGATAGAGCGGTACCACGAGGTGTTTACATAAGCAGGAGGATATTACTGCTTAGGTCATATAGATCACAAGAAACGTTAACCCAACAAATGGAAAGAAAAATTGATTATCAGATTAAACAGAATAATGGAAAGGAAAATGTGTTTAAACACATATTTCAAAGGTATATCCTTCAGAAGGACGAGCAGAGTATGATATCCATGACAGGATATAATGTAGTAAACTCTTTAGGTAAGGGGAAGAATTTTCATGACATTACCCATACATGTGTGTTTGGATAATTGAGCAGGAAACATTTAGCCTTGGGCTTCAAATGTTCTTGTTGAAAATCGGAGTACCATAGACATGCTTCGAGATAGCATTGACATGGTCTTCAAGCAAAGGTCGTACTTTGGATACACGAAGGATTCATCAGGAACAACTTATAGAATAAGTCTTACAATTTCCTCATGGAAGAATGGATAACCTTGCTGAAAAGGAATTTATAACAATAGGGCCTCCGGCCAGGTGTGCTGGACATTTCATCCCCTTACCGGGTCATAAAAGACCAATGTTATAACTCTTGGAAATGTCCCAACCATCATATCTGACCGAGGTTCAGATCCGATTGGTGTCAGGATACCTCAGACTCAGGATGTCTGAGAAGAAAGGTACAACACAAATTGACGGAATGACATTGTAAGATTCTCGGGAATGAACTATGGAAGCGAGTTCCGAAACAAGAGTTCATCAGTAAACCAAGGAGAGGATGAGGAGGTGGCTGATGAACTCAGCGACAATTCATCAAAATTTCCAAAGGATGGATTTCCACAATTATGTGAACAAGGAGATAACATTTGCCAGATCAAAATGATATATTGATGTATGCTTGAGGAGAACATACACAATTTAACAATGGTTGAAAGGTGCACCCGAAATATGGGCTGGGTTGCACGGCCAACATTGGAATGGTGATTCAATAATCAATAGTCTAAGAATGAACGGCCAACCATTAACTTCAAAGCAATAGGGTTGCTAGAAGGGCAGAATCCAAATAGCACCGTTCATCTGTTGGTATCCTGGTTAGAACCAACACGGGGACCAAGAAAGAATGGTGATGGCGAGAGGTATCACTATAGCAAGAATTCTTAAGAGGCGGAGCAATCCTCACAACATCCTTGACATCAAAGATGGTAATACTCCGCGGTAGAATCATAACATAAGTTGGATAACAAGGAACTCAAGGTACAACACAAAACAGGAACAATTTTGTGTTGAACGGAAGGCAATAAAGTGGACGATAATAATACCAATCATCGAGGGAAAGGATGGTATTTCTCATCATGAACTCAATTGATATCCTGGAAGAGCTCATAAGGTTGATGATGATCACGACACACTTTGTCGAGAGATTTCAAGATGTAATCGATCGGCGATGTCATCAAGTCAAATGAATGGTGAAGCGAAAGGTTATTGGAACCAAGGGTATGACACAAGCTTGGAATCAAGTTTGTTGTTCAAGGCGAAATGATACAACGAGGAAGATCGACGTAAGATTAGTTGGTCATCGTAAAGTGTGCTCTGGGAAGAAGGACCGGATAGCACAGTTAAAAAGTTGCACGATAATGATATAGCCGATAAGGCTAGGAATGACGTGATCGGGTACAAACTCGTACTTAAAGAAGATTACTAAGAGTTGTTGAACCGTAGTGCCGACTCGGTTCAGTTATCGATGTCTTTGAGTGTTTAATAACTCAGAGCCCATGAAAAATTGTAATCAGTGAGAATGTAGTACTTGATGAAGAACTCATAAGGAGTTATGCAGTTCCAAGATAATCTCAAGATACCTGGGGGTAATACTCAACGACAGTCCAAAGTAGAGCTTGGACCGGGTATTGCTCTAAAGAAGATTAGTGCTTAAACTTGCACGAGAAATGGTATTTCAAGGAGATCATGGTGGAACCACGATTGCAAAGGCGGATCCCGATATAAGATGAACTTATACCAAGGGAATACTTAATTTAAGAGAAGCTTTCATGATAAGTTCTACATCATGTCCATGGGCATGAACACAAAGTTCAAGGTCGACTCCCACTTCTCCAATGCATGACCATCCATTCACTTCTCGTTATCGAAGTTGTAGTGTTGAAAAGTTATCGTGACGGCGGCAGAGTGTATAACCCGTATAACTTTCGGGTTCACACAGATTAGGAAAGGCATAGGTTCAACCCAACGGGGCTTCTTAGGAACATATACTACAAGCTTCAAGAGTAAATATCGCCAGCTCGAAAGCAGAGCATGGTTGGTCAATCAGAGGATAGGATTTACCAATGGAGAAAGAACTTCCAAAGGGATTGAATATGAAGGACGCCATCAGATAAAATCCAACAAAGGATCTGATGGTTCTCAAGGGATCTGCTGTAAGCATCGGTACTCAACAGAGGAAGAAACAATGCAAAGGCATTGGATTCTAGAAACAACTAACTAATCAAAGCTTAATGCAAAGAAATTCTATGATTTCCAAATCAAGGGATCAGAAGCAATCGTTCTGATTGAAAATGAATAAGTTCAATAGGCTTAGAAGCACAACCGATCAAGGCATTGATTGGTTAAGAACCAACTCATGTTTAAAATGACGTCTGAGCCGGGAAGATAATTTAAAAGGATCAACTGATGATTGCGTGCTTTCACACACATGTTGAATCGATAGGATCAAAATGATCGTGTCAAAGGATACTAATGAATATTGCTACACATATGGAAAGCATCCATATTGCAAGCGATACAAGTATTTGCCGAGCAATAGTTTGAAGAGGATACTCGGAAGATCGGTTAGTATTTCCAAGTATTTTGAAAAGCATATGAACAAGCGGGGATAGCGGATACTCGATAAGTGCGAGAATTATCCGTAGGGGTATTCAGGTGACAAAGAATAGCAAGGCAATAAGCTCAAAGGATTATCTAAACAATGACGAGTATTTCGGGGTATCTTGTAATAACAAGACCAACTGGGGATGAATGTAAGAATAACGACTGCAAGTAGTTATCCGTAAGGGTTGACGGTGGAAGGGGAATTGCAAACGCGATGAAGACAAGTTCTCGGGTTAACTGCGGAGAGTATCTTCAGGGTCTTCATGTGCAGCAGACGATCCTCAGTAATAAGGGGCTCTCCGGGTGAAAGTGATAACGAGATCCTAATGTTAGATTTAGCAAAATTCATTTAACCCGAATAGAAGAGAGATCAGGGTCCCAGAGTAAAGTTCGAGGAGTAAAAGATCCTACTACCACCCAATGGCGACGTGTGCCCGTAAGACACGCAGCCATGTTAGTAAAAGTTTTGTATTGACTAGACTCGACTTCGGCCAAGGAGTATAGAAGGGGATTCCTACAGGCAGTCGGCTCTGATACCAACTTGTGACGCCCCCGATTTAATCGTACACTAATCATGCACACAAACGTGTACGATCAAGATCAGGGACTCACGGGAAGATATCACAACACAACTCTAAAAACATAAATAAGTCATACAAGCATCATAATACAAGCCAAGGGCCTCGAGGGCTCGAATACAAGTGCTCGATCATAGGCGAGTCACGGAAGCAACAATATCTGAGTACGAGACATAAGTTAAACAAGTTTGCCTTAAGAAGGCTAGCACAAAGCGGGATACTGATCGAAGAGGCGCGGCCTCCTGCACTCGATCGCCCTAAACTACTCTGAGTGGTCGTCGCCGCCAGCCTGCACGTAGTAGTAGGCACCTCCAGTGTAGTAGTCATCATCGACGGTGGCGTCGGCTCTGGTTCCAGCATCTGGTTGCGACAACCGAGAAAGAAGGAAAAGGGGGAAAAGGGGAGAAAGCAACCGTGAGTACTCATCTAAAGTACTACAAGCAAGGAACTACACTACATATGCATGGGTATATGTGTAAGGAGGCCATATCGGTGGACTGAACTGCAGAATGCGAGAATAAGAGGGGATAGCTAATCACGTCAAGACTACGCTCGGCAGCCTCCGTCTTGCAAACATGTAGAAAAGAGTAGACTGAAGTCCTCCATGTAGCATCGCCAAGTAGCATCTCAAGTAGCATCTCCAAGAGCATCACATAGCATAATCCTACCCGCAATCCTCTCCTCGTCATACTGTTAGAGAGCGATCACCGGTTGTATCTCGGCACTTGGAAGGGTGTGTTTTATTAAGTATCCGGTTCTAGTTGTCATAAGGTCAAGGTACAACTCCAAGTCGTCCTGTTATCAAGATCACGGCTATTGAATAGATTAACTTCCTGCAGGGTGCACCACATAACCCAACACGCTTGATCCCATTTGGCGGACACACTTTCTGGGTCATGCCCGGCCTCGGAAGATCAACACGTTGCAGCCCCACCTAGGCACAACAGAGAGGTCGACGCCGGTCTAAACCTAAGCGCCAGAAGTGCAGGCCCATCGCCCAATGCACACTGCATGTTGCGTGGGCGGCGGAAGCGAACTAGCCCCTAATACAAGCGCAGCTTACGTTCCAATCCGGCCGCCCGCTTCGATCGGCCGACGTCAATAAGGCTTGGTGATACCACGACGTCGGGATACCCATAACTACTCCCGCGTAGATGGTTAGTGCGTATAGACCAAATGGCGGACTCGGATCAAATACCAAGATCTCGTTAAGCGTCTTAAGTATCCGCGAGCGCCGAGCAGGCCAGCCCACTGTCTCCTAGGTGGTCTCAACCTGCCTGCCGCTCCGCCACAAAGTAACGATCGGGGCCGTCGGGAACCCGTGCCCACCTCTACCGGGATGGAGCCACTGTCCTTTCAGCCCCTCATCGTAATCACTTGCGGGTACTCCTCGAGTGACCCGACTTTAGTCACCATCTCAGATAGTATGTATGTATCGATAGTATATACCGTGATCACCTCCCGAGTGATCACGGCCCAATAGTATAGCAAGGCAGACTGACAAGAATGTAGGGCCAATGATGATAAACTAGCATCCTATACTAAGCATTTAGGACTCCGGGTAAGGTATCAATGATTGTAGCAACAATGTCAGGCTATGCATAAGAATAGGATTAACGGAAAGCAGTAACATGCTACACTACTCTAATGCAAGCAGTATAGAGGAGAATAGGCGATATCTGGTGATCAAGGGGGGGCTTGCCTGGTTGCTCTGGCAAGAGAGAGGGGTCTTCAACTCCGTAGTCGAACTGGGCAGCAGCAGCGTCGGTCTCGTAGTCTACCGGAGAGAAGAGGGGGGAGAAACAGTAAATACATAGCAAGCAAGTGCATAACAGGACAACAAGCAGAGCTAGACGTGTTCTAACGCGGTATGAGGTGATACTGGTGAAGGAAACATCCGGAAAGTATCCTCGGTGTTCAGTGTTTTGGACGGTGAACCGGAGGTGAAATGTTGCAGGTTTACTATGCTAGGGATGCGTGGCGGATGAACGGGCTGCGTATCTGGATTAGCCTCGTCGTTACGAGCAACTTTCATGTAGAAAGTATTTTCATCCCGATTCACGGTTTATTTTACATGATTTTCTAAAGTTTTAAATCATTTTAGAATTAACAAATTAATTTAATTAGAAAATGTTTATTGTGTCATCATGACGTCAGCGGTCAGCGTTGACCGTTGACCGGTCAAACAGGGCAGTGGGGCCCGTCTGTCATTGACTATTTATCTAATTAGGTTATTAAGGTTAATTAACAGGGCTAATTAGATTAATTAACAGGATTAATTAAGTTAATTTATTGGTTAATTATCTAATATTTTCAATTATATTCTTTTTTTAAAATGTTTGAGGCGTGGGCCCGTTTGTCGATGTTGAAGGCCTTAGTGGGCGCCGGGCGCTAGCGGGCGAAGGGCTGGCGAGCGGCACTTCGAGTGCGGCCGACGAACCCGACGGGCGCGCAAGCGCGCCCGCCGCCAGACGCGGATGGGGCCGTGGCCTGGCGGGGCTCGCCGGAGCAAAGACGGCGAGGGCGGGCACGCTGCGCAGGCCGAGCCGCCGCCAAGGGGACGCGGCGGCCGGAGCAGAGGCAAGCGGCGGGGTGGCGAGGCGGGCGGGGATGCGGGAGCGCGTCTGGTCGCAGCGAGCACGGAGGCGACGCGGTGGCGCGACCGCGCGGGCGATGCGGGCGCGTGCTCGTGAACGCCGGGGATCGGCGCAGACGGCGGGCTGTGGCGGACGGCGGCGTGGTGAGTCGCGGTGACTACGCACGACGGGACGAGGAGGAAAAGTAAGGTGCTCACGAGGGCCGTAGGGATAGGGCGATGTGGCGCGGGAGGATGCCGTGGACGGCGTGCGGCGGGAAGCAGACCGTGGGGAAGCCAGGCGGCGGCGGCGCGTGCTCTGGCGGCGGTGGCGTCGGCGGCGTCGGTGAGAGGAGGCAGGCGGCGGAGAGGGTTCTGGCGGCGTCGTTAACGAGGCGGCGAGTCGTCGGCGCGCCCGCCCAGCGGCGTGAAGCGCGCAGGGGGCGACGGGTTCGTTAAAGGCGGCGAGGGCCTCCTCCTCGATCGATCGATCGGAGAGGGAGATATTTTGGGGAGAGGGGGAAGTGTCGGTGGCATGGGGGTGGGAGTGGATAAGGGAGTGGGGTGGCGGTTGGGCCAAGGGGAGCTGGGCGGCTGGCGGTCGTGGCCCGATTGGGCGGTGGCTCTTGGGCGAGCCCGGGGTGGTTCTTTCCTTTTTTCTTTTTTATTATTTGTTTTCTGTTTTAATTCATTTAAAAGTATTTAGGCAATTTATAAAAATGTGTTTACTGCACTATAATTACCTATGCCATTTTTGGCACAGCCCGAACAATTTAGTTTAAATTTTTTAAAAACTTTTGTCGTTTGATTGATTTAGGATTTAAATTTGAAACGGTTTCGAATTAACCCGAGATTAACTCCAGTGACAGGGGTGACGTGTCATCATTAGTAGGGGATTACTGTAGCTTGATTATGCGGGCGTCACAGTGTTTGCGTTGAGCATGAACAATATACGATCGTGTTTATTGCAATACGGCTATTCATTTAAAACAAAGAAATAATTGTTATTCTGTTTACATGAATAAAACCTTCAATGGTCATACACCCAATGTTAATGGTTTATTGAATCTCGATCGTAGTGATACACATATTCATAATATTCATGCCAAAAGGTGCAAAGTTTATAATGATAGTGCAACATATTTGTGGCACTGCGGTTTAGGTCATATTGGTGTAAAGCGCATGAAGAAACTGCATGCTGATGGGATTTTGGAATCACTTGATTATTTGATACGTGCGAACCATGCCTCACGGGAAAGATGTCTAAAACTCTGTTCTCCGGAACAATTGAGCGAGCCAATGACTTATTGAAAATAATACATACCGATGTATGCAGTCCAATGAGTGTTGAAGCACGCGGCGGGTATCATTATTTTCTGACCTTCATAGATGATTTAAGCAGATATGGGTATATGTACTTAATGAAACACAAGTCTGAAACATTTGAAAAGTTCAAAGAATTTCAGAGTGAAGTGGAGAATCATCATAACTAGAAAATAAAGTTTCTACGATCTAATCATGGAGGCGAATATTTGAGTTACGAGTTTGGCCTTCATTTAAACAATGTGGAATAGTTTCACAACTCACGCCACCTGGAACACCACAGCGTAATGGTGTGTCCGAACGTCGTAACCGAACTTTATTAGATATGATGCAATCTATGATGTCACTTACCGATTTACCACTATCGTTTTGGGGTTATCCATTAAAGACAGTTGCATTCACGTTAAAAAGGGCACCGCCAAAATCCGTTGAGACCACACCATATGAACTGTGGTTTGGCAATAAACCTAAGTTGTCATTTCTTAAAGTCTGGGGTAGAGATGCTTATGTCAAAACGCCTTGCTACCTCTTGAGCTTGCGTTGGTTTTTCCCTTGAAGAGGAAAGGGTGATGCAGCAAAGTAGCGTAAGTATTTCCCTCAGTGTTGAGAACCAAGGTATCAATCTTGTAGGAGACAACACACTAGTCACCAAATACCTGCACAAACAATCAAGAACCTCGCAACCAACGCGATAAAGGGGTTGTCAATCCCTTCACGGTCACTCGCAAAAGTGAGATCTAATAGAGATAGTAAAGTAAATATTTTTGGTATTTTTTTGTATAGATTGGAAAGTAAAGATTGCAAAATAGTAAACGAGATTCAACAATATGGAAAATATATGCAATATAATGGAAAAGAGACCCGGGGGCCATAGGTTTCACTAGTGGCGTCTCTCGAGATAGCATGTATTACGGTGGGTGAACAAATTACTGTCGAGCAATTGATAGAAAAGCGCATAATTATGAAGACATCTAAGGCAGTGATCATGAACATAGGCATCACGTCCGTGTCAAGTAGACCGAAATGATTCTGCATCTACTACTATTACTCCACACATCAACCGTTATCCAACATGCATCTAGAGTATTAAGTTCATAAGAACGGAGTAACGCATTAAGCAAGATGATATGACATAGAGGGATAAACTCAAGCAATATGATATAAACCCCATCTTTTTATCCTCAATGGCAACGATACAATACGTGCCTTGTTGCGCCTACTGTCACTGGGAAAGGACACAACAAGATTGAACCCAAAGCTAAGCACTTCTCCCTTGGCAAGAAAGATCAATCTAGTAGGCCAAACTAAACCGATAATTCCAAGAGGCTTGCAAAGATATCGAATCATGCATAAAAGAATTCAGAGAAGAACCAAATAATATTCATAGATAATCTTGTTCATAAATCCACAATTCATCGGATCTCGGAAAACACACCGCAAAAGAGTATTACATTGAATAGATATCCAAGAACATCGAGGAGAACTTTGTATTGAGAATCAAAGAGAGAGAAGAAGCCATCTAGCTAATAACTATGGACCCGAAGGTTTGTGGTAAACTACTCACGCTTCATCGGAGAGGCAATGGTGTTGATGTAGAAGCCCTCCATGATCGATTCCCCCGGCAAAGATTGTTTAAAAGGCTAAGATGGGATCTCGAGGTCTGAAGGTTGCGGCGGTGGAAAAGTGGTTTTGTGGCTCTCCGTGATGTTTCTAGGGTATAAGAGTATATATAGGCGAAAAAAGTACGTCGGTGGAGCTACGAGGGGCCCACGAGGGTGGGGGTGCGCCTACCCCCTGGGCGTGCCCTCCTACCTTGTGGACGCCTTGCGGAGTTTCTGACTTCAACTCCAAGTCTTCCGGTTTGCTTTGGTTCCAAGAAAGATCATCACGAAGGTTTCATTCTGTTTGGATTCCGTTTGGTATTCCTTTTCTTCAAAAATCTAAAATAGGCAAAAAAACTGGCACTGGGCCTCCAGTTAATAGGTTAGTCCCAAAAATAATATAAAAGAGCGTATTAAAGCCCATTAAACATTCAAAACAGATAATATAATAGCATGGAACAATAAAAAAATTATAGATACGTTGGAGACGTATCAAGCATCCCCAAGCTTAATTCCTGCTCGTTCTCGAGTAGGTAAATGATAAAATCAGAATTTTTGATGTGGAATGCTACCTAGCATATTTATCAATGTAATTTTCTTTATTGTGGCATGAATGTTCAGATTCGAAAGATTCAAGACAAAAGTTTAATATTGACATAAAAATAATAATACTTCAAGCATACTAACAAAGCAATCATGTCTTCTCAAAATAACATGGCCAAAGAAAGCTATCCCTAGAAAATCATATTGTCTGGTTATGCTCTATTTTCATCACACAAAGTATTAAATCATGCACAACCCTGATGACAAGCCAAGAAATTGTTTCATACTTTTGATGTTCTCAAACTTTTTCAATCTTCACGCAGTACATGAGCGTGAGCCATGGAGATAGCACTATAGGTGGAACAGAAAGGTGGTTGTGGAGAAGACAAAAAGGAGAAGATAGTGTCATACCAACTAGGCATATCAACGGGCTATGGAGATGCCCTTCAATAGATATCAATGTGAGTGAGTGGGGATTGCCATGCAACGAATGCACTAGAGCTATGAGTGTATGAAAGCTCAACAAAAGAAACTAAGTGGGTGTGCATTCAACTTGGTTGCTGGCGAAGACCTAGGGCACTTTGAGGAAGCCCATCATTGGAATATACAAGTCAAGTTCTATAATGAAAAATTCCCACTAGTATATGAAAGTGACAACATAGTAGATTCTCTATCATGAAGATCATGGTGCTACTTTGAAGCACAAGTGTGGTAAAAGGATAGTAGCATTGCCCCTTCTCTTTTTCTCTCTCTTTTTATTTTTTTATTTGGGCCTTTTCTCACTTTTTTATGGACTCCTTTTTTAGTTCGGAGTCTCATCCCAACTTGTGGGGGAATCATAGTATCCATCATCCTTTCCTCACTGGGACAATGCTCTAATAATGAAGATCATCACACTTTTATTTACTTACAATTCAAGAATTACAACTCAATACTTAGAACAAAATATGACTCTATGTGAATGCCTCCGGAGGTGTACCGGGATGTGCAATGATTCAAGAGTGACATGTATAAAAAATTATGAACAGTGGCTTTGCCACAAATACGATGTCAACTACATGATCATGCAAGGCAACATGACAATGATGGAGCATGTCATAATAAACAGAATGGTGGAAAATTGCATGGCGATATATATCTCGAAATGGCTATGGAAATGCCATAATAGGTAGGTATGGTGGCTGTTTTGAGGAAGGTATATGGTGGGTGTATGGTACCGGCGAAAGTTGCACGGTACTAGAGAGGCTAGCAATGGTGGAAGGGTGAGAGTGCGTATAATCCATGGACTCAACATTAGTCATAAAGAACTCACATACTTATTGCAAAAATTTATTAGTTATTGAAGCGAAGTACTACGCACATGCTCCTAGGGGGATAGATTGGTAGGAAAAGACCATCACTCGTCCCCGACCGCCACTCATAAGGAAGACAATCAATAAATAAATCATGCTCCAACTTCATCACATAACAGTTCACCATACGTGCATGCTACGGCAATCACAAACTTTAACACAAGTATCTCTCAAATTCACAACTACTCTACTAGCATGACTCTAATATCACCATCTTCATATCTCAAAACAATCATAAAGAATCAAACTTCTCATACTATTCAGTGCACTTTATATGAAAGTTTTCATTATATCCATCTTGGATGCCCATCATATTAGGACTAATTTTATAACCAAAGCAAATTACCATGCTGTTCTAAAAGACTCTCAAAATAATACAAGTGAAGCATGAGAGATCAATAATTTCTACAAAATAAAACCACCGCCATGCTCTAAAAAGATATAAGTGAAGCACTAGAGCAATATTGTCTAGCTCAAAAGATATAAGTGAAGCACATAGAGTATTCTAATAAATTCCGATTCACGCGTGTCCCTCCCAAAAGGTGTGCACAGAAAGGATGATTTTGTGGTAAACTAAAAATCAAAGACTCAAATCATACAAGACGCTCCAAGCAAAACACATATCATGTGGTGAATAAAAATATAGCATCAAGTGAAGTTACCGATATACGAAGACGAAAGAGGGGATGCCTTCCGGGGCATCCCCAAGATTAGGCTTTGTGTTGTCCATGAATTTTACCTTGGGGTGCCTTGGTCATCCCCAAGCTTAGGCTCTTGCCACTCCTTATTCCAAAATCCATCAAATGTTTACCCAAAAACTTGAAAACTTCACAACACAAAACTTCAACAGAAAATCTCATGAGCTCCGTTAGTATAAGAAAATAAACCACCACTTTAAGGTACTGTGATTAACTCATTATTTATTTATATTGATGTTAATCCTACTGTATTCCAACTTATCTATGGTTCATACCCCCGATACTACTCATAGATTCATCAAAATAAGCAAACAAGACACGAAAAACAGAATTAGTCAAAAACGCAACAGTCTGTAGAAATCTGTAACTTTAGAATACTTCTGTATCTCTAAAAATTCTGAAATAAATTGGTGGGCGTGAAGAATTTATCTATTAATCATCTGCAAAAATAATCAACCAAAAATCACTCTTCTGTAAAAAAATTACAGCTATTCTTGTGAGCGCAAAAGTTTCTGTTTTTTGTTACAGCAAGATCGTAAAGACTTCACCCAAGTCTTCCCAAAGGTTCTACTTGGCACAAACACTAATTAAAACATAAATCCACATCTAAACAGAAGCTAGATGAATTATTTATTACTAAACAGGAGCAAAAAGCAAAGAACAAAAATAAAATTTGGTTGCCTCCCAACAAGCGCTATTGTTTAACGCCCCTAGCTAGGCATTAAGATTTCGATGATGCGCACATGAAAGACAAGCATTGAAGCGCAAAGAGAGTATCATGAAACACGTGACAAACACATCTAAGTCTAACATACTTCCTATGCATAGGCATCTTATAGTCAAACAAATTATCATAGCAAGCAAAAACTAACATATGCAAGGAAGCGGAAAGAAACAATAGCAATCTCAACATAACGAGAGGTAATTTAGTAACATGAAAATTTCTACAACCATATTTTCCTCTCTCATAATAATTACATGTAGGATCGTAAGCAAATTCAACAATATAGCTGTCAAAAAACATATTCTCAACACGATCCACATGCATGCAAAGTTGACACTCTTCCAAAATAGTGGGAGTAATATTAACTAAAGTCATGACCTCTCCAAACCCAGTTTTATCAAAAATTTCATGAGATTGAACATTCTCCAAATATGTGGGATCTAAAGTTGACACTCTTCCAAACCCACTTTCAATATTATTGCAAACATTATTATCAATCTCATATTCATCATGGGGCTTAAATAAATTTTGAAGATCATAAGAATCACCCCAATCATGATCATTGCAACAAGTAGTGGACATAGGAAAACTAGCATCCCCAAGCTTAGGGTTTTGCATATTATTAGCAAAATTGACATCAATATAATTTATAGTAAAATCATTGCAATCATGTTTTTTATTCAAATATCTATCGTGAATCACTTCATAAAGTACTTCATCACAATTTTTAGATTCACGAATTTCAAGCAAAACCACATAAAGATAATCTAGTGCACTCAGCTCACTAGCAATAGGTTTATCATAATTGGTCTCTTAAAAAGATTAGCAAGGGGATGAGGATCCATAAACTTTTAGCAAGCGAAGATGCAAGCAAAAAGAAGGCACATGGTAACATAAGATCGAACGGAAGAAGGCGAATAAAAAGGCAATGGTTTTTGAAAATCGTTTTAGAAGTGGGGGAGAGGAAAATGAGAGGCAAATGGCAAATAATGTAATGCGAGGGAGAAGAGTTTATGATGGGTACTTGGTATGTATTGACTTGGCATAGATATCCCCGACAACGATGCCAGAAATCCTTCTTGCTACCTCTTGAGCTTGTGTTGGTTTTTCCCTTGAAGAGGAAAGGTTGATGCAACAACGTAGCGCAAGTATTTCCCTCAGTTATGAGAACCAAGGTATCAATTCAGTAGGAGATGACGCACAAGTCACTGAATACCTGCACAAACAATCAAGAACCTTGAAACCAACACGATAAAGGGGTTGTCAATCCCGTCGCGGTCACTCGCAAAAGTTAGATCTAATAGAGATAGTAAAGTAAATATTTTTGGTATTTTTGTTGTATAGATTGGAAAGTAAAGATTGCAAAACAGTAAACGAGATTCAACAATATGGAAAATATAAGCAATATAATGGAAGAGAGACCCGGGGGACATAGGTTTCACTAGTGGCTTCTCTCGAGATAGCATGTATTACGGTGGGTGAACAAATTACTGCCGAGCAATTGATAGAAAAGTGCATAATTATGAAGACATCTAAGGCAGTGATCATGAACATAGGCATCACGTCCGTGTCAAGTAGACCGAAATGATTCTGCATCTACTACTATTACTCCACACATCGACCGCTATCCAGCATGCATCTAGAGTATTAAGTTCATAAGAATGGAGTAACACATTAAGCAAGATGACATGATGTAGAGGGATAAACTCAAGTAATATGATATAAACCCCATCTTTTTATCCTGATGGGAACAATACAATACGTGCCTTGTTACCCCTACTGTCACCGGGAAAGCACACCGCAAGATTGAACCCAAAGCTAAGCACTTCTCCCTTGGCAAGAAAGATCAATCTAGTAGGCCAAACTAAACCGATAGTTTGAAGAGACTTGCAAAGACATCAAATCATGCATATAAGAATTCAGACAAGAACCAAATAATATTCATAGATAATCTTGTTCATAAATCCACAATTCATCGGATCTCAGCAAACACACTGCAAAATAGTATTACATCGAATAGATCTCCAAGAACATCGAGGATAACTTTGTATTGAGAATCAAAGAGAGAGAAGAAGCCATCTAGCTAATATATATGGACCCGAAGGTCTATGGTAAACTACTCACGCTTCATCGGAGAGGCAATGGTGTTGATGTAGAAGCCCTCCATGATCGATTCCCCCTCCAGCAGATCACCGGGAAAGGCCCCAAGATGGGATCTCACGAGTACAGAAGGTTGCGGCGGTAGAAAAGTGGTTTCGTGACTCTCGCTTATGTTTCTAGGGTATAAGAGTATATATATATAGGTGAAAAAAGTACGTCGGTGGAGCTACGAGGGGCCCACGAGGGTGGGGTCGCGCCTAACCCTCTGGGCGCGCCCTCCTGCCTCGTGGACGCCTCGTAGCGTTTCTGACTTCAACTCCAAGTCTTCTGGTTTGCTTTCGGTCCAAGAAAGATCATCGCGAAGGTTTCATTCCGTTTGGACTCCGTTTGGTATTCCCTTTTTGCAAAATTCTAAAATAGGAAAAAAAATAGAAACTGGCACCAGGCCTCCGGTTAATAGGTTAGTCCGAAAATAATGTACAAGAGCATATTTGTAACGCCCCGAGACCGATGCTCCAGCAGACTTCCAGCTATTCCGAGATTCGTCGTGTGATTTGTTTTGTTCGTTGCATTCATCTCTGCATCATTTGCATTGCATCATGGCATCATGTCATTTTTTTAAAAAAAACTCATCTAAATAAATTGCATGGATCTTCGGTCCATTTAAATCGAGGGAACCCACATGGTGGTTTCTCTTTAAAACATATACTCCCAATATTATTAGGGAGCTATTATAAAATATTCCATTTTTGGAATTCACCGTAACACACTTGCAAATTCCCATGCCCTTTCTACTTCAAGTTTGGTCCCCAAACTTTGCCAATATTTCTTTTCCCATTTATCGAGGCTCCTCCTAATTTCTCAACATTTTTGGACTCTTCTCAAACCCGTCCTAGTTCAAATCATTTGAATTAAATTCAAATGAATTTGAATTTAAATCTTTCAATCTTGCCACTTCATTTTTCTTGGAACGAGCATATTTCTCTGAGTCCAGGGAAATTATCCCCATGTCCAAATTCTTTCCCTAACCCTCTCTTTCTTTTATTTTATTTCTTATCTCTGTTTTGTTTTTTTTCTTTCTTTTGAGCGAGAGATAGAGGAGCCCAGCCAGGCCTCTGGCCACTCCCATCCTCCCACCAGGCCGGCCCAGTCTCCCCGGCCCAAGGCCCAGCCGCGCCCTTCTAACCCTAGCCCGATCCCACGCATCTCTCTTCCTCCCCTCGCTCCCTCTGAGCGCCGCCACGCATAGCGCCCCACGCCCGATCCCCCTCGCTCGCCCGTCCCTCGGCGCCGCTACCCTGTGCCCGATTCCCACGCGCAGCCCTCTCCCTCTGCTCGATCTCCCTCTCCTCGCGTCCCATCGTGCGCTGCAGCCTCTCCTTCCTCGCGTCGTTCCACCATGGAGGACCAGCAGCCGCTCCCTCGCCATCCCTCATCGTCCCGGCCCGCAGCTCGCCGGTTTCCCCGGAGCCGCGCCGCCCGACCCTGCCGCCTTGCTGCCTCGTCCCCGCCTCCTCGTCGACCTGACGCCGCCGGCGGCCTCTGCTTCTCACAACCCCACCATCCCAGCCTTCCTCGCACCGCCTCGACCTCGCCGCCGCCGGCAGCAGCAGCTGCTGCTGCACCCTCTCGTCGACACCGCGCCCGTTCCCCATCTCCCGAGCGCCTCCTCGCGCCGCCCGCCTCTGACCACGACTCCGGCGGCCCTCAGGCCATGGCGCCACCTTGCTCCTCCCTGCGCGCGACCCCGTCTCCTTGGGTGCCCAACACCGCTGCCTCGCCAGCTCCTCTGGATCTCGCCTCTATCAGAGACGGCAGCAGCAACAGCTGCACCTTCCCTGTTGTGGCCATCCCCTGCTCGTCTTTTCGCACGAAGACCCTTCCATGGATGCGTCAAGTACCCCTGCCTCCACAACCACCGAACCAGGAACGCCAAGTTCATCTACGAAAACGTGTACGACTACATCCGAGGTGGATTTCGTCAAGTACCCCTTCGGATGCGCCAAGTTCGACTACATGGTCCGCCAAGTACCTCTACCGACGACCCCGGACATCTATGAAATGAACGTGTACCACTACCGCCGCCGCCGTGTACCACTACTTCAACTACCGGCGACCCCGAACATCTACTTCCACGACGTCCGTGAACCACTACTTCCTCTACGAAACGCGTTCCGCCCCGATTGCACGCTTCGAAGGTATAACCCGAGACGACCGCCGAGATGCCCTTCCGAGAACGAATGTTTACGATGCATGAGATGTCCTTGTTTGCACCATGATCGAATTGTCTTTGCACGTTCCTCTATTGCCATGCCACCGTCCCGTGGGAACCCGGTAGTCGGGATCACCTCCACCATCTTTTGCATATTCCGCACATCCGCACGCCTCCTTTTGCATCGGTATCTCCGTGAGCTACCGGAACCGATATGATGTCGTGGCATCATTTTCGGATATGTTGCCGTGGCACCATTTCCTTTTCGCCGCCGTGGCACCATTTTTGTTCCGCCGCCGTGGCACCCTTTTCGTTCCGCCATGGTGACCAAATGCTCCTTATCATGCTCATGTCAACCTTTTCATAATAATTGCATAAAACTTGCATATGTCATCCGCATCATGATAACAACAATTAAAATGTTTAAAATTGTTGTTGCATTAAATTGCTAAATAACATGGGGATTTTCCGGAATTGTTGTTTTGTTGTTCCGGCCTCATTTAAACTTGCCTAGATAGGTAGTTTTCATTTGCTTCACCCTCTTGCCATGTTTAACAACATTTAATATTGTTTGGTAGCATAACCGAGAGAGAACTAAATAATTAATGTGGTGTTTCGTCAATATGCAACTCGTTGCATATTGAGCTCCACTTAATTTGTGGTATTGTTTGTGCACTTTGCCATGCCATGCATATTTAAACCGGACATGCATCATACTTGTTTGCGCATCATGCCATGTTTTATGTGATGGTTGTTTACTATGTTGTTTGCTTCTTTCCGGTTTGCTTCTCTCGTTAGCTTCGGTTTCGTTCCGGAGTTGTGAGGATCCGTTCGACTTCGTCTGTTTGTCTTCTTCATGGACTCGTTCTTCTTCCTTGCGGGATCCCAGGCAAGATGACCATACCCTCGAAATCACTACTATCTTTGCTATGCTAGTTTGCTCGCTCTTTTGCTATGCCAATGCTACGATGCCTACCATTTGCTTGTCAGCCTCCCAAATTGCCATGTCAAACCTCTAACCTTTGACACCGTTCCTAGCAAACCGCTGTTTGGCTATGTTACCGCTTTGCTCAGCCCCTCTTATAGCGTTGTTAGTTGCAGGTGAAGATTGAAGTTTGTCCCTCGTTGGAACATGGAGATGTTGTTCCTTGTTGGAACATGTTTACTTGTTGGGATATCACAATATCTCTTATATTATTAATGCATCTATATATTTGGTAAAGGGTGGAAGGCTCGGCCTTATGCACGTGTTTTGTTCCACTCTTGCCGCCCTAGTTTCCGTCATACGGTGTTATGTTCCCGGATTTTGCGTTCCTTACGCGGTCGGGTGATTTATGGGACCCCCGACAGTTCGCTTTGAATAAAACTTGTCCAGCAAGGCCCAACATTGACTTTTACCATTTGCCTCACCTAGCCCTTTTCTTCCCTTGGGTTTCGGAGCCCGAGGGTCATCTTTATTTTAGCCCCGGGCGGTGCTCCTTCGAGTCTTGGTCCAACTGGCGATGTCCGGCGCCCCGGGCAACCAGGGTCTATGCCAACCAGACGTCTTGCTCATCCGGTGTGCCACGAGCGAGATATGTGCAGATCCTATCGGGATTTGTCGGCGCATCGGGCGGCTTTGCTGGTCTTGTTTTACCATTGTCGAAATGTCTTGATGTATCGGGATACCGAGTCGATCGAGTGTCTTGGGTGAAGGTTTATTCCTTCGATGATCGCGAGAGCTTGTCATGGGCTAAGTTGGGACACCCTGCGAGTATAAACTTTCGAGAGCCGTGCCCGCGGTTATGTGGCAGATGGGAATTTGTTAATATCCGGTTGTAGAAAACCCGAAGTTGACCTTAATTAAAATACATCAACCGTGTGTGTAACCGTGATGGTCTCTTTCCGGCGGAGTCCGGGAAGTGAACACGGTGTTGGAGTTATGCTTGACGTAGGTTGCTATAGGATCACTTCTTGATCATACTTTTATCAACCGTGCTTTGCCTTCTCTTCTCGCTCTCATTTGCGTATGTTAGTCACCATATATGCTAGTCGCTTGCTGCAGCTCCACCTCATGCCTTTACCTTACCCATAAGCTTAAATAGTCTTGATCTCGCGGGTGCGAGATTGCTGAGTCCTCGTGACTCACGGATACTTCAAAACCAGTTTGCAGGTGCCTATGTTACCGAGCAGGTGACGCAATCAAGCTCAAGGAGGAGCTCGATGAAGATCTTGCCCTTTTGTTGTTTCGTTCTAGTTGATCAGTAGTGGAGCCCAGTTGGGGTCGATTGGGGACCTTTGTCGCATTTGGGGTTCTTCTTTTATTTTGGTTCCGTAGTCGGACCTTGATTGTATCTGGATGATGTAATGCTTTATTCATGTAATTGTGTGAAGTGGCGATTGTAAGCCAACTATGTATCTTTTTCCCTTATGTATTACATGGGTTGTGTGAAGATTACCTCACTTGCGACATTGCTTTCAATGCGGTTATGCCTCTAAGTCGTGCTTCGACACGTGGGAGATATAGCCGCATCGAGGGCGTGACAAGTTGGTAATCAGAGCCATCCCCGACCTTAGGAGCCCCCACTGCTTGATCGTTTTTAGTGGCCGAGTTGTGTCTAGAAAAATGTTTTGAGTCATTTAGGATTATATATATCGGAGAGTTAGGAATTCTTTTTACTCCCAGTCCTTGACCTTACGGTGAGGTATCTGGACGTAGAGTTTTGACTCTTCTCTTCTCAAATTTCACTAAATTTTTTTAGGATCACGCGGGTATCTTGGAATCGTTCGATGGTTTTATGATGACAACATTGTCTTGGTGCCTCGACATTTAGGGGTTGTGGCGGTGTCCCGGGAGTTGAGCTCCGAGGTGTTGTCGTCATAATTTTATCGTTGCGATTCGAATACCTGAGTTTAGTACGACATCGAAAATCTCTTTTATGCAGTTGTTGGTGAGATAACCCGCTAACCCGATCTTGAGGTGAGTACGGAGTATTGCCATGACTCGTATAACGGATGCTTTTCAAGGTTGAGGTAGACGATTTCGAAGGTTTCTTGGTTATGTGTTGACGGATGGATACAGCTGGATGTAGGGATTGTTAGTTTGTGTGAGATATTATTGCTCCCCTGTATCCCCAACACCAGATTGCATAATCAGAAAGTTTCGGGAGTTTTATAGGTGGGAATTCAAGTAGCTGCTAGAATATCTTTCCGACGGATGTATGATATGAAATTGGGGTTCGACGTCTAGTGGTCCGCCTATTCACGGTTGGTTTTACAGTGGTCTCGTTGTGTCTTAAAGAGTCCTTGGCTATGCCGACTTCGGGGACACTTCAGTATGTCATGTGCACTGCCTTGTACATGATGGTGCTGTCTGATTGAGCCCGTGTAGGCCCCACCACGAAAACTTGGACGAAATCTCTATCATATGTTTGTTCCGGCTTATTCTGCAAGCCAGTCCTTTGTTTTTGTTTTGAGTTGTGGTATTCGAGTTGCTTCAATGTCAAGTGTTGATTCCATACCTTTCCGAAATGGTGTTCTCATACTCCAATGTGAATACCAATCCTTCTCGACAATCGAGATGGTCATGTCAATCCTTTTCAACCGGCGTGTTTCTCTTCAAGTGGATCCGATCACTTCAACATCAGCAAGACCAATTATCATTTCTTCTCAACGGTGTTTGTTTCATTTGTCTCCAAGTTGCCTTTGTTTTTTCCCGCCCACCCACCCTTTTTCCTCAAGGACTAAGATTTCTTTACCAAGTATCCTTTTGTTTTTGTGAAGTTCTCCATTCTTTTCCGTCAATGTTCTTATCCGGTGATTTCCCATGAAGATGCTCAACAGTTTCAAGTTCATCATCCTTCATTGGTGTTTCTTCTCCGGTGGATCCAATTCAACCTTTCAGTGTTGATCATATTCCTTTTTCCTCATTTCAATGTCTTCTCATACCGGTGCACCTCATTATCATTCTTCTTCTCGCTATTTGTTATTCCGGAGTGCTCAAGATATCTCGAAGATTCGTGTTTCCACTCTGCATTCGTTCAAGCTCTTTCGAGATTGGTATCTCATTCAAGCCATTTAATTCAACCGGTGCAATTTCTCTTTAAAATCATTTCCAACGGTCTTTTCTTTTGAGTGGGCCCTAACCCACAGGTCTTTTCCCAGGATCTTACCTGACTCTTCTATTTTCCTAGAGCTATCCTAAATTCTTCTCCAAGTTTGACGTAAGAATGAATTGTCATCAGTCAAATGCTTTTCTCCTAGATCTTTCAAATTTTTTTTCATAGTGGGCTTAACCTCTTCGTTTTTGATTCTTCCGGAGTATCTCATATAATTCTTGGTGGTGTTTCTCGTTGTCATTCTCATCATTTGAAGACCGAAGAAGAGTTTCTCTTTAATCTTGCTCTATTCTCTTCAAGATTCATGGTGCTAGCTTGATGCCATTTTCTCATAATTGTTTTCAATTGTGAGAACTCTTTTCTTACCATCCGGAGCATTTCATGAGTTGTTTCCATTTCTTTCCAACGAAGGCCATCATGTCATAATTCTTCATTCTCAGCATGTAGCTATCGTTCTCTAAATCTCACCGGTGCATCGTTCAAATAACCTCTAATTAGTTCATGGTCTCTTCATTCTCATGTATCTAAATCCCCTCAAGTATCTTCATTCATTTTCCAATTCTTCCCGGTGATTTGTGCCTTTGCTTCTTTCATTTTCAATTCTTACGACGGTTTGTTCATGATTTCACCTCTTTCTTTATCATTTAATTCATTCGTTCTTTCAAATCCTACCGGTGGTTCATTGAAGACCTTCCCAAGTTTACGCCATATCTCTTTTAACCCTTTCTACGAGAATAAGTAGTATGCCAAATCCGTTGTTTGTCATCAATCTAAATTGGTGAAGGATACGCATAACATAATTCTTATTCTTGTTCATCCAAGTGATTAATTCTTTATTACGGAGGCCCTTAAAATTCTCGGTTTCATTTGCTTCATCTTCTCTTTTTCCCGGAGTTCCAAGCTCTAATTATCACGAAGATCCATCTAAATCATTGCAAGGATTCACCTTGTGTTTTCAACTTCTCTTTCTTTTTATCATCCTTGTATTACCGGAGTTCTTCATGGAGGCTCTACATGGTGGTTCATCAAGGATTCTTTTCATTCTTCATTTGTTATTCAAGATTTCTCTTGAAGTTAAGATCCACCAAGCTATACTCTAAATTAAACATGGTGCTCAACACATGTTTTGTCTTGAGGAGTTCAAGTATTCTTCATCTTGCATTCCAAAGTGCAATTCTTTCTACCATATTTTGGAGGTGGTGATATGTCATTCCTGATAATTTCCTTCATGTTTCATGATTCTTATTGTTGTCAAGAATGACGTATTTTAAATCCATCAGTCTCTTCATTGGAGTTATCTTGGGTTATATTTCACCTAAAGCCTTCCCTAAGGATTGTTGCTATTATGGTGGTTATGATCCAATTATCTCCTTCTCATCTCGATGAAGAAGTTTTTCATCTCTTTGGGGCTCTCAATCAAATCAATGGTTCCCAATTGTGGCCGGTTGTCACCTCATCATTTTGAGATGTTTGCCATATGCCCACAACAAGCTTGTGTTTTTCGTTGTTGATTTTCCAACAACTCCATTCGATCCTTCGTTGCAAGGATGATTTCCAAGCACATTTGTGGCAGAAGTTGGCATTTTCTCCTACATTATGTTATTCCAATGATCTATCTTCTATTGTTTCTTCCGGAGGCATTGTGATGTTGCTCTCTTCGCTCATCATCTCAAATTGTGAGGACCGTGTTCTTTCCATGCTTACAGATTTAACCGGATTGTTGTATCTTCTCTGCTCTAGTTCTTTGCATCTTATCAAGTCTTGCATCTCTTTTCAGTCGGAGTGCTGCCCAAATTATATCATTCTTATTCCTTCTCTATCTTGTTTAACCGGAGTGGTTTCGAATTCTATCTTGTCCATTAAACTCCTCATTCATAGCTTTGCAACCTTCAAGTTATCGTAATGTTCCTCTTTTCTAACGGATTGTTTGTAATCTCGTTCATCTCTGTTGTACTCTTTCTTTTAAATTGCTCAACCTCTAAAGGTTCTTTGGTTTCACTCATTGGTCAAAGAAGCAACTTAGTTTTACCTCTTCTCTTCCTCTTCCGTTTTCCCTCCGGTGCCATCCCAGATCTCGGGACGAGATCCTCTCATAGTGGTGGAGTGTTGTAATGCCCCGAGACCGATGCTCCAGCAGACTTCCAGGTATTCCGAGATTCGTCGTGTGATTTGTTTTGTTCGTTGCATTCATCTCTGCATCATTTGCATTGCATCATGGCATCATGTCATTTTTAAAAAAAAACTCATCTAAATAAATTGCATGGATCTTCGGTCCATTTAAATCGAGGGAACCCACATGGTGGTTTCTCTTTAAAACATATACTCCCAATATTATTAGGGAGCTATTATAAAATATTCCATTTTTGGAATTCACCGTAACACACTTGCAAATTCCCATGCCCTTTCTACTTCAAGTTTGGTCCCCAAACTTTGCCAATATTTCTTTTCCCATTTATCGAGGCTCCTCCTAATTTCTCAACATTTTTGGACTCTTCTCAAACCCGTCCTAGTTCAAATCATTTGAATTAAATTCAAATGAATTTGAATTTAAATCTTCAATCTTGCCACTTCATTTTTCTTGGAACGAGCATATTTCTCGAGTCCAGGAAATTATCCCCATGTCCAAATTCTTTCCCTAACCCTCTCTTTCTTTTATTTTATTTCTTATCTCTGTTTTGTTTTTTTCTTTCTTTTGAGCGAGAGATAGAGGAGCCCAGCCAGCCTCCGCCACTCCCATCCTCCCACCAGCCGCCCAGTCTCCCGGCCCAAGGCCCAGCCGCGCCCTTCTAACCCTAGCCCGATCCCACGCATCTCTCTTCCTCCCCTCGCTCCCTCTGAGCGCCGCCACGCATAGCGCCCCACGCCCGATCCCCCTCGCTCGCCCCGTCCCTCCAGCGCCGCTACCCTGTGCCCGATTCCCACGCGCAGCCCTCTCCCTCTGCTCGATCTCCCTCTCCTCGCGTCCCATCGTGCGCTGCAGCCTCTCCTTCCTCGCGTCGTTCCACCATGGAGGACCAGCAGCCGCTCCCTCGCCATCCCTCATCGTCCCGGCCCGCAGCTCGCCGGTTTCCCCGGAGCCGCGCCGCCCGACCCTGCTGCCTCGTCCCCGCCTCCTCGTCGACCTGACGCCGCCGGCGGCCTCTGCTTCTCACAACCCCACCGTCCCGGCCTTCCTCGCACCGCCTCGACCTCGCCGCCGCCGGCAGCAGCAGCTGCTGCTGCACCCTCTCGTCGACACCGCGCCCGTTCCCCATCTCCCGGCGCCTCCTCGCGCCGCCCGCCTCGACCACGACTCCGCGGCCTCGGGCCATGGCGCCACCTTGCTCCTCCTGCGCGACCCGTCTCCTTGGGTGCCCAACACGCTGCCTCGCCAGCTCCTCGGATCTCGCCTCTCGAGAGGCGGCAGCAACAATGCACCTTCCTGTTGTGGCCATCCCACGCCGTCTTTTCGCACGAAGACCCTTCCATGGATCGTCAAGTACCCTGCCTCCACAACCACCGAACCAGAACGCCAAGTTCATCTCTGGCGATGTACGACTACATCCGAGGTGGATTTCGTCAAGTACCCCTTCGGATGCGCCAAGTTCGACTACATGGTCCGCCAAGTACCTCTACCGACGACCCCGGACATCTATGAAATGAACGTGTACCACTACCGCCGCCGCCGTGTACCACTACTTCAACTACCGGCGACCCCGAACATCTACTTCCACGACGTCCGTGAACCACTACTTCCTCTACGAAACGCGTTCCGCCCCGATTGCACGCTTCGAAGGTATAACCCGAGACGACCGCCGAGATGCCCTTCCGAGAACGAATGTTTACGATGCATGAGATGTCCTTGTTTGCACCGTGATCGAATTGTCTTTGCACGTTCCTCTATTGCCATGCCACCGTCCCGTGGGAACCCGGTAGTCGGGATCACCTCCACCATCTTTTGCATATTCCGCACATCCGCACGCCTCCTTTTGCATCGGTATCTCCGTGAGCTACCGGAACCGATATGATGCCGTGGCATCATTTTCGGATATGTTGCTGTGGCACCATTTCCTTTTCGCCGCCGTGGCACCATTTTTGTTCCGCCGCCGTGGCACCCTTTTCGTTCCGCCATGGTGACCAAATGCTCCTTATCATGCTCATGTCAACCTTTTCATAATAATTGCATAAAACTTGCATATGTCATCCGCATCATGATAACAACAATTAAAATGTTTAAAATTGTTGTTGCATTAAATTGCTAAATAACATGGGGATTTTCCGGAATTGTTGTTTTGTTGTTCCGGCCTCATTTAAACTTGCCTAGATAGGTAGTTTTCATTTGCTTCACCCTCTTGCCATGTTTAACAACATTTAATATTGTTTGGTAGCATAACCGAGAGAGAACTAAATAATTAATGTGGTGTTTCGTCAATATGCAACTCGTTGCATATTGAGCTCCACTTAATTTGTGGTATTGTTTGTGCACTTTGCCATGCCATGCATATTTAAACCGGACATGCATCATACTTGTTTGCGCATCATGCCATGTTTTATGTGATGGTTGTTTACTATGTTGTTTGCTTCTTTCCGGTTTGCTTCTCTCGTTAGCTTCGGTTTCGTTCCGGAGTTGTGAGGATCCGTTCGACTTCGTCTGCTTGTCTTCTTCATGGACTCGTTCTTCTTCCTTGCGGGATCCTGCAAGATGACCATACCCTCGAAATCACTACTATCTTTGCTATGCTAGTTTGCTCGCTCTTTTGCTATGCCAATGCTACGATGCCTACCATTTGCTTGTCGACCTCCCAAATTGCCATGTCAAACCTCTAACCTTTGACACCGTTCCTAGCAAACCGCTGTTTGGCTATGTTACCGCTTTGCTCAGCCCCTCTTATAGCGTTGTTAGTTGCAGGTGAAGATTGAAGTTTGTCCCTCGTTGGAACATGGAGATGTTGTTCCTTGTTGGAACATGTTTACTTGTTGGGATATCACAATATCTCTTATATTATTAATGCATCTATATATTTGGTAAAGGGTGGAAGGCTCGGCCTTATGCCTGGTGTTTTGTTCCACTCTTGCCGCCCTAGTTTCCGTCATACCGGTGTTATGTTCCCGGATTTTGCGTTCCTTACGCGGTCGGGTGATTTATGGGACCCCCCTGACAGTTCGCTTTGAATAAAACTTGTCCAGCAAGGCCCAACATTGACTTTTACCATTTGCCTCACCTAGCCCTTTTCTTCCCTTGGGTTTCGGAGCCCGAGGGTCATCTTTATTTTAGCCCCCGGCGGTGCTCCTTCGAGTGCTGGTCCAACTGGCGATGTCCGGCGCCCACAGGCAACCAGGGTCTATGCCAACCCGACGTCTTGCTCATCCGGTGTGCCCCGAGCGAGATATGTGCAGCTCCTATCGGGATTTGTCGGCGCATCGGGCGGCTTTGCTGGTCTTGTTTTACCATTGTCGAAATGTCTTGATGTATCGGGATACCGAGTCTGATCGAGTGTCTTGGGTGAAGGTTTATTCCTTCGATGATCGCGAGAGCTTGTCATGGGCTAAGTTGGGACACCCTGCGCAGGTATAAACTTTCGAGAGCCGTGCCAGCGGTTATGTGGCAGATGGGAATTTGTTAATATCCGGTTGTAGAAAACCGAAGTTGACCTTAATTAAAATACATCAACCGTGTGTGTAACCGTGATGGTCTCTTTCCGTGGAGTCCGGAAGTGAACACTGATGTTGGAGTTATGCTTGACGTGGTTGCTATAGGATCACTTCTTGATCATACTTTTATCAACCGTGCTTTGCCTTCTCTTCTCGCTCTCATTTGCGTATGTTAGTCACCATATATGCTAGTCGCTTGCTGCAGCTCCACCTCATGCCTTTACCTTACCCATAAGCTTAAATAGTCTTGATCTCGCATGGTGCGAGATTGCTGAGTCCTCGTGACTCACGGATACTTCAAAACCAGTTTGCGGTGCCTATGTTACCGAAAGCGGTGGCGCAATCAAGCTCAAGGAGGAGCTCGATGAAGATCTTGCCCTTTTGTTGTTTCGTTCTAGTTGATCAAGAGTGGAGCCCGGTTGGGGTCGATTGGGGACCTTTATGCATTTGGGGTTCTTCTTTTATTTTGGTTCCGTAGTCGGACCTTGATTGTATCTGGATGATGTAATGCTTTATTCATGTAATTGTGTGAAGTGGCGATTGTAAGCCAACTATGTATCTTTTTCCCTTATGTATTACATGGGTTGTGTGAAGATTACCTCACTTGCGACATTGCTTTCAATGCGGTTATGCCTCTAAGTCGTGCTTCGACACGTGGGAGATATAGCCGCATCGAGGGCGTGACAATATTAAAGCCCATTAAACATCCAAAACAGATAATATAATAGCATGGAACAATCAAAAATTGTAAATACGTTGGAGACGTATCAGGCTTTAGCCTGATAAGCTCGAACCCAAACTGGAGAAGTGCATCTTCTGAGGATACTCTAAGGAAACAATTTGGTACACCTTCTATCGCATATCTGAAGGCCAGATCTTAGGTGCCAAGAATGGAACCTTTCTAGATAAGGAGTTTCTCTCGAAAGAAGTGAGTGGGAGCAAAGTAGAACTTGATGACGTAATTGTACCTTCTCTCGAATTGGAAAGTATGTCATCATAGAAAACCGTTCTCGGGATGCCTACACCAACTAGAGAGGAAGCTAATGATAATGATCATGAAACTTCATGTCAAGTTACTACTGAACCTCATAGGTCAACCAAAGCACGTTCCACACCAGAGTGGTAAGGTAATCCTATTCTGGAAGTCATGTTAGTAGACCATGATGAACCTACGGACTATGAAGAAGCGATGATGAGCCCAGATTCTGATAAATGACTTGAGGCCATGAAATCAGAGATAGGATCCATGTATGAGAACAAAGTGTGGACTTTGGTTGACTTGCTCGATGATCGGCGAGCCATAGAAAATAAATGGATCTTCAAGAGGAAGACGAACGGTGATGGTAGCGTTACTGTCTACAAAGCTTGAATTGTCGCAAAAGGTTTTCGACAAGTTCAAGGTGTGCACTACGATGAGATTTTCTCAGTTGTATCAATGCTAAAGTCTATCCGAATCATGTTAGCAATTGCTGCATTTTATGAAATCTGGCAAATGGATATCAAAACTACATTCCTTAATGTATTTATTAAAAAACGTTGTATATGATGCAACCAGAAGGTTTTGTCAATCCTAAAGGTGCTAACAAAATGTGCAAACTCCAGCGATCCATCTATGGACTGGTGCAAGCATCTCGGAGTCGGAATATACGCTTTGATGAGTTGATCAAAGCATATAGTTTTATACAGGCTTGCGGTGAAGCCTGTATTTACAAGAAAGTGAGTGGGAGCACTACAGCCTTTCTGATAAGTATATGTGAATGGCATATTGTTGATCAGAAATGATGTAGAAGTTTCTAGAAATCATAAAGGAGAGTTCGAAAGGAGTTTTTCAAAGAAAGACCTCGATGAAGTTGCTTATGTATTGGGCATCAAGATCTATAGAGATAGATCCTTGATAAGATTTTTCAATGAGTACATACCATCACAAGATTTTGAAGTAGTTCAAAATGGAACAGTCAAAGAAGGAGTTATTGCCTGTGTTGCAAGGTGTAAAGTTGAGTAAGACTCAAAACCTGACCACAGTAGAAAATAGAAAGAGAATGAAAGTCATTCCGTATGCCTCAGCCATAAGTTCTATAAAATATGTTGGGCTGTGTACCAGACCTATTGTGTACCTTATCATGAATTTGGCAAAGGGGTACAGTAGTGATCCAAGATTGGATCACTGGACATCAGTCAAAGTTATCCTTAGTTACCTAAGAGGACTAAGGAAATATTTCTCGGTTATGGAGGTGATAAAGAGTTCATCGTAAAGAGTTACGTTGATGCAAGCTTTTACACAGATCCGGATGACTTTGAGTCTCAATCTGGACTCACAGTGGGAGAAATTAGCTAGAGTAGCTCCATGTAGAGCATTATAGACATAGAAAATTTACAAAATACATACGACTCTGAATGTGGCAGACCCGTTGACTAAACTTCTCTCACAAGCAAAACATGATCACACCTTACTACTCTTTGGGTGTTAATCACATAGCAATGTGAACTAGATTATTGACTCTAGTAAATCCTTTGGGTGTTGGTCACATGGCGATGTGAACTACGGGTGTTATTCACAGACAAATGTGAACTATTGGTGTTAAATCACATGGCGATGTGAACTAGATTATTTACTCAAGTACAAGTGGGAGACTGAAGGAAATATGCCCTAGATGCAATAATAAAGTTGTTATTTTATATTTGCTTATATCATGATAAATGTCCATTATTCATGCTAGAATTGTATTAATCGGAAACTTGATACATGTGTGGATACATAGAGAAAACATTGTGTCCCTAGTATGCCTCTACTTGACTAGCTCTTTAATCAAAGATACATAAGTTTCCTAACCATAAACATGTGTTGTCATTTGATGAACGGGATCACATCATTAGGAGAATGATGTGATGGACAAGACCCATTCTTTAGCCTAGCATAATGATCGTTCAGTTTTATTGCTACTGCCTTCTTCTTGTCAAATACATATTTCTCAGACTATGCGATTATGCAACTCCCAGATACAGGAGGAATGCCTTCTGTGCTATCAAACGTCACAACATAACTGGGTGATTATAAAGATGCTCTACATGTATCTCTAAAGGTGTTTGTTGGGTTGGCGTAGATTGAGATTAGGATTTGTCACTCCGAGTATCGGAGAGGTATCTCTGGGCCCTCTCGGTAATGCACATCATATGAAGCCGTGCAAGAAATGTGACTAATGAGTTAGTTGCGGGATGATGCATTACGGAACGAGTAAAGAGACTTTCCGGTAACGAGATTAAACTAGGTATGAAGATACCGACGATCGAATCTCGGGCAAGTAACATACCGACGACAAAGGGAATAACATATGTTGACATTGCAGTTCGACCGATAAAGATCTTCGTAGAATATGTGGGAACCAATATGAGCATCCATGTTCCGCTATTGGTTATTGACCGGAGAGGTGTCTCGGTCATGTCTACATAGTTCTCGAACCCATTGGGTCCGCACACTTAACGTTCGATGACGATATGTATTATATGAGTTATGTGTTTTGGTGACCGAAGGTTGTTCGGAGTCCCGGATGAGATCACGGGCATGACGAGGAGTCTCCAAATGGTTGAGAGGTAAAGATTGATATATTGGAAGGTGGTATTCGGACACCGGAAGGGTTCCGGAATGTATCGGGTAAAAACCGGAGTACCGGAGGGGTTACCGGAACGCTCCAATGGAAGATATGGGCCATAGGAGGGAGGCACACCAGCCCACAAGGGGCTGGCGCGCCCCCCACTAGGGGGAAACCGAATTGGACAAGGGGTGTGGGCGGCGCCCCACCTTTCCTTTTCCTACTCCCGCTCCTTCCCCCTTTCCCCCTCCGGTAAAGGGAGGGGGCCGAATCCTAGTGGGAGGCCTAGTAGGACTCCCCCCCACTTGGAGCGCGCCTAGGCCGGCCTCCTGTCCCTCCCTCCTTTATATATGGGGGGGGGCGCCCCTAGAAGACACAAAAATTGCTCTTAGCTATGTGCGGCGCCCCCCCTCCACAGTTCACATCCCTGATCATATTCTCGCGGTGCTTAGGCGAAGCCCTGCATGGATCACATCACCATCACCATCACCACGCTGTCGTGCTGACGGAAGTCATCTACTCCTTTGACCCTCTGCTGGACCAAGAGCTCGAGGGACGTCATCGCACTGAACGTGTGCAGAACTCGGAGGTGTTGTACGTTCGGTACTGGATCGGTCGGAACAAGAAGACGTTCGACTACATCAACCGCGTTAAGCAAATGCTTCCGCTTTCTGTCTACGAGGGTACGTGGACACACTCTCCCCATCCCGTTGCTATGAATCTCCTAGATAGATCTTGCGTGAGTGTAGGAACTTTTTTGAAATTGCATGCTATGTTTCCCAACACCACCACCACCACGTCGTCATGTTGGTTTAGATCTCATCTACCTCCTCTCCCTTCCTTGCTGGATCAATAAGGAGAGGACGCCGCCAAGCCGTGATGACCGGCAAGTGTAGGGGATCTATTATAGTCCTTTCGATAAGTAAGAGTGTCGAACCCAGCGAGGAGTAGAAGGAAATGACAAGCGGTTTTCAGTAAGGTATTCTCTGCAAGCACTGAAATTGTAGGTAACAGATAGTTTTGTGATAAGATAATTTGTAACGGGTAACAAGCAATGAAAGTAAATAAAATGCAGCAAGGTGGCCCAATCCTTTTTGTAGCAAAGGACAAGCCTGGACAAGTTCTTATAATGAGAAAAGCGCTCCCGAGGACACATGGGAATTATCGTGAAGCTAGTTTTCATCACGCTCATATGATTCGCGTTCGTTACTTTGATAATTTGATATGTGGGTGGACCGGTGCTTGGGTACTGCCCTTTCTTGGACAAACATCCCACTTATGATTAACCTCTATTGCAAGCATCCGCAACTACAAAAGAAGTATTAAGGTAAACCTAACCATAGTATGAAACATATGGATCCAAATCAGCCCCTTACGAAGCAACGCATAAACTAGGGTTTAAGCTTCTGTCACTCGAGCAACCTATAATCTACTTATTACTTACCAATGCCTTCCTCTAGGCCCAAATAATGGTGAAGTGTCATGTAGTCGATGTTCACATAACACCACTAGAGGAGAGACAACATACATCTCATCAAAATATCAAACGAATACCAAATTCACATGACTACTAATAGCAAGAGTTCACCCATGTCCTCAGGAACAAACATAACTACTCACAAAGCATATTCATGTTCGTAATCAGAGGGGTATTAATATGCATTAAGGACCTGAACATATGATCTTCCACCAAATAAAACAACTATCATCAACTACAAGGAGTAATCAACACTACTAGCAACCCACAGGTACCAATCTGAGGTTTTGGATACAAAGATTTGATACAAGAGATGAACTAGGGTTTGAGAGGATATGGTGCTGAAGATGTTGATGGAGATTGACCCCCTCTCGATGAGAGGATAGTTGGTGATGACGATGGTGATGATTCCCCCCTCCCGGAGGGAAGTTTTCCCGGCAGAACAGCTCCGCCGGAGCCCTAGATTGGTTCCGCCTCGTGGCGGCGGAGTTTCATCCTGTAAGCTTGCTTATGATTTTTTCAGGGTAAAAGACTTCATATAGTAGAAGATGGGCACCGGAGGGCTGCCAGGTGGCCCACGAGGTAGGGGGGCACTCCCTGTAAGGGTGGACGCGCCCCCTACCCTCGTTGCCAGGGTGTGGGCTCCCTCTGGTACTTCTTCCGCTCAATAATTATCATTAATTCCAAAAATGACTTTCGTGGAGTTTCAGGACTTTTGGAGCTGTGCAGAATAGGTCTCCAATAATTGCTCCTTTTCCAGCCCAGAATCCCAGCTACCGGCATTCTCCCTCTTCATGTTAAACCTTGTAAAATAAGAGAGAATAGCCATAAGTATTGTGACATAACGTGAAATAACAACCCATAATGCAATAAATATCGATATAAAAGCATGATGCAAAATGGATGTATCAAGCCGTACGTGTGCTAAACTCGGAGGTGTCATCCGTTCGGCACTAGATTGGATTGGATCACGATTGGATCGTGAAGAGTACGACTACATCAACTGCGGTACGACGCTAACGCTTTAGGTCTACAAGGGTATATAGACACACTCCCCTCTCGTAGCTATACATCTCCTAGATTGGATCTTGTGTGTTCCGTAGGAATTTTTTGACTTTCATGCTTCGTTCCCCATCAGTGGCATCATGAGCTAGGTTTATGCATAGATGTATATGCATGAGTAGAACACAAAGAAGTTGTGGGCATTGATGTTCAAATTGCTTACTTTCCTTGTCTTATTTGGATTCAGCGGTATTGTGGAATGAAGCGGCTCGGACCCTTACATGTCCACGCACCTGAGACCGGTTCCTATTGGTGTTCTGGATAGGGGGTACCCAGACTTGCCTGCCTGCGACCCACTGCGTGCCACCATCGACGGCCTGGTACGGCCCAGCTTCGGCATCAACAACTAAAGACCCTTGCGAGGGGCCAAGCCTCGTGAGGCGGACGACGCCAAGTTTCCAAGGGGACTGGCCTCCTCAGGCTGGCTCCCGAAGGGCGGAGAGTTCTATGCAAGGTGCACCTCACGAGGCTCAGCTGACATGAGCCATGACAACCAAGGACAAGCTGGCGCCAGCGAGCACAGAGTACCAGTTTCCTCTTTGGTGCAAAGGAGGCAAGCAGCAGGTGCAGAGTCCCAAGGGATCAGCCAAAGGTTTCCATTCCGGTGCAACAAGACCAAGACCGCCATGACGGCAGGACAGAGGTCATTGATGTCGCTTGAAGCTACGTCGGTATTTCCCCAAAGAGGAAGGGATGATGCATCATAGAGGCGATAGGTATTTCCCTCAGATATGAAACCAAGGTTATCGAACCAGTAGGAGAACCAAGCAACACAACGTAAACAGCCCCTGCACACAAATAACAACACCTCGCAACCCGACGTGTTAAAGGGGTTGTCAATCCCTTTCGGGGTACGGCACCTCAAGATAGGCAAAAGACGTCAGGTAAATTTGTAGATGGGATAAATAGATCTTTGAACAAATAAATTGTAGCGAGGTATTTTTGTATTTTTTAATTTAATAGATCTGAAAATAAATGCAAGGAAAAAGTAGACCGTAAGGCAAATTTATGAGAAAGAAGACCCGGGGGCCGTAGGTTTCACTAGCGGCTTCTCTCGAGAAAAATAGCAAACGGTGGGTGAACAAATTACTGTTGGGCAATTGATAGAACTTCAAATAATTATGATGATATCCAGGCAATGATCATTACGTAGGCATCACGTCCAAGATTAGTAGACCAACTCCTGCCTGCATCTACTACTATTACTCCACACATCGACCGCAATCTAGCATGCATCTAGTGTATTAAGTTCATGGAAAAACGGAGTAATGCAATAAGAACGATGACATGATGTAGACAAGATCCGTTTATCTATTGCGGCAGATATGGATCGCATCTTTTTATCCTTAGTAGCAATGATACATACGTGTCGGTTCCCTTTCTGTCACTGGGATCAAGCACCGTAAGATCGAACCCACTACCGGGAACCTCTTACCATTGCAAGATAAATAGATCAAGTTGGCCAAACAAAACCCAAATGTCGGAGAAGAAATAGGAGGCTATAAGTAATCACACATATAAGAGATCAAAGAAACTCAAATAACTTTCATGAATATAAAAAGATATAACTGATCATAAACTCGAAGTTCATCAGATCCCAACAAACACACCGCCAAAAGACTTACATCATATGGATCTCCAAGAGACCATTGTCTTGATAATCAAGAGAGAGAGAGAGGAAGCCATCTAGCTACTAACTACGGACCCGAAGGTCTACAAAGAACTACTCATGCATCATCAGAGAGGCACCAATGGAAGTGGTGAACCCCTCCGTGATGGTGTCCAGATTGGATCTCGTGGTTCTGGACTCTTTGGCGGCTGGATGAAAATTTCGTCGACTCCTCTAGGGTTTCTGGAATATTGGGGTATTTATAGAGCAAAGAATCGGTTCATGGGGCACTCGAGGTGGGCACAACCCACCAGGGCGTGTCTGGGCCTCCTCGCTCGCCCTGGTGGGTTGTCCCCTCCTCGGGACTCCTCCCAGGTGCAACCAGGGCCCGTTATGTTCCTTCTGGCCCATAAAAAATCATCGTAAATTGGCGTGGCATTTGGACTCCATCTGATATTGATTTCCTGCGAGGTAAAAAACATGCAGAAAACAGCAATAGGCACTTGGTGCTATGTCAATAGGTTAGTACCAAAAAATGATATAAAATGACTATAAAATGATTATAATACATCTAGGATTAATAATAAAACAACATGGAATAATCAAAAATTATAGATACGTTGGAGACGTATCAGCCATCGCCGAGCCCACCGCAGCGTCACCACCAGAGGCTTTTCGCAGGCGAAGACCACTTTAGTCAGGATAGGATGTACTTCCTGTTCCCCTTCAAATCTAGCCGTTGTGGGATCCCTTCCCGCCAACATTTGGGAAGAGGATCAAGGACACTATAAATAGGACTTAGCCACCACCATAGAAAGGGGAGGAAGGTCGAATCGAGAGGGAAAGAGTATAAGGGGGATCAGATCCATTCTCACCCGACCACCTCACCAGCTCTCTTGAGCTGAAGAACATCTCACCTCCTGAGGCCAATTCATCCACTGTACTAGTTCATCCTCAGCCCCTCGAGGCAATCCACCAAAATGCTAGAGTAGGGTATTACACCACAAGGTGGCCCGAACCAGGATAAACTGATGTGTCTCTCTGTCCCTTTGAGCTTGACGTGCTAGGCTTAGAAGATCACGAGTAGGCAGGCTGGGTAGGTTGAGATCTCCGCACGCACCCTAGATTTCGAACCTATCAAGGGTTTGCGGAACCTGAAATCCGACAGTTGGCACACCAGGTAGGGGTGTGTCAGATCCTCTCTTTCGTCGATCGATCCACCGCTACTCCGACACTTCCATGGCTGACGCACGTCAGGCTCGAGCTGAGTGCCGGGCCGTGGTTGCCGCCCGCGTCGCTCAAACGGCTCCGGCGGGTGACGGTTGTCCTCGTCGTCCTCCGTCACCAGCAGCCAACGCCACCACGGGCCCTGCCGGCCACGATCACTAAGCTTCAACGCTGCACCCTTTGGTGCGCCGCGACGGGCGGACCGCCACTCCATTGCTGACCCCGGCCGCTTCATCCTCCCACACGCGTCATGGCTTGGTGTTCGCGCAAGCTGCTCTGCTCATGGCGCGGGAGCTCCTTCGCTACCGCCTAGTCGACAACTTCTACGAGGAGTGGCTCGAGCGCATCGCCGAGCTCGTCAGCGCCGCCGAAGATTCCACTGCACCGGCCCGCTCGCTGCCTCAGCAACTGACTACCGCGGGCGACGTGGATCACGGAGCACCTCCACCACCTCCAGCCTAGGGCGCCATCTTTGAACCAAGGAGGGTGGCACCGCGGTGCGACCCACCACGCCAAGCGCCTGCGCGCAAAGAGGCGAGCTGCCAAGTGGTGCAGGCCCCAAGAATATGCACGTGTGCTTCCAGCACCCCCACGTCTAGACCGTGTGCCGCCTGTGATGGTGGCATCAAGTGAGAACCAAGACCAAGCTCCACCTCCTCGACAGGCTCCCGTGACCACAGTAGGGTGCCGCGTGTTCACCCCGGAGCTTCGCAATGTCATCTGGCTGGGCAAGTTCAGGCCTGATCTGCCCCCACGCTACGATGGCACTGCCGACCCCACCGAGTCCCTGCAGCTCTACGAGCTGAGCATCCAGGCGGCCAGCAGCGACGAGAAGATCATGGCGAACTAGTTCCCCATGGCCCTAAAGGATGGCGTGTGCTTCTGTCTCCTGAATCTTCCCGTGGGATCTGTCTCCTCCTGGGATGAGATGCGCGACCGCTTCATCGCCAACTTGCAGGGAACTCGCGACCGCCCGCCGGCCGCAGGTGACCTACGACGCATCAAGCAGCAGCCAGGGGAGACCCTACAAAAGTACATCCAATGCTTCAACAACGTTCGCCTCAAGATCACCAAGGTGTCGGACAAGGCCATCATCTCAGCATTCACTGATGCGTCCGCAACGTCAACATGAAGGAGGAGCTCGCCATTCATGAGGACCTCTGCACAACCCAGGAGATGTTCAACATGGCAAACAAGTGCGCAAGGGCTGAGGAGGGACGCCTCTCCCTCCTCGAGCTCCCTGATGCTGACCCAGAAGACAAGAAGGCCAAGGCCAAGGACGTGAAGCGCAAGGGGCCAGCTGTGCTTGCTGCTGAGCCGGAGATGAAGCGTGCTTGCGATCACCCTGAGTCATCCAAGAGCAACCAACCATTCTGCGTCTTCCACAACATCCACAACCACAACACCAATGTCTGCCAGGAACTCAGGGCCCTCCGCGACGGGGGCCTCGGTTGATGCCCCGAGCGCAACGATCAGGGCTACGGTTGCGGAGGCGGCCAAGGTGGAGGACGCTGGGACAGTCGTGACCATCGCCAGGAGTGGCGCAACCAACCTCGGGAGGACCGGTGATAGGGCTAGCCTGGCAAGGGTGCCTGGAGGGACCAGCCTCGCGAGGATCGGCCTCAGGGCAACGCCGGTCTTCCTCCATTTCCTCCACCACCAAGAAGGAACAAAGATCATCGCCAGGACGAGGGGGCTGGAAGCTTCCAGGAGCCTTGAGCCATCGCCTGCATCCTGGGCGGCTATCAGGCCCCAGCCTCTCACCACGTCTTTAAGCAGTTCGCACGCGAGGTGAACGTAGCACTCCCCAAGCTTGAGGCAACTCGCCCGCTTAGGTGGTCCAAGTATGCCATCACCTTCAACTCCTCTGATCAGCTCAAGTGCGCGGCCACTGCTGGCGCGCTCCCGATGCTCTGCCCGCCTGTCATTAGCAACATTGTCGTCACCAAGACCCTCATTGATGGTGAAGCAGGGCTCAATGTTCTCTCTGTCCAGATGTTCAACAGGATCCAAGTGCCATATCACCAGCTTCAGCCTACCAAGCCATTTTCAGGAGTGACCGACGGTTCCACACATCCGATAGGCCAAATCCGCCTCCCTGTCACCTTCAGCGAGTGCGACAACTACCACACCGAGCTCATCGACTTCGACGTCGCCGACATTCGTCTACCATACAACGCCATCCTCGGGTACCCAACACGAGCCAAGTTCATGGCAGCAACGCACAACGGCTACAACATCCTCAAGGTGCCAGGGAGCGGTGGCATCATCACGGTCGCCTGCAAGGAAAAGGACGTGATGTACTCCCTCGAGCGCGCCTACCAGGCTGTAGCAGTTGAGAACCCTGAAGACGAGGGCGGTGTCCTCCCTCCTGAGGTCACTCCCAAGACGAAGAAGCTGTAGCTGGGCCAGGGGTCTCATGAGGAGGCGTCGCCCGACAGCGCCGCGATGAGCCTCGCGTCCCTGGATGGGGCGCCTTCACCTAACACATAGGGAGGGGCGCCCGGTGCTCCTCTCAGGCTGGGCTTGGGGGCTCTCATCTGGAGGGCCTCAGACCTAGCCAGCGTCACGAGGGAGGCGCTCGGGCACCATGTGGAGGCATGTTTCAGCACACGCTTCCCAGGAGAAGGGGCAGGGCATGAGGCGCGAGACATTCAGGAGTTCATCAGCAAGGCATCAAGGAGATTCAAGAGGCAAGGGTTCAGCACGGCGATCGCCACCCACCACCGGGCGCGGCTCATTGCCCTGGAGAGGGTAAGGAGTTCCGTGTCTGCATTGACATCCCAGGGCTCAATAGGGCTGTATCTCGGCAGCCCTTTTGGCCGTCCCATGTCGGCCGATGCGAGGGTCTCCTGCACAGCTACGTTCGCACGCCCTTCGGCCCGCCGAGCGCGGCTCTCGTATTCCAGCACAACATACAGGACGTCCTGGCGGCTCGAGAGGCAAGGCACCAGGCGATCCTGGTGGAGATGGAGATGCATCTTCAGGAGCCCCACAGTCCCCCGGAGCCTCCCGAGGCTCAGGGCCGAGGCGGCTTGGTGAGGGACGACTTCAGTAGCGCGCATCTTCTACTACCCCGACATCTCTTCACCAACGGTGCCAGGTGACATCTTTTTAGTTCGTTCAGTTTGGGGGCGCCCCTCGGGCTGCATTATCCCCAAGTCGTGTGGTCCGTCCATGCGACATGTATCTCTTTTGCGTCTATCAGAACTAGTTTACCTTCCCATATGAGCTGCCTTGAGATTATCGACTGCCTGACCGGTGCTTCGTTGCCAATAATGTCTCGTGCCCTTGCGAGCCCACCCACGACCGCCTCATGATTAAGGACTGGCACGACGTCTGTTCTCGAATCCTCCCCTGCAGCGTTGCTAAACCCAAGAGGCTGAGCTCTGGCTCACGGGCCAGCTCCTGTGTATGTCACCTCCCATGGCCCTTGGTGCCTTGTTCTCGCATGAGCTAATCGCGGGCGGATGAGTGAGGGCGCGCGACCTGGTGCCTTGTCACCATGGGGGCCGCATGCTGGTTGTTTTTCTTCAGGACCTTTGCATGAGAAGACTGGGCACGACGTCTGTGCTCGGGTCCGTCCCTGCAGCGTCAATAAACCCCACAGCTGAGCTCTATCTGGCGTGCCGGCCCCATTCACATCACCTCCTAGGGTCGTTGGTGTCTGGCCTTCTCATCCAATAACCTCGGGAGACTCATTCGGTGCAGGCTGCCTAACCATCTTGCAGGACTGACACAAGCATTCCCGATCAAATTCAGACGCAACCCGCCTTGAGGTAGGGCCTCGTGAGTCCCGCGCTGGCTCACGAGTGTCCATACACACCTCCTCCAGCCCTGCCATGCAAGCCACGTGTCAGGGCGGGGCTGTACATACCCCGGGGACTCTCCTCAGAGGGAGCCCCCTCCCACGCACCAGTGGAAGCACCATGCTCCGCGCTCCGTGCTGGTGATAAACAACTGATGGTAGCCTCATGGCTGCAGCAACCTCTGGGAGCCTCCGGGCTCGGTGCTTAGCCTCACCGCGCTGCTCTCCCTCGGGAGGGTAGCGCGAGGGGGCTGGGCACAGGGGCTACGCTCAGGTCACGCCTGGCGTACGCCACCCTGCCAGGTCCCACGGACCTGGTCTTCGTGCGCCCCTCCCGAGCGAGAGCCCGACGAGCAGAGGTATGATGTCCTATTCGTATGTCAAGGGGGACTCCTGAGCATCGCGTCTCAGGAGCCTAACTAGCCGCGTAGCCCCTCACCCCTTGGTCTCGTCCTGGTGATCCGGACGACCCAACGGCAGCTGAGGTATGCGTGGGGCCGGGCCCTGCCGACGCAGAACACCAAGGCCTGACTCTCGTCCCTCCCTTCCCAAGCTGTCCGTACGTCAAGGGGGACTCTTGAGCATCGCATCTCAGGAGCCTAACTAGCCATGTAGCCCCTCACCCCTTGGTCTCATCCTGGTGATCCGGACAACCCAACGGCGGCTGAGGTACGCGCGAGGCCGGGCCCTGCCGATGCAGAACGACAAGGCTTGTCCTCACACCTTTTTCCCAAGCTGTTCGCACGTCAAGGGGGACTCCTGAGCATCGCATCTTAGAAGCCTATCTGGCCATGTAGCCCCTCACCCCTTGGCCTCGTCCTGGCAATCTGGATGACCCAGTGGCGGCAGAGGTACGCACGGGGTCGGGCCCTGCCGACATAGAACAACAAAACAAACAGAAAAAAGTCGCGGAACCATAAGCTACTTATTGCAAAACATATTGTTCCAAGCATTAGTTTTAACGCCTCCACGAGGCATGCTACATGCTATAGGATAAAAACAGGAAGGAGCAGCACCCCCGAGCCAACTCTTCAGCCCCGGCTGCCGCCGTCGCCCGCCTATGGAGCCTTGTCGTAAATGGTGTTGCCCGTGCCCTTGGCCCTGGCCGCAGGGCCAACAACGACGAACTTGCCCAGCAGGGCCTCCACTGAGCCCCTCACGGCATCATCAACAACGTCGCAGGAGGGTCCACAGGCTCGAGGAAGGCGGCGAAGTCGAAGCTGGCATCCTGGAGATAGAGATGCCTGAAGGCGTGCGTCAGGGCCAAGGAAGAGAGTATGCGAGCCTCACCTTCCACCATGGAGACGAATCCATCGATGACGTCCTCGAGCGCATCAACAACCTCAGGAAGCAGGGCGGCAAGTTTCTCCCTTGGGGTCACCACTATCCCCTGGGGATTGTTCCCAAAGAGTACCTGTCGGGCCTTGTGAAACCTCGCCTCGAGGGAGACAAGGGTGCTGTGCTCCATGGCGGCGGCCCCCTTGGCCTCGGCAAGGGACGCCTGGGCCGCTTACGCCTCCTCCTTCAACCTTTGCAGGCGTTCATGCTCCATGGCCTGCTCGTGGGTTGCCTGCTTCAACTTGGCATCGCGGTTAACGATGACAGCCTCCTGAACCTTCAACTTCTCCTCTCGCTCCTAGAGCTGGCTAGCCTGGGCGGCCTACTGATCCTGGAGGGCCTTCAGCTCGGCTTCCACTATGTGGCACCGCTCCTTGGCATCCTTGGCTTCCTTCTACGCCAAGTCACGCTCGGCGGCGGCTACACCGGCCACCTTCTGGGCCTCCTCCACAGAACTCCAGAACGCCCGGACAGAGGCGTCGGCCCGGAGCCTCCCCGAGATCAGCTCTAGGCGCCCCAACGCTACGCGCCGGTCCGGGCCTTGAAGATCACCTTGGAGATGGTCCAGCATGGTTCGGGCCTCCTCTAGGGCTCCAGAGGTGGATGGAGCACCATGGTCTAGCGGCATGGTGGGCAGAAGAAGAGGTGCTCTCAGCGCCGAGACAGGTGGAGCTGCAGTAGCAGGAAGGGCAGGTGCTCCGAAGGCCTTGTGACCTCAGCAGTCGTGACGAGGACAGGTGCCACCAGGGTCAGCCCTGCCACGGACGCCGGTTCCTCCTGAGGCCAGGCCTCTGAGCTCCGAGAAGACGATGCCGCTGCTGGAGCCATAGGAGCCGCAATGCCCCTTTGCGCCGAAGCTGCGGTAGCCGCCATGCCATGGTCAACCACGGCGACCTCAGCGCTCCCCTTTTTCTTCTTCGCCGACGACTGCAGCCTAACATCAAATGAAGATACTAAGCATCACATCGAGATTTAGGAGCAAGGCCAAGATAGAACACTTACTGGTCCGAGGCAACGTTGCTCCTTTTCAGGCTCATCAGCGGGGGCTTCACCGGTGCAGCTGGAGCCACGCTCTTGGAAGCAGGAGAGCATGCGGTCGGTGCCGCGCGGGATGGTGACGAAGAAAGAGGAGTGCTGCCTGGGGGGATCAGCGCAGTCCTGCCCCTCTTCCCGGCCGCTCGCTTTGGCTGCTTCGAGGAGGCCACCCCGGATCTCGTGGTGACCCCGGCAGGGCGAGCTAGCTCCACGACCAGATGCACGCTCTCGTCGTCGTCGTCGGAGAAGTTGTGGAGGAGGTATCCTTGCCTCAGGGCAAAAGATTCCCCCTCCCCCTCCTTCTCCTCGGTGGCTTTGGAGGAATGTTTGCCGGAGGATAGGTTCACTAAGGAGGCAGCCGGCGGGGGAGGCCCCGTCGGCACGAGCCTGAGCTTGTTGAAGACTGGCATGGCGGCGGCAATCTTCTCCCCGTCCTATCGGCAGTACAGCGGGATGCAATCATTTGGAGGGCTGCTCGTGTCCTTCCCGGTCATGGAAAGCAGCACCTTTCTCAGCTCCTCCTCAATAAGGCCGTCCTGGCGCAGCCAGATCTTGTCGTCGACACCCCCAAGCTTCCACATGGGGCAGGAGCGATCCTGGATCGGCGCCTGGTGCCGAGTCAGGAACTCCTTGAGGATGATGGCCCCCGTCAGCTTCTCGGCCTCTAGGTCGGCCTCCATCTTTCTCATCAGTGGCCTCAGCTGGGGGTCGGTGATCTTCTCGGAAAACCACCCCTTCTCGGAGGCCGGGAGCTCGGTCGGCAGCTCTAGCTGGTCGTGGGAGCACTTGGCGTCCATAAGGACCCACTTGTTCCGGAAGTCCTCCACCTTCTTCCCGGCGCGGGAGATCATGTTGCGGCCACGGTTCGCGACGAAGCCAACACACCCAACAGGCTAGTGGCCGGTCAAGCAGAGGTAGAAGAAGTCACGGAGCATGGTGATGGAGGGCATCACTCCCACGAACGCCTCGTAGTAGAAGGCAAAGATGGACAAGAGGAGGATAGAGTTGGGATGGATGTGGAGCGCATGAAGGCCGTAATGGTGGAGAACAGTGTAGAAGAAGCGGAAGGGAGGAATCAGCCCCAAACCGACACTGTGCAGGAAGAAGGGATAAAAGGTACTGTTTGCAGGCTCCGGCACGGTGGAGGCAACCCGGAGTGCCGTCTTCCCCCATTCGCTATCATTGCTCAGCATTAGGAGAAGCGCGGTCTGGAGCTTCTCCTCAGCGACGGAGGGCGTGATCAGCGCCGGCTCAAACCAAGCGGGATCGGCAGCTGGGGCTGGAGCCTTGGTTTTCTCAGCGGCCATTAGGCGAAAGCTTGGTGGGGAGGATCGGTAGATCTGGGGGATTTCTTCGGCATTGGGAGAAGGGGATCTGGAGCAAGACGAATGAAAGACAATGAAGGCACGGCGGCAGGTGGAAACCCTTTTGTCAGATGGAAACGGTTGCCGAGGCAGCATGGGGAAGTGGAGACGCCCACATCCCATAAATCGCCACGCATAGCTCAAGGCCGCAGGTGGTTAGGGCCCGCGGTGCTCCGCACTCGCCCTTTGGCTTCGCCTAAAAGCCAAGTCCGAGCACGCCTTGGGCCCGGGGGCTACTGTCAGCGTTCTGGATATGCGGGTACCCAGACTTGCCTGTCCGCGGCCCACTGCGTGGCTCCATCGACGACATGGTATGGCCCAGCTTCGGCATCAACAACTCAAGACCCTCGCGAGGGGCCAAGCCTCGCGAGGCGGACAACTCCAATACCTCCAAGGGGATCGGCCTCCTCAGGCTGGCTCTCGAGGGGCGGAGAGTTCTATGCAAGGTGCACGTCACGAGGCTCAGTTGAAGTGAACCATGACGACCAAGGCCAGGCGGGCACTAGGCGGGCACAGAGTACCAGTTTCCTCTTTGGTGCAAAGGAGGCAAGCAACAGGTGCGGAGTCCCGAGGGATCAGCCAAAGGTTTCCATTCTGGTGTAACAAGACCAAGACCACCAGGAAGGCATGACGGAGGTCATTGCCGAGCCCAACGCAGCGTCACGAGCAAAGGCTTTTCATGGGCAAAGACCACTTTAGTTAGGATAGGATGTACTTGCTGTTCCCCTTAAAATCTGGTCGTTGTAGGATCCCTTCCCGCCAACATTTGGGAACAGGACCAACGCCACTATAAATAGGACTTAGCCACCACCATAGAAAGGGGAGGAAGGTCGAATCGAGAGGGAAAGAGTAGAAGGGGATCGGACTACTTGTCCCCTGTCAAATCTCGCCGTTGTGGAATCCCTTCCTGCTCATATTTGGGAAGAGGACCAAGGCCACTATAAATAGGACTTAGCCACCACCATAGAGGGGGATCTAGTTGGCATCTAGTTCACATCGGGGGATCGGATCAATTCTCACCAAACCACCTCACCAGCTCTCTTGAGCTCAAGAACACCTCACCTCCTGAGGGCAGTTCATCCTCTGTAATAGTTCATCCTCGGCCCCTCAAGGCAATCCACCAAAACATTGGAGTAGGGTATTACACCACAAGGTGGCCTGAACCATGATAAACTGTTGTGTCTCTCTGTCCCTTTGAGCTCGACGTGCTAGGCTTAGAAGATCGCGAGTAGGCAGGCTGGGTAGTTGAGATCTCTGCACACACCCCAGAGTTCGAACCTATCAAGGGTTTGCGGAACCCGAAATCCGACAGTTCCACTGTTTGACATGCATCTTGTATTGCATAAAACTGGCTTTGCAGGTGTCTATCTCTCCCACTTTAGTTGAATCTGATTTGTTGAGGGCGGTCCTTATAGAAGGTTAAAAGGAAACTTGTATATCACCATTGTGGTTTTGTGTAGATAAGAACGGTTCTTATAGTTTTCCCTAGCAACCACGTAAAAATTGCAACAACAAAGTAGAGGACGTCTAACTTGTTTTTGGAGGGCATGTTGTCATGTGGTATGGCCAAAATGTGATGTGATATGTGTTGATGTATGGGATGATCATGTTTTATAATAGGTCACGACTTGCATGTCAATGAGTGCGGCAACAGACATGAGCCATAGGGTTGTCTTTAATTTATTGTATGACCGTCACCAAATAACGCCATGTAATTGCTTTAATTAACTTTATCGTTATGTGTTAGCAATAGTTGTAGAAGCAATAGTTGGCAAGACAACCACGTGATGACATGATGATGGAGATCATGATGATGGAGTTCATGGTGTCATGCCGGTGACGTTGGAGATCATGCCGGTGCTTTGGAGATGGATATCAAAAGCACAAGATGATAATGGCCATATCAAGTCACATATTTTGATTGCATGGGATGTTTATCTTTTAGGCATCCTATTTTTCTTAGGACAACGGTAGAATCATAAGATGACCCCTTCACTTAATTTCGAGATAAATGTGTTCTCCCTAAGTATGTACCGCTGCGGAAGTTCCTTGTTTCGAAGCACCTCATGATGATCGGGCGTGATAGACTCTATGTTCACATACAATGGTTGTAAGCCAGTTTTACACATGTGGAATACTTGGGTTAAACTTGACGAGCCTAGCATGTACATACATGGCCTCAGAACATGCAGGACCAAAAGGTCGAATACGAGTCATATAGTAGATATGATCAACATGGAGATGTTCATCGTTGATAACCACCCCATCTCACGTGATGATCGGACATGGGTTGGTTGATATGGATCGTGTGAACACTTAGACAACTTGAGGGATGTTGATTTAAGTGGGAGTTCACTAGTAATTTGATTAACTGAACCTGTTGGGAATATAACCCCATGGTATGACCCGCCTAGTTGGGTCGGATGGTTATCCAATGGTGGCTGATGAGCAAGACTCAAGATGGGCTATGACGTTCAAGAGCTCAAGGCCTGCAGGGCGGATCATAGAGTGGGCCGACTCACGGCCTTGTACTTGAAGGTTGTGGCTCATGGCCCAGAAGTATAAGTCGCCATAGGAAGCTTTCTTACTTAGGAAGCAAGACAAGTAGGAAACATATTTAGACACGGGTTGTAATACAACCCGGACTCTGTTGTAAGCCCAGGGCCTCAACCTATATATAAAGGGGAGCCCCTAAGGCAGGGAGGACTAAGTTACAATCTCTCGAGTACTACGTTAGCCAAGTCGCACCCTGGTAATCAAGATCACAATCATCAATAGCAATCAAGTAGGAGTAGGCTTTTGCCTCCACCGTGAGGGGCCGAACCAGGGTAAACCCTTGTCGTTCGATTCCGATCAACCCCGTTCAAGCTTCCACTTAGCGGCGATGGCCTCAGGACTAAGTCATCTCATGAGGATATTTGCTATGACAAAACCACAACAGTTGACGCCCATTGTGGGGCCATTGCTAGGTGGTGTTGATTTCTTGGAGGGAGCTCTCCCAGGGATATACAATCGTCCGTATGACCAAGAGTCACCATGGCAAGCTCTACATCAACAACTCGGGATGGGGCCCCGAGGATGACTCAATCGAGTACGAATACCGGGTCCCCTTTGACAAGATCCACGTCTTCATCGGCAAGATCGACGAGTCAGGACCCGAGCCAGACATCTGCACCGACATCGTCAAGCCGACTCGATGCACGCAACCTGCTCGGGTTCAAACCGTTTGGAACCATGTCTTTGTTGGCTTCACCTAGGGGGTTGACCTCGCAGACAATTCAGCATCGGGCGACGACACCCTGGTCTACTTCGATGGTGAGTCGTCGGTTGGGGAGACAGAGTCAATCCACCCCTTATACGACAACATGCTTGGGGGCTGCTCCAATGATGTGGCGGCCCCGCTTGACCATGAGTCGTCCCGTTGGACCACCGTCTATATGGCATGGCTGCCCCGACCCTTAACTCAATCGCGATAGGCTTTGTGGGAGGCGCCAGTGCATCGGTGACTTATCCGAATGCGGCGGACCCTGTCAAGCCGACGACTCAAGTTCTCCCTGAGCTGGTCGCTTTTGTTGACAACTCTCCTTGAGTCACCCTTAACTGCAGAAAATCAGGAAGAGCGCAATGCAGAGGTTGCTAAAATCCGTGAGTAGATGACTAAGGCTTAGGAGGACATCAACGCTAAGAGTGCTCGGATGGTACAATTACAAACCCAGATCCATAATGAAACAGAGGGCCCAAGGAGAGAGGCCTGGAGCCTGGGTCTTCGTCAGCACGCTTCTGAGGCGGTTCACAGGAGACGACATGAGACCCCCTGCCCTGGCTTCGAGGGAACACGTCTATTCAACACGCCTACGTCGAGCGCCGGGACGAGCACCCCTGCGACACCGGTAATACCTCGATTGAACTGGGTCATGCCACAGAACGGCAATCGCGGACCATCTCCGGCTCAACCTCACCCAGCCCCAAACCCGCTGCTGGTTTGGACGACTCCACATCGCTTTGTTACACTAGCGGGTCACTTTTCCAACCCCATTGATAACCTGGTGGTAGCAGGTACCAACCTCGCCGCACCCCCGATCATGGGCAATACCACTGTGGAGATAGAGTATTTGCATCCCATTGAGTTGTTAAAGACTGCGATCTCTCAGCGGGCGAACTATTCTTATAGCCAGCAAAGGCTCCACTCTACCCCGCACCCAAGTCGTAGACAGAGCCTCCACGTTGAGTCGCTAGCCGTCTCTAGTAATGCCCAGCGGCTATGCGAGCAACAGCGTGACCCGCCTCGACAGGGGTATTTGGATGCCCAGGAGATTGTCGACATGGCTCGAGCATGACGGGAGGCAGAGGCAGCCCACACGACGGCTCATCGGTCGCCTCCCATGACCCCCTTAGCTTCACAAGGTGTTGGGTCGAGCACGCGAACCATCGGGATACCATGCCTGGTACCAGCTCTATGCAACGAGCGCATGCCTAAGGATTTCAAGGGCCTTCGGAAGGTTTCCAACTACACACCTGACCTTGAGCCGACAACTTGGATTCAGAGTTATGAAATTTCCTTGGACATGCTAGACATCAGCGATGCGGTTTGTGCCAAGTATTTGACTATGATGGTGGAAGGGCCTGCTCGTACCTAGCTAAAGAACTTGCCCCCTAACTCCATCAACACTTGGGCAGAGTTGAAGGCGCGCTTCATCAAACATTTTCAGGGAACCTGCAAGCGTCCTATGACCATTTTCGATCTACAACATTGTGTTCAACACGAGGGCGAATCAGCTCATCACTTGTCTCCCGAGTCACGGATATCATCCACTGCTCAGATGGCATATTAGCATCTCAAGTCATCTTGATCCTGGAGAAAACTATCATTTTGACCCCCTCGTTCAGAAGCTCAGGCGACTCAAGTAGACGGTTCAGAATATGGGCAAACTCATGGATGTCCTTACTAGATACACTGAGTCGGACACCACGAATAGGGGCAGAGACAAGAGGGTGCGAGCAGGGGTTAGACCCCTGCCAGTCGCTCGCCTCTCTCAATGTTTTGTAGCAAGCTATGTACTTTACATCGCTAATGGATGTAACTAATTGCATCATTATACCATATAAAAATTATTCATTGACCCAACCACATCGAATTTAGAAGATCAAAACCCAATAGCCCATACATATATCGGCGTAATGTTGTGGCTCGCTATTGTTTTGCCTATACACACTATGATCAATCTGATAGATTGATATATACGCATACTCTCCTGGACAACCTAGGGCGTTTGCTGCTATTGCCGGCCGCCGCTCATGCCATCCGCCGCAGTGGTTCGTGGGTGTCGGCGTTCGGCATTTAACATTGCCGCCGCGGCCATCCACTGGTCACCATGATCAAGATGACAACTCCGTCCACCAGTCTTCACTATGGTCCATTGTCTGCATACGACCAGATGCAGTCGGATCAGATCATAAGAATATAGCTAGAGGCCGGTAACTATTAATTATTACTCGTATCTTCTTTTCATTTTTGATCCATGGCATTTCATTTGTCTGGTCAATTAGCATTGCATTTACGCATTTTTGGATCCATGGCATGAGTTATTTGACGTGTCACAGTGGTGGTTTTATTTATTTATTTTGTAGTCTTTTCTAGTTAACAACGGGCTCAATTACCATCAACTTGCCCATTTTCAAGCTGGGTATTTGCACCCATCTAGAGCTAAAAATCTTCTCTTCACATACCGATTTGACTGGTGGATAATTCCAAACAAGAAGAACTCCTTACATACTCAATGGTTTATACATTTATATGGTTGGTCATAAGTCTTCTAGTGTTAGCCACAACAAATATGATTTATACATCTATTCTGTCTATGATACTAGTGAAGACACGTTTTTGAAACAAAACAAATATGATTTTCTTCGACATTGCATGATTGTCTATATTGGTAAGGAAATAGCAATTCACATTATCAACTTGTTCGATGCTGGTGGTCACCATAGAGCTCAATTTAAGTTAATAGAAATGTAACACTCTTTTGTAGTTTCAAACAAATGTTTATATGATTTCTCACCAAAGCCACCGTGAGACGTAATATATTGTGATGTTCCATGACTTTTACAAACATTAGCTTTTCGTCCCCTCATGCCCAAATCCTGGCTCCGCCCCTGACCACGAAGGATCCTAACCCGGATGATGATCAAATTGGCAAGGGAAAGAAGAATGACGGCAGCAAGGGCCAGCACCACGGCAACCCGAGGCACAATGACAGCCGTGGTGGTGAGGGCAACGGCGACAAGCACAAAAACCCAGAAGGTGGCTCAGATTTTGTCGCCAATACTAATACTGGTTTTAATGGCTAGAGATGGAACAATTCTGGGAGGCCGTTTAATTTGAATAAAACTCGCAATTTCGAGGAAGCTCTTAAAGGTCCATGTCCCAAGCATAGCACACCAGATAAGCCGACGAGTCATTCCTGGGAGAGTTGTTATATTATGCAGCACTTTTGCAACTAGGCTTACCATAATCATCAGGGAGGTGGCGGTGGAAACCCAGGACAACCCGATGCTGGCGGCTCAGGGCCCGGCTTCCCTGGGGCCGTCTCATGTGGTGGATATAACAATCATGGTGGGTCTGGATATGGATATCAAGCGTCTGGCAATCACAGAGGTGGAAATCAATGTTCAGGCTAGGGTACTCAACATCAAGCCAATCATACTGGTTTTTAGAGCAATCCTAAGCAATTAAATAGTGGGAAGTATCATGTGTTTACCACTGGTACCTGCAAGCGGCATGACAAAATACGTGTTGTTAATCTTATTGAGCCAGTGGTCCCTTAGTATTTAAACTGGTCAGAGCAACCGGTCACTTGGAGTAGGGTTGATCATCCACCCCGGGTTGAGAACCCCAGTGGCCTGGCTTTGGTAGTGGTGCCTCAACTTCATGAATATACGCTCACAAAGGTACTAATGGATGGAGGCGCGCCTATCCCCCAGGGGGCACCATCACCGCTAATGGTGACAGGAAAATCGCTCGTGAGTGGGAAGAAGGGGACGCGGCTTATGCAGAGTCGGCTTGTGCAGTAGAGGAGTTAAAATTCTACACATCCAATGTTGACCCAATTGATATGACGTCCTTGAAGAAACCCACCACAGAGTCTAACCCCCGCTCAAGTTTCAGTCGGCCAGAGACACGAAACAGGTTGAGTTTACTCCAGGCAACTCATACGTCTCCATCGTATCTACTTTTCCAAACTCTTTTGCCCTTGTTTTGGACTCTAATTTGCATGATTTGAATGGAACTAACCCAGACTGACGCTGTTTCCAGTAGAATTGCCATGGTGTTGTTTTTGTGCAGAAATCAAAGTTCTCGGATTGACCTAAAAATTTATGGAGAATTTTCGTGGAATATATAAAAATTACTGGCATAAAAAGATAAGAGAGGGGGGCCACCCAGAGGCCACAAGCCCTGGGGGCGCGCCTATCCCCCAAGGCGCTCCTCCCAGGCTTGTGGGCCCCTGGACCGTCTCTGACCATAATTCCAATGCTATAAATACCTATTCACAGAGAAAAAAATCACAGAGAAGGATTCATCACGTTTTACGATACGGAGCTGCTGCCGCCTCCTGTTCTTCATCGTGATGGCTGATCTCGAGTCTGTTCGGGGCTCTGGAGAGGGGAATCCGTCGCCATCTTCATCATCGACCTTCCTCCATCACCAATTTCATGATGCTCACCCCGGGAATGACTAATTCCTTCGTAGGCTTGCTGGATGGTGATGGGTTGGATGAGATTTATCATGCAATCGTGTTAGTTTTGTTAGGGTTTGATCCCTAGTATCCATTATGTTCTGAGACTGATATTGCTATGACTTTGCTATGCTTAATGGTTGTCACTAGGGCCCGAGTGCCATGATTTCATATCTGAACCTATTATGTTTTCATGAATATATTTGTGTTCTTGATCCATCTTGCAAGTTGTAGACACCTATTACGTGTTATGATCTGCAGACCCAAAGGTGACAATAATTGGGATTCTTTCAGGTGATTATCGTAGTTTGAGGTGTTCATGTATTCATTAAGTGGTAATGCTTTGGTCCGGTTCCCTATTAAAAGGAGGCCTTTATAGCCCTCAGTATCCTTTTGGACGCCCGCTGCCATGGGAGGGTAGGACAAATGATGTCATGCAAGTTCTTTTCCATAAGCACGTATGACTATATACGGAATACATGCCTACATTGTATTGATGAATCGGAGCTAGTTCTGTGTCACCCTAGGTTATGACTGCTACATAATGAATATTATCCAACACAATTACCATTGCCGATCCAATGCCTACAAGCTTTTCACATATTGATCTTTGCTAAGTTACTTTCGTTACTACTGTTGTTACAATCACTACAAAACTGCCACTATTAGTTTTTCCACTGTTATCGTTACTATCATACTACTTTGCTGCATATATTAAGTCTTTCATGTGTGGTTGGATTGATAACTCAACTGCTAATACTCGTGAATATTCTTTGGCTCCCCTTGTGTCGAATCAATAAATTTGGATCGAATACTCTACCCTCGAAAGTTGTTGCAATCCCCTATAGTTGTGGGTTATCAAGACCTTTTTCTAGCGCCATTGTCGGGGAGAATAACTATATTTGCTGAGTCACTTGGGATTTATCTGTTATCACTATGAGGAATCTGAAAGATACCAAAACCAAGCTTTTTCCCTCTACTATGAGGGGAGGTAATGAACTGCCATCTAGCTCTGCACTTGATTCACCTTCTGTTTTGAGTAAACTTGCGACACCTACACATGCAATTAATAATGATATGTCGCAAGTAATTGATGATGCTACTTCTACTATGCATGATACTTATGATGGTACTACTACTTTGCTTGATAATAATGTGCCACTGGGTGAATTTCTTGATGAACAACTTGCTAGAGCTATAGATTTTGAGAATGTTGAAACTGATGATATTTCTGAAACTGATGAAAATTATTGAAACTAAAAACTTTGAAACACCCATTAGACCTAGCACTCCTAGATATGAATTGCATGTTATACCTAAAGGTGATGCGGAGCATCCTTCCATCATCCCCATGGACTCTACATCAACACATCCAACCCCACAAGGACCCATGACAAGAGCTAGAGCACGTGCTTTGGAAACCGAGGTGAACTCCATCCTACTAGACTTGCATATGGACACAAATGGAACATGTCTACTACCTCACCAAAATATGCTATGCCTCCTTAGGTATGAAGTGGAACATCACCAAGAAGCTCAGGATCATCCCCAAGAAGAAGGAGAACCACCCCAAGGCCACGTGGACCAAGAACAAGAACAACAGCAGCAACACAGGAGGCTCCAGGCAACCCCATGCGCACGGGCCCCCGAGACCCCGTGCCCATGGACTACCCAGGGAGTTGGCGCTGGAGCACCCCGCAAGACGGGCTCATACTGCCGTGCCCACGGGACCCGTCGCACGCGCCGGGCCCAACTTACCCGTCGCACGGGCCTCCCAGGATGGCCGGCTGAGATGGCTTCTTCGACTCCCCTTCTTCTCCTTCGACCCCAAGCCTATATATTCCGTACCTAGGGCCATGTTTAGGGTTAGCAAAGTATTAGATGAGATCTTGGTGAGCTTTACTCCATTACCTTCCCTCTTTGAGGATCAAGACCCCATAGGGAAGAATCCTTGAGGATTTCAAGACCTCCATTGTGAGAAGACTATCACCAAGACCCCTCTTCCTTTGGATTTGGGATGAACTTTGCCATTGTATCTTTCCTTTGATTATGTTTGAGACTTGTGGATCTTGTGTTGTTACTCTAGTGGATGCGTAATCGGGAATTGTTGGAGTGATTTCCTCTTTGTGTTCATCCTTGTGTTCTTGTTGTTCTTGTGATTTCCCTCCATTTTCCCCTCCAAGTGTGAAAAGGTCCTTCCTAGGGTTCTACCCTACATCATATGGTATCATGAGGCACGTTGATTCACATCTTGGAGTCCCTACCTTCCACTTTCTAGCTTGATTTTGTTGTTTTTCGTCCTAATCCGAAAATCCCCACCAAAAATAGCCCCAAAAATTTTTCTTGCAATTTGTTGATCTTGTGAGATTTGGTTGATTTGATCCACGAATTTGGTGTTTGGCAAGTGGATCTACACCTCCACCACCATCCCCACCCATCCCCCACTGGAATTTGGCCAAAAACTTGCAATTACCACGAAATCACAGAAGTTCATCCGCTCTCGGGAGACCCCGTGCACACGGGCCATCGGGACCCCGTGCACACGGGACCCCGTGCACACGGGCCTCACTTACCCCGTGCACACGGACTATCCAGGAACTTTCGGCCATTTTTCTGTTGTTCTTATTTTGTTTCACCACCACCTCTTGAGTTCTTCCACAGCATTCCAAGTGTTCGTTGAGTGTTCGGTTGCGATTTCTCTTGTGTCCTAAGGTGTTTCGGCTATTTAGGCGCAACTTGGTATCATCATCGCCACCAATCATCGACTCGAACAACACTTCGGCTTCGACAAGATCATCTTCAATCGTAAGCAAGGACGGTAACCTCGACGACACCTTGTACCCCTTGCCATTAACTTGATAGCTTTGAGCCATTTTGCGTAGCTTACCCATCGAGACTAGCTTGTTGAGTATTGCCGGGCCACGTCTTAGTGCACCATTTAGTGTTCCGTCCATCCCGTGCATCTACTACTTGTTACCTCGTTGTGTGGCTCGCATATCAAGCATCGTGGCATAGTTGAAAAAAAGAAAAATAGTGAGAAAAGCTTTTAAGCAAAATAGAAGAAAAGCAAGGAGCTTATAAGCAATAGCATCGAGCCTTCGCATTAGTGCATCATCTTGGTCACCACATACATAAGCATACTTGGGATAGTGAGACGAGTAGATTCTCTATTAGGTTGGTGCACTAGCGTATCTAGCCTATTAGTGCAATCGAGCTAGCGTCTCTCTAGTATCCGTACGACAAGAGCTTTTCCCGTGTATCGATATCCTCGAGCTCATCCCTTGGTTGTGCGGATCCCATTTATCTTCCGTGTGTGTGTTCCTAGTGTTATCTTGGGAGGTTGATCTATTTGTCTTATTTGCCATTTGTGAATCTTCTCAACTTTATCAACATCTTGACTAACATTTGCTTGAATTATTTGTGCCTTTCCTAACCAACCTCCTCCATAGACCATTTACTTTTAGGTGTGAGAAACAATTCCCGGTACCAATTCCCCTATTGTAACATCACGTGGGATTGTACTTGTTACATCCACAATCTTCGGAAAAGGTAACTTTGGTTTTGTTCTCTCATTTTCCTACTCACCACCACTTTCTTATGATGGATAGGCCAAGTTCTTCTACCAACCCACTCTTCACCGAGAACGACGACGACATGTCATCCTTCGTCACCAAGAGCCACCTCTTTGGTGCACAACGAGCTCTCCATCAAGAGCAACAAGCAATGAACGACCGCATCGACAACCTCGCCACCGACTTACAACTCTCCGAGCAACGTACACGCGACTACTTCGACAACAAGTTCGACGCGCATAAGCAAGAGAACGATGCACGAATGGATGAGATCCGAGCTTTGTTGGTCAACCGGCCTCCTTCAACTTCTTCCTACTCAAGATGGAGCCACTCAAGTCGCCACTCCGACGACACCTTCTCTGGCTCAAGTACACCGTCATCAACCATTCTTCGACGAGCCGCGCGTCAAGACCATCATGCATCTCGAGACCCGCTACACACCAAGCAATCACAAGAGCAAGTCGATGAGCAAGTCCCTCGTCATCCAGCAAATCAAGTCGCTTTTGCTCAAGCTCAAGAACGACAACGTCTTCGTCATCAAGAAGAAGAAGAATGAGCGCGTCTACACCAAGAGGAACAAGACGCCGAGGCCCAACGTCTTCAACAACAACAACGAAAAGCACAAGCTCTTGAGGCGGAACGTGCCCTTCAAGAATCAAGTCGAGCCATCGCCAACCGCAATCGCGAATGGCGCAATCAAGAGGAAGCCCTTCGAGAAGAAATACAAGAAAGGAACTATCAACCACGTGTGCACCGTCAAGTTTCTCAAGCTCCTCCACAAGCTCGTCAAGCTCCACCTCAACCTCAAGCGCAACAAGAGCGACATCAAGTGGAACATGTGCTTCAAGACCCTCCTCCACGCCAAGAACGGCATCATGAGGAACAAGCAATCGAGGATTTTCCATGGCAAGAGCGATACCGCAACCGCTACCAAAATGAAGAACAACGCTATGGGAAACTCAAATTCACAATGCCCAAGTTCAATGGAAGCAATGACCCGGAAGAGTACCTCTCATGGGCATTGAAGGTCGACAAAATCTTTCGTCTGCACAACTATGAGGAAGAGAAGAAGATCGCAATGGCATCACTTGAGTTCCAAGACTATGTGCTCATATGGTGGGAACAAGTCCTTGAGCGCCGAGAAGCAAGAGGTGACCCTCCAATCACCACTTGGGCTCAAATGAAGTATGTCATGCGAGCACGATTTGTGCCCACCTACTACAACCGTGATCTCTTCAAGAAGCTAAAACTCCTCAAGCAAGGAACAAAGAGTGTTGAAGAATACTACAAGGAAATGGAGATATCCATGATTCGAGCCAATGTCACGGAGGATGATGAGCAAACAATGGCACGATTCTTGAATGGACTAAATCATCCCATCAAGAAGATAGCCGACTTCCAACCCTACTCCAACCTCATTGAGATCGTGCATCAAGCTACAAAGGCGGAACGTCAAGTGCAAGATGACTTCAAGTACGCCAAGTATTCCTCCAAGACCTACAGCTTCTCCAATAACCAAGCTTCAACAACTACTCCTACTTCGACATCAACCAAGCCTTCTCCAAGCAACGACGACAAGTCAAGTTACAAGAAAACTTCCACAAGTTCAAGTCGTCTTCCTCCTACTACAAGCAACTTCAAACCGCATGCTTCGTCATCTACTCCAACCGATGAGACCATCAAGAAAAGCTCCTTCAAGTGTTTCACTTGCGGTGGCTGAGGCCACAAATCCTATGAATGCACAAACAAGCGCACCATGATACTCAACGACGATGGAACCTACAACTCAATGAGTGAAGATGAAATGGAAGCTATTGAGCACGTGGCCATGCATAGGCGAGTGAATGAAGATGAAGATGACCAAGTCTTTTGTGATGAAGATACGAGCCCCGCTCTTGTTGTCTCCAAGGTCTTGACTCTTCAACATCAACAAGAAGAAGACCGACGATGCCACATATTCCACACAAAGGCCGACATCAATGGACGATCCGTCAAGGTCATCATCGATGGAGGTAGTTGCCACAACTTGGCAAGTGAAGAACTATGCTCCAAGCTCCAATTGGTCAAGAAGAAGCACCCACACCCCTACAAGGTTCAATGGCTAAGTGACTCCGGCACTATACGAGTTGAGCATACGGTCCAAGTCTCCTTCAAAATAGGTGCATATGAGGACACTTTGGAGTGTGATGTGGTCCCAATGACCGTTTGCCACCTCCTTCTTAGTCGACCATGGCAATTCAACCGTGGTGTCTTCCACAACGGGCGTACCAACCACTATAGCTTCAAGATGAAAGGAAAAGAATATGTGCTACGACCCATGTCTCCTAGTCAAGTGATAGCCGACAAGCAATCCACCAACCATAGAGAGAAGAGTGAGAAAGTGAGCCACCAAAAAGTGAGTGAGAGCCACAAGCCAAACTTGAGCGCCTCTTCGCCTAGAGAGAAAAACCTCATACTATTTGCCACAAAAAGTGAGATGAGAGAAGTGTGTGAGAACCCATCGAGTGTGATACACTTCGTCCTTGTGTGCAAGGATGGAGAACTAAAAACTAACACCATTCACGAGCTACCTTTGGTGTTTCAATCTCTTTTGCAGGAATTTCAAGATGTTTCCCCGATGAGCTACCTCTGGGTCTACCTCCTCTACGAGGCATTGAGCATCGAATCGACCTCCTCCCCGGAGCGCCACTTCCAAATAAAGCTCCATACCGTGTCAACCCCGAAGAAACCAAGGAGATTCAACGGCAAGTACAACAACTAATCGACAACGATCATGTACGTGAAAGCTTAAGCCCTTGTGCCGTTCCCGTTATACTTGTGCCTAAGCCCAATGGAAGTTTCCGCTTGTGTTCCGATTGTAGGCCTATAAATGCTATCACCGTTCGCTATAGGCATCCCATTCCTCGCTTAGATGATATGCTTGATGAACTTAGTGGAGCCAACTTTTTCTCAAAAATTGATCTTAAAAGTGGCTATTATCAAATCCGCATACAAGAAGGTGATGAATGGAAAACTGCTTTCAAAACAAAATTTGGCTTATATGAATGGTTAGTCATGCCTACGGGTTTATCGGAGGTTCTCGGTACTTTTGTACGTCTCATGCATCATGTACTTCGACCTTACATTGGAGTCTTTGTTGTGGTTTACTTCGATGATATTCTTGTGTTTAGCAAAACCATGAAAGAGCATCTTGATCATGTTAAGCTTGTTTTGCAAACACTTCGCAAGGAAAGTCTTTATGCCAATATGAAAAAGTGCACATTTGGTGTTGACAAAGTGGTTTTCTTGGGTTTCGTTGTCTCTTCCAAGGGTGTCCATGTTGATGAAACTAAAATTGAAGCAATTAAAACTTGGCCCCAACCCACCAATTTGCAACAAGTGCGAAGTTTTCTTGGTCTTGCAGGTTTTTATCGTCGCTTTGTGAAAAACTTTAGCACTATTGCCGCCCCTTTGCATGCTTTGAGTAAGAAAAATGCTCCTTTTGTTTGGGGAACCTTGCAATCAACCGCTTTCGATGAGCTCAAGTCTTTGCTTACTCATGCTCCGATTCTTGCTTTGCCCAACTTTGACAAAACTTTTGAGGTTCATTGTGATGCAAGTGGTACCGGAATTGGCGGAGTTTTGATGCAAGAAAAACGAGCAATTGCATATTTTAGTGAAAAACTCTCCGGTGCTCAACTTAACTATCCCATCTATGACAAAGAATTGTATGCTTTAGTGCATGTCCTACATGTTTGGGAACATTATCTTAGACCTCATGAGTTTGTCATCCATACCGATCATGAAACGCTAAAGTACTTAAAAGGTCAAACTAAGTTGAACAAGCGACATGCCAAATGGAGTGAATTTATTGAATCTTTCCCCTATGTGATTAAATACATTAAAGGTAAAGAAAATGTAGTTGTCGATGCACTTTCACGCATATGCACGCTTGTCACCACACTTGAGTTAAATGTTATTGGCTTTGAGCACATAAAAGACTTGTATGCTAGCGATCCATCTTTTGCACCTCATTATGCTAAATGTTTGACGCATACATCTTGGGAACAATACTACATCAAGGATGGTTATCTTATGAAAGCTAACAAACTATGCATTACCGAGTCTTCTCTTCGTTTGCTCCTTTTGCAAGAGGCTCATGGAGGCGGACTCATGGGACACTTTGGACGCGGCAAGACTTTCGCCACGCTCTCCAAGAACTCCTTTTGGCCAAAGATGTTCCGTGATGTCGCATGCTTCACCACCCGATGCTCTACATGTCGCAAAGCTAAGTCTAAAGCTCAATCCCATGGTCTTTACATGCCTCTTCCTATTCTTTATCAACCTTGGGAAGACATTAGCATGGACTTTGTACTTGGTTTGCCTAGAACTCAAAGTGGCAAGGATTCCGTGTTTGTTGTTGTGGACCGATTTTCTAAGATGGCACATTTCATTCCTTGCAACAAGATAGACGATGCTTCACATATTGCAAATCTCTTTTGTAGGGAAATCTTGCGCCTCCATGGAGTACCAAAGACAATCGTCTCGACCGCGATGTCAAGTTCTTGAGTTACTTTTGGAAGACTCTATGCGCCAAGCACGGAATCAAGCTCTTATTCTCATCCGCATACCACCCCCAAACCGACGACCAAACGGAGGTGACGAACCGGACACTATCCACTCTACTTCGCGTGTTGATCAAGAAGAACATCAAGGAGTGGGAGGCATGTCTACCCATCGCCGAGTACGCCTACAACCGCGCGAGACATTCAACTACCGGCAACTCCCCCTTCGAGGTCGTCTATGGCTTCAACCCATTGTCACCATTGGGCATCCTACCTCTACCTCTACAAGAGCGCACCAACATGGATGCGAGTGCACGAGCAAGCTACATCAAGAAGATGCATGAAGATACAAGAAACATCATCGAGCGCCAAGTACATCGACTACCGACCAAGCTCAACGTCAACAAGCAACCCATGATCTTCAACATTGGTGATCTCGTGTGGCTACACCTTCGCAAGGACCGCTTCCCCAGCGAACGCAAGTCCAAACTACTACCTCGAGCCGATGGACCATTCAAGGTGCTAGCACACTACAAGATAACACCTACAAGATTGAACTCCCACGAGACAAGTACAATGTGAGCGACATCTTCAACGTCAAAGACCTCTCGCCTTTCCATGGTGATGAAGATCTTGATCCGAGGTCGGATCCTTTCGAAGGGAGGAGAGATGATGCGGAGCATCCTTCCATCAGCCCCATGGACTCTACATCAACACATCCAACCCCACAAGGACCCATGACAAGAGCTAGAGCACGTGCTTTGGAAACCGAGGTGAACTCCTTCATACTAGACTTGCATATGGACACAAATGGAACATGTCTACTACCTCACCAAAATATGCTATGCCTCCTTAGGTATGAAGTGGAACATCACCAAGAAGCTCAGGAGCATCCCCAAGAAGAAGGAGAACCACCCCAAGGCCACGTGGACCAAGAACAAGAACAACAAAGAAGAAGACAGAGGCTCCAGTAACCCCGTGCGCACGACGGGCCCCCAAGACCCGTGCCCATGGACTACCCAGGAGTTGGCGCTGAGCACCCGTCAAGACGGGCTGTCACCGTGCCCACAGGACCCCGTCGCACGGGCCCAACTTACCCCGTCGCACGGGCCTCCCAGGATGGCCGGCTGATATGGCTTCTTCGACTCCCCTTCTTCTCCTTCGACCCCAAGCCTATATGTTCCGTACCTAGGGCCATGTTTAGGGTTAGCAAAGTATTAGATGAGATCTTGGTGAGCTTTGCTCCATTACCTTCCCTCTTTGAGGATCAAGACCCCATAGGGAAGAATCCTTGAGGATTTCAAGACCTCCATTGGGAGAAGACTATCACCAAGACCCCTCTTCCTTTGGATTTGGGATGAGCTTTGCCATTGTATCTTTCCTTTGATTGTGTTTGAGACTTGTGGATCTTGTGTTGTTACTCTAGTGGATGTGTAATCGGGAATTGTTGGAGTGATTTCCTCTTTGTGTTCATCCTTGTGTTCTTGTTGTTCTTGTGATTTCCCTCCATTTTTCGCCTCCAAGTGTGAAAAGGTCCTTCCTAGGGTTCTACCCTACATCAAAAGGTCATGTTATGGACGGAGAGATAGCTAGGGACTTTCTTGCTTGTAAGGATAGAGAGGATCTTAAGGAATTACTAGTCAAGTTGAAAGAAAAATCTTTGAATGCTAGAATGCAATATGATCCTATGTTTGCTACTTCACCTATTTTTGTTACTAATAAGGATTATGACTTCTCTGTCGATCCTGAGTTAATTAGTTTGGTTGAATCTGATCCTTTCCATGGTTCTCAATCTGAAACTGTTGTGGCACATCTTACTAAATTAAATGATATAACCACCATGTTTGCTCATCAGGAAAAAAACGCTACTACTATATTTTTAAGTTGTTTCCTTTCTCGTTAAAGGGTGATGCCAAGATATGGTTTAATTCTCTTGCTCCTGGTTGTGTGCGTAGTCCCCAGGATATGATATATTACTTCTCTGAAAAATATTTTCCTTCTCATAAGAAAAAAAACTGCTTTACAGGAAATATTTAACTTTGTGCAAATTGAAGAAGAGAGTCTCCCACAAGCTTGGAGTAGGCTTCTCCAATTACTTAATGCTTTGCGTGATCATCCTCTCAAGAAAAATGAAATACTTGGTATCTTTTATAATGGACTAACCGATGCTTCTAGGGACCACCTAGATAGTTGTGCTGGTTGTGTTTTCGGGGAACGGACTGTTGAACAAGCTGAAGTACTATTGAATAATATACTGAGTAATGATAATGATTGGAATCTTCCTGAACCACCACCTAAACCAACTCCGAAGAAGAGGGGTCTTCTATTTCTCAATCCTGAAGATACGCAAGAGCAAAGAAATCTATGAAGGAAGAAGTTATTAAAGCTGAAAATGTTAAGAATTTACCACCTATCAAAGAAATACATGGTCTTAATACCCCGACACAGGTAGTAGAGGTAAATTCTCTCTATAGATTTGATGAAGCTGATATTCCTCATAATAAATCTGTTTGTCAATGCTTGGATGAATTTGATAACTTTATTGGTAAACAAGAAAACTACAATGCACATGTTAGTAGAGAATTGAAAAGAAATGCTTATATGATTGAACGCTTGAATGACTATATGTTTAGAACTGTTAATGATCTCAAGGTTGTTAGTAAACATGTTTCTACGGTAAAAACTCAAGTAGAACAAGTTCTGAAGGCACAAAATGATCTGCTTAATGAAATGAATAATAAGTTGGATGATCATGCCACTACTGCAGGATGCTGCTAACGCGACACTACAATTAGAGACCCTTCGCCGAAACTGTGTGTGATACATTAATCGCAAACGGCAATGTAAAAAAACTGTCAAAAAAGATGCAAAAACATTTGCGATGGTGGATACATCAAACATGGTTCAGATTTTAGATGCGTGTGCGATGTGGGGCATATGATTAATCCATATGAATTATTTGCGATGAGATAGAACAATAGAAACGGGCAGCCAGATCAAGGTGTCACATTGGAATTAGCAAATTTTCCATCAGCCAGTTCTTTGTCGTCTGCCAGCGGACGACAAAGAAGGTCTTTGCCACCTTCTTAGAAAAAACAGACGGCAAAGAACTTGCTGATGGCAAATGTACTCTTTGTCATCAGTCATTTCTTTACCGTCCGCTAGCTGACGGCAAAGATTCTTTGCCGTTAGCTCGCGGACGGCAAAGAGGTGGGTGGGTCCACTGGAGGACAGCGCAGTAACGGCCCACCCCTCGCCACCTCTTTGCCGCTTGCTAGCAGACGGCAACTCTTCTTTGCAGTCCGCTAGCAGAGGACAAAGAATTATCTACCTAAGGACCGTTACCCCTCCCCCCGCTTCTCTCTTCTCTTCTCTCTCTTCCTCTGCCCGACCTGATCAGATCGAGAACACACCGCCGCCCCTCAGCGCCCAAGACCATGCCGCCCGAGAGCCTGCGGCCCGTCGCCACCGGCGCCTGTCGCCCGCCGCACAGCACCACACCGCCGCCCATCGCCTCGTGCCCTCGCCGCCTCAAGGCCCCATCGCCATCGCCCTACCTCAGCCGCCTGCCCCCCTCCTCCACCGGCCACCTCCTCCACTGGCAGCCCCCCGAAGGTGAGCTCTCCTTTTTTTAGATTTAGTTTAGTTTTAGTTTAGGCTTAGTTTAGTTTAGTTTTTTTTTCGTTTTTTTAGGTTTAGGTTCAGAATTAGTTTAGGTTAGGTTTAGTTTAGGTTAAGTTTAGGAGGAAGAAGAGGAAGAAGAAGAAGAGGAGGAAGAAGAGGAAGAAGAATAAGAGGAGGAGGAAGAAGAGGGGGAATAATAATAACAATAATAATAATAATAATAATAATAATAATAATAATAATAATAATAATAATAAGAAGAAGAAGAAGAAGAGGAAGAAGAAGAAGAAGAAGAGGAGGAGGAAGAATAAGAATAAGAATAAGAATAAGAATAAGAAGAAGAAGAAGAAGAAGAAGAAGAAGAAGAGGAGGATGTTAGGGGTGCGTCAGCGCTGACAAAACCGGGTAAGGGTTAGCGGTGCGTCGGCGCTGACGGAACCGGGTCGAGGATCGCCGGTCGCCGAGGGGTCGAGCTAGGGTCAACTTTTACCCTGAATGACATATATTTCGGTGGCATACTGTTGTAAATATTTAGTTTGGTTGATGGCAAAAACAATAGTGCTATGTTACTCATCTTTCAATTTAAATGTGTAGTTCTTTCGTCGCTGCGAGGGTCTGCTGTTCGACGAGCTCTGCCCCTGCAATCGTGGGTGAGCAAAAATGACATCTCCTCCCCCCCTTAATTATATGCTTTGTTCCGGCCTTCATGCCGATGACACTATCTAGATAAACTACAGTGGCGTAACCAGTATGTGTCTCCCGTCTGAAAGGGTTGCATCAATAAATATGCATTCAGTTGCATATTTATCATTGTAGCCCATTTGGATTGTCTAGCGATTTCCACTGATAGCTCAAGTATGTGTAGATTAGGTACGTTCTCCATGCTCTACCCCATCCCGAGGCAAAATTGCGGCAACGCCTACCCGTTGTTCTCCGGATGCACATTCTCTCGGCTTTTTGTCGAGGCGTGTATTTGGAGAACATCGGGGAGGTGCTGCCAAAATTTTGTCTCGGAATGGGGTAGAGCATGGAGAATGTACTCAATCTACACATACTCGGGGGGGGGGGGGATTAGGACCTATCTTTACCTATTAGTGTGTAGGTTGCATGGACGCAATAAAATTGACAAACTAGATTAAAAGCCAAGTGTTGAAACTTGAAACACCCAAACTGACTCATGACAAAAAGTTAAAGCATAGAAAAAGAAATCAAAGACGAAACAATATGTAGTGAGAGCTTGTGCAACTAGAATGATATTCTATAACCGCTTTTAACAAATTTGAGAGGATGATGGTGAAGAACTCGAAAGCCATTGGTGTCTTGCGGTCGTTTCCATACATTCTGCTACAGCACACCAACCCTTCTTCTGACCACCATTGGTGTCTTGCAGTCATAAGAAGGGTTGTTGCGCTGTAGCAGAATGTATGGAAATGACAACAACACACCAATGGCTTTCGAGTTCTTCACCATCATCCTCTTCAATTCATTAAAAAAGGTGGTACAGAAAATCATCCTAGTTGCACAACCTCTCGTTATGTACTATTTCGTCTTTCGTTTCTCTTTCTATGCTCTGAATTTTTGGCATGAGTTAGTTTGGTTGTTTGAAGTTTCAAAATTGGCAAACTGGATTAGCTAATGAATATACATGCTCATGGACATATCTTTACCTACTAGAGTGTAGGTAGGCAAGATGAGTGATCGTGCGTGGATGTAGCCCAATCATGCTAGTCAGAAAGAGATTACCAATGAATGGTTAACAAAAACCAAGGGGTTTGTGAAAGCCACAATTGCAAATGGCCAGAGGACAAACTGGTGCCCCTGTGTCCGGTGCAACAATTGGGAAAAGAGGACAGAGGATGAAATGGGCAAACACCTGTAGAAGAGTGGTTTTACGCCTGGTATACGGTGTGGACATTTCATGGTGAGTCTTCCCAACGTGCCAGAGCCGAGTGGTTCATCGTCGCACCGACAAGCATGGTACCGGGATGGAAGACATGGTGGAAAACTTCGATGATGCTCGAGATTCAGATAATGAGATGGAGGAATCTGCAAAGACTTTCAATGAAATGTTGGAGTCTTCAAAACTTCCTCTCCACAAGCACACTGAGCTTTGTCAGCTGGGTGCCATCTCACAAATAATGGCTCTAAAGGCTCAGTTCAACTTGGCAGAGAATGCTACGACATGATGATGACAATATTTGGACACTTTCTACCCAAAGGCCATGTAATGCCTGCAAGCATGTACCAGTCAGACAAAATCCTCCATCCCCTTAAGATGCCCTATGAGAAGATACATGCATGTGAGAAAGGATGTGCCTTATTTAGGCTTGAGTATGTGGACTTGAACTATTGTCCCATTTGCAAGTCTTCCAGGTATGTTCTGGTACACAACGGTATGGGTGAGAAGACGCGGACCAAAATCCCCATTAATGTTCTTCAGCCTATTCAAAGGGAATCTCACACCAGCCGGTGCTCTAAAAAAATATTGTTGGATGTTGAAGAATGGCGGACCATTTCATTGTATATCTTCAACAACCTAACAGAAGTGCGGCCGTACAACGAGCAGGTTATCACGGTACATTGTTTCACAACTTTTAATTCCTTTGAAAATCTCTTATTCTCGGATATTTGATACAGTCGATACGCCACCAAATTCTTGGATGGAGAAGAGATCGAAAAGGAATCCATCAAAGAGTATGAGCTTCTAGCAAAGCAAGGAGGCGGCTTTCCCGGTTTGATCTATTGGTTCAAACAAACGGTAATTTCCATTAGACCATTCTCATTTCTTCGTCTAATTTGCGGCTAATGCAACAATCCTTTCGTATGAAACTTGTAGGCTGATTCAGAGTCTATGGATGCTGAATTGAGACAAGACACTAATGGTTTTGACTATAAGGTCCATTCATTTGAAAAATACGACATCAACGGGTATCGCTTTCGTACCTACAGCAAAGAGCTATCTATGGCCGACCGAAAGTCTACGAATTGTTGTGTCTCTGCTATCGGCGATGGAGGTACCGAGTCTTATGGGAGAGTTGAAGCAATTTATGAACTTCTATTCTATGGTGAAAACGCACCGAACGTCGTAGTCTTCAAATGTTGTTGGTTCCATCCGAAGGAGACTAGAAGAACTCGTGAACATATGGGGCTAGTCAAAATCAAACAAAGCACCCATTTAGATGTTCCCGATGTCTATATTTTGGCTCAACAGGCGGCCCAAGTTTTCTATCTACCGTGGGCCTGCCTAACTGATCCAAATCTGAATGGTTGGGATGTCGTTTATGAAGTGCCGCCATGTGTTAGACAACCTCCCCCCAACGAAGAGGATTATGAACCTCACATTAACCCAGACACATATGAAGGTGAATTCTTCCAAGAAACACGTATTTCCAAAAAAAATGCTTCAAGAAACGCTCTACTTCACACCATAACATTAAAGTAGACAGCGACAATGAATCCGACTTCACCCCTGAGCCGGAACAAGAACAGGTTACTGTTGCGGATTACTTGTCAATTCTTGACCGAGTACATAAAGGTGGCCTTCCACATGTTGATGCTGCCGAACCCGATGAGCACTTCATTCATGATAATGATGATGATGATGCATTTATTGATCCCAGAGCATTTATTGAACCCAACGATCAAGATTATTATTAGGTATTCAATTTTTTTATGTTGTACTTGATTTATATAGTTACTTGTATGATTGTATGATTTATATAGTTACTTGTATAATTTTCTTATTTTGTATGATTGTTTGTTATATATAGTGCCATGGTCTTGATATCCGTCCACAACGGCCCTCGACCGGTTTATGATTCGGATGTGGTATATTCTCTTTTATAACTATTTGTTGCGTTTTGCATTTATGAACATTATGGCCATCAAGTTGACATAGATATTTTTATCTAGGAGGTATGTGAACCGAAAATTGCAACCGACCATCTCGTCGAGAAGTTAAATTTAGTTGAAAAATAAAACGAGTATTTGAAAGAAAAATGAAAAGAATTGAAGAAGAGAAGATGAAATTGGAGTTGAATTTTGTCGATGATCACAAGAGGAAGATGGATGCAATGCGCTTGAAGATGGATGCAATGCGCTTGAAGATTAAGAAGGTTACAAAATATGCCATTGATAATGAGGCTTTATATCATTATGCCGTTGGATCAATTGTTACCTTAGTTGTGATCTTGATTGCATTTGTTGTGATCAGGGTAAGTTACCTCCAAAATAACATAATTAGCTTATTTACTTCATTTATGACATAAGTAGCTTATTCATTTCAAAAATGGCATAATAACCTTGGTTCTGTCATAGATGTCATATACTTAGCTTATTTTCCTCCAAAATGGAATAATTAGCTAAGTTAGATAAAAAGAAAGAATAGAAAAAGAAAGGGAAGAAAAAGAAAGAATAAAAGAAGAAGAATGAGAATGAGGAGGAAAATTATAAAAAGAAAGAAGAGAAGAAGAAAGATGAGAAAAGAAGAAGAAAAGAAGAAAATATCTTCTTCCTTCTTCTGCCTTCTTCTTCTTCTTCTTCTTCTTCCTTGTAGTCTTCTTCTCCTTCTTCTTCTTCTTCTTCTTCTTCTTCTTTTTCTTCTTCTTGTTCTTCTTCTTCTTCTAACTTTCTTACTCCAATTTTTGTAGATTTGATTCCCTTCATGGAAGCAACATTGGTGGACCGCCAGTGTTTAGTTCTTGTTTTCATTTGTATTAATGAACAATGTGAAACTATGTCCATATATATGGATGAACTTTGTCAAACTATGTATGTATCGGATCTTTTAATACCCTATGTGTTATGTTGCATTGGTGGACTACTAGATGTTTGATACATGGGCTATGTTTGAGGTCGAAACTATATATATCATATATATCTTTTAAAAATGCAGGGATATAACAGAAACCATAAAAACAGTAACAACGCAGCCTCTTTGCCATGTGCCACCGACGGCAAAGGGGCCTTTGCCATCTGCCACAGACAGCAAAGAGGCCACGTGGCAGCAACTTGTGCAATCTAGGAGCTGACCTATTTGGTTACTTTGCCGTCTGTGGCAGACGACAAAGGCTATGCGAGTTTGCCATCTGTGGTGGACAGCAAAGACTTGGGGGGGGGGGCATGACGCGTGGCTGACGCAAGATGGCAGACGACAAATGGGAGGGCATGTTTAACGTCTGCTGGAAACGGCAAAGGCCGACATTAGCCATCTAACATGTCTAACGCCTTTTATTTGCTGTCCATGTTCTTTACCGTTTGCCACCGATTGCAAAGGGCCTTTGTCGTCCACTTTGAGGAAGCACACAAAAAAGAACCTGTTTACCGTCACTTTCTTTGTCGGCACCTTTGTCATCTGCCGCAGACGGCAAAGAAGCTGATTCCTGTAGTGTGTGTGTGCAATATACGACATACAGTTCACCTCGATAAACTATTTGTGATGAGGTGGAACAAAAAAAACGGGTAGCCAGATGAATGTTTGTGGGATATACAACATACAGTTCACTCGGATGAACTGTTTGTGACTAAGCAACACAAAAGAAATGGCCAGCTCGATGAATGTGTGTGCGATGTACGGCATACAGTTCACTCGGATGAACTATTTGCGTTGAGCCAAGAGAACAGAAACGGTTTACCTTAACAAGATGTGTGTGATACACGACAAACTGGTCTGCAATCAGAAATGTGTGGCAAGACCTGATGGATATATGCCCTAGAGGCAATAATAAAATGGTTATTATTATATTTCCTAAATCATGATAAAGGTTTATTATTCATGCAAGAATTGTATTACTCAGAAACTTAAATACATGTGTGAATACATAAACGAATTCTGTGTCCCTAATAAGCCTCTACTAGACTAGATTGTTGATCAAAGATGGTTAATGTTTACTAAACCATAGACATGTGTTGTCACTTGATAACGGGATCACATCATTAGGAGAGAATGATGTGATGGACAAGACCCATCCGTTAGCTTAGCATAATGATCGTTCAGTTTTATTTCTATTGCTTTCTTCATGTCAAATACATATTCCCTCGACTATGAGATTATGCAACTCCCGGATACCGGAGGAATATCTTGTGTCTATCAAATGTCACAACATAACTGGGATCATAAATATGCTCTACAAGTATCTCCGAAGGTGTTTGTTGAGTTAGCATAGTTCAAGATTAGGATTTGTCACTCCTAGTATCGGAGAGGTATCTCTGCGCCCTCTTGGTAAGCTTGCAAGAAAATAACTAAGGAGTTAGTCACGTGGTGATGTATTATGGAACGAGTAAACATACTTGCCGGTAACGAGACTGAACTAGGTATGAAGATATCGACGATCGAATCTCGGGGAAGTAACATACCAATGGACAAAAAGAATTACGTATGTTGTCATAACGATTCGACCAATAAATATCTTCGTACAATATGTAGGAGCCAATATGGGCATCTAGGTTCCGCTATTGGTTATTGACCGGAGATGTGTCTCGGTCATGTCTATATAGTTCTCGAACACATAGGATCCACACGCTTAACATTCGTTGACGATATATTGTTGTATGAGTTATATGATTTGGTGACCCGGATGAAATCACGGACATGACGAGAAGTCTCGAAATGGTTGAGAGGCAAAGATTGATATATAGGACGATGATATTTGGACATCGAAAGTGTTTTGGGATGTACCGGGAAGGAAACGGGTCATCTGGAGGGGTTCCGGGCACCCCCTCGGCAAGTTATGGGCCTTATGGGCAAAAGGAGGGGACAGACCAGCCCACAAGGGGGATTTTGCGCCTCCTCTCTTGTTTGGACAGCCCTAGGGAAGGAAAAGGGGGAGGCCTATCCCCTTCTGCCTTTCCCTCTCATGGGAGAAAGGAAAAGGGGGGCGCCACCCTCCCCTGCCTTTCCCCACACTCCAAATAAGTAAAGGGGGAGGGCGCGGCTTGGGAGGGACCCCAAGTAGGTTTCCTCGTACTTGGGCAACTCATTTGGCTGCTCCTTCCTCCCTCCCACCTATATATGTGAGAGGGGGCACCTAACACACAACAGATAATTGCCTAGCCGTGTGTGGCGCCCCCTCCTCCGTTTACACCCCCGGTGATATTTTCGTAGTGCTTAGGCGAAGCCCTACGGAGATCACTTCACCATCACTGTCACCACGCCATCATGCTGCCGGAACTCATCTACTACCTCGTCGTCTTACTGGATCAAGAAGGCGGAGGACATCACCAAGCTGAACGTGTGCGGAACATGGAGGTGTCGTACGTTCGGTACTTGATCGGTTGGAGCGCGAAGAACTTCGACTACATCAACCACGTTGTTAAATGCTTCCGCTTACGGTATACGAGGGTACATAGACATACTCTCCCCCTCATTTCTATGCATCTCCATGGATAGATAATTGCGTGTGTGTAGAAAAAAATTGTTTTCCATGCAGTGTTTCCCAACAATCATGAGCCAGTTCTATAAGTAGATGATATGATGAGTAGAACACAAAGAGTTGTGGGCGGTGATAATCATACTACTTACCACCAGCGTCTTATTTTGATTCGGCGGTATTGTGGGATGAAGCGGCCCGGACCAACCTTACATGTCCATGCACATGAGACCAGTTCCACCGACTGACATGCAACTAGTTTTGCATAGAGATGGCTGGCGGGTGTCTGTTTCTCCTACTTTAGTTGAATCGAAATTGACTATGACTGGTTCTTAAAGAAGGTTAAAACAGCAAACTTGACGAATCACCATTCTGGTTTTTGCTGTAGGTAAGAACGTTTCTTGCTAGAAACCTGTAGCAGCCACGTAAAACTTGCAACAACAAAGTAGAGGACGTCTAACTTGTTTTTGCAGGGTAAGTTGTGATGTGATATGGTCAAGACATGATGTGATATACGTTATTATATGAGATGATCATGTTTTGTCAGATATCAGGCAACCGGCAGGAGCCTTATGGTTGTCTCATTATTGTATGAAATGCAATGCCATGTAAATGCTTTAGTTTAACGCTATGAGTTAGCAATAGTTGTAGAATTAGTAGTTGGCAAGACGACCACGATGCAATGATAGAGATCAAGGTGTCGAGCCGGTGACGATGGAGATCATGACGATGCTTTGGAGATGGAGATCAAAAGCACAAGATGAATATGGCCATATCATGTCACATATTTTTGTTGCATGTGATGTTTATCCTTTATGCATCTTATTTTCCTTAGAGCAGGGGTAGCATTATAAGATGATCTCTTCACTTAATTTCAAGTTAAAAGTGTTCTCCCTGAGTATGCATTGTTGCTATAGCTCGTCATTTCGAGACACCACGTGATGATCGGGTGTGATAGGCTCTACATTCACATACAACGGGTGTTAGACAGTTTTGCACATGCAGAATACTTGGGTAAAACTTGACGAGCCTAGCATGTACAGACATGGCGTTGAAAAAATGGACACCAAAAGGTCGAACGTGAATCATATACTCCCTCCGTCCCAAAATAAGTGTCTCAACTTTGTACGAGCTCTAGTATAAATTTGTACTAAGCTCAAGACACTTATTTTGGGACGGAGGGAGTAGTAGATATGATCAACATAGAGATGTTCACCATTGATGACTACCCCATCTCACGTGATGATCGGACATGGGTTAGTTGATTTGAATCACGTACACTTAGATGACTTGAGGGATGTCTATTTAAGTGGGAGTTCTTTGGTAATTTGATTAATTGAACTTAAATTTATCATGAACTTGGTCTTAATAGTTTTTGCATATCTATATTGTAGATCAATAGCTCGCAATATAGCTCCCCTATTTTTGATATGTTCCTAGAGAAAAATAAGTTGAAAGATGATAGTAGCAATGATGTGGACTGGGTCCGTGATCTGAGGATTATCCCCATTGCCACACAAAAGAATTAGGTCCTTGATGCACCGCTAGTCGACATACCTATTGCAGGACCAGATGCAGACGTTATGACCATTTGGCAAGCTCGATATGATGACTACTTAATAGTTTAGTGCGCCATGCTTTACGGCTTAGAACCAGGACTTCGAAAACGTTTTGAATGCCATGGAGCATATGAGATGTTCCAAGAGCTGAAATTGGTAGTTCAGACTCATGCCCGTGTCGAGAGGTATGGGACCTCTGACAAGTACTTTGCCTACAAGATGGAGGAGAATAGCTCAACCAGTGAGCATGTGCGCAGAATGTCTGGGTACTACAATCGCTTGAATCAAGTGGGAGTTAATCTTCTAGATAAGATAGTGATTGACAAAGTTCTCTAGTCACTATCACCAAGCTACTAGAACTTCGTGATGAACTATAATATGCAAGGGATGACAAAAATGATTCCCAAGCTCTTCGCGATGCTGAAATCAACGATGGTAGAAACTAAGAAAGAGCAACATGTGTTGATGGTTAACAAGACTCTAGTTTCAATAGAAAGGGCAAGGGAAAGAGAGGGAACTTCAAGAAGAATGGCAAAGAAAGTTGCCGCTCCCATGAAGAAGCCCAAAGCTGGACCCAAGCCTGAAACTGAGTGCCTCTACTGTAAAGGGAATGGTCATTGGAAATGGAACTGCCCCAAATACTTGGCGAATAAGAAGGATGGCAAAGTGACCAAAGGTATATTTGATATACATGTTATTGATGTGTACCTTACTAGTATTAATAGTAGCCCCTAGGTATTTCATACCGATTCAGTTGCTAAGATTAGTAACTTGAAATAGGAGTTGCAGTATAAACAGAGACTAGTTAAGGGCGAGGTGATGATGTGTGTTGGAAGTGATTCCAAGGTTGATACGATCACCATCGCACACTCTCTCTACCTTCGGGATTAGTGTTGAACCTAAATAAATGTTATTTGGTGTTTGCATTGAGCATGAATGTGATTTCATCATGTTTATTGCAATATGGTTATTCATTTAAGTCAAAGAATAATTGTTGTTCTATTTACATGAATAAAACCTTCTATGGTCATACACCCAATGTGAATGGTTTATTGAATCTCAATCGTAGTGATACACATATTCATAATATTAATGCAAAAAGATGAAAAGTTAATAATGATAGTGTAACATACTTGTGGCACTGCCGTTTAGGTCATATTGGTGTTAAGTGCATGAAGAAACTCCATGCAGATGGGATTTTGGAATCACTTGATTATGAATCATTTGATACTTGCAAACCATGCCTCATGGGCAAGATGACTAAAACTCCGTTCTCCGGAACAATGGAGCGAGCTAATGACTTATTGCAAATAATACATACCGATGTATGCGGTCCGATGAGTGTTGAAGCATGCGGCGGGTATCGTTATTTTCTGACCTTCACAGATGATTTGAGTAGGTATGAGTATATCTACTTAATGAGACACAAGTCTGAAACATTTAAAAAGTTCAAAGAATTTCAGAGTGAAGTGGAGAATCATCGTAACAAGAAATAAAGTTTCTATGATCTGATCGCGGAGGCGAATATATGTGTTACAAGTTTGGGCTTCATTTAAAACGATGTGGAATTGTTTCATAACTCAGGCCACCTAGAACACCACAGCGTAACGGTGTGGCCGAACGTCGTAACCGCACTTTATTAGATATGGTACGATCTATGATGTCTCTTACCGATTTACCACTATTGTTTCTGGGTTATGCATTAGAGACAAACGCATTCACGTTAAATAGGGCACCATCTAAATCCGTTGAGATGACACCGTATGAACTGTGGTTTAGCAAGAAACATGAGCTATCGTTTCTTAAAGTTTAGGGTTGCGATACTTATGTCAAAAGGCTTCAGCCTGATAAGCTCAAACCCAAATTGGAGAAGTGTGTCTTCATAGGATAACCTAAGGAAACAATTGGGTACACCTTCTACCATAGATCCGAAGGCAAGATCTTTGTTGCCAAGAATGGAACATTTCTAGAGGAGTTTCTCTCGAAAGAAGTGAGTAGGAGGAAAGTAGAACTTGATGAGGTAATTGTACCTTCTCTTGAATTGGAAAGTAGCACATCACAGAAAACTGTTTCCGTGATACCTAAATGAACTAGAGAGGAAGATAATGATAATGATCATGAAACTTCAGATCAAGTTGCTACTGAACCTCGCAGGTCAACCAGAGCACGATCTGCACCAGAGTGGTACAGTAATCCTGTCCTGGAAGTCATGTTCTAGAGCAAGGCGAACCTACGAACTATGAAGAAGCTATGATGAGCCCAGATTCCAACAGATGGCTTGAGGCCATCTGAGATAGGGTCCATGTATAAGAACAAAGTGTGGACTTTGGTGGACTTGCCCGATGATCGGCAAGCCATAGAAAATAAATGAATCTTCAAGAAGAAGACTGACGCTGATGGTAATGTTACTATCTACAAAGCTCGACTTGTCGCAAAAGGTTTTCAACAAGTTCAGGGGGTTGACTACATTGAGACTTTCTCACCCGTAGCGATGCTTAAGTCTGTCTGAATCATGTTAGCAATTGCCGCATTTTATGATTTTGAAATCTGGCAAATGGACGTCAAAACTGCATTCCTTAATGGATTTCTTAAAGAGTTGTATATGATGCAACCAGAAGGTTTTGTCGAACCTAAATGTGCTAACAAAGTGTGCAAACTCCAATGATCCATCTATGGACTGGTTCAAGCATCTCCGAGTTGGAATATACGCTTTGATGAGGTGATCAAAGCATATGGTTTTATACAGACTTATGGTGAAGCATGTATTTACAAGAAACTGAGTGGGAGCTCCGTAGCATTTCTGATATTATAAGTGGATGACATATTGTTGATCGGAAATGATATAGAATTTCTGGATAGCATAAAAGGAGACTTGAATAAGAATTTTTCAATGAAAGACCTCAGTGAAGCTGCTTATATATTGGGCATCAAGATCTATAGAGATAGATCAAGACGCTTGATAGGACTTTCACAAAGCACATACCTTGATAAAGTTTTGAAGAAGTTCAAAATGGGTCAGTCAAAGAAAGGGTTCTTTCCTGTATTACAAGGTGTGAAGTTGAGTAAGACTCAAAACCCGACCATGGCAGAATATATAGAGAGAATGAAAGTCATGCCCTATGCCTCAGACATAGGTTCTATAAAGTATGCCATGTTGTATACCAGACCTGTTGTGTGCCTTGCCATGAGTTTGGCAAGGGGGTACAATAGTGATCTGGGAGTAGATCACTGGACAATGGTCAAAATTATCCTTAGGTACCGAAAGAGGACTAAGGAAATGTCTCTCAGTTATGGAGGTGATAAAGAGTTCGTCATAAAGAGTTGCATCGATGCAAGCTTTGACACCAATCCGGATGACTCTGAGTCTCGATCTGGATACATATTGAAAGTGGGAGCAATTAGCTAGAGTAGCTCCAAGCAGAGCATTATAGACATAGAAATTTGCAAAATACATACGAATCTGAATGTGACAAACCCGTTGACTAAACCTCTCTCACAAGCGAAACATGACCACACCTTAGTACTCTTTGGGTGTTAATCACATGACAATTTGAACTAGATTATTGACTCTAGTAAACTCTTTGGGTGTTGCTCACATGGCGATGTGAACTATGGGTGTTAAATCACATGGTGATGTGAACTAGATTATTGACTCTAGTGCAAGTGGGAGACTCATGGAAATATGCCCTAGAGGCAATAATAAAATGGTTATTATTATATTTCCTAAATCATGATAAAGGTTTATTATTCGTGCTAGAATTGTATTGATCGGAAACTTAAATACATGTGTGAATACATAAACAAATACCGTGTCCCTAGTAAGCCTCTACTAGACTAGCTCGTTGATTAAAGATGGTTAAGGTTTCCTAAACCATAGACATGTGTTGTCATTTGATAACAGGATCACATCATTAGGAGAATGATGTGATGTAGAAGACCCATCCGTTTGCTTAGCATAATGACCGTTCAGTTTAATTGCTATTGCTTTCTTCATGTCAAATACATATTCCTTCGACTATGAGATTATGCAACTCCCCGATACCGGAGCAATACCTTGTGTGCTATCAAATGTCACAATGCAACTGGTGATCATAAATATGCTCTACAGGTATCTCCGAAGGTGTTTGTTGACTCAGCATAGATCAAGATTAGGATTTTTCACTCCGAGTATCCGAGAAGTATCTCTAGGCCCTCTCGGTGATACACATCATAAGCTTGCAAGCAAATGACTAAGGAGTTAGTCACGAGGTGATGTATTACGGAACGAGTAAAGAGACTTGCTGGTAACGAGATTGAACTAGGTATGATGATACCGACGATTGAATCTTGGGCAAGTAACATACCGATGGACAAAGGGAATTACGTATGTTGTCATAACGGTTCGACCGATAAAGATCTTCATAAAATATGTAGGAGCCAATATGGGCATCCAGGTTCTACTATTGGTTCTTGACCGGAGAGATGTCTCGGTCATGTCTACATAGTTCTCGAACCCATAGGGTCCGCATGCCTAACGTTCGTTGACGATATATTGTTATATGAGTTATATGATTTGGTGACTGAATGTTGTTCAGAGTCCCGGATGAGATCACTGACACGACAAGGAGTCTCGAAATGGTCGAGAGGTAAATATTGATATATAGGACAATGGTATTTGGACCCTGGAAGTGTTTCTGGACGTACCAAGAAGGAATCATGTCACCGAAAGGGGTTCCGGGGACCCCCCGGCAAGTTATGGGCCTTATGGGCCAAAGGAGGGGACAAACCAGCCCGCAAGGGGGCTGGTGCGCCTCCTCCCTTTTTTGGCCAGCTCCAGGAATGGAATAGGGGGAGGGGTAGCCCCTCCTGCCTTTCCCTCTCATGGTAGAAAGGAAAATGAGGGGCGCCACCCTCCCTTGCCTTTCCAGGCACTCCAAATAAGGAAAGTGGGCGCGGCTTGGGAGGGACCCCAAGTAGGATTCCTCCTACTCTGTGCCTCCTTTGGCTACTCCACCCTCCCTCCCACCTATATATATGTGGGAGGGGGCGCCTAGCACACAACATGCAATTGCTTAGCCGTGTGCGGCGCCCCCCCCCCCACCGTTTACACCCCCGTTCATGTTTTCGTAGTGCTTAGGCAAAGCCCTGCTAAGATCACTTCACCATCACCGTCACCACGCCGTCGTGCTTCCGGAACTCATCTACTACCTTACCGGCCTACTAGATCAAGAAGGCGTAGGACGTCACCGAGTTGAACGTGAGAAGGACGCGGTGGTGTCGTACGTTCGGTACTTGATCCGTTGGAGTGGGAAGAAGTTCGACTACATCAACCGTGTTGTTAAACGCTCCCGCTTACGGTCTACGAGGGTACGTAGACATACTCTCCCCCTCGTTGCTATCCATCTCCATGGATAGATCATTGCACGTGCGTAGATTTTTTTCATGCAACGTTTCCCAACACAAACGATTCTTGTTAACAAGTCGTGTGTGTTGTGAGGAAACGGTTGCTGGTATACAATTGTGAGTGATTGATGGAAACATCATCGCGGGTTCCATTGTATAGTCCGTGTGCAATGTGATTTGCTCTGTCCGCACAACATCTATGCTCTGTCTACAGAGCATCAAAATATATACTTAAAAAACAGCACTGCATAACGAAATTAATCATACAATTACACAAGTGACTACACACATAACATTTCCACACACCAAAGTAAGAAAGTACATGCATATTAAACTAGGATAAACGAGGATCTAATCATCTACATCTTGTTGTGATGGCTCTTGCCATTGCTCTGCTTCCGTCTGGATCCCTGGCCGTTATGTGGAAGGAGGCACTTCCTCATGTCAACGATCCGCATGTACATCTCGTAGCTCATGTACGCCTCCTTGGGCCCGTAGACGACGTGAGATTTGTCGAGTTTCTCCATCCAGGCCGAGTGCTTTGCACGGTTGTCCTTGTTGCAGGAATCCTTCATGTCTCTGTAGTAGGGGTCGATGATGGCCTCAGCGAGTTGAACCAGTGAGTCCTTCTCATGCTCGTTGCTGTCCCAGTCCTTCTCATGGATGTCGACAAGATTCTGGCAGGCGATGCCCGAATTCTTGAGCACCTCTACATCGCTGGTGATGTCCACCATAGTGAACATGTAATGGGGGCTATTAACAAACCTGGCGAAACGCTCACAAGGCCTTGTGGCCAAGCAGTAGTGGTAGACGAGGACATGATTTCACACACACATCTAGGTGTACTCGAGGTCGAACCCGACCACCTTTTCCTTCTCCTCAGCAAGAAACAGCTCCTTAATGTGGATGGAGTGCTCCACCCAGACCAGGTTTTTGGTGTAGACCAGCGATAGCTCCATGAAACTTCTATGGGTGTCCACCATGGCATGCATGCTGAACTTGCTGCTTGTCATAGGCAGCCGCTCGGAGCGCCATTGGAGCCACGCAGGATACCCACTAAGAATTTGTCGTGGTAGGTGTGCTTCTTGCAATAGTGGGTCATGATCGAAAGGTTGAAGAGACACAAGGGTTGAATGGCCACTGTAATAAATGGGGGCCGGCCGGTCGGTAATCATCACGTCTTGTCACCACGTTCATAGCGGAAGATTCCAGTGCATGCTTGAGAACACCGCACACATTTCATTTGACCACGCGTGGGCTCGACGAGGAGCTAAATGTATCGTTGGTGAGCATGTTCCCGCGCAACCGCGCAGTTTACCGCGCAAGAATCCCACCCAGCTAGCTTGGCCACGCGTTGGCTAGAAGAGGGAAAAATCGTGGGTATTTATTGCCAAAAAGCTTTGTAAAAACAAAGTGTGTGGAATGACTTTGGTCATAGTTTTACCCGTGGGTGATGAGGTGAAAGTTACACAGAAGGGTGATGATGGACACTAGAGTGAGATAATTAATTCTACGCTCTACAAGGCACACAGTTGAAGAAACCAACTGTACATGTGCAATAATGTCAAAGCTCGCAGTTAAGTTAGCTATACAGATCATGTGCTATGAGATTTACAAGGTATACACATACAAGATTGGTTAGTAAAATCTAACTCCATTGCATATTAAGGTCAAAATAGTGCTACCAATATACGAGTCTCACGATGCCATTTCAACAATTGTACCACAAAAGCTCAAAATATTACAAGGTTCAAATCCAAGAGTTATATGGCTCAAATTCAAAGATTACAAGGTTCAAACTGATATTAGAAATGAAATTCAGCTCATCAGCTATAAACGCCCGCGTTGATCCGCTGAACATGGATATAAGAGAGGTTCGAACTAATATTACCACTTGTAAGGCTAGTTTCGAAACCTCCTAATTTTGGCAAAGGGGCCAGCCACTGAGAAGTCATGTATGGGGTTGACACGATGACTTCCGATTACTCTGTCATCTGAAGTTCCAAAATAAAATTCAGCTTTTTTAGAGCCTATTCCATTCTGCCACAACCGCCGGCACTGATCGAGAAACCATTCATGTTTGTGAAATAAATGTAGGGCAAACCTCATTACCATCAGCACCCTTGCTCTGACAACAAAGAACCTGGCGAATATAATCTCCGGTAAGGTCCCTCCGTAGGATTTCAAAGTAATTTCTGAGAAATGAAGATCTAGGTATTTGATGTGATTGTTATATTGTATCACATTATCCACCACCAGGCCTAATCTTATCTGCAAAAGAAGATAACATGTTAGTGCCTACATGCAGTTCTGAACACTACTACAGGCCTATTTGGTTTGCAGGATTTGTAAAATACACTAACGTGCCATCTTTGATCCGACATGATTACATGGGCATTTGATTACAATCTAGAAAAATATAGCCTTCTTCACAAGAGGTTGGCGTGGATGAAAAGTTCCCTAAGAAAACTAGTACAGATGAATCCAAAGGAGAAATGCTTATGGATTGTAACCATATGGACGAAGCAACCAATATGGGAGGAAAACATGTATGTACTGAAATCCTCCAAAAGGCCTTCAGTAATCATAGTACATTGTCATTGTAAACTTGGAAAAGGTGTCAAAAATTGAACTCCCTTATGGTTAACATTTAACAAGAAAGGTACATCACCTTGATACATAGCTTCTCCAGGCACGGAAAGCATCTCAGGAAACTGACAACTTGGTGCAAGTTGGGGACGATAGATTCTAGTGCCAAGACCTTCACTATGCGCAGTTTCGGGGTCAAACTTGTTAGAATCATTTTCTGGATGATAGACGAACATACATCTTCAAAGCTAGAAATAATATTAATTTCTAGAAGAAGAGGTAGAAGGCACCTGTTTTAACTGAACGAGTGTGGATCCAATAACAGGTTCGGAGTATTTGTCAAACGAGTAGCCCACCACTGTCAATTTTGGCGCAGAAATGACATTGATTCTTGTTGGACCTTCTTGATCAACTACAAGTAATCTCTCAAGTGAAGGTGTGTCCTCAATGACCATACCATGGTACACATTTTGTGATGTCTTCTTGCAGCACCAACAACACACATAAATAGTCCAGAGAGTCATGGGGGTGATGTGACCCATTGATCACCTGAAGACGAAGGTACTCGAGTGGAGTACAGCCATGGAGCAGGCGCTCTGTGTCACCGTTTGGGAGGCAGATGGCAACGAGCTCGATGTGCTTTAGTCATGGTAGAATAAGAGCGGGCGCGTCAATAGGGGAATGACAGTTCATGAACTTGGCTACGCGCAGCGTGGGCGCGAGGCGGAGCGCGGACGTTGGCAGCGAGCGCATATTCCCATCATCAAAAGTGAGCTCCTCGAGCTGATCTAGGGCGGGGGATCGAAACCACTCATCAAGCTTGGCTCGGTCCTTGTCATTGGAATGGAACCTGCCCATGCTAAGGCCTCTAATTGGGCCATGGTGACTATCGAGGATGTGGGAGAATGGATCCAAGATTTTGTGATAGCCATGGCAGAGCTCGTGCGTGTCGATGAGGTCAAGAGGGGTGGATGTCATAGGGGGCGCCACCGCCGGGAAATGACGGTTGTCCGCGCCCCATATTTGATTGGGAGGAGGGATATGTTGACTATCAACATATCATCGGGGAGGCTGCTGATGAGGTCTAGGCTTGCTGTAGTCACTTGCGGTTCTTGCTCGACCCGCCTCCGCTTGTTGGCAGCCCCGTTCTCCACCTCCGGAGTCTCCTCGGCAGCGGCACTTTTTGATAGATGTGGGAGTACATGAATATTTAGTTAAAACACAGCAATAGAAAAGTGTATTGGTAACTAGAAGTTGGTAGGTAGGAATAGAGTAAGAAAATGGAATAACAATTGGTTGCTTAAATACTACACAATTCCTTTGATATTGCTAGGTAAGTCAGCATGCAGATACTTGAAAAGAACACTTAATTTGAACAAAGTCTAGACGGATGATATCGTCGGGGAAGTTAGCATATATCTCATGACCAGGCTCTTTTATGTGCAGTGCAATTTTAGTGCCAACTTTCAGTACATAAAACTTAGAAAATTCTGTCGAAAGGCTCGTGGCAAAATAGGAGTGACCACATTCATCAAGTCTTACAGAAGCAACGATTGTAAATCCATGGTTTGTGTTTAGTATGACATCCCTGCAGTCTTGATTTATGTAAAGGGCAAGATTGTGTACTACAGATTTTGTTGCATAGCAAGGGACGCGCTACGAAAAATGGTAGAATTGTTAAAGAATATGATAACATGCAAATATGGGAGAAATTGGAAGAACTATACAACAATTGAAATCAAAGGAAAAAAATCTACATTAAACAGATAGGGTAACCATGATGTCATGGAAATATGAGAGTAATCGAGAGAACAATACATCATTAATTTGCCTAATATAGAAAGAAGAGGAAAAAAATCCCTTTTGGCGTATATGCTACATGTGGCACCTTTTATCCAAATTCAACAACATATAGCATATGTTCAGGAAAGTAGGCCATGCCAACCGATTTAGGGTGAGATTGAACATACCGCGCACATTTTCAAGTCATCTGGTATGGTGAGATGGAAAGTCTTGATGTGTCCACGCACTATACACTTTATGAATGAAAGAAAATCCTCAAATCAGCTCGAATAAAACTGAATTCACAGCGATTTCGGTTAAAGGAGGCAGATGAACTGGGATAAGAGATGAGATAATATCTCATTAAATTAGTTACCTTGTTGTCCATGAGAAAACCCCCTCAATACGGCGGATTCCCCAATCGGGCGGAGCTGGGTCGACTGCGAGCAGCATCGAGAAAGTCGATGGCGATAGGCGGCCACAGGCGGAAGTGGCAAAATGCGGTGGGGTTTGCCGGCAGCCTGGCAGCGATGACAGGCGTGGAGCTAAGTGGTTACCGTGGCAATAGGCGGTGCCATGCAGAATCGCGGAGGAGCTTGTGCAGGTGTGAATGGGGACCGGAGGGGGTGGTGGGAGGGGTGAGGGTTTTTGTGATGTGGGGATGGTGGGGGTTTCCTTTTTTCTTTTTTGAATTGGGTGGTGAGGCTTTTCTGTCCCACAAAGAGTTTCGGAGGCAACGGTTTGCTAGAGCCAACCGTGTGTGATTGACGTAATAGGGAAAATGAAAGTCACTAGATATGATTCCAATTTTGGGAACCGTGAGTGATTGACGTACTATCTCCGTCCTGGTTTATTGGTCCCTTTGTAATTTGTGCCAAATTTTGATCAGAGATTTAACTAAAAAATGTTTATGCATGTCACCAAAAATTATATCAATGAACACTATTTTCAAATACGCATCCAATGATATAATTTTTGCTGACCTACACTAAAATTTTGTTAGTTAAATCTTTGGTCAAAATTTAACACAAATTACAAAGGGGACCAATAAACCAGGACAGAGGTAGATTCCATCAACCCAACTGATTGCATCCATATCCCACATTTAGACATAAGTAAACCTAGAATAAACATACTCAGACATAGATAATAAGCGTACACAAGCATAGTTCAACCATATGTATATAGTTCAACCGGCATTAAGCGTGCTGAAGCGCATTCATAATTAAGACACTACACAACCATACATAGTTCGATCCCACATCTCATCTGCGGTCACGATCCTTAAGCTTCTCCAGGTACTCGGCGTGCGCCACCCTGTGAGAATGCTTCTACTTGAAGTAGCCAACGGCTCGTCGTCTTGCATGTGCCAGAACACTTTGATACGCATGATGAAGCTTTTAGTTGCAAAATGGGCATCGATTGCCCCAGTTCCAGGTCCTAATATGCCTGTTATGCATTCCTGCATAAAGCTCCCTGAGGATTTGCATCCTGTACCTCCTCTGGCCATCTTCATCCTCGTTGTCGACATCGTCAGATAGCACCTATACATATAGTAAAAAATGTGGCATCAAATTTGGAATACAAACTAATCTCTAGCGAACATTTGGCAGTTGCCAGAATTTGGCATCAAATCAATGTTTACATGCCATAAAGTAGGATTAGGAATTTATGGCTATTTTTTAGACATATCCAGAGATTATGGTTCGATTTTTAAGCACAATCGTCTATGTAAAGACCAATCTTGAAGAAAATAATGGCACAAACATATATGTAGGTCATTCAAAATCAATTGTCAAGACCTGGCTAGGAATTATTAGCACGAACACTAACCGTAGTCAGATTATTAACATACATCATTTGCACAGATGAAACAACTAATCACTTATCACTTGTACCATTGAAACAATCAATACACTACACAAATCTAACGAAACTTACTCAGATTTCATGTATTGGGAGAACATGACCATAGGATTTCTATTCCAAAAGGGGGGAGGGAGGACGAAGGAGTAACTAGAGAAACCCTAGGATGTATTTGACACATAAATGGGTATACATAGATGACTAACCGGTTCTCCATCGTCGTCGGAGTCGTCGCCGAGTCGTCATCGGAGTCGGTGTGGACCTTCGGCTTTGGCTGTGGAAGCAGGACGCCATCGACGGCGTCAGGGTGCAGTGATACCTCGCCGACAATGACGGCAACCTCTGTCTCCATCTCCACGTCGTGCTCCGGTGCTTCAGCAGCCCCGGCATCGCCACTCCCTCTGTTGGGGCGCTTCGGTGGCATCCTCATACACTAACAGCTTTGAGGATTGAGAACGACATCGAGGATGCAAGCGGATAGAGAGGATTGTGTGTGTGGTGAGGATGGGTGTCCGGCCGCTCGGGCGCGCCATTAATATGGAGTACTGGGAGAGAGGTGGGCAGTGGTGAAACCGCTGGCTCGCCTCCCAGTGAGCCTGCACACCGGACTGCTGGCATGCTTACCGTCATTTCACACAAGTACTCGCACGCCTCCCAATGACACTGTGCAGCGAGCACGCCTCCCGTCAATTCACACACCTGCACACACGCCTTCCAGTCTTCTTGCGTGGTGGACTGCTCACATGCGCCCCGTCAACTCACGCCTGCTCACATGCGCCCCGTCAACTCACGCCTACACGCACGACACACGAGTTCGCGTGGCGGCACATATATTGTTGATGCCTGCTAGAACTACGTAGGTATTTCCCCAAAGAGGAAGCGATGATGCAGCACAAGGAAGGTAGGTATTTCCCTCAGTGATGAGACCAAGGTTATCGAACCAGTAGGAGAACCAAGCAACACAACATAAATATCCCCTACACACAAATAACAAATACTCGCAACCCGACGTGTTAAAGGGGTTGTCAATCCCTTTTGCGTAACGATGCCTCAAATTGCCGAGAAGACGTGATAAAGTTGTGATAGATAGGATAAATAGATCACAAAATAAATAAAGTGCCACAAGGTATTCTTGTATTTTTGGTTTAGTAGATCTGCAAATAAAAGCAAATAAAATAGATCGCAAAGGCAAATATGATGAGGAGAGACCCGGGGGCCGTAGGTTTCACTAATGACTTCTCTCGAGAAACATAGCAAATGATGGGAAAACAATTACTGTTGGGAAATTGATAGAACTTCAAATAATCATGATGATATCCAGGCAATGATCATTATACTGGCATCACGTCCAAGATTAGTAGACCGAGTCGTGCCTGCATCTACTACTATTTCTCCACACACCGACCGCTCTCCAGCATGCATCTAGTGTATTAAGTTCATGCAAAAATGGAGTAATGCAATAAGAGCAATGACATGATGTAGACAAGATCTATTTATGTAGAAATAGACCCCATCTTGTTATCCTTAATAGCAACGATACATGCATGTCATTTCCCCTTTTGTCACTGCGATCAAGCACCATAAGATCAAACCCATCACAAAGCACCTCTTCCCATTGCAAGACAAATAGATCAAGTTGGCCAAACAAAACCTAAATATCGGAGAAGAAATACGAGGCTATAAGCAATCATGCATATAAGAGATGAAAGAATACACAAATAACTTTCATGGATAAAAACATAGATCTGATCATAAACTCAAAGTTCATCGGATCCCAACAAACATAACGCAAAAAGACTTACATCATATGTATCTCCAAGGGACCATTATATTTAGACTCAAGAGAGAGAGAGAGAGAGAGAGAGAGAGAGAGAGAGAGAGAGAAGAAGCCATCTAGCTCGTAACTACGGACCCGTAGTTCTACAAAGAACTACTCACGCATCATCGGAGAGGCGCCAACGGACATGATGAACCCCTCCGAGATGGTGTCTAGATTAGATCTGGTGTTTCTGGAACTTGCGGTGGTTGGAATTGATTTTTGTCGACTCTCCAAGGGTTTCTGGAATATTGGGGTATTTATAGAGCAAAGAGGCGGTGCGGGAGGCCGCCGTGGAGGGCACAACCCACCACGGCGCGCCTGGGACTCCAGGCGTGCCCTGGTGTCTTGTGCTCGCCACAGGACGGCCCTCTGGTACTTCTCTGGCCCACTAGATGTCTTTTGGTCCCGTTTGGCCGCGTTTGGACTCCGTTTGGTATTGATTTCCAGCGATGTAAAAAACAAGCATAAAACAGCAACTGGCACTGGGCACTATGTCAATAGGTTAGTACCAAAAGATTACATAAAATGGTTATAAAATGATGGTAAAACATCCACGAATGATAACATAATAGCATGGAACAATAAAAAAAATTATAGATACGTTGGAGACGTATCAATTGTTTTTCTATTTTGATGATTAATGTTGCCGCTTTATTTCTTAACCGAAGCATGGCACGTATTCATTGTTGGTTTAATGCCCACGGTTCGAATAAATAATCTGTTTGCGATATTGGTTCCCAATTATTAATAATCTCCTGTTTGTAAGAAGATAAAGATTACATCAAAACTTTTCTCGAATTTGAAAACAAAAGTACAATGTGACTGTGTATTGGTGTCCATATGACAACATGATAAGTTTCATGAATTTCAAATAAGTTTTGGATGTACTAGATTTTAAAAATCAAGATTCTCAATGTTTGAAGTCTCTTGCACAGGGAGTAAACATGCACCCGGTGAGACATATGTGGTTTTCCAATCCATTTAGATGCACTGTCACGTGTGCATGTAGCTCAAATTTGATTTTTGCACATTATACTCCTAGAAAATCAATCAATGTACTAAAACGTCTTAATAATCTCTGGGGTTTTTTCAAAATTTAAATGTCCCTCCTTTGGTAACATATGTTCGCCGCTGGAAAATTTAACATGCATCGTAGTTGTGGTGGATGCGCGGTGTGTGTGTGTGTGTGTGTGTGTGTGTGTGTGTGTGTGTGTGTGTGTGTGTGTGTGTGTGTGTGTGTGCGTGCGTGCGTCTGAGGGTGGTGGCTGGTAGTACACTACGAGTCGTGAGCCACCGTGTGGGTTGGCCGTTTTGTGAGGCAGGTGCCACATCAGAGTCGTGAATTCGTTATTTAAAACATTACACAACCCTTTGATACATACATGTTTTGGCCACATGCAGTCGATGGTTGTCCTACACGACACTCACTCGCGTGTGACGCTTTCTGTGGGCCCACGACATCGTCCTCCATCACTTTGACCAACAACCGGTAGAGAGCTTAATTTGACCAGCAAGGTAGAATCTTTTTTGTTTGTGTTATGGTGGGAGTATATAGTACGCATCGAAGAGGTGGGAGGGGACTAGCATATATACTACGTACGCATCCGTGAACACTTACACCTCGCTCAGTGTTGGGACTTTTCGGTTTTAGAGGCACGTGCCATATTAAAGTTGTGCATTTGCTATTCAAACATCAAACTAAACCTCTCTCGGCCACATGCATGCAGGCGGTGGTTATCCTAGGATACTCACGTGTGACGCTTCCATATGAGGATCTCTGAGGCCATCACCGATGCATGCATCACTTTGACCTACATCAAGAGACGTTAATTAATTTCACCATTAACGAGGAATCTTTTTAGGTTGTATTATAGTCGGAGCATATAGTATGCGTCGAAGAGGGGGAAGGGGACCAGCATATGTAGTACGCTTCATGAACCTCGCTCTGTGTGGGGACTTTATGGTTTTCGAGGCATGTGCCACATCAAAGTTGTGCACTTTGGGTATTCAACATATGTTTGGCCCACATGCAAAGCGATGGTGGTTGTCCTCTGGCAACCACTCACGCGGTTATCAGCGATATCGATGCTTTCCATCCGTGGGCCTGCTTGGTCCATCACTACTTTGCTTGACAACGAGCGAAGTTAATTTGACTTAGGAGGGGATTATTGGCAAGCTAGCCCATCTCTGGGATCACATGGACGACCATCACTTTGACCAACAACAAGAGAGAGGTTGTATGACCAAGGTGGATTTTTGGTTGTCCATTTTACGATACATCTTGGTGAGATGCCCTCTCCCACCGACTGAAAGTGTGTGTGTGTGTGTGTGTGTGTGTGTGCGCGTGCGTGTGTGTGTGTGTGTGTGTGTGTGTGTGTGTGTGTGTGATGGGAGCGGGACTGCTACTTCACACTTTGATAGGTGAACCTCCATGGGGGCGGGCATGCGTTCATAGCTTAGGATTCAACTCCTGCCGACACAGGGGGGCAAGCACTCCCGTGCGCTTTGCGAGATAGGTGCCACATCGATGTTGCATTTGGTATTTTAACATCAAACCACCCTTTTCATACATATATTTGGTCCACAACCAAGTGTGCTTGTGTCCTGACCCTTTCCTGTGTCATTTTTCGCCAAATTTATGAACATTAGACAAGTCGGATGACGCAACAGACACGGTTCACGCACACTAACCGTGTGCCACGCCGGTACCCCTGTCACGCACATCAGCACGGTAGATTAGGCTCCACGAGACTTCCCCTCTCAAAAATATCTACCCGCTTGCAGGTTTTTTCTGTTTGATAACACACGGTTATTATGTTTCGACCGTGTGATGTTTGTTGTTCCCGTTCCCATCTGCATCCCTCAAAAATATCCGCCCGGCTCGAGGGTTCTTTGTTTCATAATACACGGTTGTTATTTCCGAACTATGTGTGATGCACCATCATCCAAATTTTCAATAGCCTCGGCATTTGACTCCCGCGTAGTAAAAAGTTTAGTAGCCGCATCATTTCCTCAAACACACCCTCTCCACACACACACACACACACACACACACACACAACCCAAAACCTCCTCAAGCGCACGCGCACACACACACCCCACCACAACCCCTCCCTCGCTCGAAACCCTAGCAAGGTCGCCGCTGCCGCCGAAGGACTCCATTGTCACATCTGTCGTTTTGCCCATGCAGCTTACCCACCGATCTCAGCCACCCTGAGTTTCTTAGATAATGCCTGCCAAACGCCCCCTTTACCATAGATCCCCATCCCCCACTATAGAGTATCACAGCCTAAGCCCGGCTACGCTTCCTGTGGAGCTCGAGGAGCGACTGTCGACTGGCCTAAAAGAGGTGTATCATGGCCTCTTCGCCCGACGTCGCCGAGGTGGCCGCCGAGGAAGCTGACGACCATTACTGGCCACAGGCACTCAATTAGTGGGCTAGAGTATGCGGGTATGTTACGGACACCGGCTACGACAACGATGGCCTGGCGCAGGCTATGTCACAGGTTAAGTGGCCCACCCCAACCCCTCGGGTTCAACCACCGTTGATCTCATCCATGGCCCCGCCGCTCATCTCCTCTGGCTCGCTGTCAAGAATTTGCCATCCTACATCGCCATCGAGCCCCTTTTGTCATTTCTGAAGGACATGTTCTATGATGCTGGCTTGGTATCCATAGCTTCCAAGTCAGACCTCATCAATGGTGACCACGGGGAGGGCACCCTCTCCATATCTTGGAAGGAAAAGAGCCCATCTGCTCTTCCAAGGGGAAAGAGCCCGTCTGCGACATCAGGGAGGGCACCCTACAACTGTGCTCTTCCAAGGGGAAGGAGCCCATCTGCGACAACATGGAGCGCTCCCAGGGTCCATGCTCTTCCCACGGGAATGGCCCATATGTGACAAGTGAGGAAACCCATGATTTGTTTTGCCGTGCCTCTTCACAGGGGGGAACCCATGATTTGTTTTGTCAAGTCCCTTTTGTAGTGTAGTGAGAATATATCCAGTTTTAATTGCTATATTTGGTTGTTTGTAGTATGCCTTGTTTATTTCAGTTGTTCACAATGTGATGCTCTATATGTGCAACTATTTACTATGCAGTACATTTTCATCAATACCAGTTTTAAACATACCAATAGGAATGCATATACTTGCTTGTTGTTAAGCCTGTTATAGCTAGCATATGACTCTTTTAAAGGTTTTTGGTTGTTCGGTTGTTTGTAGTTAGCATATGTCCAGTTTCAAATGCTATCTTTGGTTGTTCGTAGTATGCCTTGTTTATTCTAGTTATTCACAACATGATGTTCTATATGTGAAAGTATGAATTGTGCAGTTCAATTTCAGCAATACCAGTTTCAATAACCACTATAAATGACTACATTTGGTCGCTGCATGTTACAGTTAACACACCTTTCCATTTTTATTTAACAATAACCAATGTACTTAGACTGGCACAATACCGGTTTGAATGACTATGTTTGCTTGTTGTTAAATGTCATACATGCTGCAGTTAACACGCATTTCCACTTGTTTTGCTTAACTAGCGTGCTTAAACCTGCACACTGAAGCTATCTTTTGGAGATTATTTTGTATGCCATGGATATATTTGGTCGATGTTTAGCCTGTTGTGCTTAACATGCCTCTCGATGTACTTACATAGGACAATTTTGGGAACCACAGCTTTTTTCCATCGAGGTTAGTTTCATCCCATGGCTTATATATACTCACTATTCGGGATATCGGTAGCTGGTACCATATAGGTCGGGGGCTGATAAGGGACTAATCGGTGAATCGGACTTTTAACTGCATATATCTGTAACCCATTTATCGTTAGGTTAACTAGGGCCATATGTAATATATTTGACGCTACATAGAAACATGCACTGTACTGAATGTTTAAATATGCAATCCTAGGGTACATAGCAACAAGGAAGAGTGTTACCTTGATGTTCTGATGATGTCTAGATATACGTAGAAGAGCAGCAGCAACAACAACAACACAGCAGTAGTTAAACAACTGATAATTTGTAAAAAAATTTGATAAACTCCCTCCGGCCCATAATATAAGATGTTAATTCATCCAATTTGTGAGTATGTTGGATGTTATAAGATATTATATAATGGGACAGAGGTAGTGTTGTACTACATCATTGTGCAATTGTTGTTTAGCTTCTAATATTATCCTGGTGCTTTTCGGTACATATGTCATTGGTAAAGATCCGCACTTCAACCCTTTCTGCGTATGGGGCAATGAGATATTGATGAACCAGCATCAACTGAGGAAGCTGATAAAGATTGTTAGTAAAATGGGTCAAAAGATGTCAATTAAACTATTTGTTTACACTTTATCCAAGACAACAACAAACTGCAGGATGGTAAGTAAGAACTTTGCAGCCTTCTTTTTACTGCCCATAATGAGTTGTGTTAGATGACAATGTATGACTCTTTTTCCTTTGCAGTGGTTCCCAAAGCAGTTTAATCAAGATTACCTCTCAAACTACACGATTGGTGGTCATGCAAAGGTTAAATTATTTCTACCAGAACACGATGATTATCTAGATGTTTTCATGAAGACTCTGAAGGATGGGCGGTCGGCCATCACAAGGGGTTGGACTAGAGTCGTGCTTGCCTTCTGCATGGAGGAGGGCACAATATGAGCATTCCGCTTCACCTTGTTCAGCAATCAGAATGTATTTAGCCTCTTTCTTTACCGTCTTTAATAGTACAAGTTTACAACTATGGTTCATCATTCTTTATTTGGTGCTTATGTAATTCTTGAATACATGTACCTCTGAATCGAATAATGCATTGGTTGTTTGATCCTGATGCATATGAATAAAGATATGGCATACTTTCAAATTCAAATCCGGTACAATTTGTAATAGCAACAATTAAATTACGGTGAAATTATGCTCTGCAGGTCATTACAGTGCACACGGACGGTAAAACACAAATGTTTGTGATACACACCATAATCTGGCATGGTTCATAGAGAGGAAACGTGTGCGAGCATGCACACAGTTGCCGTTTGCAAACCGTGTGTGATGTCAGACAATATCACAAATGGTGCGTGCAAACTAAAGTTTGTGATAGTTGCCTTACCATACACGATTCACAACCATGAATTGTTTCTGATGTGGTACACATCATAAACGTTGCACCACATAATAGTGTGTGCAATATTTATGATGTACGACGATGTTACGAAGGTTTGGCGTTTCGTAATCCTAGCCGACACTCGTACGATGATTAGCTAATCTTCTTAATTAGTTATCGCATATGGTTCGGCAAAAGTGAATGTGTGTGATTGTCGCCTTATCATACACATTCTATAATCGTGAACCGTTTGTGATGGGCCGCGCATCGTAAATGTAGCACCATAGAATACCAATTGTGATGGCAATGCGAGCACAAACGAGTTGCAAGGATGAAGTGTTTGGGATACTTGAGATATCAGAAACAGTTTTATAGGGACAACTGTATGCATCAAGGCTCCCTATCCCCGATGGTTTCTAGGTCGTGTCAGAAGGAGCTCCGTATCGCACACACTCTCTTGGCGATGTTTCAAAACACCATCGTGGAAAGGGGTTAAAAACCGTTTGTATAGCACCTCGCTGTACCAGTGTGCTGTTAGAGTTACGACTAGAGGTGGTAAAATGACTCAGGAACCTTTGTATCCCGAGGGCCATCCCAAGAGAATTGAGCAAGATTTTGAGAGAATTAATACCGATGCACCTAGGCCTTCTTGAAAGTGCAACTAATCCCCGGGTGGTTTTGGTAATTAATAACAACATATATATCATTGAACTAATAGTTACTTGAGAATCATTTCAGAAAGTTCAGTGATATGGGTATGGCAAGGACTGGAGAAGTGGACCCCCCAAAATGCTAAGGCAAGCATTGGCAAAAGCTCAAGACTCCATTTTTGGTTTAGTGATCCAAGATCACATTGAGTCCATAGGAAAAGCCAATACTATTAAAAGGGGATGAGGTTATGATGATGATCTGGTTGCTCAAGTGCTTAGTGATACATCTCCTAAACTATCAGCAACTTTCACTGCCATATACACTCATAAGTAGTCTCGGTCCCACCGATATTCCAAACTCAGCCACACCGAGATGAACCACCTCAGCCATAAGCCAAACCCTAGCAAACTCGGATTTTCCGATTCTGAACTCGGTCTCACCGAAAAATGAGTTGCCAAGCTTCAGAATCTTCATCATCAAATCGGTGTCACCGAGATGATGAAGTCGGTCCCACCGAAATTGGCATTCTCTTGTCATTGCACGAATCGGACTAACCGAGATTGTATTTTCGGTCCCACCGAAAATCCCAACGTTCACATTATTTGAACTTTCGGTCTCACCGAGTTGTCAACTTCGGTCCCACCGAGATTGGTCAAATGTGTGTAACGGTTGGATTTTGTGTGGAGGCTATTTATACCCTCCACCCCTCTTCATTCGTGGAGAGAGCCATCGAAAAGAACTACCACTCCTACCTTACATTTACGAGAAGAGAACTACCTACCCTTGTGTTGAGATCAAGTTGCTCCACTCCCACCATATGAAGCTTGATCTCTAGCCTTCCCAAGTTGCTTTCCACTCAATCCTTTCTTCCACCACAGCCAAATCGGTGAGGAGAGTTGAGTGTTGGGGAGATTATCATTTGAAGCACAAGAGCAAGGAGTTCATCATCATCTACAACATCTATTACCTTTTGGAGGTGGTGCCTCCTAGATTGGTTAGGTGTCGCTTGGGAGCCTCCGTCGAGATGTGGAGTTGAACCAAGAAGTTTGTAAGGGCAAGGAGATCGCCTACTTCGTGAAGATCTACCCCGAGTAAGGCTAGCCCTCCGTGGGCGTAGGCCATGATGGAATAGACAAGGTTGCTTCTTCGTGGACCCTTCGTGGGTGGAGCCCTCCGTGGACTCTCACAGCCGTTACCCTCCGTGGGTTGAAGTCTCCATCAACATGGAAGTACGATAGCACCACCTATCGGAACCACGAGAAAAATCACCGCGTCTCCAAAACTGCGTTTGCTCTTCTCCACCTCTCTTTACTACATGTGCAATTTACTTTCCGCTGCCTATACTCTAGAATTGCATGTGTAGGGTGATGCTTGACTTGATCATAATTGTGAATCTGCCAAAAACTGTTCTTTGTCAAAAGGCAGAATTTTTATATTGTCAAGTAGTCTAATCACCCCCCCTCTAGACATACTTTCGACCCTACAAGTGGTATCAGAGCTTTGGTCTCCATTGTATTGGTTTCCATTGCATTGGACTCCATAAGCTTGGTTTCACAACCTAGGAGAGTATGGCGTCTAGTGAGGGTAATTTTCAGAGAGGTCCTTACTTTGATGGTACAAATTTTGCTAGTTGGAAGCATAAAATGAAAATGCGTATTCTTGGTCATAACCCAGCCGCATGGGGCATTATTTGTGTTGGTATGCAAGGTGAATTCTTGAGGAAGGAAAAGTTCGGATCGCGGCTTACTACGGAAGAATTGCAGATGTTGCAAAACAATGCTCAAGCTTGTGACATTCCCTTCAATGCCTTGTGTCCCGAGGAGTTCAACAAAATCAGCCGTCTTGAGAATGCAAAAGAGATTTGGGATACTTTGGTTGAAATGCACGAAGGTACCGAGTCCGTGAAGGAATCAAAGCTAGATGTTCTTCAAGGTCAACTTGACAAGTTCAAGATGAAGGATGGTGAAGGAGTCGCTGAAATGTACTCTAGGCTTGCTCTCATCACAAATGAGATTGCCGGCTTAGGAAGCGAAGAAATGACCGACCGATTCATCATCAAGAAGATTCTTAGAGCTTTGGATGGAAAGTATGACACCGTGTGCACTTTGATCCAAATGATGCCAAACTACAAGAATCTCAAGCCAACCGAAGTCATTGGAAGAATTGTTGCTCATGAGATGACACTTAAGGATAAGGAAGAGCTTCACAACAAGTCAAGTGGTGCTTACAAAGCTACAAGTGATGCTCCCACAACCTCAAGTGACAAGTTAGTTTCCAATGAAGAGATAAGCCTAATGGTCAAGAACTTCAACAAATTCTACAAGAATAGAGGCAAAGAGAGAAGCTCAAAGTCTAGATCATATGATGAAAAGAGATCTTCTAGTCGTGATCGAAACTGCTACAATTGTGGAAGACCCGAACACTATTCAAATGAGTGTACGGCTCCCCACAAGAGAAGAGAAGAATCTCCAAGAAGAAGAAGCTCAAGAGATGAGTCACCTCGGAAAGAGAGAAGGAGCAAAGATGATCGTTATGAACGAAGACCCTCTCGGAGAAGCAAGGATTCGGAGAGGAAAGACAAGTCATCAAGGAGCTACACAAGAAGAAAACATCAAGCTCATGTAGGTGAATGGGTCTCCGGCTCCGACTCCGACAATCAATCCGAAGGAAGCTATCACTCCAACTCCGACTATAGTCAAGATGACGGTGTTGCCGGTCTTGCTTTCATATCCTCCAACTCCAACTCCTACGACTTATTTGATTCACCAAATGAGGGAATTGGAAGATGCTTCATGGCTAAAGGCCCCAAGGTATCACACCCTGAATTCATTGACTTTGATAGTGATGAGGATGACTTGCTTGGTGAAGATGAGCTCTTACATGATAAATCCAATGAACCTAGTAACGATGAACATGCTAGTAATCTTTATAGTCGAGAAGAGTCGAATGACAATGCTATGAAGGAGATTGAGTGTCTAACTAAAGAACTAAACACTCTTAAGTTAGATCATGAAACAACTCAAGAAGATCATAGAGAGCTCCTAAGATCTCATGAGAAGCTACGCTTCGAGAAGCTCACTCTAGAGCAAGAACATGAGTTTCTAAAAGCAATCAATGACGATCTTCGAAAGAAGAGTTCTTCATATCTTGCCAAACGACTTCTCTTGTCTAATTTCTTGCCACCCATTAAGACTAAGCATGACAAGCATAAGAAAAATTCTTTCTCTAGTAGTAACAATAACCATGCTAAATCCAATGTTGTTGCTTCTAGTAGTTCTCTTGATTCCACTAACAATGTTTCAAGCCAAGTTACACTTGAGCAAGAAAATAGTTTATTGAAAGGGATCATAGAGAAAGGTGTCTACAAGAGCCTTGCGGAAGCAAGAACTTTGAGGAAATTGTTCGCAAGCAAGGAAGGCACCGGAAGAATCAAGGAATTGGTTTTGAGCGAAAGTTCAACGCCGAAGGTGTTGAATGGGAAGAAGGTCAATATCCTACTCCACAGTTTGTTCCTCAAAAGGAGAAGTATGATCCTACTTCTTCCAATGTGGAACAAGCTCAAGATGACCTTCCACCACAAGACCACAAGCTAAAAGGCAAGGACAAGCTTCAAGAGGAGAGTGATGCATTTGTTGAAGCACCTCAAGCCATGGTCAAGTGGGTTCCCAAGGAAACGTCAAGTTCTACTTCGTCAAGCTCAACTACAACCCCAAGGATTCCCATCAAGATGATGTGGATCCCGAAGAAGAAGAACTAGAAAGTTCTTGAGGGTGACTCCGCCAACATACTTCACTCACATTCATTTTGGCAAAAAAACTTGTGCAATCAACTTCCACATCGTGCACTAGTTCATGGAGTCACAAACCCTCTTGTTGGTAAGTCAAGGGACAAGGTAATCATTGCTTTCATGGACATCATCTATTGTGAATTTCAATCTATGTCCATGGATATCCTTGTTTGTTCCTTGTGGGACTAACCCATGTAGGTATTGAAAGTGCCCGAATCCAAAGGATAGCTCCCAACTCTTGATGATCTTCATCAACATTGAGCATCCACAACTTCAACATCTACATGAAGTCTTCTACGACAACCCAAGGTTAGTTTGACCCTTTAAAAGGGGTTCTCACATCTAGGGGGAGCTTTGCTCTAAAAATTGAGCTAAAGCATCTTCAAATGATGTGAACACATCAATGCTTTATGTAAAAGTGGTAACCCCACTTGTGCTTAAGCGATGAGTATGACCTATGATCAAATGTTCTCATTTGGCTCCTAAGTCAATATACTCATATAAAGATGACCTAGTCATCGACAAATTGTGTGATAGTAGCTAGAGTTTTGGTTGTGCATGTTTGACACATATTTCATTTGCTATCTTATTGTGTGAGCATGTTGGATGCATAATTTTATCCATTCGAGGACATCCATTTGTTGTTTTGGTCGTTTTGATTTTTCTGACCAAATGGATGGACAAGAATGCCTAAGTACCTTCCCTAGCTATCTATGCTTTCCTGTCTCAAATTCTATTCATGCTTACATCACAAATTTTGAACAAGTCATTTTCGGACCCTCCGGGTGAGGAGCACTTTCGAGCCACCGATCCGTCAAGGGCTAATTTCCAAAACCTTCTAATTGATTTCGGTCGACCAACTCACTCAAACTCGGTCGAACCGAAAGCATTTAGATCGATCTAGGTTTTCACCTTGGTGAAACCGAGTTGTGATTTTCGGCGTGACGAAGTGCGTCTTGCCTAGCAGTTATCCATCTCGGTGCCACCGAAGTTTTACAACTCGGTCCCACCGACAACAAAAGGGGTATATATACTTGAGGGCAGCGCTGATTCCTCCTTCAAACGTTTAGCCCACACCCCTTGCTGCCGTCGCTTGGTCTCCGGATCGTCGCCGCCGTCGCCAGCGCCGCCGCCTCGGTCTCCGTCGCCGTCAACGGACATCTCCTCCGAGCCGTTGCCGCCGTTGAAAAACTCCACCAAGTTAGGGTGAGTTTTGATCCCACTCGTGCTCCCATCTCCGATTCAATGCACGTTTGGATTGCCTAGAATCTTGCCACGATTGAAATCCTCCTGTACATCAGATTAGTTCGTTTGAACTAGATTCGAGTAAAAGTTTTAGGGTTAGGTTTCCACCGAACACATCTCGGTGAGACCGATTTTATAGTTTCGGTATGACCGATTTGGCCTATGGCCATTGCACTGCACCCTTCGGTCCAACCGAGTTGTGCAAATCGGTGTGACCGAAATGAAAATTCTGTGAAACCCTAGTGTTTTCGGCAGATCAAACCCACTTCGGTCAAACCGAAAGTGGTGTGAAAGCTCCTGTTTAACACTTCGGATTCACCGAACCTTAAACTCGGTCCGACCAAATGTCTTCTGTGAAAACCTAATACTAGAATTTGAACTCATTTGTTTGCAAAAACTTCGCGCTTTGTGATGACTCTTCTTCTCTGCCTACACCTTATCTATTCACAAAGTTGTCAAGATGTCGATGCCAAAGGATCACAACAAGCTCGAGGCGGACATTGAGGAAGCAAAGCGGAGAAGGAAGAGCTTATGCGTGAGATGCAGATGACTTAGTCCAGATGCTTATCAACAGATCGCTCCGGTTCCCACAGACCCGATCACTGCTATTCCAATGGATCGACACTCAGACTACAGCTTCAAACCTCCCACAGTTCCAAAGATTACTCCTACTCCAGCTCCAGCTCCAAAGACCACTCCTCCAAAGACAGACATCACCGAAGTCTTCGCCGATGTTTGTCATATCCACTCCAACATCAACCTGACGGAGCCGCCAGTGAGTCCCCAAAGGACGCTTAGCTCTATGCTTTTTCGAACTTTTTGGTAACTTGTTGCCAAAGGGGAGAAATTGTATAGATCATAGGACTTTGAGAGAGAGAGTGTTGTTGTTTTTGCGCTTTTGCTCTTTCGTTCTTTTGCGGTTTCTTTGAGATACTTCGGTTTTCGAGACATTCAAAGTGTTTGATACTCCGCTTGATTCTACCTTAATGAGTGCTTGGTCGTACTATGCCTTAATGTGAGCTTAATGCTTATCATATGCCATTCCTATCTTGTATGACCATTTACTCATGTCTTGGTGATTGGGTGCATGCTGTTCATTCTTATCATTTTGTGCGCTCCACCAAGATGTATGTGACATGGAAGAGTGACCCATGATCCTAATCGATTGTGCATTTGCATTCAAACGCAAATCTTAAATAATGCACAAATTTAGGGGGAGCTCTTACTTATCACATACTTCTCAAAGCGACGATATTATTCATTGATTATATCCTTTGTCGAAGCTTTGATCTATATGTTGTCATCAATTACCAAAAGGGGAGATTGAAAGTGCAACTAATCCCGGGTGGTTTTGGTAATTAATAACAACATATATATCATTGAACTAATAGTTACTTGAGAATCATTTTAGAAAGTTCAAGGATATGGGTATGGCAAGGATGAAGAAGTGGACCCCCAAAATGCTAAGGCAAGCATTGGCAAAAGCTCAAGACTCCATTTTGGTTTAGTGATCCAAGATCACATTGAGTCCATAGGAAAAGCCAATACTATTAAAAGGGATGAGGTTATGATGATGATCCGTTGCTCAAGTGCTTAGTGATACATCTCCTAAACTATCGGCAACTTTCACCGCCATATACACTCATAAGTAGTCTCGGTCCCACCGATATTCCAAACTCAGCCACACCGAGATGAACCACCTCACCATAAGCCAAACCCTAGCAAACTCGGATTTTCCGATTCGAACTCGGTCTCACCGAAAAATGAGTTGCCAAGCTTCAGAATCCTTCATCATCAAATCGGTGTCACCGAGATGATGAAGTCGGTCCCACCAAATTGGCATGCTCTTGTCATTGCACTAATTGGACTAACCGAGATTGTATTTTCGGTCCCACTGAAAATCCCAACGCTCACATTATTTGAACTTTCGGTCTCACCGAGTTGTCAACTTCGGTCCCACCGAGATTGGTCAAATGTGTGTAACGGTTGGATTTTGTGTGGAGGCTATTTATACCCTCCACCCCTCTTCATTCGTGGAGAGAGCTATCGAAAGAACTACCACTCCTACCTTACATTTCTCGAGAAGAGAACTACCTACCCTTGTGTTGAGATCAAGTTGCTCCACTCCCACCATATGAAACTTGATCTCTAGCCTTCCCAAGTTGCTTTCCACTCAATCCTTTCTTCCACCACAGCCAAATCAGTGAGGAGAGTTGAGTGTTGGGGAGATTATCATTTGAAGCACAAGAGCAAGGAGTTCATCATCATCTACAACATCTATTACCTTTTGGAGGGTGGTGCCTCCTAGATTGGTTAGGTGTCGCTTGGGAGCCTCCGTCGAGATGTGGAGTTGAACCAAGAAGTTTGTAAGGGCAAGGAGATCGCCTACTTCGTGAAGATCTACCCCGAGTAAGGCTAGCCCTCCGTGGGCGTAGGCCATGATGGAATAGACAAGGTTGCTTCTTCGTGGACCCTTCGTGGGTGGAGCCCTTCGTGGACTCTCGCAGCCGTTACCCTCCATGGGTTGAAGTCTCCATCAACGTGGAAGTACGATAGCACCACCTATCGGAACCACGAGAAAAATCACCGCGTCTCCAAAATTGCGTTTGCTCTTCTCCACCTCTCTTTACTACATGTGCAAGTTACTTTCCGCTGCCTATACTCTAGAATTGCATGTGTAGGGTGATGCTTGACTTGATCATAATTGTGAATCTGCCAAAAACTATTCTTTGTCAAAAGGCAGAATTTTTATATTGTCAAGTAGTCTAATCACCCCCCCTCTAGACATACTTTCGATCCTACACTTCTATAAATAAAAAGAAAGATGATAGGACTTTGCATGCTTCTAATGAACGTATTATAGACACACCTGAGAATCCAAAATGATATTTCTATTTCTGATGATGAAATACAATCTGGTGATGAACATGAACCTAGTAATAATGATAATTATGATGTTCATGTTGATGCTCAACCTAATGATAATGATGTGGAGATAGAACCTGCAGATGATCTTTATAACCCACAACATAAAAATAAAAGATATGATAAAAGAGACTTCATTTCTAGGAAACATGGTAAAGAAAGAGAGCCATGGGTTCAGAAACCCATGCCATTTCCTCCTAACCATCCAAGAAAAGGGATGATGAAGAATTTGAGCACTTTGTTGAAATGCTTAGACCTGTCTTTTTGTGCTTCTGATTGACTAATATTCTGAAAATGTCTCCTTATGCTAAGTATATGAAAGATATTATTACTAATAAAATAAATATACCGGAAGCTCAAATTTCCACCATGCTTGCTAACTAAACATTTATGGGTGGAATACCAAAGAAACTAGGAGATCCAGGAATGCCAACCATACAATGCTCCATTAAAAGAAACTATGTCAAAACTGCTTTATGTGATCTAGGAGCAGGTGTTAGTGTTATGTCTTTCTCTTTATATCATAGACTTGAATTGAATAAGTTGACACCCACTGAAATCTCTTTGCAAATGGTCGATAAATCAACTTCTATACCCATCGGTATTTGTAAGGATGTGCCTATCGTAGTTGGGTGTTATTCTTGACATACCCAAGGACGACAATATGTCGATCATCCTTGGTAGACCCTTCTTGAATATTGCAAGGGCTGTTATTGATTGCAACAAAGGCAATGCCACTTTTCGTGTTAATGGTAATGAGCATACGGTACACTTTCCGAAGAAACAACCCCAAGTGAATAGTACCAATTCTATTGGAAATTTTCCAACAATTACTTTTGGAGGTTTTGAATTCCCTATTCCTACTATCAAGAAAAAATATGATATTCTTATTGTTGGGGACATGCATATCCCCATTGAGGTAACCTAGTGTTATACGAAGAGTCTCCGGTTTGTTAATAAGACTTGATCAACCTTATTGATGGATTCCTTTTGACGGGCATGAGATGGATGAATTTAGTGAACACAAATTTCTGTACCCACTTATTACTTTTTGTTTTCCGAATTATTCGTGCAATAAAAAATGACCAGAAAATAGAAGTTCTCCAAATGCCGTGCAAATTTAGTATGATTGTTTATGCAATATTTAAGAATTTTTGGCAGTGAACACACCTCACGGGGTGCAGCTATGAGCCACAAGCCCACAGGGTGCACCCACCCCTGGGCACGCCTAGGAGGCTTGTGGGGACCACGTGGGTCCCCTCACTTATTCCAGGCACCCATTCACTTTGTCTTCCTCAAAAAAAAATCACACCATTGCTCAAACCCGTGTTCTTGCTCATCTTGCTGCCATTTTTGATCTCCTGCTCGGAACTCCATTTCCAAAACTGTTTTGGGGGATTGTTCATCGTATGTGACTCCTCCCTTGGTCCAATTAGTTTTTGCTATAGTGCTTTATATCTTGCAGATTTTTGCTGCTGTGATGACCATGCTCTTGAGCTTGCATGTCAAATTTATATGGTCCAAAGTAGTTTTGTTGCATGATATAGCCTCTAGACACTTGTGGGAGTAGTTGCTATTTGTTTTGTTGAGTTTGGTTCACTTTTATTTTTAGTCACTAAATTTTTTAGAAAAAAGAAAAAGCTATGATGAGGAAGTTGAGAGGCTCTTCGAGTCAGAATTCAGAAGGAAATGAAAATGAGGAGAAGAAGAAGCCCAAGTACAATCTCCCGTGTGCGGCGAAGGTTCAGCCGTGTGAATGGCCAAGTGATACAAACTTGAAGGATGCGGGAATTTATGATGACTTCTAATATTTGGCAGAGAATGCCAGCATTATCCCCTTCCTCCAAGATAAGAGTGACCAATACCTACTACTCACCAATACCTTCGTGCAAAATTTTCACTTTCATTCTAGGAAGGATCCTCCCATGGTTGAATTTCACTTATATGATGAGACTAAGGAAATGACACTATGTGATTTTTGCAATGTTGCAAAATACCTTATGATGGCCGCATCAGTGAGCCACGTCCTAGGGACATGGCAGATTTCACCGCTGACACTACTGTGGGGGAAGAGAGAGGAGTGTCAGAAGCTAGAGTTGCTAGTTTACATTTTTCCCATTTTACGTTAATATGCATTATTTTCCGGGTGATGTCTGATTGGTCGAGGGGAGAGTGCAACTCTGAGTTCACCTGACCTTACTATTTTGCGCCAAGCTTTATATTTCGATAGAACCTTTAGCTTGGGCGCTATAGTTGCTCGGCGATTAAACACAAACCGTATGAAGGTATTTTTGGAGGTGTTTATGCCTCTCGCCTTGCTTAATATTTTGAGATACCTATTAGGCATGATGAGAAGGAAGAGATGTTTCTACCCACTAAATACTTAGATTATGCTAGCATGGTAGCACACGATTTGATGATCAATGATAAGCATAAGCGACTCTAGTACAACTTGGTATTCAGTGAGGGTACTTGTGAGATTATCACTTTGCCTGCACCTTCTTTGTTTGATATTCATTCAGGTAGGTACACTATTATGCCTGATGACATTTATGCGTACTAGAGCTTAACACAACCTCCAACACTTGAGCCAACACCAATTCATGATCCGTATCAGGAGCCTGTTTATCAGTGGGAGCCACAGGAGCTCGCCAACCAGTGGAACCCTTAGGACCTCCGCGGTATCGAGGAGAGGGTTATTTCGAGCTGTGGTCATAGACCAACTTAGGCCTAAAGCCTAAGCTTGGGGGAGAACGTATCTCTCACCGACGTTACATTCATGTTCACACATTCATTCTAGTTGTCGGTGTTCATCCTTTTTCATTGTATAATCCATGTTGGTTTATTTTTCTTGCTTTCTTCTCATGTGTTTGAAAAACTTTTATAAAATCCAAAAATATTTCTAGCTTCTTTTTAGTTTATTTTTCTAGTTTAATTAGTTGTAATATTAAAGGAAAACCCAAAAAGATTTCTAGTTCTTCTTTTGCTTGTTGGGAGCTATCCCGTGTAAATAGTTTTTCTTGTTTTCGTGTTTTACTTGCTTCAGAAAAACAAAAACCCAAAAATATTTCAGTGTGTTTCTTTGAAATTCATTTCTTTGGGTCGTAAGGAGAAGACCACGATGAAATGTTGAGTGGCTCTCATATGCATTATTGTTGATCTAACAAAGAGCCCATATTACTTTGTTTTCTCCTTTGAACAAATGTTTGCAGATTCCATCTTAGTCCATTGCACGTGCACTCTTATATTATTCAGATCATTCGGTCGTGCAAGTGAAAGGCAATAATGATGATATATGATGAAATGATTGAGATGAGGAAAAGCTGGTATGAACTCGACCTATTTTGTTTCTGTAAATATGATTAGCCCATAGTTCCTGATTCAACCCATTATGAATGAAACTTGTTTGCAATGATAATTAGATATTATAGTTACTCATGCCATGCTTAATTAGCTTGGAGTAGATAATGATTTCTCTTGTGTGCCAACATGCATTTAAAATGGTTATGATGTAGTATGATAGGATGGTATCCTCCTTTGAATGATTCAAGTGGCTTGACTTGGCACATGTTCACGCATGTAGTTGAAATAAAAAACAACATAGCCTCCATATTTATGCTCATGGTGATTTTTATCATACTCATGCTTGCATTCAATGTTGATTAATCTCAATGCATGTTTATGACCATTGACGCTCTCTAGTTGGTCGCTCCTCAATCTTTTTGCTAACCTTCACTTGTACTAAGCGGGACTACTACTTGTGCATCCACTTCCTTAAACCCAAAGTTGTTCCATATGAGTCTACCATACCTACCTATATGTCGTATTTACCTGTCATTCCAAGTAAATTTGCATGTGCCAAACTCTAAACGTTCATATAATAATATGTTTTGTATGCCCAAATCGCTCATGTAGCAACTGGGGGCTGTCAATATCTTCCATGCTAGGTGGATTATTCTCATGATGAGTGTTTATTCCCTTGTCATTCACGAGAAAGTGGTTGGTAATTGGGATGCCCAGTTCCATGATCAAAATCTAAATCAAAATATAATAATGAAATAGAACTCCCACAGGACTGTTTTTTGGTATGGTCGGTACCCATGGATTTGGATAGCCGTGGAATGTGTTTGTTGGTGGAGGGGGAATAAAACTTTACCATTCTGTTTGGGAACCGCCTATAATGTATCTAGCATGGAAGATAGAGAGATCTCTTGGTTGTTAAGTTGACAACGATAGCATACCGGTCAAAATTATATTCATCTCAATTTTAAAAGCTTCGAGCTCTGGCACCTCTGGCAATCCATGCTTCCCTCTACGAAGGGCCTATCTATTTACTTTTATTGTTGAGTCATCATCTTCGTATAAAAAGCACCAGCCGGAGAGCACCACTGTCTTTGAGATGCCTTGTTTTTATTCCGTATTGAGTATGACTGTGACTGGATCTCTTTTCCCATGAATTACAATGTCCAGTCAGTCCTTGACCTTGAGTGGTGCTCTGCATTTATGTTTTGCGGTCTCAAAAAGGGCTAGCATGATACCATTATGTCAGATTATATCATGATTGTTTTGAAACCAATGTTGTCATCCGAGATATCTTATTATTGCTCGCTAGTTGATTATGCCATTGATACGAGTAAATGTGAGACCCAAGTGTTATTGTGAATATGGTTAGTTCATAATCTCTGCTGAAAACCTGAATATTGGTTAGACATGTTTGCAACAACAAGATCAAATAGAGTTTGCAAAAGTTTTTCTTTGTCACTTTCATTTTGTCAACAGAATTGCTTGAGGACAAGCAACAGGTTAAGCTTGGGGGAGTTGATATGTCTCCATCCTATCTACTTTTGCAAACTCTTTTGCCCTTGTTTTGGACTCTAATTTCCATGGTTTGAACGGAACTAACACGGACTAACCCTGTTTTCAGCAGAATGGCCATGGTGTTATTTTTGTGCAGAAATCAAAGTTCTCAGTCTGACCTGAAAATTTATGGAGATTTTTTGTGGAATATATAAAAAATATTGGTGTAAAAGGATACTAGAGGGGGGCCACCAAGAGGCCACAATCCCTGGGGGCATGCCTACCCCCTAGGGCGCGCCTTCCAGGCTTGTGGGCTCCCTGTACCATCTTCGACCCTAATTCCAACATTATATATACCTATTTGCGGAGAGAAAACTCAGAGAGAAGGATTCATCGCGTTTTACGATACGGGGCCGCTGCCGCCTCCTTTTCTTCATCGGGAGGGCTGATTTGGAGTCCGTTTGGGGCTCCGGAGAGGGGAATCCGTCGCCATCTTCATCGTCGACCTTCCTCCATCACCAATTTCATGATGCTCACTGCCGGGAGTGAGTAATTCCATCGTAGGCTTGCTGGACGGTGATGGGTTGGATGAGATTTATCATGTAATCACGTTAGTTTTGTTAGGGTTTGATCCCTAGTATCCATTATGTTCTGAGACTGATATTGCTATGACTTTGCTATGCTTAATGCTTGTCACTAGGGCCCGAGTGTCATGGTTTCAGACCTGAACCTATTATGTTTTCATGAATATATTTGTGTTCCTATTATGTGTTATGATCTGCATACCCCACGTGACAATAATTGGGATTCTTTCAGGTGATTACCGTAGTTTGAGGTGTTCATGTATTCACTAAGTGCTAATGCTTTGGTCCGTCTATTAAAAGGATGCATTAATATCCCTTAGTATTATTTTGGACCCCGCTGCCATGGGAGGGGTAGGACAAATGATGCCATGCAAGTTCTCTTCCATAAGCACGTACGACTATATATGGAATACATGCTTACATTATATTGACGAATTGGAGCTAGTTCTGCGTCACCCTAGGTTATGACTGCTACATGATGAATATTATCCAACACAATTATCATTGCTGATCCAATGCCTATGAGCTTTTCACATATTGATTTTTCACTAGTGCATGATGTTGCTAAGGCGACACTACAATCAGAGACCCTTCAACGAAACTATGTGCGATGCATTAATCGCATTCGGTGATGTAAAAAAAACCTTCAGAAAAGATGCAAAACTTTTTGCGATGGCGGATACATCCAACACGGTTCAGATTTTACTTACGTGTGCGATGAGGGGCATACGATTCACTCCAATGAACTATTTGTTATGAGGGAGAACAACAGAAATGGGCAGCCAGATGAAAGTGTTTGTGATATACGACATACAGTTCACTCGGATTAACTGTCTGTGATTAGGCAACACAACAAAAACAGTCAGCCAGGTCATGGTGTGTGCGATTGATGGCATAGAGTTCACTCAGATGAACTGTTTGTGATTAGGCGGAACAAAAGAAACGGTCAGCTAGAACAAGGTGTGTGCGATAGAGGGCAAACAGCCCATTCGGATGAACTATTTGCGTTGAGCCAAGAGAACAGAAACGGTTCAATTTAACAAGATGTGTGTGATACGCGACAAATATGTCTGTAATCAGAAATGTGTGCCAAGACCGATAATAACACAGACAATTGCTGCTAATAAGACGTGTGTGTTGTGCGATGGGATTGCATACAGAACAACAACAAATATATACACACTTATAAGGACATGGTTGCATAACCAAATTAAACATCAAATTACATAGGTGCCTACTAGCACAAATGCCCGTGCCTTGCAACGGGGCATACATATTCTATTGCACAATATCAATTTTGTGCGACATATATAGGATACATATTCTATGGTTCAATATCAACTGTGTGTACCACATATCTTTTTGACTATCACATACATCAGGTGACAATGTTGACCTTTTTTACTGTCGAACTACTCCTTCCTCCACCCTACATACATGTCTCTTTGTGTTCGGTGTCATCTTACAAGATTCTCTTTCTCTACCGCTCGATCTTTGGATGACTCTCTAAAGAGGTTCATGTTAGCTGGGTTTGCTCGTCTTGATTGATCGAACGATGGACGTTTTCCATCTCAAAAAAAAAACGATGAGCGTTGCCTCATGTTGTAAGAAATGTTTAAATTTGCATTATTCCAATTTTCTTTTTGTTCGAGGGTGATTGGTAAATGTGTCTGTCGGGTAGCAACTCGAAAAACTGTATGAGTATTGTAGGAGTACCAAGGCACATGTAGAATAGCTTTATGAGATAGCTTAAGCCACTATTGAATACAAAATAAAATTTGGCAATCACTTTAATGGGAAAATTGCACTGACCCTTTAGAAATGCAAATATTCACTCATACCTGCTGCAGAGTATGCAAAAGTTCATACATTAAAAAGCATACAATAGAGCAGGGGTGGCCGATTGTCTCTTCAGCTAAGGGAAAATTAGATAGCAAAGAGATAGATTCCCAAACTATGATTTTAGGCATGGAAAAATTACTGTTCATCGATTAAAAGGGCATTTCGTACGATAATAGAAAATCACAGTAATTAGCCAAATCTATAAGAACTATTCTGATGTTGTACTGTTTTTTTAATATTGATAGTCATATTCGGCAGCTAACTTGTGTGCCTATAATTCCATGCCTTTTCATTTTATAAGCTTTAGGACAGAATAAAACTGTGTAGTACCGAGGTCCACACCAGTGTACTTTTCCAATTTACTTAATTAACTTTGCACAGATGCTCACTGTCATAGTATTGTTTATTTGAGGCACTACCATTGCTTTTGAGCTATACTTTCAGCTTGCAGCTTGCTCCTCACACACACGTACATGTATTTTTGCCTCTTTGTATGTACTCACGTGCCCCATCCTGAGCTCTTATTGCATGTGTGTGTATGTGCGTAGGCCATGTGTGTTCCTCGTTTTTGAGGATAAAATCGAATCCACGCCTGACCTCTAATTGCTGCTTGCTGATTATTTTTTGCTGCAGACCAGACCCAGCATCGGCCCATATGTGGGATAGAGCGTCCATAAGTTTATTTGTACATGAATTAAGTAGTAACTTCGTTTTTCTATCACAACTGAGAGCTTGCTCAACTGGCTATGATCATCATAACAACACATGAGGTTTGGAGTTCGACTCCCACCGTAGCCAACATGATATCTTTTTTCCAGTTCTAATTTTTTCCAGTTCTAATTTGGCATTGTTTGTGTTGACAGGCCGAGGCCCAACATGGGGCAGCATGGATGCTACACTTTGGGCCGGATATCTCTGGCCGAGCTAGATCGCAGTGCGGCCCAGCCTGCTGTTTGTACGTGTATCAAAAAAATATGTTGTTCGTACGCTCTACGACGGATGAAAATCTGAACAAAAAGCTGCCGAAGTTTCCTTCAAACGAAATAAATAAATAATACAGGACCATACAAAGTGAAACCAAACCAAGAATATCTATTCCTTTTAATAATAGGTATAGACTACACACATGACATTTAATTGCACACACCAAAGTAAACTATTACATACATAAATACATAGGTGGCTACTACACACATGACATTTCCAAACAACAAGTAAACTATATATTACATGCATAATTAACTAGGATAAACAATCATCTGATCATCATCTACTTCTTCTGATGCTTGCCGCTACTGCTCTACTTGTGGCTCAATTCGAACTCGTCGATTTTGGGAACGAGGCACTTCCTCATGTAAACAATCCGCTTATGCATCCTGTAGCATGTGTACATGCTCTTGGCCGCTAACCTTCGATGAGGTTCATCCAGTTGGAGCATCCAGGCCCCTGCCAGGATATGGAACTTGTTCTGTTGGCATCCGGTTTCATCTTTTTGTAGTAGGGGTCGATGATTGTCGAGGCGAGTTCAACCAGGGAGTCCTTCTTCGTGCTGCCCAGACCCTGTAGTGGTCACGGATTTTGACAAGGTTCTTGCAGGCCAAGCCCGTAACCATGAGCGATTTTACATCGTTGGAGGTTTCCACCATAGCGAACTTGTAGTCCGTGTTGTTGACAAACCTGGCGAAACGATCACAATGCTCTGTGGCCATGCAGTAGTGGTAGATGAGGACATGATGGCGCACGCACAACTAGGCAACGACAACCTTCTGATCTTTGTCGGGATGACCGCCGATGTACTGGAGGTCGATGCCGCCCATGTTCTACTTGTCTCGAGCAAGCAACTGCTCCACAGTGTTGATGTAGTCCTCCACCATGGCCAGGTCGATGGTGTACACCACCGAGGGATCTATCTCCCTTGCGTGGGTCTCCACTTTAAGCTCACTGAATTCCATTGGAGCGCCGCTAGATATCCTCTCTGTATGTGTCGTCGTGGGTGTGCTTATTGTGTTGTGGGGCGAGATCGAAAGGTTGAAGAGACTAAGTTTATAATGGTTGTGGGAATTAATGGGGAAGCCGGAAGGCCTGGAATATTCGCACGGCCGGATGATAGCTCTAATTTGCAGCACATAATTGCATCGTGCGACACGTAACTGTATCGTGGCGGCGCGCACGGTGCAACCACATGCATATGGCGCCCCCAATGTCATTGTGCGCAGGCCCCAACCAGTGGCAGAGCGCGCGTGCAGGGACGCAAGCAAAGCGCACCACGGTTGCCTCAACGGCGAGCAACCATATATATGCATATAGCAGTTGAACATGCAAGGAAAAGTTGTCCACAAGCCGAGCGCGTGGAGGTATGCAAGCAGAGCGCACCGACGGACACGAGCAGAGCGCACCGCGGCGCCTAACGGCAAGCAGAGCGCACTGAGGGACGCGAGCAGAGGCCGGCACAGTGATACGTGGTAAATAAGACGAACTGTGCGAGCGATGGCAAAGACATCAAGCACGAATCATATTAGAGTTTCGTGTGCGATATGTGCCATACAGTTGATCCATCTGAGTTGTTTGTGATGGAATAAGCTGTGTGTGTTGTGGTCAAACGCTTGCTGGTATACAACCGTCTGTGGTTGATGAATTCATCACCGGAGGGTTTGTTTGCACAACATCTATGCTCTATGTACAGAAAAATAACAAATATATACTTATAACATAACATGATTGCAAAACCAAATTAAACATCCAAATATGTTATATAACAAATACCATAAATATTGCAAGTTCAAATTCCAGCATTACAAGGGCCAAATTCAAAGATTGCAAGGTTCAAACTATTCAAACACATAAAATTCATCTTCTTCAGAATCTTTTTCATGCATTATATCTATGAAAGGATCAGCCACCAAGAAGTCATATAGCGGCTCGATACAGTGACTTTGGAATAATCTATCATATGAAGTTACAAACTGAAATTCAGCTTCTGCAGAGCCTTTTCCATTCAGCTGTAGATGCCTGCACTCTTTAGCAATCCATTCGATTCTCTGCAGTAAATATAGGGCAAACCTCATTACCTTGAGCAACCTTTCTTGCTCAACAAAGAACCTGACAAATTTAATTTCTGGTGTGGTGCCTCGGTACTCATTAAAAATAATTTCTATGAGATGAAGATCAATGCATTCAATGGGATTGTTATATTCGCCAACATTTTCTTCTTTCGGGCCTGCTAGTATCTGCAAACGAAGACAACATATTAGTGCCTAGGTGTAGATTTGAACACTTTGGGCTTCTTTGATTTGCAGGATTTCTAAAATACATGAAAAGGGTGAAATGCCACCTTTAATCTTACATGATAAACTTTACCATGAAAGCATGTCGGACAAAGGAATAAAACGCGTACAACACTAGCATCTCAAAAAAAATGTATTGAAATCCTCCAAATTTCCTTTAGAAATCATTCTACATTTGTGTTAGAACCGAGAGTATATCGACTAGAGGGGGGTGAATGGGAGATTCAAAACTTCTTTCGATAGCTTTGAACCAAAACCCACTCACAACAGCGAAAAAGTGTATTGAAGGAAATGGGAAGAATCAATCTTCTTTGTCAGAAGCATATTCATCGATAAAAGCATTGACAACAATACAAGCTTGATAAATCACAGGTTTAACTACAATGAGATTAATGCAACATGCAAACAAATGTAGCATAATGAGAAACAACATAGTAGGTACTGAATAAAATGCTATAGAACGATTTCACCAGTGAATCTGGAGTACATGATGGTAATGAAAGGATACATGCGATGATAATGAACGAGGATGAACACAGATAAAAAGGGTGGTGGCAACAGAACAAAGTGATCAAGTAAGCTATCGGCATAGAGCACGAATAGTAACTGCTCAACGAAATGTAGTAGAGTAGAAATGATAAGTGGTGCTCGATGGCGAAAGAGAGATTTGGTAGACCAGTTCACCCTTCTGCCAAAGGCCTACGTCTGGTTGGAGGGGCTGTGACTTAACACGGAAGATAAACTCTCTTCACCCTATTCTCCTTTAATGCAGAGCTGATCAGATCGGGTTGATTTTACTCGCGGTAGATCCTTGTCGGCGATCTCCATACCTTCAGTCGACCTTTGTGAACCACAATCACTCTTGGTTGCTGAAGATCAGGCTCGGTGAAGACAACAACTCTTCAACACTCAAAGTCGAAACCTATCCATCTAGAGAGTGCGCAGCTCTCAAGAGTAATAGGTACAAGAACTCTCACTCAGAACTACTCTGATGCTAAACCACTGTCTAAGTTTGGGCTCTTGGTTTTTCTCTTGGTGGATCTTAAACTCAAATCACTCGAAGAGGGGTTGCTCAAATCAATCTTCTTAGAAATCTCAAGCGGAGCAGCCAATGGACAATGTTGGAGCGGAGTGGCTATTTATAGCCGCAGCCTTCCCTGATGGGAAAAGACCAAATTAGACATCGGGTTCAGCCAATGGCCGAAAGACACAATTCCAATGGTCGGATTTGAGCACAGCGGTAACATTTCTTGCAGGGAAAGAAATGCTAACTCCTTGGTCCGAGACAAATCTCTCACAGCCAAGAAAAACACAGTCTCTTGCTGGCAAGTATTTGCTAGGAGCACTAAGATATTTCTCTCACATCTTTCATAGGTTATGGCTAAGTATCACAATAGATCTAAGCATCGAGAACCTATTGAGGAAGTCCTGGATTAGGGGGTCCTCGGATAGCCGGACTATATGCTTATGCCGTACTGTTGGACTATGAAGATACAAGATTGAAGACTTCGTCCCGTGTCCGGGTGGGATTCTCCTTTGCATGGAAGGCAAGCTTGGCAATTCGGATATGTAGAATCCTTTCTCTGTAACCGACTCTGTGTAACCCTAGCCCCCTCCGATGTCTATATAAACTGGAGGGTTTAGTCCGTAGAATAGCCACAATCGTAATCATAGGCTAGCTTCTAAAGTTTAGCCTCTATGATCTCGTGGTAGATGAATGACACGTCTTCATCGTATCTATAATTTTTGATTGTTCCATGCCAATATTATTCAACTTTCATATACTTTTGGCAACTTTTTATACTATTTTTGGGACTAACAAATTGATCCAGTGCCCAGTGTCAGTTCCTGTTTGTTGCATGTTTTATGTTCCGCAGAAAACCCATATCAAACGGAGTCCAAACGGGATAAAAATGGACGGAGAATTATTTTGGAATATTTGTGATATTTGGGAGGAAGAATCAACAAGAAACGGTGCCCAAGGTGGCCACGAGAGTGGCCCACGCCACCACTCGAGGTGGGCGCGGCACCCTATCTCATGGGCCACCCGTAAGGCGGTTGATGCCCTTCTTTGGCTGCAAGAAAGCTAATTTTTGGAAAATGATCTGGGCAAAAGTTTCAATCCAATCGGAGTTACGGATCTCCAGATATAAAGGAAATGGTGCCAGGGCAGAATTCCAGAACGCAGAAACAGAGAGATAGATCCAATCTTGGAGGGACTCTCGCCCCTCCGAAGCCATGGGAGCCAAGGACCTGAGGCGAAACCCTTCTCCCATCTAAGGAGAAGGTCAAGGAAGAAGAAGAAGGGGGGCTCTCTCCCCCTTGCTTCTGGTGGCGCCGGAGCGCTGCCGGGGGCCATCATCATCACCGCGATCTTCACCAACACCGCCGTCATCTTCACCAACATCTCTATCACCTTCCCCCATCTATATCCAGCGGTCCACTCTCCCGCAACCCGTTGTACCCTCTACTTGAACATGGTGCTTTATGCTTCATATTATTTTCCAATGATGTGTTGCCATCCTATGATGTCTGCGTAGATTTTCTTTGTCCTATCGGTGATTGATGAATTGCTATGATTGGTTTGAGTTGCATGTTTTATTATTGGTGATGTCCTATTGTGCCCTCCGTGTCGCGCAAGCATGAGGGATTCCCGCTGTAGGGTTTGCAATATGTTTATGATTTGCTTATTGTGGGTGGCGTGAGTGACAGAAGCATATACCCGAGTAAGTAGGTTGTTTGCGAATGGGATAAAGGGGACTTGATACTTTAATGCTATGGTTGGGTTTTACCTTAATGAATCTTTAGTATTTGTGGATGCTTTCTAGAGTTCCAATCATAAGTGCATATGATCCAAGTAGAGAAAGTATGTTAGCTTATGCCTCTCCCTCAAATAGAATTGCAATAGTGATTACCGGTCTAGTAACGTAGTCAGTTGCTTAGGGACAATTTCACAACTCCTACCACCACTTCTCCACACTCACTATATTTACTTTATTGCATCTTTATCTAAACAGCTCCTAGTTTATGTTTACGTGCTCTTTATTATCTTGCAAACCTATCCTATCACACCTCCAAAGTACTTCTAGTTTCATACTTGTTCTAGGTAAAGCGAACGTCAAGCGTGCGTAGAGTTGTATCGGTGGTCGATAGCTTGAGGGAATATTTATTCTACCTTTAGCTCCTCGTTGGGTTCGACGCTCTTACTTATCGAAAACTGTTGTGATCCCCTACACTTGTGGGTTATCAAGACCTTTTTCTGGCGCCGTTGCCGGGGAGTCATAGCGTGGGGTGAATATTCTCGTGTGTGCTTGTTTGCTTTATCACTAAGTATTTTTATTTTCTGTTCTAAGTTGTTCTCTATCTTTAGTTATGGATATGGAACGCAAAATACCAAAAAAATACGTGTACTTGCTACTCATGAAAATGGGGTAACTCCTAAAACCCTCGATTCTCATTATGTGAAAGATATTATGTACTACTTTGATAATCCTGAGAAAACCCCATTCAACTTTATAATGGGAGACACGTTCGATCAACGTGAATACTTTAGGGATTATCGCTTGACACAAAAAGGGAAACTATTATGGGATCAATTTATTATGTTGCGTTGGTATGCCCGGGATCTATGCTTGAGATATGATATTACTTGTTGCTCTAGGATGAAGGCTCCACACCTTCCCTTTTCATGCAAATTTAATGACAATGAAACCTTAGCTTCTTATGCTAATGGTATATATGATTACTATGATGTGGAACAAATAGAAGAATTTGTTGCTTTTAAGGCTGCTTATGAAATTGAATCTTTGTTTGAAAAGTATGAAGCTTTAGATGATGATGTTTATAGGCCTAAAAATCTTGCTATACTTAGATATTTCTATGAAAATTATGAATACAATTACTATATTAATGCATTTATTGATAAAGTCTCCACTGTCCAAGAAGAGAATAATATTTTGCAGGAAGCTATGGAAGAAGAAATTGATGAAACTGTGAGCTCATTGGATGAAAAAGATGATGAGGAGAGCGAAGAACAAAAGGAGGAAGAGCGGATTGATCACCCGTGCCCACCTCTAATGAGAGTAACTCTTCAACTCATACATTTTTTAATTCCCCTTCGTGCTTACCGAAGGATGATCGCTATGATGATTTCTATGATGATTGCTATGATCTCGTTGATTCTCTTGAAATATCCCTTTTTGATGATGCTTTCTATGCTTGTGGCCAAGATGCCAATATGAATGATGCTTATGGAGATAAACTTGCTATAGTTCCTTATGTTAAACATGAAATTGTTGCTATTGCACCCACGCATGATAGTCCTATTATCTCTTTGCATTCTCCCAACTACACTATATCGGAGAAGTTTCTGCTTATTAAGGATTATATTGATGGGTTGCCTTTTACCATTGCACATGATAATTTTGACGAATATAATATGCATGTGCTTGCTGCTCCTACTTGCACTATTATGAGAGAGTAACTATATCTCCACCTCTCTATGTTTCCAACACGATAGAATTGCAAGAAACTGCTTATACTATGCATTGGCCTTTACTTGGTGTGCATGAATTATTCTTTTATGACATGCCGATGCATAGGAAGAGAGTTAGACTTCGTTGTTGCATGATATATTTTACTTTGTGCTCATTATTAAATTACAAATCATTATGAATTAAAATTGGCTTTGATATACCTTGGGATCCGGGTGGATCCATTACTTGAGCACTATATACCTAGCTTAATGGCTTTAAAAAAAGCGCTGCCAGGGAGACAACCCGGAAGTTTTAGAGAGTCATTTATTTCTGTTGAGTGCTTTCATATAGTCTAAAAACAAAAAATAAAGAGGGTAATCCAAAACTTTTCAAAAAGGAAAGTGAAAGTGAGAAAGACAAGCATTGTTGAAGTGGCAGAGCTCCTTGAACTTTGTTCATGCTCACGGAAACTTTGTGAATCTTAATTACAGAAACTTTTCAACAAAAATAATTATCCCCTTGTACATTTCCATTGTATTATTAAAATAATGTGCCAAGGTTTATCTTTAAGATATTTACAATGCTTGTTGGTTTGTACGGTGCAGGACAGAAACTTTGGCTGTAGTGCACGATTTTACATTATTAACTGGAACGCCAAACGGTTCTGATTCCTTTTGCAATGTCTTGATGTACAACTATTTTATTTTTCCTAATTTTGGTAGAATTTTTGGGGTACCAGAACTATGGTGGATGTTCATATTTCTACAGACTATTCTGTTTTTGACATATTCTGTTTTTGATGCATAGCTTGCTTGTTTTGATGAATCTATCAATTTATATCAGTGGATTAAGCCATGGAAAAGCGATATTACAGTAGACACAATGCAAAAACAAAATATGAATTGGTTTTCAACAGTACTTAGAGTGGTGATTTGCTTTATTATACTAACGGATCTTACCGAGTTTTGTGTGGATGTAGTGTCTAATCGAGGATGTCTCGATATGAGGAAAAGGAAGAGAGGCAAGAGCTCAAGTTTGGGGATGCCCGAGGCACCCCAAGTAAATATTCAAGGAGACTCAAGTTTCTAAGCTTGGGGATGCCCCGGAAGGCATCCCCTCTTTTTTCAACAAGTATCGGTATGTTTTCGAATTCGTTTCGTTCATGCATTATGTGCAAGTCTTGGAGCGTCTTTTGCATTTAGTTTTCATTTTTTTTCTTTTATGCACCATGCTGGTATGAGATAGTCCTTGGTTGATTTATATGCTCATTGCACTTCACTTAAATATTTTGAGTATGGCTTTATAGAATGCTTCATGTGCTTCACTTATATCATTTGAAGTTTCGATTGCCTGTTTCTCTTCACATAGAAAACCGCCATTTGTAGAATGCTCTTTTGCTTCACTTATATTTGTTAGAGCGTGGGCATATCTTTTGTAGAAAGAATTAAACTCTCTTGCTTCACTTATATCTATTTAGAGAGATGACAGGAATTGGTCAATCACATGGTTAGTCATAAAATCCTACATAAACTTGTGGATCGCTGAATATGATATGTTTGATTCCTTGCAATAGTTTTGCGATATAAAGGTGGCGATATTAGAGTCATGCTAGTGGGTGGTTGTGGATTGTAGAGACACTTGTGTTGAGGTTTGCAAGTCCCATAGCATGCACGTATGGTAACCGTTGTGTGACAAATTTGAAGCATGGGGTGTTTCTTTGATTGTCTTCCTTATGAGTGGCGGTCGGGGACGAGCGATGGTCTTTTCCTACCAATCTATCCCCCTAGGGGCATGCGTAGTAGTACTTTGCTTCGAGGGCTAATAAACTTTTGCAATAAGTATATGAGTTCTTTATGACTAATGTGAGTCCATGGACTATACACACTTTTACCTTTCCATCATTGCTAGCCTCTTGATGCCGTGCATTGCCCTTTCTCACCTTGAGAGTTGGTGCAAACTTAGCGGTGCATCCAAACCCGTGATATGATACACTCTATCACACATAAGCCTCCTTATATCTTCCTCAAAACAGCCACCATACCTACCTATCATGGCATTTCCATAGCCATTCCGAGATATATTGCCATGCAACTTCCATCATCATCATATACATGACTTGAGCATTTATTGTCATATTGCTTTGCATGATCGTAAGATAGCTAGCATGATGTTTTCATGGCTTGTCCGTTTTTTGATGTCATTGCCACGCTAGATCATTGCACATCCCGGTACACCGCCAGAAGCATTCATATAGAGTCATATCTTTGTTCCAGTATCGAGTTGTAATATTGAGTTGTAAGTAAATAAAAGTGTGATGATCATCATTATAGAACATTGCCCCATGGAAAAAAAGAAAAAAAAGGGAAAGGCCAAAGAAGCCTAAATAAAAAAGGGGGCCAAAGAAGCCCACCGAAAAAAAAGAAAAGGGGCAATGTTACTATCCTTTTTCCACACTTGTGCTTCAAAGTAGCACCATGTTCTTCATATAGATTGTCTCCTATGTTGTCACTTTCATATACTGGTTGGAATTTTCATTATAGAACTTGGCTTGTATATTCCAACGATGGGCTTCCTCAAATGCCCTAGGTCTTCATGAGCAAGCAAGTTGGATGCACAACCACTTAGTTTCTTTTGTTGAGCTTTCATACACTTATTGCTCTTAGTGCATCCGTTGCATGGCAATCCCTACTCCTCACATTGACATCAATTGATGGGCATCTCCATAGCCCGTTGATTAGCCGCGTTGATGTGAGACTTTCTCCCTTTTTGTCTTCTCCACATAACCTCCATCATTATATTCTATTCCACCTATAGTGCTATATCCATGGCTTGCGCTCATGTATTGCGTGAGGGTTAAAAAAGCTAAAGTGTGTTAAAAATTATGAACCAATTGCTCGGCTTGTCATCGTGGTTGTGCATGTGGGGGCATTTTGTGTGAAGAAAATGAAGCATGGCCAAACTATATGATTTTGTAGGGATAAGCTTGCTTTTGCCTTGTTGTTTTGAAAAGACATGATTGCTTTATTGGTACGCTCAAAGTATTATTTTTTTATGTCAAATGATAGACTATTGCTTTGAATCGCTCGTATCTTAATATTCATGCCATGATTAGACATATGATCAAGATTGTGCTATGTAGCATTCCACCTCAAAAATTATCTTTTTTTATCATTTACCTACTCAAGGACGAGCAGGAATTAAGCTTGGGGATGCTGATACGTCTCCGCCGTATCTATAATTTTTTATTGTTCCACGCCAATATTATTCAACTTTCATATACTTTTGGCAACTTTTTATACTATTTTTGGGTCTAGCATATTGATCCAGTGCCCAGTGCTAGTTCCTGTTTATTGCATTTTTTATGTTTCGCAGAAAACCCATATCAAACGGAGTCCAAAAAGGGTAAAAACAGATGGAGAATTATTTTGGAATGTTTGTGATTTTTGGGAGGAAGAATCAACGTGAAACGGTGCCCGAGGTGGCCACGAGAGTGGCCCACGCCACCACTCCAGGTGGGCATGCCCCCCTATTTCGTGGGCCACCCGTAAGGTGGTTGATGCCCTTCTTTGGCCGCAAGAAAGCTAATTTTTGGAAATCGATCTGGGCGAAAGTTTCAATCCAATCGGAGTTATGAATCTCCAGATATAAAGGAAATGGTGCCAGGGCAGAATTCCAGAACGCAGAAACAGAGAGATAGATCCAATCTCGGAGGGGCTCTCGCCCCTCCCAAGCCATGGGACCCAAGGACCAGAGGGGAAACCCTTCTCCCATCTAGGGAGAAGGTCAAGGAAGAAGAAGAAGAAGAAGAAGAAGAAGAAGAAGAAGAAGAAGAAGAAGAAGAAGAAGAAGAAGAAGGGGGGCTCTCTCCCCCTTGCTTCCGGTGGCGCCGGAGCTCTGCCGGGGGCCATCATCATCACCGCGATCTTCACCAACACCGCCGTCATCTTCACCAACATCTCCATCACCTTCCCCCATCTATATCCAGCGGTCCACTCTCCCGCAACCCGTTGTACCCTCTACTTGAACATGGTGCTTTATGCTTCATATTATTTTCCAATGATGTGTTGCCATCCTATGATGTCTAAGTAGATTTTCTTTGTCCTATCGGTGATTGATGAATTGCTATGATTGGTTTGAGTTGCATGTTTTATTATTGGTGTTGTCCTATTGTGACCTCCGTGTCGCGCAAGCGTGAGGGATTCTCGCTGTAGGGTTTGCAATATGTTTATGATTTGCTTATGGTGGGTGGCGTGGAGTGATGTAAGCCTGAGACCGAGTAAGTAGGTTGTTTGCGTGTGGGATAAAGGGGACTTGATACTTTAATGCTATGGTTGGGTTTTACCTTAATGAATCTTTAGTATTTGCGGATTCTTGCTAGAGTTCCAATCATAAGTGCATATGATCCAAGTAGAGAAAGTATGTTAGCTTATGCCTCTCCCTCAAATAGAATTGCAATAGTGATTACCGGTCTAGTAACGTAGTCAGTTGCTTAGGGACAATTTCACAACTCCTACCACCACTTTTCCACACTCTCTATATTTACTTTATTGCATCTTTATCTAAATAGCCCCTAGTTTATGTTTACATGCTCTTTATTATCTTGCAAACCTATCCTATCACACCTACAAAGTACTTATAGTTTCATACTTGTTCGAGGTAAAGCGAACGTCAAGCGTGCGTAGAGTTGTATCGGTGGTCGATAGAACTTGAGGGAATATTTATTCTACCTTTAGCTCCTCGTTGGGTTCGACACTCTTACTTATCAAAAACTGTTGCGATCCCCTACACTTGTGGGTTATCAATGAACTCTTGTAATACTCATATCATCAAGATCAATCAAGCAGGAAGTAGGGTATTACCTCCATAGAGAGGGCCCGAACCTGGGTAAACATTGTGTCCCCTGCCTCCTGTTACCATTAGCCTTAGACGCATAGTTCGGGACCCCCTACCCGAGATCCGCCGGTTTTGACACCGACATTGGTGCTTTCATTGAGAGTTCCACTGTGTTGTCACCATAAGGCTTGATGGCTCCTTCAATCATCCACAATGATGCGGTCCAGGGTGAGGTTTTCCTCTCCGGACAGATCTTCGTATTCGGTGGCTTCACACTGCGGGCCAACTCACTTGGCCATCTGGAGCAGATCGATAGCTACGCCCTAGCCATCAGGTCAGGTTTGGAAGCTTGAACTACATTGCCAACATCCGCGGAGACTTGATCTTCGATGGATTCGAGCACATGACAGGTGTGCCCTACAGTCGCGATGAGCATGACTTAGATCTGCCATCAGACGTTGTTCAGGAGACCACACCTACGGCTGTCCTGGCTTTAAATCCAGAGCAGATCATGCCATCTGAGGACGGGTGGATGGACCCCGCCACGAAGGCCGTACACTCATCGGTGATAGATTCGAACACAGACTTCGCCTCCAATGGAGTCTGTGTCATCGGACCCTCGGACTTGTCTCCGGCCATAGGCTCCGAACCGCGTGCATCCGTGCCCATCGAATCTGACTGGGCACCGATCATGGAGTTTAGCTCCGCGGATATCTTTCAGCACTCGCCCTTTGGCGACATGCTAAACTCATTAAAATCTCTCTCCCTGTCAGGAGACTCTTGGCCGAACTATGTCCGGCTTGAGTGGGAAGCGGACGACGAAGAAATTCGTTACACACCCACCACCCACTTAATAGCCACTGTCGATGACTTAACCGACACGCTTGATTTCGACTCTGAAGACATCAATGGCATGGACGATGATGCCGGAGAAAAACGGGAACCACCACCCCAGGGCGCTGGAAAGCCACCTCATGATATGATATATACATGGTGCACACACCCACAATGGAGATGACGCAACGGAGGATAATCCCTTGAGAAGCAAACAAAGTGCCGATGTCAGCGGCACCGCTCTAAAGCCCGCCATAGCAAAAATAGCGATTCTGGCACAAGAAAGAATAATACCCCGGACAACGCTAAAGATAACGACGACCCCGTAGGCCATGCGATGTAGCAGGATAAGCCAGGGGATGGCAAACACGGACCGGGGCCGCTGTCTGATCACAGCGATGGCGAAGGAAAGACCTATAAACCCATCTCCGGAGAGGAGAACAGTCCGGACGACGATGCACACATCATCCCGAAAAAGCACTGGGAACAAGAGCACCTTCACAAAAGGCTTATTGCCACCGCGAGGAGCTTAAAGAAGCAGAGGCAACGACTTAAGGCTGCGCAGGATACGCTCAACCGCAGATGGAGCAAAGTGCTTGACACTGACAAAATATATGGCGGTGATCGACACACAAAGAGCTACCCAAAGTGCAAGCTGCTGCCCGAATTCGACGACGTGGCTATAGAGCCCATTCCGCCGAAAAACAATATGGCCGATCTGCCGGACTGACCACCCCGTGGCCGGGACAGAGCAGCTAACGCGCCGCACACAAGTCAGCACACGATCTACGTGAGCACCTGGACAAAAGAGCTGGTATGGCCAGATCCATCTATGGATCTAGGAAACGCGTCCCTACGCAGAATCACGACTATACTGATCAACTACCAGCTCAGAATCAACACCGAACACTACAGCCGTCGGACCCATGCCACGATACATCCAAATACAGGGGCGCCGCGCACCCCCTGTGCTTCACCGATGAGGTGCTGGATCATGAATTTCTAGAGGGGTTTAAACCCGTAAACATCGAGGCATACGATGGAACGACAGACCCTGCAGTCTGGATTGAGGACTTTATTCTCCACATTCATATGGCTCGCGGAGACGATCTCCATGCCATCAAATACTTGCCCCTCAAGTTGAAAGGACCAGCTCGGCACTGGTTGAAAATCCTCCCCGAAAACTCAATTGGAAGTTGGGAGGAACTCGAGACGCTTTCAGGGCTAATTTTCAAGGGACCTACGTCCGACCTCCGGATGCAGACGATTTAAGTCACATAATCCAACAGCCCGGTGAGTCAGCCTGTAAGCTTTGGAACAGATTTCTCACCAAAAAGAACCAAATCGTCGACTGTCCGGATGCTGAAGCCTTAGCAGCTTTCAAACAAAGTGTCCGGGACGAATGGCTCGCCAGACACCTCGGCCAAGAAAAGCCAAGGACAATGGCAGCCCTAACAACTTTGATGACCCGCTTTTGCGCGGGCGAGGATAGTTGGTTGGCCCGCAGCGGCACCAGCGACCCAAGCACATCCGAAATCAGGGATGGCAATGGGAAGCTGCGACGCAATAAAAATAAGTGTCGAAATAATGAAGACATCCCAAACAACACGGCGGTAAACGCCGGATTCAAGGGCTCTCGACCCGGTCAACAGAAAAAGCCATTTAAAGGCAACAGAGATGGACCATCCAGCCTAAATAAAATTCTAGACAGATCCTGTCAGAATCATGGCACCCCGAGAAACCTACAAATCACACCAACAGAGAATGCTGGGTCTTCAAGCAGGCCGAGAAGCTAAGCGCCGAACACAAAGGGAGGGAGCTGCCAAGTGAAGACGAGGACGAACCTCGCCAGCCGAACACTGGGGGACAGCAAAAATTTCCACCGGAGGTCAAAACAGTGAACATGATTTACGCAACCCACATACCAAAGAGGAAGCGCAAACGCGCACTCTGAGATGTATACGCTGTAGAGCCCGTCGCCCCTGAATTCAACCCATGGTCGGCCTGCCTGATCACTTTCGATCGCAGGGATCATCCGACTTGTATCCGACATGGAGGTTCGGCTGCCTTGGTGCTCGACCCAATAATTGACGGATACCATCTCACCTGAGTCCTCATGGACAGCGGTAGTAGTCTTAATCTGATATATCAGGACACTGTCAGCAAGATGGGGATAGACCCGTCAAGAATCAGCCAAAGCAGTACTACCTCTAAAGGAGTAATACCAGGCGTAGAGGCCCGCTGCATGGGCTCTCTAACACTAGAGGTTGTATTCGGTTCTCCCGACAACTTCCGAAGCGAAGAACTAATCTTCGACATCGCTCCATTCCAAAGCGGCTACCATGCACTACTCGGAAGAATGGGATTCGCTCGTTTCAATGTAGTACTGCACTACGCTTATCTTAAACTTAAGATGCCCGGTCCACGTGGCGTCATCACAATTAACGGAAATAAAGAGCGTTCCCTGCGTGCGGAAGAATATGTGGCAGCTCTAGCAGCCGAACCACTGAACGGCCTCTCCAGCCCAAGTAACTAATCGGTTGTTGAGACCACGGACACGGCTAGACGTGTTCGGCGCACCACTAGTTGTAGCATCCCAGATAAACCTGATTCTTTAAGAATAACCAGCTTTTCACGCGGTCACACCAGATTCTTTCACCTGGGATTTTCCTTTTTTTTACAGATGACCATCGTGCTACACCCTTCCAGGATATGGCACAACGGAGACAAAGGCGCAGACGTGCAGCAGGGCCCCGTTCCAAGGTTTTCTTTTTAGATTAAGACCGTGTGTAAACCTTTTTTATTGTATCTTGTTGGCTCACACCCTCCTGGTACTTAAAACGACCAAGAGGGATACCGACATCATTGGCAAGCTTATTATTCGCTGATCTAAAATGGACGTTGCAAGGGCAGCATCCAATGTGTTTTGGGGATTTATACCCTCACCACAGCCGCTCTTTCGTCATGCCGGATTAATGCACGTACCCGAAAATTCAGGGATCATTATCGAGGGCGGTACTCAGCCCATTATATGTTGTAAAGTACGAATACCTTCGGGAGTGTTCGGCGTCACGAGTTTGCCCTTATATGAATCAGCTCCAAATCATGTCTTTGGTCAATAGTTGGGTTTGCCCGGCTCCTGTGTTTTGCTGCCTTACGTTCCGCTCTATCGGCTAAGGTGGCACCGGGAGAACTACTGCGGTCGTGCCCTGGTTCATCTGGATGAGCACCTTAGTAGAGAAAGCTGAAAACTAACTGTCATGATAAAGTGAGAGACTTGTCAACCACTCGATGACCCATCGGAATCTTCGTGATTCCTCCACATTACCGAAGGACCGGTTTCCCGGTCACGTATGTACACGCACCATAGTCGGATGAGCGCGGACATACCTGGGGCTATATAGTAGCCCCACCGTCAAACTCCTATGGCTAAGTGAAAGTGTTAAAGCTATATAGTCCGATTGCCTTGTTCGCCGGGCTACCACCTCTTTAACGGACAAAGACGTTGAATCAAGTGTGATTACGCGCTTTGCCGAACACCCCAGCATTATATGCGTGGGGGCTGAAGCCGACGACTGCAAACTTTCAGGTTATATACATAAACGGCCGCACAGGAGACACTACAATACTTTACGGGCAAGAGTATAAATATAGCCTTTATTATCACAAGCATTGTTTTTACAATTAAGATAAATGTCACTGGAACATAGTATTCTTTGAGCACTGAGCCTCTATTAAACGGGCACCTTCTAAGACTTCTTCAAAATAGTGCTCGGGCAAATCCTAGCCTCCGGGCGAACCCCTAGTTGCAATATCAGTGGCCTCCATCTTCGCCCAATACGTCTTAACACGGGCAAGAGCCATCCACGCACCCTCTATGCGTGCCTACCTCTTGACAACGTCGATATGCAGCGCAGCACGAATAAATCGTTGCACCGAACCAAAATAACTATCGAGACTTGGTTCGTTCGGCCACAGATGATCCCCGATAGCCTTCATGGCAACCTCGGACAACCTGTGGAGCTCGGCCCACTCGACCATCTACTCATTCAACAGCAGCGGACGCCTTGGATTACTGAACTGTGACCAGAACAATTTTTCCACCTCATGATCTTTTCGATCTTTAAAATACTCCATCGCATCAGCAACACTCTTTGCTAAATCCAAGCATGCGTCTGAAGAACTCCACAATTGATCAAGAGGGGCATACTTCGGATCACCGAACTTCGTTCGCAATAAAAAGGGCTTCCCATCCGCTATGTCACCGGCTTGCCAAAGTTCCTCCAGTGCCACTCTGATTTCAGAGCGAGTTTCCTTTGCTGCTTGCAAGGCCTTCTTTAGGTCACGCGTTTTGGTTTGGTGTTCCCTTTCAAGAAGCTCATATCGGTTGGCGGCATTTTGCAGCTCAAGAGCCACGTTGGCTATTTTATCCTCACTCCGGCGATGAGCAATGTGTTCGGCTTTTTATTCTTCAGCTGCCTTCGGGGCGGCCGCATCACTTCTCCTGGCTTGCTCCTTGGCCCGGGAAAGTTCTGCCCGAAGGGTCTCCATGGCGGCAGCTCCATCTACAGTCAAAGCACATTATAAATACTAGCATCATGCTCTTATTAATATTTGCTGACCACCCAAATATACATACCCTGTGCCTCGTCAAGCCGCTGGTTTACAAGAGTGATGTCCGCATCCGCCACGTCAAGTTGCCGCCTCAGTTCGGCAAACTCGGCAGTTCGGTCAGCCGCTGGATCTGCAGCCGCCTGCGCACAAAAGCAGCACTATCATTACCTGAGACTATGATCCTCTGCTCGCCTTGTCCGGACGGCAACCAGAGTCTCAGGGGCTACTATCTATACAAAGCACACCTTGCGTGTATGGTACAATCAAATATATATATATATATATATATATATATATATATATATCACTTTGCGCACCTCAAAGCCTCTTAGCGGGCTCGTAAAATCTTCATTCAACCCGCTTTTCGCGGATGAAATCCTCTCCACCACGGTGCCCATTCAGGTACAATGTGCCTATGATATATCCGCTTGCTGCAGAAGACCCATCAATGTGTCCGGTTGTACATCAGACAATCCCGGGCTTTTTCTGTTGGTCTCCTTAGGAGCCGAGAACTCTGGACTCCGGGCGGCCGAAGAGTTACCTTCTGGCCTTTGCAGATCGGGAGAGATCCTCCGGGACAACACCTCAAGGTCGTCCGCCTCATGAGGCGGGGAAGCAGGAGGAGGCGTTTCGCTCTCCATCATCTCCGGAAGAAGATCCCCGCGGATGAGCATTATGGAGAAGGGCTATGAGCCAGACTGCAAAACATGTGTCTCGATTGTTATTCTCAGGAAAAGAGCGGCGCATGCTTACTAAAGTGCCTTTGTTCACTTACGGCTTGGTCGACGACTGGCCCCCTTGTGGGCGTTGTGCGGCAAGGATGCTCTCCGGGGCAGGGCCCCCTGGTGAAGGTTTCTTCCCTCGTTGGAAACCTCCGATTCCAAGTCTTCAGGGGCGGTCCTTTTCTTCCCGTGGGGAGAGGGGATTCTAGATTCGCCTCCCCGACCATCCTCCAACACGGGGGCACTAATTCCCCCGGTTAGGATGCGTAATGTACCTCCAGCATGAAGCCCACTTTTGGCTTCCCTATTTCTCCCCTCGTCCTCCCCTGATGGCACTTGATAAGGTGCATGAGCCAGCATCCTGGTTAGTACAGGTTCCGGCAAGCCTTTGGGAAGAGGGGCCGAACACCTGATCCTCTCCGCCTTTCTTATCCAGTCTTTGCCAAGAGTGGTTTTTTCAGAATAATGTTGTGACAAATATAATGACAGCATGTTCGGTCACGAAGTTACTTACTTGGGTATCTGGACGGTTGCAGTTGAGACCCGCATCCTCTGTTGTGTCTGGACACTTTATTCGTGATCCGAAGAATAATCGATACATCCCTTCGAGTGTCACGCCGAAGAATTGTTGAATGCTTTGCGGTCCTTCTGGGTTGAACTCCCACATACAGAGAGATCGACGTTGGCATTGTAGGACCCGACGAACTAGCATTACTTGAATTACTTCAACGAGACTGATATCCCTCTTAAGGAGATCTCGGATACGGCTTTGCAATGTCAGCACGTCATTAACCGGACCATAGTCCAGCCCCTTGTTGACCCATGATGCAAGCTGTGGCGGAGGGGCAGAGTGGAAGGCCGGGGCGGCTGCCCAATTTGTACCTCAGGGTGTTGTGATATAAAACCACTCCCGTTGCAATAGGTCAGACACCTCCGGGAAGGAACCCTTTGGCCATAAGGCGTCGGCACCTTTGCTTATTATAGCGCCTCTGCACTCTGCATGTCGCCCGTCGATCATCTTCGGCTTCACATTGAAGGTCTTGAGGCATAAGCCGAAAAGTGGGGTAATGCGGAGGAAGGCCTCACACACGACAATAAACGACGAGATGTGAAGGAAGGAATCTGGAGCTAGGTCATGAAAATCTAGCATGTAATAGAACATGAGCCCTCTAACGAAGGGATGAAGACCGAAGCCTAGCCCTCGGATGAAGTGGGAGATGAATATAACGCTCTCGTTAGGTTTGGGAGTAGGAACAACCTACCCTTGGGCAGGAAGCCTATGAAGGATTTCAGTGGTTAGATACCTAGCCTCCCTAAGCTTCTTGATGTCCCCCAATGTGACAGAAGAGGCCATCCACCGTCCTTGAAGGTTGGATCCGGACATGGTTGAGGGGTGAAAGTGCAACTATCCCTAGGTGGTTTTGGTAATTCATAACAACATATAGCTCATTGAGCTAATGCTATTCCAAGACTATTATTTCAGGAAAGCTCAATGAATGGCATGGCATGGATGATGAAAGTGGATCCCTCAAAATACTAAGGACAAAGGATTGGCTCAAGCTCAAAAGCTCAAGACTCTTCATTTTATATTTTAGTGATCCAAGATCACATTGAGTCTATAGGAAAAGCCAATACTATCAAGGAGGGATGAGGTGTTGCTTAATGAGCCTCTTGCTTCATGTGCTTTGTGATATGCTCCAAAACCCTCAACTACTTTCCCACATCCACAAATGACCTAAACCCAAAGCCAAGATTGGTCACACCGATACTTCCTATCCAGCGCCACCGATTTCAGAAGTCATAGCCACTACCACAAACCCTAAGCAAATTGGTCTTACAGATAGGGATCTCGGTCTCACCGAGATGGGGTTGTAATCTCTCTGTTTCCCTTCGTAACGTTTCGGTCTAACCGAAGTGAGCGATCGGTCCCACCGAGATTGCAATGTAAACTCTCTGTTTCCTTTTTGTAACATTTTGGTCTCACCGAAAAGAGCAAATCGGTCCCACCGAGTTTACCTGACCAACTCTCTGGAAAGCTTATTACCAAATCCGTCTCATCGAGTTTCTGTAATTGGTCTTACCGAGATTACGTTATGCCCTAACCCTAACCGAATCGGTCTCACCGACTTGCATGTCAGTCCCACCGAAAATCACTAACGGTCACTAGATTTACTAAATCAGTCTGACCGAGTCTGTTGAATCGGTCCCACCGAGTTTGGTTAATTGTGTGTAACGGTTAGATTTTGTGTGGAGGCTATATATACCCCTCCACCTCCTCTTCATTCATGGAGAGAGCCATCAGAACGAACCTACACTTCCAACTTACCATTTCTGAGAGAGAGCCACCTACTCATGTGTTGAGACCAAGATATTCCATTCCTACCATATGAATCTTGACCTCTAGCCTTCCCAAGTTGCTTTCCACTCAAATCTTCTTTCCACCAGATCCAAAACCTATGAGAGAGAGTTGAGTGTTGGGGAGACTATCATTTGAAGCACAAGAGCAAGGAGTTCATCATCAATGCACCATTTGTTACTTCTTGGAGAGTGGTGTCTCCTAGATTGGCTAGGTGTCACTTGGGAGCCTCCGACGAGATTGTGGAGTTGAACCAAGGAGTTTGTAAGGGCAAGGAGATCGCCTACTTCGTGAAGATCTACCGCTAGTGAGGCAAGTCCTTCGTGGGCGACGGCCATGGTGGGATTGACAAGGTTGCTTCTTCGTGGACCCTTAGTGGGTGGAGCCCTCCGTGGACTCGCGCAGCCGTTACCCTTCGTGGGTTGAAGTCTCCATCAACATGGATGTACGATAGCACCACCTATCGGATCTACGCCAAAAACATCCGTGTCTCCAATTGCGTTTGAATCCTCCAAACCCTTCCCTTTACTTTCTTGCAAGTTGCATGCTTTAATTTCCACTGCCTGTATACTCTTGGCATGCTTGCTTGAATAGTGTGATGATTGCTTGACTTGTCCTAAAGTAGCTAAAATCTGCCAAACTCTAAAATTGGGAAAAGGTTAAGTTTTTATTGGTCAAGTAGTCTAATCACCCCCCCTCTAGACATACTTCAAGGTCCTACAAGTGGTATCAGATTCCTAGCACATTGTGTTCTTATTGATTCTAGCCACGATTGAAGCAGTCCTATCCAGTCAATGCAATCCGTAGACTAGATGAGATTCACATTTTTAGGGTTTTGTTTCCGCCGAAACCATCTCGGACCCACCGAGTTGAAAAACTCGGTCTCACCGATTTGGCTTATGCCATTGCACTAGTGACTCTCGGTCTGACCGAGAATTACTAATCGGTGCGATCGATTTGAGGATTCTATGAAACCCTAGCAGTCTCGGTGCCACCGAACTATGACTCGGTCCAACCGAGATCATCAGTTTAGGTTCCAAAACTGCTTCGGTATCACCGAGTTTGAAAATCGGTTGATCCGAAATGCTTTCTGTGGAAAACTAAAACTGAACTTTTGAATCATTCTTTTGCAAAAATCTCTGCATTTTGTGATGCTCATCTATTCTATCTCATCTATAACTCTTCACAGGGTCAGCAGTCAGCCTTTTGCAGCATGTCAGACCAGAGTGACAGCCAGAACAGGTCAGAAGAGCAGATGGACTTGAGTGAGGGCACTAGTCCCTCAACTACAGATGAAGGGAGCAGAAGCACTCCTAGCAACTTGCCCAAGGCTGCTACCAGGCAGAGAAAGAAAAGAACATCAGACTCAGAGGATGAGGATTATAAAGCTGAGGAAGATGAGGCTACTTCCAAGAAAGTAGTGCTCAAGAAGGAATATGGCTCTGCACATAGCACTAAGCCTGGACTGAAGAAGAAAGTACCTGCCAAGAGGACACCAATGCCTAAAGCCAGAAAGTCCACTCAAATGCCAGCTCAGACAGATCCCAAAGAGGCACCTGAGAAGAAAGTCACTTCTTCCAAACCTCAGAAAGTTCCCACTGGAGAGACAGTGAAATTCAGAATTGAGTCAGAGGAGGAAGGTGCTCAGGACAAGAAAAAGAAGAGAGCAAGAACCACAACTACCAAGGTCCTTGGAAAGCCCTCTATGAGAAGGGATGCTGAAGAGGAAGAGGATGTTGCACCAGCACCTAAGGCACCCAAGCTTATGGGTGATGCAATCATATCAGGGGCTGCAACATCTAAGCCCAAGGAAGCACCCAAAGCTACCTCCAAGGCCAAGCAAGTACCAAAGAGGAATACTAGGAGTATTCTAGCTGCTGAGAAGAACAAGGCCCCAGTGCCCAATGTTGCTGATGAAGAAGATGAAGAAGGACAGGTCCTAAGAAAGCTCAAGCCCAAGATACCAGACCACAATGATGCCCATCCTGTGGCTGAGGACATGAGGATCAAGAAGGATTTAGGGCTAAGGCTGTGGAGGATGGAAGATCCATATGCATCAACGAGAAGAACTGCTGTTGACTATAGGTTCCATACAAAGGAACAGCAGGACTTCTATGAGACAATTCTGTTGGACAAGAAGGCCATAGTTTGTGACATGAGGTGGGTCGACTGGACCTACATCAAGGACAATGAAGAGCACTATCCTGGAGTGCAAGAAAGCTTTGTTGCTTGTGGAGTTGCTGATTTTGTTGGACAAAAGCTCACTCACTGGAATGATGAGCTTATCATGCAATTCTACTCCACAGCACATTTTTACCCAGATGGAAGAATTGTTTGGATGTCTGAAGGTACAAGGTACCAGTCAACTATTGAAGAATGGGCAAGACTGATAAATGCCCCGAAGGAAAATGAGGATGACCTGGATATCTATGCAAAGAAGAAGATGGATCACAATTCAATGGCTCACATGTACAAGGAGATCCCAGACAAGGCAGTCGAGACTCACAAATTTGGATCAGTTCATTTTTGCTGTCAGGGTTGCCAACCATCAATTGGATTCTGAGGCATACTTTGTTGCCCAAGTCTGGTGACCATAACATGATCAGAGGGCATGCCATCAACATGTTGCATGTGTTTGATGTGCCACAGAAGTTCAAAGTCATGAGCATGATGATTGAAACAATTAAGAGGACTGCAGCAGATCAGAAGAGGAGTTGTGGATATGCACCTCAGATTCAGGAATTGATCAACTCAAAGATGGGCACAGGGAAATATCAGTTGGATAAGGAACATTTTCCACTTTATCCAGACTTTGAGGACAATGAGGTTGTCATGAATGAGGATGATCCAACATCAGTTCAAGCTCAGGAGAAGAAGGAGAAGGCAAAGAAGGAGAAGGCTGCCAGGATGCCAACTCAAGAGGAGGCATATGAGTATTTCTTGAAGACCAAACAAGAGCAGCTTGGTTACTTGATAGCATCTACACTGAGGATTGAGAAGGGACTGGTCACCCTCACTCAGAATCAGGAGAGCCTTGAGAGAATCATGGAACTCAAATTCCATGACCTTGATGTCAAAGTAACTGAGATACAGTTAGTTGTGGAGCAGCTGCAGGATAATATGCAGGAGAGGCAGGGCAAGACTACCACAAATGTGTTTGCCAGAGTGCCCAGAGCCCAGAGGTCAGTTGCAATGCCAGTGACAGACACTAGAGCAACAACCTCAGCACCAGCTACTGTCCCTTCAGTTCCAGTGCAACCAGCTCCAGCATCCACTCCAGCACCCTCTACTTCAACTGAAGCCTTCGTCCTTGGAGTCATCAGGACACCTCCACCAGAAGATCAAGCCTGAGAGTCGATCTAGCACTATGCATTTTCTATGAACTTTTTGGTAACTTGTTGCCATAGGGGGAGAAAAATGTATAGATCATAGGCTTTGAGAGAGAGTGTGTGTGTTGTTTTGTTCTCTCTTGCTTTATTTGGTGGTTTAAAAACTTGTTTAGTTTTGATTGCTTGTCAGACATTGATGATCATGTGATTGATCATAAGCTACACTTATGCATGCTTGATATTATCCTATCTATCTTATGTGATCATTCACTTTGCTTGGTGATGAGTGCATGTATTCAATGTTTATTATTTTGAGCGCTCCACCAAGATGTATGTGACATGGAAGAGTAACCCATGAGCCTAATTCATTGTGCATTTGCAGTCCAAAGCAAATCTTAAACTACGCACAAATTTAGGGGGAGCTCTTGCTTATCACATACTTCTCAAAGCGACGATGTTATTCAATCTTATTATCATTTGTCGAAGCTTTGATCTATATGTTGGCATCAATTACCAAAGAGGGGGAGATTGAAAGTGCAACTATCCCTAGGTGGTTTTGGTAATTCATAACAACATATAGCTCATTGAGCTAATGCTATTCCAAGACTATTATTTCAGGAAAGCTCAATGAATGGCATGGCATGGATGATGAAAGTGGATCCCTCAAAATACTAAGGACAAAGGATTGGCTCAAGCTCAAAAGCTCAAGACTCTTCATTTTATATTTTAGTGATCCAAGATCACATTGAGTCTATAGGAAAAGCCAATACTATCAAGGAGGGATGAGGTGTTGCTTAATGAGCCTCTTGCTTCATGTGCTTTGTGATATGCTCCAAAACCCTCAACTACTTTCCCACATCCACAAATGATCTAAACCCAAAGCAAAAATCGGTCACACCGATTATTCCTATCCGGCGCAACCGATTTCAGAAGTCGTAGCCACTGCCACAAACCCTAAGCAAATCGGTCTTACCGATAGGGATCTCGGTCTCACCGAGATGGGGTTGTAATCTCTCTGTTTCCCTTCATAACGTTTCGGTCTAACCGAAGTGAGCGATCGGTCCCACCGAGATTGCAATGTAAACTCTCTGTTTCCTTTTTGTAACATTTCGGTCTCACCGAAAAGAGCAAATCGGTCCCACCGAGTTTACCTGACCAACTCTCTGGAAAGCTTATTACCAAATCGGTCTCACCGAGTTTGTGTAATCGGTCTTACCGAGATTATGTTATGCCCTAACCCTAACCGAATCGGTCTCACCGAGTTGCATGTCAATCTCACCGAAAATCACTAACGGTCACTAGATTTACTAAATCGGTCCGACCGAGTCTGTTGAATCGGTCCCACCGAGTTTGGTTAATTGTGTGTAACGGTTAGATTATGTGTGGAGGCCATATATACCCCTCCACCTCCTCTTCATTCGTGGAGAGATCCATCAGAATGAACCTACACTTCCAACTTACCATTTATGAGAGAGAGCCACCTACTCATGTGTTGAGACCAAGATATTCCATTCCTACCATATGAATCTTGATCTCTAGCCTTCCCAAGTTGCTTTCCACCCAAATCTTCTTTCCACCAGATCCAAAACCTATGAGAGAGAGTTGAGTGTTGGGGAGACTATCATTTGAAGCACAAGAGCAAGGAGTTCATCATCAACGCACCATTTGTTACTTCTTGGAGAGTGGTGTCTCCTAGATTGGCTAGGTGTCACTTGGGAGCCTCCGACAAGATTGTGGAGTTGAACCAAGGAGTTTGTAAGGGCAAGGAGATCGCCTACTTCGTGAAGATCTACCGCTAGTGAGGCAAGTCCTTCGTGGGTGATGGCCATGGTGGGATAGACAAGGTTGCTTCTTCGTGGACCCTTCATGGGTGGAGCCCTCCGTGGACTCGCGCAGCCGTTACCCTTCGTGGGTTGAAGTCTCCATCAACGTGGATGTACGATAGCACCACCTATCGGAACCATGCCAAAAACATCCGTGTCTCCAATTGTGTTTGAATCCTCCAAACCCTTCCCTTTACTTTCTTGCAAGTTGCATGCTTTAATTTCCGCTGCCTATATACTCTTGGCATGCTTGCTTGAATAGTGTGATGATTGCTTGACTTGTCCTAAAGTAGCTAAAATCTGCCAAACTCTAAAATTGGGAAAAGGTTAAGTTTTTATTGGTCAAGTAGTCTAATCACCCCCTCTAGACATACTTCAAGGTCCTACAAGGGTCCGAAGCGCTTAGACTAAACCTTGGGCATTGGAACTCGAGGTGGGAGAAGGGAAGGATCGGGCGTGGAAAGAAAAGGACAGGTCTTGGCCTCTTTATAAAGAGGATGAATGTCAAGCGTGCTCTGCATGGCTATTTGGAACTAGCCTAACCGAGGAGTCATACTAATGGCACAGTTGGGTTACCCATGCGCGTATTGATGAGAATCCCGTGATAAGGGGAACATGGTCTCTGCTTCCACAAGGTGTGCCAATAAAACCGCCTCGCAGGATGTGCAATGCCAGGTTGGGAAAAACGGTTCTGATAATAACCGGGACGAGGCATGATGTCACGCTAGGTAAAAGTTGTCAGCAGATTAGATTTGTGGAATACTGTGCTCTCTAAGGTGGTGCGTGGGATTTGTTTTGCAGAGTCAGAGACGATTCATGTGTTCAAAATCTACCTTGGAGTATTTGGAGAAGGAACCCGCCTTGCAATGCCGAAGACAATCTGCGCGCTCGACTCATCGTCATTGAAGCATGGTTCAGGGGCTACTGAGGGAGTCCTGGATTAGGGGGTCCTCGGACAGCCGGACTATATGCTTATGCCGGACTGTTGGACTATGAAGATACAAGATTGAAGACTTCGTCCCGTGTCCGGGTGGGATTCTCCTTTGCGTGGAAGGTAAGCTTGGCAATTCGGATATGTAGATTCCTTTCTCTGTAACTGACTTTGTGTAACCCTAGCCTCCTCTGGTGTCTATATAACCGGAGGGTTTAGTCCGTATAACAACAACATTCATAATCATAGGCTAGCTTCTAGGGTTTAGCTTCTACGATCTCGTGGTAGATCAACTCTTGTAATACTCATATCATCAAGATCAATCAAGCAGGAAGTAGGGTATTACCTCCATAGAGAGGGCCCGAACCTGGGTAAAAATTGTGTCCCCGCCTCCTGTTACCATTAGCCTTAGACGCACAGTTCGGGACACCCTACCCGAGATCCACATGTTTTGACACCGACACCTATACCCCTCTTAATAGTACGGAGGTCCTATGACTCGAAAGAATGAAAGAAGAACAACGAAATGAATACTACATCTTCACTTTGTCTTTGCCTTCCATCACTACAGTCAATTTCTTCGGATGACAGTACCAAAACAAAAGCTTTGCTTTAGTGGAAAACCTTCAAGGGGTTGATTTCCTCACATCAATCTTCTCGACTTTATCTCTTCAACAAATATAGTTCGTTCTTCTCTACAACGCAGATCTGCTTCAGTGAAGTTCCTCGAACTCAGCACCGGAGACAACATTCTCTTTGGTTGTGTATGGACTTTTTCTATCTATTTGCACTAGAGAACAAATCAGTCCATACCTATTTCTATAGGCAGACATTGCACCAACAATCTCCCCCTTTTTGGACGATTGCTGACAAAACAGATGACATCAATTGATAGATAATGAATGGAATGAAATGCAAAAAATGAAGGATTAGGGGAGCCATATTGCTCGGTGAAGACAATAGATAATTACGAAGATAAACTATTCTCCCCATTGAGATATGCTTCGGATCATGAAGGATCAGGGGGAGCGATATTGCTCTTCGTATGAGTGTCATTGATCGGATCTTAAATGTGAGTTCTTTCAATGCACTCATGGGTGTCTGAGCTGATTCCTGTCACAGAATCTTTGAAGAAAGTTAAATGTAAGATAATCATTGAGTGATTTGTGACAAGGATAAATCATGAAGATTTTCTCAGAACACAATTTGAATCCACACGAGATGTAGTTTTCCAGCATGTTAGGTATTCAATATGATCAAAGCAGGATAAAATAAGAATATGTTTCTCAAAGTGGATATGCTTCGGAGGTGGTTTTCCTGCAATTTAGATGATATAAAGGATATTTGTGAGGAAAACACTTTGTTAGACATAGAGATATCCTTTACACAAGACATTTTTGCATAGACTGACTTTCTCATCCTGCAAGGTTAGGTAAAAAAAGATAGCACTCAGAGCATATCCAACCAAAACATATATAGTTTGTTCAGTACTCGAAGTACTTCTCCGAATTAGTATCATCACATGATGATTTTCTGCTCTTCTTCGATAAGCAGATATGTTTCCCTGTAAGATAAATAATTATCGATGATAATCGATCACAGGATAAAAATTCAATGGTATTTGCAGACAAATAGTGCGAAGCAAATGACATTGCAGGCGGGGGTTATTAACGTTACATGACGTCCGAGTGTTTCAGCACCACAAGCGGTGCAATAAGTTCATGAAGCAAATTGTTCAAGTGAAAACCAGATAGCCAAAGATAACACACCCTGCAAACCCTGATAAACTATCACTTGATGTAATTCTCCCCTCTTTTGTCAACAAATGTCAAAAAGGTAAGAGAAGACATCTAAGGAATTACTCCGTGGGAGTGTCTTTTGAATCCAAATTAAAACCACTCGATGAATCAGTGTCGGAAGAATGTGGAACGGTCAAGGCAGAAGCAGGAGTAGCCGCCTGGGCTTTGGAAGACTTGGAGCAATGAACATATGGCTTGTAGACATGAGTACCGGCTATATCTGCAATTTCATCATCATCATTGACAAACAACAGATCCGTTTAAGCAGAACGATGTGGGAGCACTGGAGTTTGTCTTCGGATGCGCGAAACAACGAGTAAGTCCAGGTAGTCATACTCCTTGAAGAGGCCCTTTTGAGCTAAATCCTTGCGAGAGTAATGCTTTCACAACAAGGTCCATGAGGGCTTCCATGCATCCTTCTCATGCAGAAGAATTTGACGATTGTGATTATGAATCAGATTCAGCTCAGCCATCAATTCCACCTTCTATTTTCTATCCATCTTGATGTGTCTTTCCAGAGTCTGCTGCATGTTAATATGATAGAGTGATGGATTCTCTTCGCGAGGGATTTCAACCCTGTCTTCCTTAACCATCGGAGCATTTTCAGACGCAGAGGCAGTTGCAGCAGTGTCAACCAGTTCCTTCCCTTTGCTATTATCCTTCACAATGCATAGAGTGTCACGAACTGGTGGCATGAATACCTTCGGCTCGTAGGCCTAGAAGAATTTCTCATTTGTGAGCTGCTCAATTGCGAACATTATCCATGGAGCATAAGGCTTCAACAACAGAGGGATGTCTGCAGCACATGCCAGGTTTCGAATGAAAAGATCAAGAATGTCAAACTTGATTCCCTGAGATATTGCCACAAGAGCATTTCCCACGATGCCTTTGATGGAGTTTGGCCTGTTTGTTGGCGTGATAGTATTGCACAAAATGTGGAATAGTACTTTGTTGTCATAAGCCAACTTCTTCGGATCAACATCAATGCATTCGTCCCCCACCATGGTGGGATCCATCAAGATGTGGAGTTGTGCTTCAGACACTTCCCAGAAATGCAGTCTCTGCCCTCTGTCGTTCTCAAATTCACATCAAGGCAATTTTATCAAGGCCAGAAAATGATCTACCAAGCATTTGATTCTCTCTCCGCCAGTCATCCATTCAAGCATCCAAGTTGAGGTATTTCCCATTTCTCCTGTGATGTATAGCGTAGCATAGAACTGGATAATAACTTCCTTGTCTGGCAAGCCAGAGAAACCGCTCTTTGTGACATCAAGGAGCAGATCAAGAAGACCAAGTCAACATACAAAGGGCAGAGCATCACCTTGGGAAGGCCTCCCTTACCAGGCAGGAGAGCCCGGCCAGGTCGAGACCACCCCAAAGTAAAATCTAAGATTGCCCCGGAAGGCTTGCCGGGGCCGCCAAGGGCAGAAACTCCCACCAAGGCACCACCGCTCCACCGCACCACAACACAAATCACTTATCAATGCGGTGTCAAACCTCGAGATTATTAAGTGGCTTCCATTAAGCACGTGGCATCCCGTTGGAAGACCGATTATCCTTGCATGACACCCGTCTAGAGGCGTGTCGAATAGATAAGCCAAAGATAATTAAACGGCAAGGCAGGCTTGCTGGGTTCACCCTCAGCATGCCACCTAGCAGTGCATTTAATGCACTTTGTCCTAACTGTTAGAGTTAGGTATGATAGCATTGTTAGCTATCTAATCACTAGATAAAGACTGTTTTGCCACTGTGGTTACCCCTTGAGCTATAAAAGGAGGTCCAAGGCTACCTTGAAAGGGATTCGGACCCCTGCACACTTGTACGCACGTAGCAGCTCTCCCCGAGGCCACCTTGTCAGGCTTGAGCGATGCATGTTCATTGTGTTCCTCCATCCAATCCACTAAAGCAGGAGTAGGGTTTTACGCTTCCCAGCGGCCCGAACCTGGGTGAAAACCACCCGTGTCATCATCGCCGGGATGTTCCATGGAATCCACTCTTTGTGCAACATGACCTCCCCCTTTGCCGAACCACAAGGGGCCGATGGCCCCATAAATGATCATGTTCTCCCACGACATCTTGGAATATTATTTGATTCCTCTATGAACTCTTTTATGCATGATTAAGATATCTTTGTATTTCTGTTCGAACTATCGATTTGGTTTCACCAACTAGATTGGTTTTTCTTGCAATGGGAGAGGTGCTTAGTTTTGGGTTCAATCTTGGGGCGTCCTCACCTAGTGATAGAAGGGGTAGCGAGGCACATATTGTATTGTTGCCATCAAGGATAAAAAGATGGGGTTTATATCATATTGCTTGAGTTTATCCCTCTACATCATGTCATCTTACTTAAAGTGTTGCTCTGTTCTTATGAACTTAATACTCTAGATGCAGGCAAGAGTTGGTCGATGTGTGGAGTAATAGTAGTAGATGCAGTATCGTTTTGGTCTACTTGTCACAGACGTGATGCCTATATTCATGATCATTGCCTTAGATATTGTCATAAATATGCGCTTTTCTACCAATTGCTCAATAGTAATTTGTTTACCCACCATATGTTTTTGTTTCAAGAGAGAAGCCTCTAGTGAAACCTATAGCCCCCGGGTCAATTTTCCATCATATATTTTTAGATCTATAAACCAAAAATACCTTTCTGCAATTTATTTATATTTACATTAGTTTGCTCTTTTATTAATGTTTTATACATATCTCTATTAGATCTCACCCTTGTTCATAACCGTGAAGGGATTGACAACCCCTTTTTTGCGTTGTGTGCAAGTGTTTATTAGTTTATGCAGGTGCATATATTGGAGACTTGCTTGCCTCCTACTAGATTGATACCTTGGTTCTTAACTGAAGGAAATACTTATCTCTACTTTGCTGCATCACCCTTTCCTCTTCAACGGAACAATCAATGCAAGCTCAAGAACTAGCAAGGTGTTGTTCACGAGGTATTGCATGGTTCTCCTACTATATTGATAACCTTAGTTCTCAACTGAGGGAAATACTTGTCTCTATTGTACTACATCATCCTCTCCTCTTTAGGGAAATCCTCAGCGCAGCTCACAAGTAGCACGAGCATGAAGGGGAAAAAGAGATACCCCCTTGGCCCACGCCTTTATATATCTGCCCAGACCACAGAGAGGTTGTACCGCCCCCTGGTACTGCCCCTTGATTTAGTAGCGGTACTTCCGTTGCCAGGAAGGCATCTATAGTACCGCTCGCAATCACCCGGTAGTACCGTCTAGCTGCTCATGTCAGGAAACAAGCAGTAGAACCACCGGTTGTGACCCGGTTGTACTACTGGGACGTTACAGCTGAGTGGCAGAGTGGTTGAACCACCCTGACCACCCGTTGTACCACCAAGTCACAGCTACCCATGCCAAGCTCAACTTGTGTGCAATTGGAGCGAGAAGTTTTGGGGGAAAGAGACGGCTTTGAATGGAGACATGGCACTGTGTAATCTCCAATATTGGGAGAAGCAAACGCTAATGGCCAATACTTGGAGATCACACACACCTAGGACCTCAGAAAACTAAGCAAGTGCAAATAAGGTCCATAGACAACCCAAGCCCCTTCACAGAGAAGAGGGGTGGTGGCCGGAGCCACCTATGTTTGAGTCAATTGGTACGGCACCGCAAAGATTTGAATCTTGGGCCCATGACCAAAACTCATCTTTGAAGCACAAGTACCATAAAAAATGGCGAATGTGAAAGATTTTGATTTATTTATGCATAATGGGGGGAGGGAGAGTTCATTAAGAGGACAACACTCCTGCTATGTCCAGGCCTACATCTAGAACAAGATAACATGATGCGGTGGGTTGTGCCTAGATTCAAGCCACATTGCTCAAATCAATGATATTTAGCTCATGCCTTAACTCACAAAATCTTGCTTCATCCAATGGCTTCGTGAAAATATTCGCAAGTTGCTCTTGAGTGTTGACATAGATAATCTCAATCTCTCCACACTTGATGAGATCCCTGATGAAATTATGACGAATCTCAATATGCTTCGTCTTCCTATGTGGTACCGGATTGTAGGAGATCTTGATAGCACTTTCATTGTCATAGAGAAGAGGCACTTTGTCACAAGTGACACCGTAATCGTTTAAATTTTCCTCATCCAAAGCAATTGTTCACAACAACTTGTGGCAGCTACATACTCAGCCTCGATGGTGGAGAGAGACACACAATTTTGCTTCTTCGAAGACCAACTCACCAAAGAGCGACCAAGGAATTAGCACCCTACGGAAGTTGATCTAAGTTCTTCTAGTGCCACCGCTAGTTGGTTTTGGAGTATTGACGACAAACCTGGTTGAGTGACTAATGTGTTTGCAAGATTCACAGGAGAACACGCATAGAAGTCCCTATTGATTTGGTTCACCCATCAAAGATGACCCCTAAAAACGTATGAAGACATTAAAGACACTCTTGGTTCGCGAAGACATTCATGTCGAAGATAACTATGTGTGAAGACATTCGCTTGAAGACAATGAAATGTGAAGACATAGTTTCTTTCATAATTTCATTTTATTCGTTCCTGAGTCATAGGAACCACCGAACTATTAAGTGGGGTCTAGGTGAACAAAGTCAGAAAACTAACGTGATGCTCAACCCAAAATCATATGTCTTCGAGCAAAGACAATTGAGAGAAAATCTTATCCTGAGTTGGATGAGTCAGCTTTGCTTGTAGCCCAAGTCAAGATGTCACGTGTGTTTGAAATTCGAACGTTGCACACGTGCCGGTTGTCCATTGACATAGGGTCATTTCAGAAAAATCATGTCGGGTTGCCTCCTGGCTATAAATAGACCACCCCCTCCACCATAAATTGGCAGCTGCTCGGAGTTGGTACATGGCTTTTGTCATTTGAGAGCAACTGATACATCCATTTTGCATCATGCTTTTATATAAATATTTATTGCATTATGGGCTGTTATTTCACATTATGTCACAATACTTATGGCTATTCTCTCTTATTTTACAAGGTTTACATGAAGAGGGAGAATGCCAGCAGCTGGAATTCTGGGCTGGAAAAGGAGCAAATATTGGAGACCTATTCTCAACTCCAAAAGTCCCAAACTCCACGGAATATCTTAAAATAAATAAAGAAAATCGTCGCCAAAGATGAAGTCCAGGGGCCCACACCTGCTCACGAGGGTGGGGCGCCCACCCCAGGCGCGCCCCTACCTCGTGGTCCCCGGTGGCTCTCCGACGCCCATCTTCTCCTATATGAAGTCTTTCGACGAGAAAAATAGGAAGCAAACTTTGGGGAGACTCCGCCGCCACGAGGCGGAACCTTGGCGGAACCTATCTAGGGCTCCGCAGAGCTGTTCTGCTGGGACACTTCCCTCGGGGGGGAAATCATCACCAACGCTCCTCTCATCGGGAGAGGGCAATCTCCATCAACATCTTCACCAGCACCATCTCATCTCCAAACCCTAGTTCATCTCTTGTATCCAATTCTTGTCTCCAAGTCGGGGATTGGTGCTAGTATGTTGCTAGTAGTGTTGATTACTCCTTGTAGTTGATGCTAGTTGGTTTATTTGGTGGAAGATCATATGTTCAGATCCTTTATGCATATTATTACCCCTCTGATTAAGAACATGAATATGCTTTGTGAGCAGTTACGTTTGTTCCTGAGGACAAGGGAGATGTCTTGCTATTAGTAGTCATGTGAATTTGGTATTCGTTCGATATTTTGATAAGATGTATGTTGTCTAGCCTCTAGTGGTGTTATGTGAATGTCGACTACATAACACTTCACCATTATTTGGGCCTAGAGTAAGGCATTGGGAAGTAATAAGTAGATGATGGGTTGCTAGAGTGACAGAAGCTTAAACCCTAGTTTATGTGTTGCTTCGTAAGGGGATGATTTGGATCCATATGTTTCATGCTATGGTTAGGTTTACCTTAATACTTTTGTTGTAGTTGCTGATGCTTGCAATAGAGGTTATCATAAGTGGGATGCTTGTTCAAGTAAGAACAGCACCCAAGCACCGGTCCACCCACATATCAAATTATCAAAGTACCGAACGCGAATCATATGAGCGTGATGAAAACTAGCTTGACAATATTCCCATGTGTCCTCGGGAGCGCTTTTCCTATTATAAGAGTTTTTCCAGGCTTGTCCTTTGCTACAAAAAGGATTGGGACACCTTGCTGCACTTTATTTACTTTTGTTACTTGTTGCTCGTTACAATTTATCTTATCAGAAAGCTATATGTTACCACTTATTTCAGTACTTGCAGAGAATACCTTGCTGAAAACCGCTTATCATTTCCTTCTGCTCCTCGTTGGGTTCAACACTCTTACTTATCGAAAGGACTACGATAGATCCCCTATACGTGTGGGTCATCAAGACTCTTTTCTGGCGCCGTTGGTGGGGAGTGTAGCGCCTTTGGTAGGTGGAATTTGGTAAGGAAAAATTTATATAGTGTGCTGAAATTTTCTGTGACTTGTTACTATGGAAAGTAATTCTCTGAGGGGCTTGTTCGGGGTATCTTCACCCCGTCCAGCAGAGCAAAGAATTGCTCCTCAACCTACTGAACCTATTGAAAATGAAACTCTTTTTAAAATGCTTTCAGGTATGATGGAAAAACTGCTAGCTAACACTTTTACAGGAGATGGAACAAAGCATCCTAATGAACATCTACTCTATGTGGATGAAGTTTGTGGACTATTTAAGCTTGCAGGTATACCCGATGATGTTGTTAAGAAGAAGGTCTTCCCTTTATCTTTGAAGGGAGACGCATTAACATGGTATAGGCTATGTGATGATACGAGATCATGGAACTATAAAAGATTGAAATTGGAATTTCATCAAAAGTATTACCCTATGCATCTTGTTAATCGTGATCGCAATTATATATATAATTTTTGGCCTCGCGAAGGAGAAAGCATCGCTCAAGCTTGGGGGAGGCTTAAATCAATGTTATATTCATGCCCCAATCATGAGCTCCCAAGAGAAATAATTATTCAAAGTTTTTATGCTCGGTTTTCTGATAACAATCGCACCATGTGTAGGACCTTGAAGTATGTCTAGAGGGGGGGGTGATTAGACTACTTGACCAATTAAAAACTTAACCTTTTCCCAATTTTAGAGTTTGGCAGATTTTAGCTATCTTAGCACAAGTCAAGCAATCCTCATACTATTCAAGCAAGCATGCAAAGAGTATATAGCCAGCAGAAATTAAAGCATGCAACTTGCAAGAAAGTAAAGGGAAGGGTTTGGAGGATTCAAACGCAATTGGAGACACGGATGTTTTTGGCGTGGTTCCGATAGGTGGTGCTATCGTACACCCACGTTGATGGAGACTTCAACCCACCATGGTCGTCGCCCACGAAGGACTTGCCTCACTAGCGGTAGATCTTCACGAAATAGGCGATCTCCTTGCCCTTACAAACTCCTTGGTTCAACTCCACAATCTTGTCGGAGGCTCCCAAGTGACACCTAGCCAATCTAGGAGACACCACTCTCCAAGAAGTAACAAATGGTGCGTTGATGATGAACTCTTTGCTCTTGTGCTGCAAATGATAGTCTCCCAACACTCAACTCTCTCTCATAGGTTTTGGATCTGGTGGAAAGAAGATTTGAGTGGAAAGCAACTTGGGGAAGGCTAGAGATCAAGATTCATATGGTAGGAATGGAATATCTTGGCCTCAACACATGAGTAGGTGGTTCTCTCTCAGAAATGGTATGCTGGAAGTGTCGGTTTAGTCTGATGGCTCTCTCCATGAATGAAGAGGATGTGGAGGGGTATATATAGCCTCCACACAAAATCTAACCGTTACACACAATCTACCAAACTCGGTGGGACCGAATCGTTAAACTCGGTCAGACCAATTTAGCAAATAATGTGACCGTTAGGGTTTTCGGTGGGACCAAAATGCAACTCGGTGAGACCGAAATGCAACTCGGTGAGACCGATATGGTTAGGGTTAGGCATAACGTAATCTCGGTAAGATCGATTACACAAACTCGGTGAGACCGATTTTGGTAATAAGCTTTCTAGAGAGTTGGCCAGGCAAACTCGGTTTGACCGATTACACAAACTCGGTGGGACCGATTTTGTTAATGAGTCAACCAAAAAGTTTGCATTGTAATCTCGGTTGTGCCGATTGCTCAAACTCGGTGAGACCAATTTTGGTAATGGACATACACAGAGAGATTACAATCCCATCTCGGTGAGACCGAGATCCCTATCAGTGAGACCGATTTGCTTAGGGTTTGTGGAAGTGGCTAAGACATCTGAAATTGGTGGCGCCGAATAGAAAGAATTGGCGTGACCGATTTTTGCTTTAGGTTTAGGTCATTTGTGGATGTGAGTAAGTAGCTGAGGGTTTTGGAGCATATCACTAAGCACATGAAGCAAGAGGCTCATTAAGCAACACCTCATCCCTCCTTGATAGTATTGGCTTTTCCTATAGACTCAATGTGATCTTGGATCACTAAAATATAAAATGAAGAGTCTTGAGCTTTTGAGCTTGAGCCAATCCTTTGTCCTTAGTATTTTGAGGGATCCACTTTCATCATCCATGCCATGTCATTCATTGAGCTTTCCTAAAATAATAGTCTTGGAATAGCATTAGCTCAATGAGCTATATGTTGTTATGAATTACCAAAACCACCTAGGGATAGTTGCACTTTCAATCTCCCCCTTTTTGGTGATTGATGACAACATATAGATCAAAGCTTCGACAAATGATAATAAGATTTAACAACACCGTCGCTTTGAGAAGTATGTGATAAGCAAGAGCTCCCCCTAAATTTGTGCATAGTTTAAGATTTGCTTTGGACTGCAAATGCACAATGAATTAGGCTCATGGGTTACTATTCCATGTCACATACATCTTGGTGGAGCGCTCAAAATAATAAAGATTGAATGCATGCACTCATCACCAAGCAAAGTGAATGATCACATAGGATAGATAATATAATATCATCAAACATGCATAAGTGTAGCTTATGATCAAACACATGATCATCAATGTCTCACAAGCATAGTATCTCAAGCAATCAAAAGCAAACAAGTTTAACCACCAAATCAAAACAAGAGAGAATAAAAGCAACACTCTCTCTCTCGAAGCCTATGATCTATACATTTTTCTCCCCCTTTGGCAACATGTTACCAAAAAGTTCATAGAAAATTCATAGTGCTAGATCGACTCTCAGGCTTGATCTTTGGTGTCTGGATAACTCCAAGAACGAAAGCTTCAGTTGAAGTAGAGGGTGCTGGAGTTGATGCTGGAGCTGGTTGCACTGGAGCAGTGGGGGTTGTAGATGGTGCTGAAGATGTTGCTCTGGTGTCTGTCACAGGCACTGCAACAGACCTCTGGGCTCTGGGCACTCTGGCAAACACATTAGTGGTAGTCTTGCCCTGCCTCTCCTGCATGTCATCCTGTAGCTGCTCTACAACTGACTGAATCTTAGTTACTTTGACATCAAGGTCATGGAATTTGAGTTCCATGATTCTTTCTAGGCTCTCCTGATTCTGAGTGAGGGTGGCCAGTCCTTTCTCAATCCTCAATGTTGATGCTATTAAGTAACCAAGCTGCTCCTTCTTGTTCTTCAAGAAATACTCAGACGCCTCCTCTTGAGTTGGCATCCTGGCAGCCTTCTCCTTCCTTGCCTTCTCCTTCCTCTCTTGTGCTTGAACTGATGATGGATCATTCTCATTCATGACAACCTCATTGTCCTCAAAGTCTGGATAAAGTGGAAAATGTTCCTTATCCAATTGATATTTCCCTCTGCCCATCTTTGAGTTAATCAACTCCTGAATCTGAGGGGCATATCCACAGCTCCTCTTCTGATTTGCTGTAGTTCTCTTAATGGTTTCAATCATAAGGCTCATGACTTTAAACTTTTGTGGCACATCAAACACATGCAACATGTTGATGGCATGCTCTCTGATCATGTTGTTGTCACCAGACTTAGGCAACAGAGTGTGCCTTTAGGATCCAATTGATAGTTGGCAGACCTGACAGAAGGAAGTGGACTGATCCAAACTTATGTGTTTCAACAGCCTTGTCTGGGATCTCCTTGTACATGTGTGCCATGGAATTGTCGTCCATCTTCTTCTTGGCATAAATATCCAAGTCATCTTCACTTTCCTTTGGGGCATTTATCAGACTTGCCCATTTTTCAACAGTAGACTGGTACCTTGTACCTTCAGACATCTATACAATCCTTCCATCTAGATAGAAGTGTGCTGTGGAGTAGAATTGCATGATAAGTTCATCATTCCAGTTTGTGAGCTTTTGCCCAACAAAATCAGCAACTCCACAAGCAACAAAACTGTCTTGCACTCCAGGATAGTGCTCTTCATTGTCCTTGATGTAGGTCCAGTCGACCCACCTCATATCACACACTATGGGCATCTTATCCAACAAGATTGTCTCATAGAAGTCCTGTTGTTCCTTTGTATGGAACCTGTAATCAACAGCAGTTCTTCTCCTTGAGGCATATGGATCTTCCATCCTCCATATCCTCAACCCTGAGTCCTTCTTGATCCTCATGTCCTCAGCCACAGGATGGGCATCATTGTGGTCCGGTATCTTGGGCTTGAGCTTCCTTAGGACATGTCCTTCCTCTTCTTCTTCATCAGCAACATTAGGCACTGGGGCCTTGTTCTTCTCAGCAGCTGGAATATTCCTAGTATTCCTCTTTGATGCAAGCTTGGCCTTGAAGGCAGCTTTGGGTGCTTCCTTGGGCTTAGATGTTGCAGCCTCTGATGTAATAGCATCACCCATAAGCTTTGGTGCCTTGGGTGCTGGTGCAGCAACCTCTTCTTCCTCTTCAGAATCTCTTCTCATTGAGGGCTTTCCAAGAACCTGGGCAGTTGTGGTTCTTGCTCTCTTCTTCTTCTTGTCCTGAGCACCTTCATCCTCTGATTCAATGGTAAACTTCATTGTTTCTCCAGTAGGAACTTTCTGGGATTTGGAAGTTGTGACTTTCTTGTTAGGTGCCTTTTTGGGTTCAGTCTGTTCAGGCACTTGAGTGGACCTTCTGGCCTTGGGCATTGGTGTCCACTTGGCAGGAACTTTCTTATTGAGGCCAGGCTTTGTATTCTTTACTGAGCCATATTCCTTTTTTAGCACTACTTTCTTGGAAGTAGCCTCATCTTCAGCAGCCACATAGTCCTCATCCTCTGAGTCTGAAGTTCTCTTCCTCCTTTGCCTGGTAGCAGCCTCGGGTAGATTACTTGGGGTGCTTCTGCACCCTTCATCTATTGAACTTGAGGGACTAGTGCCCTTGCTCATGTCGATCTGCTCTTCCCACCTATTCTGGTTGTCACTTTGGTCTGACATGCTGCGAAAACTGACTGCTGACCCTGTGAAGAGTTATAGACGAGATAGAATGGATGAGCATCACAAAATGCAGAGATTTTTGTAAAAGAATGATTCAAAAATTCAGTTTTAGTTTTCCACAGAAAACATTTAGGATGAACCGATTTTCAAACTCGGTGATACCGAAGCAGTTTTGGAACCTAAACTGATGAACTCGGTTGGACCGAATCACAGTTCGGTGGCACCAAGACTACTAGGGTTTCACAAAGTCCTAAAATCGGTCGCACCGATTAGCAATTCTCGGTCAGACTGAGAGTTACTAGTGCAATGGCATAAGCCAAATCGGTAGACCGAGTTTTTCAACTCGGTGGGTCCAAGATGGTTTCGGCGGAAACCTAACCCTAAAATTTTGAATCTCATCTACTCTACGGACTGCATTGACTGGATAGGAGTGTTTCAATCGTGGCAAGAATCAATAAGAACACAATGGGATAGGAATCGGACGGGGATAGCACAGTGATCGAGTCCATACCCTAGCTTGGCGATGAACTCGCTACGGCGGCAATGGTGGGGGCGAAATCCGTTGACGGCGGCGTAAACCAGCGACAGGAGGCGGCTGGCGACGAGGAGACGATCCGGAGACCTTCGAGGCAGAGCGAGCTATTGCGCGGGCGAAAGGGTTCGGAGAAATTTCCAAAATTTTGCCCGTGACTATATATAGCCCGACCCTGTCGGTGTGACCGAAAAGTTCAAATCGGTTGCACCGAGATTGAAAACTTAGATCGACTTAGTGATCTCGGTAGGACCGAAATGGAGGAATCGGTCAGACCGATAATCACAAAGAAGTTTTGGAAGTTTAAGTCTGTGACGAATCGGGGACTCCGAGTGCTCCTCACACAGAGTGGTTCGAATCTGACTTGATCAAATTTTGTGATGTAGCATGAATAGAGTTTGAGACAAGAAAAGCATAGATAGCTAGAGAAGGTTCTTAGGCATTCTTGTCCATCCACTTGGCAAAACGGAAAGAAGCCAATCAATCAAAACAACAAGTGGATGTCCTTGAATGAGTAAAATATGCACCAACATGCTCACACAATAAGATGGCAAATGAAATATGTGGCAAAGTATGCACAACCAATTCTAACATCGATCAAACAATTGGCGATGACTAGGTCATCTATATATGAGTATATTGACTTAGGAGTCAAATGAAAACATTTGATCATAGGTCATACTCATCGTTTAAGCTCAAGTGGGGTTACCACTTTTACATAATGCATTGATGTGTTCACACCATTAGAGTTGCTTTGACTCAATTTTTAGAGTTAAGCTCCCCCTAGATGTGAGTTCCCCCCTTAGAGGGATGAACTAACCTTGGGTTTTGTCGATGATGAGTTCATGTAGGTGTTCAAGATGTGGATGCCCAATGTTGATGTAGATCATTTGGAGCAATCCTTTGGAGTGAGTTGCACTTTCAACTTACCTACTTGGGTTAGTCCCACAAGGAACAAACAAGAATATCCATAGACATAGAGTGATGCACACACAAGATGATGTCCATGAAATCATTAGGTTACCTTGTCCCTTGCCTTACCAACATGAGGGTTTGTGACTCCTTGAACTAGTGCAAGATGTGGAAGTTGATTGCACTCGTTCTTGCCATAATGATATGAGTGAAGAATGTTGGCGGAGTCACCCTCAAGAACTCTCTAGTTCTTCTTCTTCGGGATCCACATCATCTTGATGGGAATCTTGGAGTTGTAGTTGTACTTGATGAGGTAGAACTTGACGTAGTCTTGGGAACCCACTCGAACGAGGCTTTAGGTGCTTCTTCAAATGCATCAATCTCTTCTTGAAGCGTGTCCTTGCCTTTGTTCTTGTGGTCTTGTGGTGGAAGATCGTCTTGTGCTTGTGTTCCCTTCAAGGAAGTCGGATCATACTTCTCTTGTTGAGGAACAAACTTTGTCTTGGGGTATTGATCTTCTTCCCACTCAACTCCATTGGCATTGAACTTTTGTTCAAAACCAACACCTTGATTCTTCCGATGCCTTCCTTGCTTGCGTACAATTTCCTCGAATTGCTTACTCCTGGCAAGGCTCTTCTAAACACCTTTCTCTATAATTCCCTTCAATAAGCTATTTTCTTGCTCAAGTGTAACTTGGCTAAGAGAATCATTAGTGGAATCAAGAGAACTACTAGAAGCAACAATATTGGATTTGACATTGTTATTGTTACTACTAGAGGAAGTATCTTTCTTGTACTTGTTACTAGACTTGACTTGAGGCATGTAAGTAGATAAGAGTAAACGCTTGGCAATGTAAGAAGAACTTTTCTTACGGAGATCATCATTGATTGCTTTTAAGAACTCATGCTCTTGCTCAAGATTGAGCTTTTCAAAGCGTAACTTCTCATGAGCCCTTAAAAGTTCTCGATGATCTTCGAAGATAGTTTCATGAGCCAACCTAAGAGTGTTTAGTTCTTTAGTTAGAAGCTCAATCTTCTCCTTATCATTGTCATTCATTTTATCTTGATTAGCATGATTAATTGACGTTTCATGATAGTATTCATCACTAGAGTTGTCAACAAGTAAATCATCATCCACAAGCAAGTCATCTTCATCACTATTGAAATCAACATACTCGGGATGTATTACCTTTGGACGTTTGGCCATGAAGCATCTTCCAATTCCTTCATTTGGTGAATCAAATATGTCATAGGAGTTGGTTGACACAAGTGCTAGACCGGCAACACCTTCATCTTGAGTATATTCGAGTCGAGTGATAGCTTCTCTCGAGTGATTGTCGGAGTCGGAGCCGGATACCCATTCACCAACATGAGCTTGATGTCTTCGTTTTGTGTAGCTCCTTGATGACTTGTCCTTCCTCTCCGAATCCTTGCTTCTCCGTGAGAGTCTTCGTTCATAACGATCATCTCTACTCCTCCTCTCTCTTGGTGGTGATTCTTCTATTTTGCTTCTTCTTCTCGGAGAATCTTCTCTTCTTTTGTAGGGTGCCGTACACTCATTGGAATAGTGTCCGTGTCTCCCACAATTGTAGCAATTACGCTCTCGACTAGAAGATCTTTTGTCATGCTAATACCTTGACTTGGAGCTTCTTTCTTTGCTTCTACTCTTGTAGAATTTGTTGAAGTTATTCACCATTAAGCTCAATTCTTCATTGAAGGTTTGTTTCTCACTTGATGATGTGGGGGCTTAAGGGAGTCCTGGACTAGGGGGTGTCCGGATAGCCGAACTACATCATTGGCCGGACTCCAAGATTGAAGATACAAGATTGAAGACTTAGTCCCGTGTCCGGATGGGACTTTCCTTGGCGTGGAAGGCAAGCTTGGCGATACGGATATGTGGATCTCCTACCATTGTAACCGACTCTGTGTAACCCTAGCCCTCTCCGGTGTCTATATAAATTGGAGGGTTTTAGTCCATAGGACGCATAACAATCATACCATAGGCTAGCTTCTAGGGTTTAGCCTCCTTGATCTCGTGGTAGATCTACTCTTGTACTACCCGTATCATCAATATCAATCAAGCAGGAGTAGGGTTTTACCTCCATCGAGAGGGCCCGAACCTGGGTAAAAACATCGTGTCCCTTGTCTCCTGTTACCATCCGCCTAGACGCACAGTTTGGGACCCCCTACCCAAGATCCGTCGGTTTTGACACGGACATTGGTGCTTTCATTGAGAGTTCCTCTGTGCCGTCGCCATCAGGAAGGATGCATCATCCCGTCTTTAAAGACGGTACCATCGCCAAAGGAGCTTTGGCCATCGGCCAAACTATCCGGCTAGGTGGTTTTCTTATGACCGCCTGTTCGGCCGCCGCGCCGACGATGACCTCTTGGGTCATCAAAAGCAAACTTCATGTCAACTCGGAAATTGCCGAGAAGCTAGATCCGATGGAGCACTCTTCCATAAACGAGCTCTTGGATCGCATCGACGCCCTGGGAGTCGCTACAGACTATGATCAGATCGGGCCTAAAACCGATCTAAGAGAGATCAACTCTCCCCAGGCTACCCACCACGTTGCTGTGATGGAGGAACAACACTGCGACTCTTCTTCTACATTAAGGACAAGCCATGTCCAAATTCCCGACCCCTCCATGCCGGATTCCCGTGGAGGGACGGACGCCGATCAAGCCCTGAACCTAAAGTCAGGCAGCGGGCCGGATTCGTTGGACAACATCCACCAAGCCGAACTTCCAAGTTCAGAAACTTTCCAGCCCCTGAGTCTCAGATTGGACGCGGTTCCGAATTTAATTCCACCCGCCCACCCAAACACAAGCGATCTATCCCGAATCCAGCAAGAGCCCGCTGAAATAGTACATCATTACTGGGCCAGATTCCTCCTGTTATGGACAGGATAAAGGACTGCCGTGAGGAAAGCGCAATTTCAATTTTCTGCAATAATGGCACTGACAAAGGAATCATGTACGCCATAAGTCGCTATGAAATTACACGCCACGACCAAGGCCCATAGTACAAAAGTACTGTGCGATGGAGAGCGCCTAGAAAACCGAAACCAAATTGTGGGACAATCCGGCTCCGAACACAACCCTAGTCCGAAATAAAAGGGTGCATCATATTCATGCACCTGGGTTAAAAACCAAAAAGCAAAAAAACCCTAAAGGGAACGGAACCGTCCTGGAGGGATGGCTCAACGGACCTTGCAAAATTCATAGCATAGAGGGCGCCACTCCGACGCATAGCCTTCGAGCATGTTGGATACTACGGCAGGTGGCCAAAAGTGGCGAAGAGCTTCTAGCCCCAGAGAACCAGCCCAGCAGTACCAGTACGGTATTAACAGTCTTCGAGACTTTCGCATCAAATAATATGCGGAAACGAACACTCCGCAGCCTCGGCGAAGTCTACCAAGTAGCAACAATAAATCCATGGAGTGACACGGCTATTACCTTCAACGCCAATGACGAACCTAAATTCCGAACAGCCCGAGCACCAGCCGCATTGGTACTCAGTCCAATAGTGGACGGCTTTCGCCTTACTAAGGTACTCATGGATGGCGGCAGCGGATTAAATCTCATCTACGAGGAAACCCTTCGAAAAATGGAAATAGACTGGAGCCGCATTGAGCGAAGCAAACAACCTTTAGAGGAATAATCCTCGGTCGGGAAGCACGCTGCACAGAAAAATTACACCGGATGTGGTGTTCGCTCACGACAATTACAGGTCCGAGGAGGTCACGTTCCAAATGGCCCCGTTCAACAGCGGATATCACGCTTTACTAGGGCGAGAGGCATTCACAATTTTTCAAGCTATACCCCATTACGGGTACATGAAGCTCAAAATGCCTGGGCCCAATGGAATCATCACTCTTGTTAGTGATCCAGACATAGCACTCCGCGCCGAAAATAAGACGGCCACACTAGCCCTAGAGGCACTATCCGAAGACCTAGCGGCCGAGGAACTCACTACGCTGCGCTACATGGTGAACAGGGACGACGTGATACTCGATAAGAGATCCAAGTCCACCTTTTTTAAGCTAGCTGGCGAAATAGTCAAATTCCAAGTCCATCCAACGGACCCCACAAAGATGGCCTCCATTGGGGCACAATTAAACCCCGATGTAGATGCCGCACTACGAGAATTCCTTTGGGAAAATTGGGACATCTTTGCCTAGCACCCTTCAGACATGCCAGGAATCCCACACAGGTTGGCAGAGCACAGCCTAAATATCCTAAAAGGAATTAAGCCAGTCAAACAGGCTCTTTTGGCGATTTTCCGAACCCAAAAGATAGGCTCTAGGAGAGGAGCTAGCCAAACTATTAGAAGCCGGATTTATCAGGGACATAAAACATCCGGACTGGCTAGCAAACCTGGTAATGGTACCAAAGAAGGACAAATCCTGGCGCCTGTGTGTCGATTTCAAGGACCTTAACAAGGCTTGTCCAAAGGATCCTTTCCCCCTTCCACGCATCAATCAAATTATAGATGCTACCGCAGGACACGATTCATTGTGCTTCCTTGACGCATACTCCGGCTACCATCAAATCAAGATGGCGGAGCCAGACCAAGCCGCAACGGCATTCATCACTCCATACGGACCATTCTGCTTCAACACAATGCCCTTCGAGCTCAAAAATGCCGGCGCAACATATCAGCGCATGATTCAGACATGTCTAGCAACCCAGATCGGCAAAACAGCGGAGGCATACGTAGACGATATGGTCGTCAAGTATAAACACGTTGAAACTCTAGTAGACGACTTGAGGCTCACATTTGACAACCTCCGAGCATATGACATTAAGCTCAACCCATAAAAATGCGTTTTCGGCGTACCAGCCGGAAAGCTCTTGGGCTTCATTGTATCCGGTAGAGGAATTGAAGCAAACCCAGCCAAGATCCGAGCTCTGTCACAATTGGATATCCTGAAGACCTCAAGCAAATACAAAATTGATCGATGCGTGGCGGCTCTAAGCCGCTTCATCTCTGCTTGGGAGAAAAGGCATTACCCTTTATCGCCTCCTCCGTGATCAACACTTCGAATGGACGGATGCCGCCACGACCGGACTCGAAGAAATAAAGGCCACATTGGCAACAAATCCAGTCCTGGCCGCGCCCAACTTGGGCGAACCAATGTTATTATATATCACGGCAACACATCAAGTTGTAAGCGCGGTGCTCGTCGTCGAACAAGAAACAGAAGGGCACAAATTGCCTCTTCAAAAACCAGTGTACTACGTATCCACTGTCCTAACTCCATGCAAGTCCTGGTATCCACATTATCAAAAGATAGCGTACGCGGTGTTCATGGCATCCCAGAAGCTGCGACACTACTTTCAAGAGTGTTCGATAATAGTAGCCTCCGAAGTACCTCTTAACGACATTATAAACAGTCGCGACGCGACGGGCAAGATTGCAAAATGGGCCATTGAGCTCCTACCATTCGACATAACCTACAAACCACGGCGAGCCATCAAGTCGCAAATTTTGGCTGACTTCATCGCCGAATGGACTGAAGCCGAACTCACTAAAGAGTACGGCGCATATTCTAACTGGATCATGCACTTCGACGGCTCCAAAATGTTGGCCGGCCTGGGGGCTGGCGTCGTCCTGACGTCCCCAACCGGGGACACAGTCCAATATGTACTTCAGATAATGTACACGGAATCCAACAACGCAACCAAATATGAGGCCCTTCTACATGGCCTCCGGATGGCGGTCTCCATGGGCATTAAACGCCTAGAGGTGCGAGGGGATTCGAACCTTGCGATATCCCAAATAAATGGAGACTTTGACGCCAAGGATCCAAAAATGGCAGCTTATCGTATCGCCGTTTTGAAAATGTCAGCTCGGTTTGAAGGGCTCGAATTTCACCATATAGCCCGGGATAATAATCAAGCGGCGGACATATTGGCACGCATCGGCGCAAAGCGCGATGCCGTCCCCCCCAATATCTTCTTGGAATGGCTTTTTAAGCCGTCCGTACTATGGGAAGGGGAGTCCGGACATAACAATCCGGACCCAACCGCACTACCCGACACCGTACACTCTGACACAATCGGCGGTTCTGCCAATGAAGCAACACCTTCAGCCCACGAAATAATGGCAGCCATTGCCCCGTGGACCGAGCCATTCCTAGCTTACCTAACTATGCAAGAACTTCCCGAGGACCAAATGAGGCCCACTGCATAGTACGGCGCTCTAAAGCCTATAAGGTCCATGAGGGAGAGCTTTATAAGAAAAGCACAACCGGAGTCCTTCAAAGGTGCATCTCCGAAGAGGAAGGGAAAAATCTTCTGGCTGAAATTCATGCCGAACTCGGTGGGTACCACGCCGCAGCCCAGGCCCTTGTAAGCAAGGCCTTCCGTACAGGATTTTATTGGCCAACGGCCCGGACAGACGCTCAGGATTTAGTCCAACAATGCGTCGGTTGCCAGCTCTTTGCTAACCATAGCCACATGCCACCCACCGCCCTGAAAACTATACCCATCACTTGGCCGTTCGCGGTCTGGGGGCTTGACATGGTTGGACCCCTTAAAGGGGGAACCCACAAGCAAAAATACCTATTGGTCATGGTGGATAAATTCACCAAATGGATAGAGGCCAAGCCAGTTAAGACGGCCGAATCCAGACCTGTGATAGACTTCATATTTGGGGTAGTACACCGTTACGGTATCCCCCACAGCATCATCACTGATAACGGCACAAACTTCACGACTGACGAGGTTAAACTCTGGTGCAAAAACATGGGCATTAAGCTCGACTACGCTTCAGTCTATCACCCTCAAACTAACGGTCAAGTCGAGCGAGCAAATGGTCTAATCATGAGCGGCATTAAACCCGCACTAGTGCGGTCCTCAAGGAATCTAACACGACCGGGTAGAGGAGCTCGACCAGACTGGGGCTGCGGACCACGCCGAATCTTACTACCGAATTCACACCATTTTTCATGGTGTACGGCGCAGAGCGTAGTCTTTCCCTCCGACATAATTCATGACTCACCTCGCGTGCGCATGTATGAAGAAAGAGAAGCCGAGCTGGACCGGATGGACAGTTTGGACGCCTTAGAGGAAGAGCGCGATGTGGCAAAAGCTCGTTCCGCATTCTATCAACAGCAGGCTCGAAGATATCAAAGCAGAGAAGTACGGGCCAAAACTTACAATGTTGGTGAACTCGTTCTACGCCTGCCGGACAAGAAAAAGGACAAACTCAAGCCCAAATGGGAAGGTACCTTCATCATCGACCAAGTCCTGACCGGCGGAGCATACCGGCTGCGAAACACATCGGACAACCGACTCGAGCCGGACCCATGGAACGCAGCCCCTCTCCGAAGATTCTACGCCTAGCGCCGAACACAGAGTTCGTCTTCTTCCTCCGTCCACATTTTATACTTTAGCTGTCTTTTGTTTCCCTATTTCTCCTTCCTTTTTCCTTAAAGCCTTTAAAGGCCGATCTGCACATTGTTCGCACACACTTGACGTGCTGCTCGCACTCATTATACCTAGGGGCTTCTTTCACAGAAGCTTATTTATACGGGCTTCACGCCCAACACATGCATCAAACTTCCGCATGTACCTTTTATTCACCATTATATGCATCGATATGACTTAAGTTTTGGCCAAGCTGGGTTGCCTGGCTCCTGTGCTTACCCCTACGTTCCTGATTGTTCGGCTAGGAGGTGAAGGGAGCACCTCTGCGATTGTTACTGCCGGGTCAGCCGGATGTGTACCTCAGACTGGGTGAAGCCGAAAGCTAGCGTTCTTAAGGGAATATTCGGTCGGTGACTTGAAAGACGATTTCTTACCTATTTATTCATCTGCCCCCAGATGCTCTCCTGCTTTTTTCGCAGTCCGGACATGCACTTTAGGGCATGCCCCCCAGGGAAAGGAACCCCTAACGGAACTATTCTCCCTGGAAGATGTTTCTTACTAACCATGTAATATAACATAACTAGTTGGGCACTTGTCTGATAAAGCACTAATGACCCCTACGCCTGGTCTCCACGCATGCCCCGGTTTTTCTATAACCACGAGGGTATTCGGACACACTCCAGACTGTCGGGTCCTGAGGTTGAAGCGGAATGGTCCGCAATGACAAACGATCTACAATCCGGCTAGAAGGCATTTTACATGTCATTTTAAATTACACAGTCAACTCAACTGATTGTATTCCTCTTCAATACCATCTAGCAGGTTGTCTAGTTTACAGTCCTGCTGGGAATACTTTGCGGCCAACTCTACTTGGTCGTCCATTAAGCTCACAGGGATCTCCTTCCCATCAGGCCCCACAGGCCCGACCTCGGCCATGAGGTTCGGGTCGGCCTTCGTGTACCTCGTCTTCACCATGGCCCAAGCCTCCCTGGCACCTTGATGGCAGGCCGATATCTTCCACAGACGGAAGCGTCGCCGAGCTCCCTGAAGCTTCTCCACAAGCCTCCAAGACCCTCGGGTAGGGAGACGGACGCCCATAAGGCCTGGGCGACGCCGCTCATCACCTGCCGAACTCGTTCGTGTAGCTGCAACAGCTCGGGAAGCTGGTCACCCGTTGAACCGGGCATTTCCTCTACAGGACGGCCTGTGAGCATACCTACAGACATATTTTGGTTAATTGACTTCCTCGCCGAACTCTTGTTCCCAAAAGTTCGTTCAAGCACTTACTGTAAATGCCGCGACGAAGCCGCAGATTCTCCTTCACGGAGTAAGACAGCTGGACCCGAACATCTTTTAGTTCCTCGCCCAGCTGAGTGTTGGCATCTTGGAGGTTATTCTTCTCCTGCCGCACCCTTGTCAGTACCTTCTTGCCGGCCTTTAGCTGGTGTAGTAGCTGCTGCCTGTCCCGATCTAGTCCGGCACCATCGGCAATATTATTGTCAGACTTATAGACGCGATGCACTTCACAAATTACTTATCTTTCGAAGTATGTATTACCAGAGGGGGTCTCTGTGGCTCCCCCTGCGGCGGCTAGTGCAGCCTCAAGTTGGGCCTTACACTCTTGCAGCTCCTGGGACAGGTGGGTATTCTTCTCCGTAAGATCCTGCACAACAAATGATCCTTAAATCAGTTATTCTAACTATTTTAAGTCTCGGGGGCTACTGGCATATATAACTGTCAAAATTACTCACCCGTATGTCTTTTACATACTTCTTCGTGGCTCTGGCTAGACCATCTTGAGCAGCACGGAGGTGCGCATCACCCGAATTAAAGGCATTTAATGCCTTGGGAGAGAAGCATGTGTCGCGAAGAACTGTCCGGCGGTGCCTGTGATTCATGGCGCTCTCCACCTCAGATCTGGTGGCGGACAACCTATCGGCGTCCTCTGTTGGAGGAGCACCCGACGCGCGCCTTGCCTTCGCCTCCCCCTCCGGACCTGGTGTTGGAGCCTGGCTGGTGGAGGCGGGATTGGCAACCTCTCCGGGCACAGTCCGGCGAGTGCTCTTTCTCCTGAGAAAACCACAAGCGTTAGTAGGCCTTCCAGGAATCTTTTCCGGAAATGTGGGGGCGCATCATACTGTTGCGGCGATGTCTCGATTCGCGCCGCACTCCTTTTCTGCCTGCTGGGCCGAGCTGCCCATTGTTGGTCAGCCGCCGCAGGTTCGGCTTCCCGCCTCAAAGGCACCTCCTGCGGAGTACCATTAGTATACGGTGGTCAGAAATAAGCATGGATGGGTCGTGGTATCGGACTCGATCCGGTTACAGGAAGCCGGAGATAAACCGGGGTAGTCGGCCGTAATGGCAACCAAAGCATTGTCAATGCTAAGTTGGTGGAACACCCCCTCAATCAGCTCCACCTTTATGTCCGGATCCTCTTCGGAGGCCGGATCGATGGATTGTTCCGGATCCTCGGGTTGTGGAGCCGGGTTGTGTATATTCTCTACGGCCCGGCGCAGTTCCTGCGTCAAAATCACAAAGTGAGACACATAACTTTGGGAACAAGGATCGGATAGACAAACATCCGCTTACCCAGCTCCGAGGGTTGTTCATCGAAAATCCATTCAATGGACTCGCGCGGAGGAAGTCCTCCTTCTCCCCCTTGTACAAGCCGGACAGGATCTTCACCAGATCAGCAACCGATCCTGTCCCCTTGCGGCCATGACGGGTGGCGTCATCCTCCCCGTTTAAATCCCACATGGGGTGGCCCCTGTATTGAAGCGGTTGCACCCCTCGCATGATGCATGTGGCCATGACTCCAATCATAGTCAATCCAAAATGAGCCAATAGCCTTATTCGGCCCATCAGATATTGAACGTTCCCATCATTCTCCCGTTGAGGGCTCCGCGGGCGCCAACTCAAGTGTTTCTTTAGAGGAGCGTGGCTGAACTCCGGGGGGCCGATCCGAACTGGGTCCGGCAGCGGGGCGTCCTCCATGTAAAACCATTCCGAAGGCCAGTCTTCGGACGCCTTCTTCGGGGTTCCGAATAGATATCCGGTCCCGGCGATGCACCATATTTCGGCTCCGCCCACTTGATATATCGACCCCTCATGAGAACGGGGTACGAGGAAAAATAATCTCTTCCATAGCGCGAAATGGGCCTCGATGCCCAAGAACAGCTCGCAAAGGGCCACGAAGCCCGCGATGTGCAGAATGGAGGTAGACGTGAGGTGGTGAAGCTGGAGCCCATAGAACTCCAGGAGCCCCCGGAGAAACGGATGTATGGGAAATCCGCGTCCCCTTATTATATAAGGGATGAAGCATACCCGCTCTCCTTTGGAGGGATTGGGCACGCTCTCCGCCTGCTTTCCGCCCTTGTTGGTGGCCAGTCCGGCTCGAACCGAACCATGAAGGCTGGGGAAGATATCCTCTCTGCTTGAGCGCCACCACTCGCTATCTTGGGATCAACATCTCCCCAATCTCCTGGTTGAGGGCTGGGAGCGCGAGAGGAGGAGCCGCGACCGTCCATGATGGAGTGGATTTTTGTCGAGGCGCTTTGATGAATACTCATGAAGGAGGATGGTGTGATTCGATCTGGATCCTCGCCTCATATAGGCGCTTTATTCACGCAGCTAGGGGTAAAGTGTAAGAATACCACGCTTTTCGCATTCATACGACATGTGGAAGAGGGCCATTATTGGACGTGGAAGCCAAGGAGCGCAACATTTATCAGGAAGCCGTACACTATTCGGTAAGCACGTGGAATTTGGAGGAGAACCCGCCTTGCAATGCCGAAGACAATATGCGCGCCAGACTCGTCGTCATTGAAGCCTGGTTCGGGGGCTACTGAGGGAGTCCTGGACTAGGGGGTGTCCGGATAGCCGACCTATCATCATTGGCCAAACTCCAAGACTATGAAGATACAAGATTGAAGACTTCGTCCCGTGTCCGGATGGGACTTTCCTTGGCGTGGAAGGCAAGCTTGGCGATACGGATATGTGGATCTCCTACCATTGTAACCGACTCTGTGTAACCCTAGCCCTCTCCGGTGTCTATATAAACCGGAGGGCTTTAGTCCATAGGACACATAACAATCATACCATAGGCTAGCTTCTAGGGTTTAGCCTCCTTGATCTCGTGGTAGATCTACTCTTGTACTACCCATATCATCAATATCAATCAAGCAGGAGTAGGGTTTTACCTCCATCGAGAGGGCCCGAACCTGGGTAAAAACATCGTGTCCCTTGTCTCCTGTTACCATCCGCCTAGACGCACAGTTCGGGACCCCCTACCCGAGATCCGCCGGTTTTGATACCGACAGGGCTTCACTTGCAGCTTTGTAAGCACCACTTGACTTGTTGTGAAGTTCCTCCTTATCCTTGAGTGACATCTCATGAGCAACAATTCTTCCAATGACTTCCGTTGGCTTGAGATCTTTGTAGTTTGGCATCATTTGGATCAATGTGTACATGGTATCATACTTTCCATCCAATGCTCTTAGGATCTTCTTGATGATGAATTTGTCGGTCATCTCTTCACTCCCTAAGCCGGCAATCTCATTTGTGATAAGTGCAAGCCTAGAGTACATTTCAGCGACACCTTCACCATCCTTCATTTTGAACTTGTCAAGCTGACTTTGGAGCACATCCAACTTGGATTCCTTGACGGATTTGGTACCTTCATGCATATCAATCAAAGTATCCCAAATTTCCTTTGCATTCTCAAGACGGCTGATTTTGTTGAATTCTTCGGGGCACACTCCGTTGAAGATGATATCACAAGCTTGAGCGTTGTATTGCAGCATCTTCAATTCTTCCGCATTAGCTTCACGTTTGGGCTCTCTCCCATCAAAGAATTCACCTTGCAAGCCAATACAAATAATTGCCCAAACGGCGGGGTTATGTCCGAGAATATGCATTTTCATCTTATGCTTCCAACTAGCAAAATTAGTACCATCAAAGTAAGGACCTCTGCGGTGATAATTTCCCTCGCTAGACGCCATACTCTCCTAGGTTGTGAAACCAAGGCTATGACCACCAAAAGCTATGGAAATCAAAGCAAATGGAGACCAAAGCTCTGATACCACTTGTAGGACCTTGAAGTATGTCTAGAGCGGGGGTGATTAGACTACTTGACCAATTAAAAACTTAACCTTCTCCCAATTTTAGAGTTTGGCAGATTTTAGCTATCTTAGGACAAGTCAAGCAATCCTCACACTATTCAAGCAAGCATGCAAAGAGTATATAGGCAGCAGAAATTAAAGCATGCAACTTGCAAGAAAGTAAAGGGAAGGGTTTGGAGGATTCAAACGCAATTGGAGACACGGATATTTTTGGCGTGGTTCCGATAGGTGGTGCTATCATACATCCACGTTGATGGAGACTTCAACCCACGAAGGTTAACGGTTGCGCGAGTCCACGGAGGGCTCCACCCACGAAGGGTCCACGAAGAAGCAACCTTGTCTATCCCACCATGGCCGTCGCCCACGAAGGACTTGCCTCACTAGCGGTAGATCTTCACGAAGTAGGCGATCTCCTTGCCCTTACAAACTCCTTGGTTCAACTCCACAATCTTGTCGGAGGCTCCCAAGTGACACCTAGCCAGTCTAGGAGACACCACTCTCCAAGAAGTAACAAATGGTGCGTTGATGATGAACTCCTTGCTCTTGTGCTTCAAATGATAGTCTCCCCAACACTCAACTCTCTCTCATAGGTTTTGGATCTGGTGGAAAGAAGATTTGAGCGTAAAGCAACTTGGAGAAGGCTAGAGATCAAGATTCATATGGTAGGAATGGAACATCTTGACCTCAACACATGAGTAGGTGGTTCTCTCTCAGAAATGGTATGCTGGAAGTGTAGGTTCAGTCTGATGGCTCTCTCCACGAATGAAGAGGAGGTGGAGGGGTATATATAGCCTCCACACAAAATCTAACCGTTACACACAATCTACCAAACTCGGTGGGACCGAATCGTTAAACTCGGTCAGACCGATTTAGCAAATAATGTGACCGTTAGGGTTTTTGGTGGGACCAAAATGCAACTCGGTGAGACCGATATGGTTAGGGTTAGGCATAACGTAATCTCGGTAAGACCGACATACAAACTTCGTGAGACCGATTTTGGTAATAAGCTTTCAGAGTGTTGGTCAGCAAACTCGGTTTGACCGACATAATCGACTTCGGTGGGACCGATTTTGGTAATGAGTCAACCAGAAAGTTTGCATTGTAATCTCAGTAGTGCCGATTGCTCAAACTCGGTGAGACCGATTTTGGTAATGGACATACACAGAGAGATTACAATCCCATCTCGGTGAGACCGAGATCCCTATCAGTGAGACCGATTTGCTTAGGGTTTGTGGAAGTGGCTAAGACATCTGAAATTGGTGGCGCCGAATAGAAAGAATCGGTGTGACCGATTTTGGCTTTAGGTTTAGGTCATTTGTGGATGTGAGTAAGTAGCTGAGGGTTTTGGAGCATATCACTAAGCACATGAAGCAAGAGGCTCATTAAGCAACACCTCATCCCTCCTTGATAGTATTGGCTTTTTTATAGACTCAATGTGATCTTGGATCACTAAAATATAAAATGAAGAGTCTTGAGCTTTTGAGCTTGAGCCAATCCTTTGTCCTTAGTATTTTGAGGGATCCACTTTCATCATCCATGCCATGCCATTCATTGAGCTTTCCTGAAATAATAGTCTTGGAATAGCATTAGCTCAATGAGCTATATGTTGTTATGAATTACCAAAACCACCTAGGGATAGTTGCACTTTCACCATGCTCGATACTTCTTGTGTTGGCTCTTTTATGATGAAGACTATTGAATTTAAATGGAATTTATTGGATAGAATTAAACGCAACTCTGAAGATTGGGACCTCGACGAAGGTAAGGAGTCAGGTATGACACCTAAGTTTAATTGTGTTAAATCTTTTATGGATACCGATATTTTCCGTAAGTTTAGCACTAAATATGGACTTGACTCTGAGATAGTAGTTTCTTTCTATGAATCTTTTGCTACCTATTTTGATCTCCCCAAGGAGAAGTGGTTTAAATATCATCCTTCCATAGAAATAAAAGTAGTTGCACCTATTAAAGTCGAAGAAAAGACTGTCACTTATAATGATCCTATTGTTCCCACTTCTTATGTTGAGAAACCACCTTTCCCTGTTAGAATAAAGGATCATGCTAAAGCTTCAACTGTGGTTCGTAAGAGCAATATTAGAACTTATACACTTCCTGAGCAAGTCAAAGTAGAACCTAATATTGCTATTGTTAAAGATCTCTTGTCTTATAATATTGATGGGCATGTTATTCAATTCTGTGGTGAAATTGCTAGAATTGCTAAACCTTGTGCTAGAGATAAACATAGACCTGTGGTAGACGTGCCTGTTATTTCTGTTAAAATAGGAGATCATTGTTATCATGGCTTATGTGATATGGGTGCTTGTGCTAGTGTAATACCCATTGACCTATACAAAGAAATTATGCATGATATTGCACCTGTTGAGTTAGAAGATATTGATGTTACAATTAAACTTGCCAATAGAGATACTATATCTGCAATGGGAATTGTTAGAGATGTTGAAGTCTTGTGTGGAAAATTAAATATCCCGCTAATTTTCTTGTTCTTGGTTCTCCACAAGATAGCTTTTGTCCCATTATATTTGGTAGACCCTTCTTGAATACTGTTAATGCTAAGATCGACTGCGAAAAGAATGTTGTTACTATTGGCTTGGATGATATGGTTCATGAATTTAATTTCTCTAAATTTAGTAAACAACATCGTGAGGAAGAATTGCCTAGTAAGGATGAAATTTTTGGTCTTGCTTCTATTGCTGTACCTCCTAGTGATCCTTTAGAACACTATTTGCTAGACCATGAAAATGATATGTCCATGAATGAAAGAAGGGAAATAGATGAAGCATTCTTTAAACAGGAACCTATTCTGCAACACAATTTGCCTGTTGAAATCCTAGGGGATCCTCCTCCACCCAAGGGTGATCCCGTGTTTGAGCTTAAACCATTGCCGGATAATCTTAAATATGCTTATCTTAATGAAAAGAAAATATATCCTGTTATTATTAGTGCTAATCTTTCAGAGCATGAAGAAGAAAGATTATTGAAAACTCTGAAGAAGCACTGTGCCGCTATTGGATACACTCTTGATGATCTTAAGGGCATTAGTCCCACTCTATGTCAACATAAAATAAATTTGGAAGCGGATGCCAAACCAGTTCGTGATCCTCAACGACGTTTGAATCCTAAAATGAAAGAAGTGGTAAGAAAAGAAATACTCAAGCTTCGGAGGCGGTATAATTTATCCCGCTGTTGATAGTCGATGGGTAAGTCATGTCCATTGTGTCCCTAAGAAGGAGGTATTATGTTGTCCCTAATGATAAAGATGAATTGATTCCGCAAAGAATTATCACAAGTTATAGGATGGTAATTGATTTCCAAATTAAATCAAAGGCTACTAAGAAAGATCATTACCCTTACCTTTGATTGATCAAATGCTAGAAAGATTATGCAAACATACACATTATTGCTTTCTAGATGGTTATTCTGGTTTCTCTCAAATACCGTGTTTGCTAAAGATCAATCAAAGACTACTTTTACATGCCCTTTTGGTACTTTTGCTTATAGACGTATGCCTTTCGGTTTATGTAATGCACCTGCTACCTTTCAAAGATGCATGATGGCTATATTCCCTGATTTTTGTGAAAAAATTTGTGAGGTTTTCATGGACGATTTTTCCGTCTATGGTTCCTCTTTTGATGATTGCTTGAGCAAGCTTGATCGAGTTTTGCATAGATGTGAAGAAACTAATCTTGTCTTGAATTGGGAAAAGTGCCACTTTATGGTTAATGAAGGTATTGTCTTGGGGCACAAAGTTTCTGAAAGAGGTATTGAAGGTTATAAAGCCAAGGTTGGTGCTATTGAAAAGATGCCATGTCCCAAGGACATCAAAGGTATAAGAAGTTTCCTTGGTCACGCTAGATTTTATAGGAGGTTCATTAAGGACTTCTCAAAAATTTGTTGGCCTCTGACTAATTTATTACAAAAAGATGTACCATTTGTCTTTGATGATGATTGTGTAGAAGCATTTGAAATACTTAAGAAAGCATTAGTCTCTGCACCTGTTGTTCAGCCACCTAATTGGAATTTACCCTTTGAAATTATGTGTGATGCTAGTGATTATGATGTAGGTGTTGTTCTAGGGCAAAGAGTTGATAGGAAATTAAATGTTATCCATTATGCTAGTAAGACTCTAGACAATGCTCAAAGAAATTATGGTACCACCGAAACGGAACTTTTAGCAGTTGTATTTGCTTGTGATAAATTCAGACCCTATATTGTTGATTCTAAAGTAACTATTCACACTGATCATGCTGCTATTAAATATCTTATGGAAAAGAAAGATGCAAAACCTAGACTTATTAGATGGGTTCTCTTGCTGCAAGAATTTGATTTGCATATTGTTGATAGAAAAGGAGCTGAGAACCCCGTTGCAGACAACTTATCTAGGTTAGAGAATGTTCTTGATGACCCACTACCTATTGATGATAGCTTTCCTGATGAACAATTAAATGTCATAAGCACTTCTCGTAGCACTCCATGGTATGCTGATTATGCTAATTATATTTTCGCTAAATTTATACCACCTAGCTTCACATACCAACAAAATAAAAAGTTTTTCTATGATTTGCGACATTACTTTTGGGATGACCCACATCTTTATAAAGGAGTAGATGGTGTTATTAGACGTTGTGTACCTGAGCATGAACAGGAACAGATCCTACGCAAGTTTCACTCCGAAGCTTATGGAGGACACCACGTTGGAGATAGAACTGCACATAAGGTATTGCAATCCGGTTTTAATTCGTCCTCTCTCTTCAAGGATGCTCGTAAGTTTGTTTTGTCTTGCGACGAATGTCAAAGAATTGGTAATATTAGTAGACGTCAAGAAATGCCTATGAATTATTCACTTTTTATTGAACCATTTGATGTTTGGGGCTTTGATTATATGGGACCTTTTCCTGCCTCTAATGGATATACACATATTTTAGTTGCTGTTGATTATGTTACTAAGTGGGTAGAAGCTATTCCAACTAGTAGTGCTGATCATAACACTTCTATTAAAATGCTTAAGGAAGTTATTTTTCCGAGGTTTGGAGTCCCTAGATATTTAATGACTGATGGTGGTTCACACTTTATTCATGGTGCTTTCCGTAAAATGCTTGCTAAATATGACGTTAATCTTAGAATTGCACCTCCATATCACCCGCAGTCTAGTGGTCAAGTAGAATTGAGCAATAGAGAGCTCAAATTAATTTTGCAAAAGACTGTTAATAGGTCTAGAAAGAATTGGTCCAAGAAACTTGATGATGCATTATGGGCCTATAGAACTGCATATAAGAATCCTATGGGTATGTCTCCGTATAAAATGGTTTATGGAAAAGCATGTCACTTACCTCTCGAACTAGAACATAAGGCATATTGGGCTATTAAAGAGCTCAACTATGATTTCAAACTTGCCGGTGAGAAAAGGTTATTTGATATTAGCTCACTTGATGAACGGAGAACCCAAGCTTATGAAAATGCCAAGTTGTTTAAAGAAAAAGTTAAAAGATGGCATGACAAAAGGATACAAAAGCGTGAGTTTAATGTAGGTGATTATGTATTGCTATACAGCTCTCGTTTAATATTTTTTGCAGGAAAACTTCTCTCTAAATGGGAAGGTCCCTACGTTATCGAGGAGGTCTATCGTTCCGGTGCCATAAAAATCAACAACTTCGAAGGCACAAATCCGAAGGTGGTAAACGACAAAGGATCAAACATTATATCTCAGGTAATCCCATAAATGTTGAAACCAATATTATTGAAGGGCCATTTGCATTTCTGTCCCTAACTCGAACCACCTAATCAGATATACCCCTAATTCAAAAGCCTGCTCAAATTTGCCCCTCCGCCGTTAGGTGCCCTTACAGAAATGCCCATCTGCACCGTTACCGTCCGGTCAAACAACTTTGACCAACCTAAAAAAATAGCAAAAAAATTTAAAAAATCTAAAATTTTGTGAGTTTGAAGATACTCATGTGCGTGCAAATTTTCGTGCTATTTGGACATTCCAGGAGCTTGTGGCGAGGAAAAACATTTAATATGCACACTTGTGATCAGTAAATTTGAAATAAAATAGCAAGAAAATTCAAAAAAAAATGAAAAAATTTGGCATCAAAGAGGCTTGGGTGCACAAGGTGCTTGCAAGTTTTTGTGATCAAATGACATGCGAGGAGCTCTAGCAAGAAAAAACAAAATAGTCATTTTTTCCCAAGTTTTTTCTCGAGCCAAATTTTGTTTTTTTCTCCACAAGCCCCTCCAATGTCAAAACACACCAAACATTTGCACGCAGCTTGTAGACTATAGCCTCTTTGATGCCAAAAAAATCATATTTTTTTGAATTTTCTTGCTATTTTTTTGAATTTACTATTCACAGGCTTACATATTTATTGTTTTTCCTTTGACACGAGCTCCTGGAATGCCCAAACAGCATGAAAATTTGCACGCACCTTGCGAACCTGAGTATCTTTGATCTCACAAATTTTCAGATTTTTAGAACTTTTTTGCTATTTTTTTCAGGACGGTCAATGCCCTTTGACCAGCTTTGACCTGACGGTAACGAGACAGAAGGGCATTTCTGTAAGTGCACCTAACGGCGGAGGGGCAAATTTGAGCAGGCTTTGAAATTAGGGGTAAATCTGAGAGTGGGCGCAAATTAGGGGCATAGATGTAAATGTCCCATTATTGAAACCGTAACCCCGGAGGAATACATAAGGGACACCTTCCAGACCGTTTCAGACTCCGAAAAGGAATAGGTACGTGGTACGGTAAGTAAACCGACTCCAAAACAATTTTTAAGGCAATATTTCTCTGTTTTGGAATATTTAGAAAAATAGAAAAACAAGTGGCAGTCCGGGAAGGACACGAGGCCTCCACGAGGGTGGAGGGCGCGCCCTACCCCCTAGGCATGCCCCCCTACCTTGTGAGCACCTCGTGTGCCCTCCGGACTCCGTTTTCTTGCACAATACGTATTTTGGTCGATAAAAATTCATTATATATTCTCCCGAAGGTTTTGACTCTCGTATCACGCAAATATCCTCTGTTCTTGTTTCGAGCTGTTTTCTGTCAGGGTTGTCAAGGCCAGGCATCATGTCGTCCCCCTCCTCCGACAATGGTGACAAAGATGCTTGGCTAATGAAGATAGAGCTGAAGAGGGAAGAACCCATAGAGATCAACGAGGATGAAGGGATCAAGGAGGCCACGGAGGACCAAGCTCCGGCAGTAGAAGACACCCTCCAACTTGATCACAACTTTCTCACCCCAATTGAAATCGAAGCTTTCAAGATGATTGAGTTAGCTCGTATTCAAAACAAGTATCTCACAAGTGAAAATATTTTGTTGAAGGATCATATTGTTGCACTCAAGGGCATTATTCGCAAGTTGGAGGATCTCTTACGCTCGATGTGCGACTATCCATCACCTCCACCTTCAACAACAAAGAAGGAGACGTAATCACATGAGTATGGGCACTCCCTTTGGCAACTACCAAGCTTGGGGGAGGTCCCTGGTACCGTATCACCATCACAACTCCTATCTTTACCGTTTATCTTAGTTCGATCCTTTTAGTAGTATCTTGATTTAGCAGAATAAAGTCATGGCATGATCTAGTTTTGAGTTTTGCTTTATGATCCTTCTTTGTAATCAAGTCCGTGAGCTATATAATAAAGTTTAGTGTTGAGTCAAGGGCTTGATTATTTTGCCGTGATCTTGGGTAAATAGAAAGAAGAAAAAGAATAAAAAGAATCAAAGAGTTCATATTGATCTTATTGAAAGTAATGACTTCACATCGAACGAGTATGATGATTAAAAGTTGTTGGGAGTTGGCAAATATAGCTTTGGTCATCGTTGCAATTAATAGGAAGTAATAAGGAAAGAGAGGTTTCACATATAGATATATTGTCATTGACATCTTTTATGATTGGGAGCACTCATTAAAATACGACATGCTAAAGAGTTGATGTTTGACAAGGAAGACAACATAATAAGTTATGTTTTCTTATATCTGAGATAAAGTATGTTCTCATGGATCCTCTAACATGTTGAGCTTGCCTTTCCCCCTCATGCTAGCCAAATTCTCAGCACCAAGTAGAAATACTACTTGTGCTTCCAAATACCCTTAAACTAGTTCAGCCATGAGAGTCCACCATATCTACCTATGGATTGAGTAAGATCCTTCAAGTAAGTTGTCATCGGTGCAAGCAATGACAATTGCTCTCTAAATATGCGTGACTTATTAGTGTAGAGAAAATAAGCTTTGTACGAACTTGTTGTGGAAGTAATAAAAGCGACGGACTGCATAAAGGTCCACATACAAGGGGCAATATAAAGTGACGTTCTTTTGCATTAAGATTTCATGCATCAACCCTAAATGCGCATGACAACCTCTGCTTCCCTCTGTGAAGGGCCTATCTTTTATTATTATCCTCTACCTTATGCAAGAGTCACGGTGATCTTCACCTTTCCTTTTTCATTTTATCCTTTGGCAAGCTCAGCATGTTGTAAAGAACATGATATATATATCTAATTGGATGTAGGGGAGCATGAATTGTTATTGTTGACATTACCCTTGAGGTAAAAGGTTGTGGGGCAAAACTATAAGCCCCTATCTTTCTTTGTGTCCGATTAAAACTCCATAACCACAAGTATTGCGTGAGTGTTAGCAATTATGAAGGACTAAGTGATAGTTGAGTATGTGGACTTGCTTTTAAGCTCTGACATAGACTCTTTCTGATGTTATGATAAATTGCAATTGCTTCAATGACTGAGGTTATAATTTGTTGGTGCTCAATAAGGTTTCTGATTCACACTTTTGCATTGTGAAAAGATCATCACTTGAACATAAGTAATCATATGACAAAATCTATATATGTTGCTGTTATGGGAATAATCATGATGCCTTCATGTCCGTATTTTAGTTTTATCGACGCCTCTACCTCTAAACATGAGGACATATTTATTGTTATCGGCTTTTCGCTTGAGGACAAGCGAGGTCTAAGCTTGGGGGAGTTGATACGTCCATTTTGCATCATGCTTTTATATCAATATTTATTGCATTATGGGTTGTTATTTCACGTTATGTCATAATACTTATGGCTATTCTCTCTTATTTTACAAGGTTTACATGAAGAGGAGAATGCCGGCAAGAACTGGAATTCGGCCGAAAAGGAGCAAATATTGAGACCTATTCTGCAGAACTCCAAAAGTCCTGAAACTCCATGGAATATCTTAAAATAAATAAAGAAAAATCGTCACCAAAGATGAAGGCTAGGGGGCCCACACCCTGCTCACGAGGGTGGGGTTGCCCCCCCTGGGGCGCGCCCCCTACCTCGTGGGCCCCCTGGTGGCTCTCTGACGCCCATCTTCTCCTATATGAAGTCTTTCGACGAGAAAAAAATAGGAAGCAACCTTTCGGGACGAGACTCCCCCGCCACGAGGTGGAACCTATCTAGGGCTCTGGGAGAGCTGTTCTGCCGGGGACACTTCCCTCCGGGAGGGGGAAATCATCACCATTGTCATCACCAACGCTCCTCTCATCGGGAGAGGGCAATCTCCATCAACATCTTCACCAGCACCATCTCATCTCCAAACCCTAGTTCATCTCTTGTATCCAATTCTTGTCTCCAAGTCCGGGATTGGTGCTAGTAGGTTGCTAGTAGTGTTGATTACTCCTTGTAGTTGATGCTAGTTGGTTTATTTGGTGGAAGATCATATGTTCAGATCCTTTATGCATATTATTAACCCTCTGATTATGAACATGAATATGCTTTGTGAGTAGTTACGTTTGTTCCTGAGGACAAGGGAGATGTCTTGCTATTAGTAGTCATGTGAATTTGGTATTCGTTCGATTTTTTGATAAGATGTATGTTGTCTAGCCTCTAGTGGTGTTATGTGAATGTTGACTACATAACACTTCACCATTATTTGGGCCTAGATGAAGGCATTGGGAAGTAATAAGTAGATGATGGGTTGCTAGAGTGACAGAAGCTTAAACCCTAGTTTATGCGTTGCTTCGTAAGGGGCTGGTTTGGATCCATATGTTTCATGCTATGGTTAGGTTTACCTTAATACTTTTGTTGTAGTTGCGGATGCTTGCAATAGAGGTTAATCATAAGTGGGATGCTTGTTCAAGTAAGAACAGCACCCAAGCACCGGTCCACCCACATATCAAATTATCAAAGTACCGAACGCGAATCATATGAGCGTGATGAAAACTAGCTTGACGATATTCCCATGTGTCCTCGGGAGCATTTTTCCTATTATAAGAGTTTGTCCAGGCTTGTCCTTTGCTACAAAAAGGATTGGGACACCTTGCTGCACTTTATTTACTTTTGTTACTTGTTGCTCGTTACAATTTATCTTATCACAAAACTATCTGTTACCACTTATTTCAGTACTTGCAGAGAATACCTTGCTGAAAACCGCTTATCATTTCCTTCTGCTCCTCGTTGGGTTCGACACTCTTACTTATCGAAAGGACTACGATAGATCCCCTATACTTGTGGGTCATCAGCAACCCACCTCTGAAGCCTTTGAGAGAGAATCCTTGCGAGGACAAACCCAAAACACCCAGAGCCCAAAGAGTGTTAGCATCACTGACGTCTTTCTGTTTCGCGTGAACCGAAGACTTGTTACACTTGAAGATTGTGATCTTCCAGTCGGTTAGGCGTCGCGTTCTAAACATCCAAGAGTCATTGTGGATTGCCGGTGAATGAAGTCTGTAGAGGTTTGAAAGTCTTACCTGAGTGACTGGGTGAGGTTTAAGTGACCTTAGCTCAAGGGGAATAAGGTGAAGACGTTGTCTTCTGAGTTCAATCTCAACCTCCCTAACCAGACGTACAATTGTCACAGCAACTGGAACTGGTCTACCAAATCCTTGTCTTCATCGAGCTACTAGTTCTATCACTTCACTCCTTACTTACAGTTTTGCTTCGTGAAGTCATTACTTGCCTGCTTTGCTTGAATACATTGTGTGAAGACATTCACTCTGATTTCATATTTGGCTTCACACTGTCTTCCCATTCTGATCCAGTCTACCTAGTAGCTGCTTGTCTTCGTGCATCTTCTGTACTGTACCTTGACTCTATCGCATGGCTAGGATAGTTTATCTTCCTATGTATCATGTTTAGTTATTATTTCAACTGTCTGTCTTCTAAGACATTGCCTATTTCAAAGACTTTCATAAAAATCGCCTATTCACCCCCCCCCCCTCTAGACGATAACTAGCACTTTCAGTTCACTTCCTATCCATATGGTGTCCCTCCCAATCCGATTATGAATATCCCATAAGATCGAAGCTTGCTCCTTTGGGGTACCATAAGCCAAAGTTGGGGTACGAGCCAAATATCAAAAGATTCGCTTGAACACCACATAGTGGCTTTCCTTAGGTGCCGCTTGGAACCTTGCACACATTCCCACAGTCAACATGATATACGGACTACATGCAAGGTAAAGAAAGGACCCAGTCATGGAGCGATATACCTTTTCATCCACCGCTTTACCATCAGGATCAATGTCAAGTTGGCATTGGAGTCTTGGCCGGCTTGACATCATCTAGCTCGAACCTCTTCAGCATGTCTTAGGTGTATTTAGCTTGATTGATAAATGTTCCTTCTCTTCTTTGCTATCTAACCCGAGAAAGAACTTCAACTCTCCCATCATCGACATCTCAAACTTATCGGTCATTAGTGTGGCAAACTCATCATTGAAACATTTGCTAGGAGAACCAAATATAATATCATCAACATATAGTTGGCATATGAACAAATCCCCTTTGACATTATTGGTAAAAAGAGTGGGATCAATTTTCCCAATTTCAAACCCACGATCTTGCAACAACTCGGTAAGTTGCTCATACCACTCACCTGGGGATTGTTTAAGGACATAGAGCGCCTTATTGAGTGTTATGCCCCGGACTTAATCATGCACTAATCATACGCACAAATGCGCACGATCAAGATCAGAGACTCACGGGAAGATATCACAACTCAAATCTAGACACAAATTGAAGTCATGCAGCTTTATATTACAAGCCAGAGCCACAAGGGCTCGAATACATAAGTCAGCGGAAGCAGCAATATCTGAGTATAGATATAAGTAAACAAGTCTGCCTTAAGAAAGCTAGCATAACAACGATAACTGGATCAAAAAGGCGTAGGCCTCCTTCCTGGGACCCTCCTAACTATTCCTGGTCATCGACGGTCACCACGTAGTAGTAGGCTCTGTCAGGGTAGTAATAGTCGTTGATGAAATCAGCTGGCTCTTGGACTCCATCATCTGATCGCAGCAATCAGGTAGAGGGTAAAAGAGGTAGCAAAGCAACCGCGAGTACTCATCCAAAGTGCTCGCAAGACTTACATCAGATCTGTACTAGGTATGCATTGTATCAAAGGAATGGGGATGTAGTGGGTTTAACCACTTGCAATGGATCGGTGGAAAGTTTAAGACCCTCAAGCAATTACTTAAACAAGGACTAGACTTCGGACGTCATAGAGGTCCTAAGTGAAGCCATAGCTTCATTCAGGTCCTCTCGTGGGACCGTAGCCACCGCCTCGGCCGCGGGTAGACCACCACCACTTGACTCATCGTCAACCATACTCTTTAAGTTGTTAAGCCCTTAAAAGGCACGAGGTTGTGATACCAATTGAAAGGATCGATACGTTTGACTAAAGGGGGTTTGAATAGGCGACTACCAATTTTTAGCTTTTCTTAACAAATTAGGTTAAGCAACAAATAGGTTGTCTAGATATGCAACTAGGTGAACAACCTATATGATTCTAACGACAACCACAACACAAGCAAGCAAAGGATACAACACAATATAAGCTTGCACAAAGTAAAGGTAAGAGATTACCACAAGTGGACCCGGTGAAAACGAGGATGTGTTGCCAAAGTTCCTTCACTTTAGGGGGAAGTACGTCTCTGTTGGAGTAGTGTGGAGGCACAATGCTCCCCAAGAGGCCACTAGGGCCACCGTATTCTCCTCATGCCCTTGCATAATGCAAGATGTCGTGATTCCACTAGTGGTGCCCTTGAAGGCGGCAATCAGACCTTTACAAAGAAGGTTAAGGCTCTCTCCACAACTTAATTGGAGGCTCCCAACACCACCACGGAGCTTCACCACAATGGAATGTGGCTCCGAGGTGACCTCTTCCATCTAGGGTTCCCAAATACCCCAAGAGTAATAAATCCACACAAGAAAGTATGGGGGAATCAAATTTCCTTTCGTGGAAGTGTAGATCTAGCTCTCCTCATTCAATCCCTAGCAAATCAACAAGTTTGAGTGGCTAGAGTGCGAGAGAGAGATCGGGCAAGAAAGCTTGAAGGGCATTAATGGAGGAGAGAGAGAGGCAAGAGGTAAGTGGTAGGTGGAAGAACCACCTCCTTAAATAGGGCCCCCAATTCCAACTGTTACAAACATTTTTGCGAACCGCCTCCATAAATAGGGCCCCCCAATTCCAATTGTTACAAACATTTTTGCACTGCAGCGGTACAACTGCTTGAACCACCAATACAACCGGGATTCATGGGTTATACCACCGAAGGAGCTTGGTGGTACAACCGTTTGCCACACCGGTTGTCGGGATCACCCCAGAACAACTGGTCCACTACCTCCCTACAACCGCTCCACCACAGATGGGATTCACCCCTATAGCAGTGCTGGGAGTGGTGCTTGCGCCGATGCAACCGCCCGACCAAGCGCCAAGTGGTGGTTAAGTCCATGGTGGTACAACCGCCGCTAGACACTGGTAGTATCATTTAGTGAAACCGCTCAGGAACTACCAGGCCTCCACCACCCAACAACCACTTCACTACAAAACAAAAGTCTGGTAGTTGAGCAGTGCTGGGACGGAACAACCACCATGTGCCTGAGCCGGGAACAGCCAAGCACTTGGAAGTACAATCACCCAGAGGCAGTGGTACAACTGCTTGATGTCCCCTAGAGGCGGGGTGGTGGTTATGTCAGAATATCTAGTCAGGCGGTACGACCGCTTGGGCAAGCGGTACAACTGTTGTGCACTGAAAACTTCCAACAAAGAAAGACATTGGGGGCCTCTGTTGGTGTCAAAACCGGCGGATCTCGGGTAGGGGGTCCCGATCTGTGTGTCTAAGGCTAATGGTAACAGGAGGCAAGGGACACGATGTTTTACCCAGGTTCGGGCCCTCTCGATGGAGGTAAAATCCTACTTCCTGCTTGATTGATATTGATGATATGAGTATTACAAGAGTTGATCTACCTCGAGATCGTAGAGGCTAAACCCTAGAAGCTAGCCTATGATGATTATGATTGTCCCTATACGGACCAAACCCTCCGGTTTATATAGACACGGGGGAGGCTAGGGTTTACATAGAGTTGGTTACAAAGAAGGAGATCTAATATCCGGATCGCCAAGCTTGTCTTCCACGCCAAGGAGAGTCCCATCTGGACACGGCACGAAGTCTTGAGTCATGTATCTTCACGGTGCTATAGTCCGGCCAAAGTATATAGTCCGGCTGTCCGGATACCCCCTAATCCAGGACTCCCTCAGTAGCCCCTGAACCAGGCTTCAATGACGATGAGTCCGGCATGCAGTTTGTCTTCGGCATTGCAAGGCGGGTTCCATCTCCGAATACTCCAAAGTAAACCTCGAACACTTAAGCTGTGTCCGGCCTTGCAAGATGATTCTCACATACCACCGTAGAGAGAATTATATTCCACAAATGTAATCTGCTGACAACTTCAGATAACGTGACATGACACTATGGTCGAGTCATTATTCGAACCGCTTTCCCACAACCAGCCACAGCACATATTGCGAGGCGGTTTCCTCGGCATGTCTTGTCGAAGCAGAGATCATGTCCCCTTATCACGGGATTCTCATCAATATGGGTACGGGTAACCCAACCACGTCATCAATCGTGGCGCTTGGGAAATAAGAGGTTTTCAACGGGCAAGTGGGTAGGCGCACCGTTTGCATCACCCCTATAAAGGGATAAGGATTTCCCATTTTTACCCACGCCTTCTTCCTTCTTCGCCTATCCATTCTCGCACCCTTGAGCTCCAGCGCCCTAGCTCACGCCTTCTCCACACAGCCAAACATGTCCAGAGCAGGAGGCAAGTGGGTGGCCTCCACCGTCAAGGAGGAGCATGTTACGAAGCTCTGGGCGGCCGGATACTTGGCCGCAGACATCGTGCACCGGCTGCCGGACGCAGGGTAGATTATTCCGACTCCGGGACCCCACGAGAGGGTCGTGTTCCTTGCCCACTTCGTCCGTGGACTGGGATTTCCACTTCATCCCTTTGTCCACGGGCTCATGTTTTACTATGGGCTGGACTTCCATGATCTAGCCCCAAATTTCGTCCTCAACATCTCGGCGTTCATCATCGTGTGCAGGGCCTTCCTCCACATCAAGCCCCACTTTGGCTTGTGGTTGCGAATCTTCTGCGTGAAGCCAAAGATCGTGAGCGGCCAGCAAGCGGAGTGCAGAGGCGCCATGGTGGGCAGGATGCCCAATGTTACCTGGCTTGACGGTTCCTTCGCGGAAACCATGAAACGGTGGCAATCGGGGTGGTTCTACATCACCGAGCCGCATGACGCCAACTGGGCAGCGGCCCCTGCTATGTCTCGAGCTTGCGTTGGTTTTCCCCAAAGAGGAGAGGATGATGCAGCACAGTAGCATAAGTATTTCCCTCAGTTTTTGAGAACCAAGGTATCAATCCAGTAGGAGGTCACGCGCAAGTCCCTCGTACCTGCACAAAACGATAGCTACTCGCAACCAACGCGATTAGGGGTTGTCAATCCCTTCACGGTCACTTACGAGAGTGAGATCTGATAGAGATAATATTTTTGGTATTTTTGATAGATAGATGCAAAGTAAAAGTAAAGGCAAAGCAAGTAAATAAAGTGATATAGATTGATATGATGAGAATAGACCCGGGGGCCATAGGTTTCACTAGTGGCTTCTCTCAAGAGCATAAATATTCTACGGTGGGTGAACAAATTACTGTTGAGCAATTGACAGAATTGAGCATAGTTATGAGTATATCTAGGCAATGATCATGTATATAGGCATCACGTCCGAGACAAGTAGATCAAACGATTCTCAAGATCTACTACTATTACTCCACTCATCGACCGCTATCCAAAGATGCATCTAGAGTATTAAGTTAAAAACAGAGTAACGCCTTAAGCAAGATGACATGACGAGAGGAATAAATTCATGCAATATGATAAATACCCCATCTTGTTATCCTCGATGGCAACAATACAATACGTGCCTTGCAACTCTTTACATCATCGAGTAAGGACACCGCAAGATTGAACCAAAAGCCATGCACTTCTCCCATTGCAAGAACTACCAATCTAGTCACAAACCAAAAGATAATTCGAAGAGACTTGCAAAGATAACTCAATCATACATAAAAGAATTCAAAGAAGAATCAAATATTCCATAGATAATACTGGATCATAAACCCACAATTCATCGGTCTCAACAAACACACCGCAAAAAGAAGATTACATCAAATAGATCTCCACGAGAGAGGAGGAGAACATTGTATTGAGATCCAAAAAGAGAGAAGAAGCCATCTAGCTACTAGCTATGGACCCGAAGGTCTGAAGTAAACTACTAACACTTCATCGGAGGGGCTATGGTGTTGATGTAGAAGCCCTCCATGGTGGATGCCTCCTCCGGCGGAGCTCCGGAACAGGCCCCAAGATGGGATCTCGTGGATACAGAAGGTTGTGGCGGTGGAATTAGGTTTTTCACTCCTGTTCTGATTGTTTGGGGATACGTAGGTATATATAGGAGGAAGGAGTACGTCGGTGGAACTCCGAGGCCCACGAGTAGGGGCGTGCCTGGGGCACGCCCACCTCGTGACCGCCTCTGGCGCTTCTTGGAGTAGGGTCCAAGTCTCCGGTCACGCTCGTTGGAAAATCACGATCCCAAGGTTTCATTCCGCTTGGACTCCGCTTGATATTCTGCTTTTCCAAATACTTGAAAAAGGCAAAAACAGCAATTCGGGCTGGGTCTCCGATTAATAGGTTAGTCCCAAAAGTAATATAAAAGTGAAAATAAAGCCCAATATAGTCCAAAACAGTAGATAAAGTAGCATGGAGCAATCAAAATTATAGATACGTTGGAGACGATCGCATCCCTAAGCTTAATTCCTACTCGCCCTCGAGTAGGTAAATGATAAAAGAGAATTTTGATGCGGGTGATACTTTGGCATAATTTCAATGTAAATCTTCTTAATCATGGTATGAATATTCAGATCCGAAAGATTCAAGACAAAAGTTCATATTGACATGAAAATAATAATACTTCAAGCATACTAACAAAACAATTATGTCTTCTCAAAATAACATGGCCAAAGAAAGTTATCCCTACAAAATCATATAGTCTGGCTATGCTCCATCTTCCCCACACAAAGTATTTAAATCATGCACAACCCCATTGACAAGCCAAGCAATTGTTTCATACTTTAACATTTTCAAAACTTTTTCAATCTTTCACGCAATACATGAGCGTGAGCCATGGATATAGCACTATATATGGAATAGAACGGTGGTTGTGGAGAAGACAAAAAGAGTGAAGATAGTCTCACATCAACTAGGCGTATCAATGGGCTATGGAGATGCCCATCAATAGATATCAATGTGAGTGAGTAGGGATTACCATGCAACGGATGCACTAGAGCTATAAGTATATGAAAGCTCAACAAAAGAAACTAAGTGGGTGTGCATCCAACTCGCTTGCTCACGAAGACCTAGGGCATTTTGAGGAAGCCCATCATTGGAATATACAAGCCAAGTTCTATAATGAAAAATTCCCACTAGTATATGAAAGTGACGAAATGAGAGACTATCTATCAAGAAGATCATGGTGCTACTTTGAAGCACAAGTGTGGTAAAAGGATAGTCGCATTGTCCCTTCTCTCTTTTTCTCTCATATTTTTTTATTTGGGCCTTTTCTCTTTTTTTATGGCCTCTTTTTTTCGTCCGGAGTCTCATCCCGACTTGTGGGGGAATCATAGAATCCATCATCCTTTCCTCACTTGGGACAATGCTCTAATAATGATGATCATCACACTTTTATTTTTCTTACAACTCAACAATTACAACTCAATACTTAGAACAAAATATGACTCTATATGAATGCCTCCGGCGGTGTACCGGGATATGCAATGAAACATGAGTGACATGTATGAAAGAATTATGAAAGGTGGCTGTCGGTGTCAAAACCGACGAATCTCGGGTAGGGGGTCCCGAACTGTGCGTCTAGGCGGATAGTAACAGGAGACAAGGGACACGATGTTTTTACCCAGGTTCGGGTCCTCTCGATGGAGGTAAAACCCTACTCCTGCTTGATTGATATTGATGATATGGGTAGTACAAGAGTGGATCTACCACGAGATCAAGGAGGCTAAACCCTAGAAGCTAGCCTATGGTATGATTGTTGTAATGGTTGTGTCCTACGGACTAATACCCTCTGGTTTATATAGACACCGAAGAGGGTTAGGGTTACACAGAGTCAGTTATAATGGTAGGAGATCTACATATCCAGACGCCAAGCTTGCCTTCCACGCCAAGGAAAGTCCCATCCGCACACGGACGAAGTCTTCAATCTTGTATCTACATAGTCTTGGAGTCCGCCGATGATGATAATCCGCTATCCGGACACCCCTAGTCCAGACTCCTCAAGAGCTCTCAACCAGGCTTCAATGACGATGAGTCCGGCGCGCGATATTGTCCGCATTGCAAGGCGGGTTCCTCCTCCGAATAATTCATAGAAGATCGCGAACACCGTGATAGTGTCCGCTCGCAAAATAAATTCCACATTCCACCGCAGAGAATAATATGCACACACGCTCGATCTGCCGACGATTTTGTGTCATGACGCCACGCCACCACCAAGCCTTTACTTGAATCGCTTTTTATTATACCACCTCAAAGACGCTTAGCGGCGGTTTCCTTGGCACGCCTTGTCGAGCAGAGATCGTGTTCCCCTTATTCGGGATTCCCATCAATACGGACGTGGGTAACCCAACCGCGCCTGCCGCCACGCCTCCTATCGAAGGTGAGTCCCAAACGGTCACGGGACGGCTCTTGGTATTCTTCCTCTTTATAATGAGACCAAGGCTCGCTTTTCTTCAATCCTCAATCGACTCTACCCCTCGCCCTGAGTTCCAACACCCAGAGCTCCAGATTCGAGCGCTTCGGACCTTCAACAATGTCCGGATCTGACCTACAGGGTCGGTGGATGCCCTCCTCCGTCACGGAAGAGGATGTGCTAAAGCTGCGAGAAGCCAGGTACCTAACCTACGAGATTTCGCATAGGTTGCCCGCCAAAGGGCAAGTCATTCCTACTCCCGAGCCCGGCGAGAGCGTCGTGTTCGTGTCCCACCTCCGTCGGGGTTTAGGCTTCCCGACGGATCCTTTTGTGAGAGGGCTCATGTTTTACTATGGGTTGGAATTCCATGACCTGGCTCCGGAGTCTATCCTCCACATCTCATCATTCATCGTCGTCTGTGAAGCCTTCCTCCGCACTACTCCCCACTTCGGTTTGTGGTTCAAGACCTTCAACGTGGAGCCGAAGATGATCGGGGCGCTGTGAGTGCGGCGAGGCGGTTATAGCGTAAGGGCCGATGCTCCATGGCCCAAGGGCTCTTTCCAGAGGAGCTCGGCTTGGCAACAGGAGTGGTTCTATATTACCGCCCCTAGGGGCAGCAAGCGTAAGCCGCCGCCCATCTTTCGCCGGGCCCTCCACAACGGCTGATGTCGTGGGTCAACTATATTCAACTGGGGCCGCCAAAGGACGCACCTCACCGCAGGTCGATTCTAGACCTCCAAGAGAGGGAGATCAGTCCGGTGATGGTGATGCAGTTATGCCGACACGGCGTCTTCGCCTCGCAAGCGCCGCCCTTCGCCTGTGGGAATTCAATCCAGAGGGGCCACGAGCTCTCCAACACTTCATGGATACGACACCCGTGGAGATGTATAAATTGTTCTTCAGACCACAAGAGATGTGTCCAGAATTGACCGAGGATTCCGGTCTAAGCTGCAATCGCCCGGATGCTCAAATAAGTGGCCCTGCATCCGGACATACCATTTGTTTGCGCCTTCTTGAATTTGCCTTTTAACCCATCGTCTCTTGAATAGGAGTGGATAGCGCAAGCAAAACTGATACGGTGTCCGGCGCCCCTCCCGGAGACTGTGCCGGATCCCGTGCTGGTCAGAATGCTGAAGGTTGCGCCTTCAGGGGAAGGCGGAGGGGAGAACAGGGACACTACCGCCTCTACCAAGGAGGCACTTGAGAAAGGGGGAATCGAGAATCCCTCCTTCTAAGGGGAGAAGAGGACTGCTTCCAAAAACCCGGAGGCCAAGGCCTCGAAGCGGGGGAAGAGATCTTCACCAGAGGGTCCTGCGTCCGGGGAGGCCCCAGCCGCACTCTCCCCTAAGGAATCAGCCTCCAAAGGAGCCGTAAGTAGAAAAAAGGGGTTCTGTAATAAGAGACATCCCTATTTTTGCTTCGAGGATAACCAAGTTTTACCTTGTAGTTCGGATCTCCGCCCTTCTCGATGAGCTTGTCTTCGGGGACCTTCGTCCCGAGGTGGAGAGCGAGACGCCCATCCGCCGCACCATCGTGCAGGCGGACGAACTCGAGGTGTCATCGCGAGGGTATCCCGAGTCCGGCAGGCCGGAGAGTTCGGCACCGCCGGTGTGCGGCGGGGAGCCAAGGATCTGCTTGAGAGGGCGTTTATCTCGTAAGGTCACCGTACATTGATGAGTATGGTGATTGAAGGCTTTCGTCACCAAGGCGGGTTGCATGATGCCGCAGAGCTTGTCGGCGGGGTTTGAGGTACGTAAAGCGACGCATTTTTGACAGTTTTGCACATAAAGTGCGCCCTGTATAGATAGTAGCCCCTGGGACTCAATAGGTTGTCGAGAGCGACAGCGTGCCGAGGATCAAAATCGCAGGTATTGATTTTCGCCCTTCCTATGCAGGTGGCGGATAGTCCGGTGGCCGGCTGGACTGATGGAGTTGCCGAACTAAAGCGGCAACTTGACGTTGCAGATGCGGACATCGCGCTGGTCAATAGGCGACTTGACGAGTCACAAGGTAGGTTTTTCTCCGTGGTCACCTAGTAAGGGGGCCGATGCCCACTCCTTACAACATGTATGCTTAATGCAGATGGTGCCGCTGTTGTGGAGAGCCTTCGGGCAGAACTTGCTCGAACCAAGGAGCAGTCCAGAAGGAGTGATGCGGCTGCCTCGAGGGCGGCCGAAGAGCTAGAAGCCAAAAGGGCTGCTCACTGCCGAAGCAGGGAGGAGATGGCCGAAATGGCCGTGAAGTTGAAAGATGTTACCGACCGCTATCGTGTTCTTGAAAAGAACGCCGAAGCGAGCAAGAAGGCTCAAGAAGGCCGCCGAAGCCAAGGATGCCCGCTCGCAATGAGGGCTATAAAGGAGGAGCTGCGCCAGCCGAGATATTGTGGTCGGTAAGCCCTTTCGCTGCGCAGAGGTTTACAGATCCGGCACGCCACCTTGGCCACCAGGGGTCCGGAGGATCCTTATATGGACTTAGCGGCGAAAAGGGCAGATGCTGTTGTGCACTTTCAAGTCAAAAGGATCACGAGACGGAAGAGCTTTTTTGGTCTCAATTCCATAGTCCGGAGCGTTCACTTCCGCTGACCGATCGGTTGGCTGAGTGGGCTGAGCTGAATAGATTGTCCGAACTTGCCATGACGCATATCGTGGCTCATGTCTGGCCGGATAGGCCCAAGCCGAAGAGTTATTTTGGCTTATTGCAGCAATTCCTTGGGGCGGTGCCGCATATCAAGGCGATGAAGCGGTCGGCCTGCATAGAGGGTGCACGGATGGCCTTCGCCCGTGTGAAGACACACCGACGGAGATGGATGCCACACTGCTATGCACCTGTGGTTCGACGAGAGCGGTTACCCGCCGAGCACTATTTTGGGGAAGTTCTGCGTGGTGCTCGTGTAATAGTGTCGCAGTGCTCAAAAAATGTCTTGTTCAAATGAACTTTATGGTTTGTAAAACGATGTTTATAATATAAGCGCTTTTTGTACTTGTGCGTTCAAGTATTGAAATATCTCCTGTGCGGCCGTTTTAATGTATACCTATGTATAACCTGAAAGATGGCAGTCTTCGGCTTCAGCCCCCACGCACATGGTGCGGGGGTGTTTGCAAAAAATAACACATTTTCACACTTTAATCCAACGTCTTGGTCCTGTGAAGGAGGTGGTAGCGTAGCAAGCGAGGCAACCGGACTATAATGCTTTATCACTTTCACTTAGCCATAGGAGTTCGAGGGTGGGGCTACGATATAGCCCCTAGGGGCACCGCGCCATCAATTCGGGCGATATGTGCTGACCGAAACGGTCCTTCGTCAAAGCGAGGAATTCTAAACATTTCGGTAGTCGATCGAGTGGTCGACCAGCTCTCGTTGTATCATGACACCGCCGCTTTCTATTGAGGTGCTCGCCGCCGAACCGGGCACAATCGCAGAGTTCTCCGGTGCCGCTTAGCCGATGATACTAAACGAAGGCAGCAAAACACAGGAGCCGGGCAAACCCAACATTTGACCAAAGACATGATTCGGAGCTGATGCATATAAGGCCTAACTCGAGATGCCGAACACTCCCTGAGGTGTTCGGTCTTTGTGATGACGGGCAGATCATTGCCCTAAGCCCCTAGTGTCCAGGTACACACGAGATCCTCTGACGCGGCCGATGCCAAGACGTCAGCCTCCTCTCCGGTTATGATGAAAAACGAGGGGATGTATAGCAATAAGAGACAGTAAAAAAGGTTTACGCAGGGTCTTAATCTGAAAAGAATCCTTGCAACGGGTCCCTCATCGCACGCCCGCACTGTGTCTCCGCCAGTCAGATCCTCGACGGTGTAACATGTTGTTCATCTCAGAAAAGAGAGGAACTTAGTTTGAAAAGGAATCGTGTGAAAAATGTATTAAAAATGAAATATGAACGAATGAATAAAGCTGAGCTTTTATTAGCTCTTTATTGCTCATACGCACAGCCCCTTGTGAAGGGGTGTGCGGCTAGGGAGCCCCTAGTTTACTTATGTCGGACTCGTCTAGCCGTGTCCGGGGTCTTGAACGACCTTTTAATGAGATTATGCCGCGTGGACCGGGCATTTTAAGTGTAAGCGACGCGTAGTGCGGTATTGCGTTAAAGCGGACAAAAGCTTCACGTCCCAATAGTGCTTGATGGCTACTTTCGAATGGGACAACATGGAAGATTAGTTTTTCGCATCGGAAGTTGTCGGGTGACCTGAACACAACTTCTAGTAGTAAGGAGCCCGTGCACTTGGCGAAGGGCTCAAGTCCACTCCTTTGAAGGAAGTGCGGCTATGGTGAATTTTAGTAAGGTCTATCCCCAACTTGCGGATTGTGTCCGGATATAGCAGGTTTAAATCGCTGCCACCATCCATTAGGACTTGTGTAAATTGTAGTCCATCGATTATAGGATCCAATATCAGAGCAGTCCATCCTGCATTTTGAATACTTCTGGAGTAGTCCAGGTGGTCGAAAGTAATTGGTTTTGACATCCAATCTCGAGGTTTCGCTGGGGTGGACCGTGTGAATACCTACTTTGGCGGGTGCCGCACTTTTGTTCCGTATTATCACATGAAGTGACTTTACTGTTTTGACTTCTTGTGGGAAAGTCTTTTGTTTTCTGGTGTTCTGCTGGTGGGGTTCGTTGTCCTCCTCGCTTGGCGCGTCGAGCCCCTTGTGTTCGGCGTTGAGTCGGCCGGACTGTTTGAAGACCCAACAATCTCGGTGGGTGTGGTTTGGAGGCCTCCTGGAGGTACTGTGGATTTGACATATCCAATCCAAAATTTTGTTTAGGTTGGATAGCTCGTCACTGTTGTCCTTAAGAGGCAGTGTTTTATTGTTCGGCTGCGAGCTTTTGAATCCGGCATTGACCGTCGTATTCTTCGAGCTCTTTTCTTTATTTCGGCGCTGGTCCTTTCTGCGTCGTGATTTTCCGTTTCCATCTCTGATCTCGGATGTACTCGGGTCGCTGGTGCTGCATCTTGCTAGCCAGCTGTCTTCCCCCGCACAAAAGCGGGTCATAAGGCTTGTTAGCGCGGCCATTGTTCTCGGCTTCTCTTGGCCGAGGTGTCTGGTGAGCCATTCGTCTCGGACATTATGTTTAAAAGCTGCTAAAGCTTCGGCGACCGGACAGTCGACTATTTGGTTATTTTTGGTAAGGAACCTGTTCCAGAATTTGCACGCTGACTCTCCGGGCTGTTGAGTTATGTGACTTAAATCGCTCAGATCCTGAGGGCGGACATAAGTCCCCTAAAATTTGCTCTAAACGCATCCTCGAGCTCTTTCCAACTTCCAATGGTATTTTCTCGGGAGGCTTTTGAGCCAATGCCGAGCTGGCCCTTTGAGCTTGAGGGGTAGATATTTTATGGCGTGAGATCATCTCCTCTAGCCATGTGTATGTGCAGGATGTAATCCTCAATCCGCACTCTGGTCTGTTGTTCCGTCGTATGCCTCTATGTTTACGGGCTTGAACCCCGCTGGAAATTCATGATCCAGCACCTCATCGGCGAAACATAGTGGGTGTGCAGCGCCCCTGTATTTAGGTGTGCTGTTATCTTCGAACAAGCGGCGTGCTGTGTTGCTTCCTAGGGCCCTCTTCTTTGGCCCATAAATGGACCTGACCGGGCCATCCGTTTTGCGAGGATATTCATGTGTGTCATGTGCCGGCTTATGTGCGGCGCCGCTTGTCGCTTTTGGCTTGTCATCTGGTCATCTATCCGGCCAGGCGGCCTCTTTTCTTTTTGACTGTGGGGGCTCTACAGCTTCCTCGTCGAATTCGGGTAGCAGCTTGCGCTTCGGGTAGCTCTTTGTTTGGTGGCTGTTGCCATATTTGTCCGCGGTCTTGAGTACTTTGCTCCATCTCATTCTGAGTATGTCTTCCGCTGTTTTGAGCTTCCTTTTCTGCTTCTTCAGACTTCTTGCAGTGGCGACAAGTCTTTTGTGAAGGTTCTTATGCTCCGGTGGTGTGTCCGGCGTCAGATCGTCTGGACTGTTGTTTTCGCCGGGGATGGATTGATTATCCGATTCATCCTGTTCGGATGGTTGCTTGGTTGCATCTTCGTCGCCCACCGGTTTGCCCTGCTCTATGGCTGTGTCATTATGGGTGCTGTTGTTATCGAGGCAGGACTTGGGGCGGCGCTTGCATCGCCGTTTTGGTTGTTTTTCGGGGGAATTATCCTTCCCGTGTCCCGTTGTTCCTCGTTATCGCTCCCTTTTGGGGTGTCCACCATATATACATCATGAGTTGAGGTGGGCTTCCAGTGCACGGTAGGCGCTGGTTCTTGATCGTCTCCGGCATCGTCGTCCATACCGCCGATGTCTTCGGAGTCGTAGTCTAGCATGTCGGTTAGATCATCGACAGTGGCTACAAAGTGGGTGGTGGGTGGGCTTTGAATTTCTTCGTCGTCCGCATCCCAACCATCCTGACCGCTGTCCGGCCAGGGTTCTCCTGATAACAAGAGATACTTAAGCGAATTCAGTATGTCGCCAAAGGGTGAGTGCTAAAAGATGTCCGCGGCGGTGAACTCCATGATCGGCGCCCAATCGGATATGATTGTCTGGGGCGCAGGAGGTTCGGAGTCCGGCAAGGAGTCCAGTGCCTCAGAGTCATGAGCTTTACAGGGGACAAGGTCGGTATTCGGCTCCATCGCCGTAGAAGTTGCAGCCCTCGAGGCGGTGTCCAGCCACCTATCCTTGATCTGCGCGGTCGGCCCCGAACTATGGGTCAGAGTGGACTCATGTGCGGCCTCCAGGATACTGTCCGGCGGCAGAGCTAAGTCATGCCCATCGTGACAGTGCGGCACGCTTGGCTGTGGCTCGAATCCATCGAAGATCAAGTCTCCGCGGATGTCAGCCGTGAAGTTTAGGCTTCCAAATTTGACCTGATGGCCAGGGGCATAGCTTTCGACCTGCTCCGGATGGCTGCTTAATTGGCCCGCAGCAAAGCTGCCGAACACGAAGATCTGTCCGGGAGAAAAGTCTCACCGGATCGCGCTGCTGGTGATGATCGAAGGAGCCATCCAGCCTATCGGTGACGACACGTAGGAACTCTCAATGAAAGCACCAATGTCGGTGTCAAACCGGCGGATCTCGGTAGGGGGTCCCGAATCGTCTAGGCGGATAGTAACAGGAGACAAGGGACACGATGTTTTTACCTGTGTTCGGCCCTCTCAACGGAGGTAAAACCCTACTCTGCTTGATTGATATTGATGATATGGGTAGTACAAGAGTGGATCTACCACGAGATCAAGGAGGCTAAACCCTAGAAGCTAGCCTATGGTATGATTGTTGTAATGGTTGTGTCCTACGGACTAATACCCTCCGTTTATATAGCCACCGGAGAGGGTTAGGGTTACACAGAGTTAGTTACAATGGTAGGAGATCTACATATCTGTATCGCCAAGCTTGCCTTCCACGCCAAGGAAAGTCCCATCCAGACATGGGACGAAGTCTTCAATCTTGTATCTTCATAGTCTTGGAGTCCGGCCGATGATGATAGTCCGGCTATCCGGACACCCCCTAGTCCAGGACTCCCTCAGTGGCTTTTGCCACAAATACGATGTCAACTACATGATCATGCTAGCAATATGACAATGATGGAGCGTGTCATAATAAACGGAACGGTGGAAAGTTGCATGGCAATATATCTCGGAATGGCTATGGAAATGCCATGATAGGTAGGTATGGTGGCTGTTTTGAGGAAGGTTTATGGTGGGTGTATGATACCGGCGAAAGGTGCGCGGTATTAGAGAGGCTAGCAATGGTGGAAGGATGAGAAAAAGTGTGTATAATCTATGGACTCAACATTAGTCATAAAGAACTCATATACTTATTGCAAAAATCTAGAAGTTATCAAAGCAAAGTATTATGTGCATGCTCCTAGAGGGATAGATTGGTAGGAAAGGACCATCGCTCGTCCCCGACCGCCACTCATAAGGAAGACAATCAATAAATAAATCATGCTCCGAGTTCATCACATAACGGTTCACCATACGTGCATGCTACGGGAATCACAAACTTCAACATGAGTATTCTTTAAATTCACAACTACTCAACTAGCATGCCTCGAATATTATCACCCTCATATCTCAAAACAATTATCAAGCATCAAACTTATCTTAGTATTCAACGCACTCAAAAGGAAGTTTCACATATCTTGAATACCAAGTATATTAACATTAAGCAAATTACCATGCTAGTAACAACTCTAAAAATGATCTAAGTGAAGCATGAGAGATCAAGTTTCTTTAAAACAAATCCACCACCATGCTCTAAAAGATTTAAGTGAAGCACTAGAGCAAAAATTATCACGCTCAAAAGATATAAGTGAAGCACTATGAGCGAACTATCAAGCTCAAAAGATATAAGTGAAGCACATAGAGTATTCTAACAAATTTCAATTCATGTATGGCTCTCTCAAAAGGTGTGTACAGCAAGGATGATTGTGGTAAACTAACAAGCAAATAAGCAAATAATACAATACGCTCCAAGCAAAACACATATCATGTTGGTGAATAAAAATATAGCTCCAAGTAAATTACCGATGGAAGTGGACGAAAGAGGGGATGCCTTCCGGGGCATCCCCAAGCTTTGACTTTTTGGTGTCCTTAGATTATCTTGGGGGTGCCATGGGAATCCCCAAGCTTAGGCTCTTGCCACTCCTTTTCCATAATCCATCAAAAGAATTCACCCAAAACTTGAAAACTTCACAACACAAAACTCAACAGAAATCTCGTGAGCTCCGTTAGAGAAATAAAACAAAAGACTACTTCAAGGTACTGTAATGAACTCATTCTTTATTTATATTGGTGTTAAACCTACTGTATTCCAACTTCTCTATGGTTTATAAACTATTTTACTAGCCATAGATTCATCAAAATAAGCAAACAACACACGAAAAACAGAATCTGTCAAAAACAGAACAGTCTGGAGTAATATGTAACTAACGCAAACTTCTGGAACTCTAAAAATTGTACAAAAATAGTAAGTCCTGGAAAATTTGTTTCTTGATCAGCAGCAAAATGAATCAACGCAAAATCACGTTCCTGTCATTTATCATAACTAAATTCGTGCGCGCAAAGTTTCTGTTTTTCAGCAGAATCAAATCAACTATCATCGTAGGTTATCCTATAGGTCCTACTTGGCACAAACACTAATTAAAACATAAAACCACATCCAAACATAAGGTAGATGGATTATTTATTCCTAAACATAAGCGAAAACAAAAAACACGAAATAAAATTGGGTTGCCTCCCAACAAGCGCTATCGTTTAACGCCCTTAGCTAGGCATAAAAGCAAGGATAGATCTAGGTATTGCCATCTTTGGTAGGCAATCCATAAGTGGCTCTCATGATAGATTCATATGGTAATTTTATTTTATTTCTAGGGAAGTGTTCCATACCCTTCTTTAAGGGAAATTGGAATCTAATATTCCCTTCCTTCATATCAATAATTGCACCAATCGTTCTAAGGAAAGGTCTACCAAGAATAATAGGACATGAAGGATTGCAATCTATATCAAGAACGGTAAAATCTATGGGCACATAATTCCTATTTGCAACAATAAGAACATCATTAATTCTTCCCTTAGGATTTTCAATAGTGGAATCCGCAAGATGCATGTTTAGAGAGCAATCATCAAAATCACGGAAATCTAGCAAATCACACAAAGTTTTGGGAATAGTAGAGACACTAGCACCCAAATCACATAAAGCATTAAACTCAAAATCTTTAATTTTAATTTTAATAGTAGGTTCCCACTCATCATAGACTTTTCTAGGGATATAAACTTTCAACTCAAGTTTTTCTTCATAAGATTGCATCAAGGCATCAACAATGTGTTCGGTAAAGGCTTTATTTTGACTATAAGCATGAGGAGATTCTAGCACGGATTGCAACAAGGAGGGCGCCCCCCCCCCCAGCTACTGGGCGCGCCCCCTATCTCCTGGGCCCCCTTGTGGGCCTCCGGTGTCCATCTTCTGCTATATCAGAGCTTTTACCCTGGAAAAAGTCATGGGCAAGCTTACGGGACGAAACTCCGCCGCCACGAGGCGGAACCTTGGCGGAATCAATCTAGGGCTCCGGCGGAGCTGTTCTGCCGGGGACACTTCCCTCTGGGAGGGGGAAATCATCACCAACGTCATCACCAACGATCCTCTCATCGGGAGGGGGTCAATCTCCATCAACATCTTCACCAGCACCATCTCCTCTCAAAACCCTAGTTCATTTCTTATATCCAATCTTGTATCAAAACCACAAATTGGTACCTGTGGGTTGCTAATAGTGTTGATTACTCCTTGTAGTTGATCTAATTGGTTTACTTGGTGGAAGATCATATGTTCAGATCCTTTATGCATATTATTACCCCTCTGATTATGAACATGAATATGCTTTGTGAGTAGTTACGTTTGTTCCTGAGGACATGGGTGAAGTCTTGCTATTAGTAGTCATGTGAATTTGGTATTCGTTAGATATTTTGATGAGATGTATGTTGTCTTTTCCTCTAGTGGTGTTATGTGAACGTGGACTACATGACACTTCACTATTATTTGGGCCTAGAGGAAGGCATGGGGAAGTAATAAGTAGATGATGGGTTGCAAGAGTGAAAGAAGCTTAAACCCTAGTCTATGCGTTGCTTCGTTAGGGCTGATATGGATCCATATGTTTAATGTTGTGGTTAGGTTTACCTTAATACTTCTTTTGTAGTTGTGGATTCTTGCAATAGGGGTTAATCATAAGTGGTATGCTTGTCCAAGTAAGGGCAGTACCCAAGCACCAGTCGACCCACATACCAAATTATCAAAGTACCGAACGCGAATCATATGAACATGATGAAAACTAGCTTGACGATAATTCCCATGTGTTCTCGGGAGCTCCTTTCTCATTATTAGAAATTGTCCAGGTTTATCCTTTGCTACATAAAGGATTGGGCCACCTTGCTGCACTTTACTTATTTTATTTACTTGTTACCTGTTACTATTTATCTTATCACAAAACTATCTATCACCTACAATTTCAGTGTTTGCAGAGAAAACTTTACTAAAAACCGCTTATCATTTCCTTCTGCTCCTCGTTGGGTTCGACACTCTTACTTATCAAAAGGATTACGATTGATCCCCTACACTTGTGGGTCATCAATATCCGATCTATATGCACAAAGGTAAAGCAAGTATCCAATCATGGAGCGATATACCTTTTGATCCACCACTTTACAATTGGGATCAATGTCAAGTTGGCATTTGACGGGCATTGGAGTGGAAGCCGGCTTGACATCACTTAGCTTGAATCTCTTAAGCATGTCTTGAGTGTATTTCGCTTGGTTGATGAAGGTTCCTTCTCTTCTTTGCTTGATTTCGAACCGGAGAAAGAACTTCAACTCTCCCATCATAGACAACTTGAACTTTGAGGTCATGAGAGCGGCAAATTCCTCATTGAAAGCTTTGTTAGGGGAACCAAAGATAATATAATCAACATATAGTTGGCACACAAACAACTCCCCTTTGACCTTCTTAGTAGAAAGAGTGGGGTCGGTTTTTGAAAGTGCAATTATCCCTAGGTGCTTTTGGTAATTCATAACAACATATAGTTCACTGAGCTAATGCTATTCCAAGACTATTATTTCAGGAAAGCTCAATGAATGGCATGGCATGGATGATGAAAGTGGATCCCTCAAAATACTAAGGACAAAGGATTTGCTCAAGCTCAAAAGCTCAAGACTCTTCATTTTACATTTTAGTGATCCAAGATCACATTGAGTCTATAGGAAAAGCCAATACTATCAAGGAGGGATGAGGTGTTGCGTAATGAGCCTCTTGCTTCATGTGCTTAGTGATATGCTCCAAAACCCTCAGTTACTTTCTCACATCACAAATGACCTAAACCTAAAGCCAAAATCGGCCACACCTATTCTTTCTATCCGGCGCCACCGAGTTTGAATGTCATAGCCACTGCCACAAACCCTAGGAAAATCGGTCTTACCGATATGGATCTCGGTCTCACCGAGATGGGATTGTAAACTCTCTGTTTCCCTTCGTAACGTTTCGGTCTAACCGAAGTGAGCGATCGGTCCCACCGAGATGGCAATGTAAACTCTCTGTTTCCCTTTTGTAACATTTCGGTCTCACCGAAAGAGCAAATCGGTCCCATCGAGTTTACCTGACCAACTCTCTGGAAAGCTTATTACCAAAATCGGCCTCACCGAGTTTGTGTAATCGGTCCTACCGAGATTACGTTATGCCCTAACCCTAACTGAATCGGTCTTACCGAGTTGCATGTCAGTCCCACCGAAAATCCTAACGGTCACTAGGTTTGCTAAATCGGTCTGACCGAGTCTGTTGAATCGGTCCCACCGAGTTTGGTAAATTGTGTGTAACGGTTAGATTTTGTGTGGAGGCTGTATATACCCCTCCACCTCCTCTTCATTCATGGAGAGAGCCATCATAACAAACATACACTTCCAACTTACCATTTCTGAGAGAGAACCACCTACTCATGTGTTGAGGCCAAGATATTCCATTCCTACCATATGAATCTTGATCTCTAGCCTTCCCCAAGTTGCTTTCCACTCAAATCTTCTTTCCACCAGATCCAAATCCTATGAGAGAGAGAGTTGAGTGTTGGGGAGACTATCATTTGAAGCACGAGAGCAAGGATTTCATCATCAATGCACAGTTTGTTACTTCTTGGAGAGTGGTGTCTCCTAGATTGGCTAGGTGTCACTTGGGAGCCTCCGACAAGATTGTGGAGTTGAACCAAGGAGTTTGTAAGGGCAAGGAGATCGCCTACTTCGTGAAGATCTACCGCTAGTGAGGCAAGTCCTTCGTGGGCGACGGCCATGGTGGGATAGACAAGGTTGCTTCTTCGTGGACCCTTCGTGGGTGGAGCCCTCCATGGACTCGCGCAACCGTTAACCTTCATGGGTTGAAGTCTCCATCAACGTGGATGTATGATAGCACCACCTATCGGAACCACGCCAAAAATATCCGTGTCTCCAATTGCATTTGAATCCTCCAAACCCTTCCCTTTACTTTCTTGCAAGTTGCATGCTTTAATTTCCGCTGCCTATATACTCTTTGCATGCTTGCTTGAATAGTGTGAGGATTGCTTGACTTGTCCTAAGATAGCTAAAATCTACCAAACTCTAAAATTGGGAGAAGGTTAAGTTTTTAATTGGTCAAGTAGTCTAATCACCCCGCCTAGACATACTTCAAGGTCCTACAAGTGGTATCGAGCTTTGGTCTCCATTTGCTTTGATTTCCATAGCTTTTGGTGGTCATAGCCTTGGTTTCACAACCTAGGAGAGTATGGCGTCTAGCGAGGGAAATTATCACCGTAGAGGTCCTTACTTTGATGGTACTAATTTTGCTAGTTGGAAGCATAAGATGAAAATGCATATTGTTGGACATAACCTCGCCATTTGGGAAATTATTTGTATTGGCTTGCAAGGTGAATTCTTTGATGGGAGAGAGCCGAACCGTGAAGCTAATGCGGAAGAATTGAAGATGCTGCAATACAATGCTCAAGCTTGTGATATCATCTTCAATGGATTGTGCCCCGAAGAATTCAACAAAATCAGCCGTCTTGAGAATGCGAAGGAAATTTGGGATACTTTGATGGATATGCATGAAGGTACCGACTCCGTCAAGCAATCCAAGTTGGATGTGCTCCAAAGTCAGCTTGACAAGTTCAAAATGAAGGATGGTGAAGGTGTCGCTGAAATGTACTCTAGGCTTGCTCTTATCACAAATGAGATTGCCGGCTCAGGAAGTGAAGAGATGAGCGATAGATTCATCATCAAGAAGATCCTAAGAGCATTGGATGGAAAGTATGATACCATGTGCACATTGATCCAAATGATGCCAAACTACAAAGATCTCAAGCCAACGGAAGTCATTGGAAGAATTGTTGCTCATGAGATGTCACTCAAGGATAAGGAGGAACTTCACAACAAGTCAAGTGGTGCTTACAAAGCCTCAAGTGAAGCCCCCACATCATCAAGTGAGAAACAAACCTTCAATGAAGAATTGAGCTTAATGGTGAAGAACTTCAACAAATTCTACAAGAGTAGAAGCAAAGAAAGAAGCTCCAAGTCAATGTCTTACAATGACAAGAGATCTTCTAGTCGAGAGCGAAATTGCTACAATTGTGGGAGACCCGGACACTATTCCAATGAGTGTACGGCACCCTACAAAAGAAGAGAAGATTCTCCAAGAAGAAGAAGCACAAGGGAAGAATCACCACCAAGAGAGAGGAGGAGGAGAGATGATCGTTATGAATGAAGACCCTCACGGAGAAGCAAGGATTCGGAAAGGAAGGAAAAGTCATCAAGGAGCTACACAAAATGAAGACATCAAGCTCATGTTGGTGAATGGGTATCCGGCTCCGACTCCGACAATCACTCCGAGAGAAGCTATCACTCCGACCAATATACTCAAGATGAAGGTGTTGCGGTCTAGCACTTGTGTCAACCAACTCCTACGACATATTTGATTCACCAAATGAAGGAATTGGAAGATGCTTCATGGCCAAAGGTCCAAAGGTAACACATCCTAAGTATGTTGATTTCAATAGTGATGAAGATGACTTGCTTGTGGATGATGATTTACTTGTCGACAACTCTAGTGATGAATACTATGATGAAATGTCAATTAATCATGCTAAAATGAATGAAAATGATAAGGAGAAGATTGAGCTTCTAACTAAGGAACTAAACAATCTTAAGTTAGCTCATGAAACTATCTTCTAAGATCATCGATAACTTTTAAGGGCTCATGAGAAGTTACGCTTTAAAAAGCTCAATCTTGAGCAAGAGCATGAGTTCTTAAAAGCAATCAATGATGATCTCCGTAAGAAAAGCTCTTCTTACATTGCGAAGCGTTTACTCTTATCTACCTACATGCCTCAAGTCAAGTCTAGTAACAAGTACAAGAAAGATACTTCCTCTAGTAGTAACAATAATAATGTCAAATCCAATATTGTTGCTTCTAGTAGTTCTCTTGATTCCACTAATGATTCTCTTAGCCAAGTTACACTTGAGCAAGAAAATAGCTTATTGAAGGAATTATAGAGAAAGGTGTTTACAAGAGCCTTGCCGGAGTAAGCAATTCGAGGAAATTGTACGCAGCAAGGAAGGCACCGAAGAATCAAGGTGTTGGTTTTGAACAAAAGTTCAATGCCAATGGAGTTGAGTGGGAAGAAGATCAATACCCCAAGACGAAGTGTGTTCCTCAACAAGAGAAGTATGATCCTACTTCCTTCAAGGGAACACAAGCACAAGATGATCTTCCACCACAAGACCACAAGAACAAAGGCAAGGACAAGCTTCAAGAAGGGATTGATGCATTTGAAGAAGCACCTAAGGCCTCGTTCAAGTGGGTTCCCAAGACTACGTCAAGTTCTACATCATCAAGTACAACTACAACTCCAAGGATTCCCATCAAGATGATGTGGATCCCGAAGAAGAAGAACTAGAAAGTTCTTGAGGGTGACTCCGCCAACATTCTTCACTCATATCTTTATGGCAAGGACAAGTGCAATCAACTTCCACATCTTGCACTAGTTCAAGGAGTCACAAACCCTCATGTTGGTAAGGCAAGGGACAAGGTAACCTAATGATTTCATGGACATCATCTTGTGTGTGCATCACTCTATGTCTATGGATATTCCTGTTTGTTCCTTGTGGGACTAACCCATGTAGGCAAGTTGAAAGTGCAACTCACTCCAAAGGATTGCTCCAAATGATCTACATCAACATTGAGCATCCACATCTTCAACACCTACATGAAGTCATCATCGACAAAACCCAAGGTTAGTTCATCCCTCTAAAAGGGGATCTCACATCTAGGGGGAGCTTAACTCTAAGAATTGAGTCAAAGCAACTCTAATGGTGTGAACACATCAATGCATTATGTAAAAGTGGTAACCCCACTTGAGCTTAAACGATGAGTATGACCTATGATCAAATGTTTTTAATTTGACTCCTAAGTCAATATATTCATATATAGATGACCTAGTCATTGCCAATTGATTGATAGATGCTAGAATTGGTTGTGCATGTTTTGCCACATATTTCATTTGCCATCTTATTGTGTGAGCATGTTGGTGCATATTTTACTCATTCAAGGACATCCACTTGTTGTTTTGATTGATTGGCTTATTTTTCTTTTTGCCAAGTGGATGGACAAGAATGCCTAAGAACCTTCTCTAGCTATCTATGCTCTTCTCGTCTCAAACTCTATTCATGCTACATCACAAAATTTGATCAAGTCAGATTCGAACCACTCTGTGTGAGGAGCACTCGGAGTCCCCGATTCGTCATAGACTTAAACTTCCAAAACTTCTTTGTGATTCTCGGTCTGACCGATTCCTCCATTTCAGTCCTACCGAGATCACTAAGTCGATCTAGGTTTTCAATCTCGGTGCAACCGATTTGAACCTTTCGGTCACACCGAGTTGCAGTAACTGTACACAGTTATGCATCTCGGTGCCACTGAGTTGTTCCACTCGGTCACACCGACAGGGTCGGGCTATACGTAGTCATGGGGAAAAATTTGGAAATTTCTCCGAACCCCTTCGCCCGCGCAATAGCTCGCTCTGCCTCCAAGGTCTCCGGATCGTCTCCTCGTCGCTAGCCGCCTCCTATCACTGGTCTTCGTTGCCGTCAATGGATTTCAACCCCGCCGTTGCCGCCGTAGAGATTTCATCGCCGAGCAAGGGTATGGACTCGATCACTGTGCTATCCTCGTCCGATTCCTAGCACATTGTGTTCTTATTGATTCTAGCCACGATTGAAGCACTCCTATCCAGTCAATGCAATCCGTAGATTAGATGAGATTCAAAATTTTAGGGTTAGGTTTCCGCCGAAACCATCTCGGACCCACCGAGTTGAAAAACTCGGTCCCACCGATTTGGCTTATGCCATTGCACTAGTAACTCTCGGTCTGATCGAGAATTGCTAATCGGCGAGACCGATTTAAGGACTTTGTGAAACCCTAGCAGTCTCGGTGCCACCAAACTGTGACTCAGTCCAACTGAGTTCATCAGTTTAGGTTCCAAAACTGCTTCAGTATCACCGACTTTGAAAATCGGTTGATCCGAAATGCTTTCTGTGGAAAACCAAAACTGAATTTTTGAATCATTCTTTTGCAAAAATCTCTGCATTTTGTGATGCTCATCCACTCTATCTCATCTATAACTCTTCACAGGGTCAGCAGTCAGTGTTTGCAGCATGTCAAACCAAAGTGACAGCCAGAACAAGTCAGAAGAGCAGATTCACATGAGTGAGGGCACCAGTCCCTCTAGCACTTCAGATGAAGGCAGCAGGAGCACCCCAAGCAACCTGCCTAAAGCTGCCACCAGACAAAGGAAGAAGAGAACCTCAGATTCTGAGGATGAGGATTATTGAGCAGAAGAGGATGAGGCTACCTCCAAGAAGGTAGTGCTCAAAAAGGAGTATGGCTCAGCACATAGCATAAAGCCTGGACTGAATAAGAAGGTTCCTGCCAAGAGGACACCTATGCCCAAGGTCAGAAGGTCCACTCAAGTGCCAGACAAATCTAAACCCAAAGAGGCACCTGCAAAGAAAGTCACAACTTCCAAATCCAAGAAAGTTCCCACTGGAGAAACTATGAAGTTTACCACTGAATCAGAGGATGAAGCTGCTCAGGATAAGAAGAAGAAGAGAGCCAGAACCACTACTGCCCAGGTTCCTGGAAAGCCCTCAATGAGAAGAGACTCTAAATAGGAAGAAGAGGTTGCTGCACCAGCACCCAAGGCACCAAAGCTTATGGGTGATGCTATTAGATCAGGGGCTGCAACATCAAAGCCCAAGGAAGCACCCAAAGTTGCCCCCAAGGCCAAGCTTGCACCAAAGAGGAATACCAGGAGTATTCCAGCTGCTGAGAAGAACAAGGCCCCAGTGCCTGAAGTTGCTAATGAGGAAGATGAAGAAGGACAAGTTCTGAGGAAGCTCAAGCCCAAGATACCAGACCACAATGATGCCCATCTAGTGGCTCAGGACATGAACATCAGAAGAGACTCAGGGATGAGGCTATGGAGGCTGACAGATCCATATGTCGCAAGGAGAAGAACTATTGTTGATTACAGGTTCCATACAAAGGAACAGCATGACTTCTATGAGACAATCTTGTTGGACAAGAAGCCCATAGTGTGTGATATGAGGTGGGTCGACTGGACCTACATGAAAGACAATGAAGAACACTATCCTGGAATGCAAGACAGTTTTGTTGCTTGTGGAGTTGCAGATTATGTTGGGCAAAAGCTCACCAACTGGAGTGATGAACTCATTATGCAATTCCACTCCACAGCACACTTCTATCCAGATGGAAGGATAGTTTGGATGTCTGAAGGTACAAGGTACCAGTCAACTGTTGAGGAATGGGCAAAACTGATCAATGCCCCAAAGGAAAATGAAGATGACTTGGATGTCTATGCCAAGAAGAAGATGGACCACAATTCCATACATGTACAAGGAGATCCCAGACAAAGCCATTGAGACACATAAGTTTGGGTCAGTCCACTTTCTTCTGTCAGGGCTGCCCACTATCAATTGGATCCTAAGGCATACTCTGTTGCCTAAGTCTGGTGACCACAACATGATTAGAGGGCATGCAATCAACATGTTGCATTTATTTGATGTGCCACAAAAATTCAAGGTCATGAGCCTTATGGTAGAAACCATTAAGAGGACTGCAGCAGACCAGAAGAGGAGTTGTGGATATGCCCCTCAGATTCAGGAGTTGATTAACTCAAAGATGGGCACAGGCAAATATCTATTGGATAAGGAACATTTTCCTCTCTATCCAGACTTTGAGGACAATTAGGTTGTCATGAATGAGAATGAACCGTCTTCAGTACAAGCTCAAGAGAAGAAGGAGAAGGCAAGGAAGGAGAAGGCTGCCAAGATGCCAACTCAAGAGGAGGCATATGAGTATTTCTTGAAGAACAAGCAGGAGCAGCTTGGTTACTTGATAGCATCATCTCTGAGGATTCAGAAGGGATTGGCCACCCTCACTCAAAATCAGGAGAGCTTGGAAAGAATCATGGAACTAAAATTCCATGATCTAGATGTCAAAGTAACTGAGATTCAGTCAGTTGTGGAGCAGCTACAGGATGACATGCAGGAGAGGCAGGGCAAGACTACCACTAATGTATTTGCCAGAGTGCCTAGAGCCCAGAGGTCAGTTGCAGTGCCTGTGACAGACACCAGAGCCACATCATCTGCACTAGCTACAGCTCCAGTGCAACCAGCTCCAGCATCAACTCCTCCAGCTCCATCTACTTCAACTGAAGCCTTCGTTCTTGGAGTTATCCGGACACCACCACCTGAAGATCAAGCCTGAGAGTCGATATAGCACTATGCATTTTTACGAACTTTTTGGTAACTTGTTGCCAAAGGGGGAGAAAAATGTATAGATCATAGGCTTCGAGAGAGAGAGAGTGTGTTGCTTTTGTTCTCTCTTGCTTTGCTTTGGTGGTTAAACTTATTTGCTTTTGATTGCTTGAGATACTATGCTGTGAGACATTGATGATCATGTGTTTGATCATAAGCTACACTTATGCATGTTTGATGATATTATCTTAGCTATCCTATGTGATCATTCACTTTGCTTGGTGATGAGTGCATGTATTCCATCTTTATCATTTTGAGCGCTCCACCAAGATGTATGTGACATGGAAGAGTAACCCATGAGCCTAATTCCTTGTGCATTTGCAGTCCAAAGCAAATCTTAAACTATGCACAAATTTAGGGGGAGCTCTTGCTTATCACATACTTCTCAAAGCGACGATGTTGTTAAATCTTATTATCATTTTCCGAAGCTTTGATCTATACGTTGTCATCAATTACCAAAAAGGGGGAGATTGAAAGTGCAACTATCCCTAGGTGGTTTTGGTAATTCATAACAACATATAGTTCATTGAGCTAATGCTATTCCAAGACTATTATTTCAGGAAAGCTCACTGAATGGCATGGCATGGATGATGAAAGTGGATCCCTCAAAATACTAAGGACAAAAGATTGGCTCAAGCTCAAAAGCTCAAGACTCTTCATTTTACATTTTAGTGATCCAAGATCACATTGAGTCTAGAGGAAAAGCCAATACTATCAAGGAGGGATGAGTGTTGCTTAATGAGCCTCTTGCTTCATGTGCTTAGTGATATGCTCCAAAACCCTCAGTTACTTTCTCACATCCACAAATGACCTAAACCTAAAGCCAAAATCGGTCACACTGATTCTTTCTATCCGGCGCCACCGAGTTTGAATGTCATAGTCACTGCCACAAACCCTAGGCAAATCGGTCTTACCGATAGAGATCTCGGTCTCACGGAGATGGGATTGTAATCTCTCTGCTTCCTTCGAACGCTTTGGTCTAACCGAAGTGAGCGACCGGTCCCACCGAGATTGCAATGTAAACTCTCTGTTTCCCTTTTGTAATATTTCGGTCTCACCGAAAAGAGCAAATCGGTCCCACCGAGTTTACCTGACCAACTCTCTGGAAAGCTTATTACCAAAATCAGTCTCCCTGAGTTTGTGTAATCGGTCCTACCGAGATTACGTTATGCCCTAACCCTAACCGAATCGGTCTTACCGAGTTGCATGTCAGTCCCACCGAAAATCCTAACGGTCACTAGGTTTGCTAAATCGGTCTGGCCGAGTGTGTTGAATCGGTCCCACCGAGTTTGGTAAATTGTGTGTAATGGTTAGATTTTGTGTGGAGGCTATATATACCCCTCCACCTCCTCTTCATTCGTGGAGAGAGCCACCAGAACAAACATACACTTCCAACTTACCATTTCTGAGAGAGAACCACCTACTCATGTGTTGAGGCCAAGATATTCCATTCCTACCATATGAATCTTGATCTCTAGCCTTCCCCAAGTTGCTTTCCACTCAAATCTTCTTTCCACCAGATCCAAATCTTATGAGAGAGAGTTGAGTGTTGGGGAGACTATCATTCGAAGCACAAGAGCAAGGATTTCATCATCAACGCACCATTTGTTACTTCTTGGAGAGTGGTGTCTCCTAGATTGGCTAGGTGTCACTTGGGAGCCTCCGACAAGATTGTGGAGTTGAACCAAGGAGTTTGTAAGGGCAAGGAGATCGCCTACTTCGTGAATATCTACCGCTAGTGAGGCAAGTCCTTCGTGGGCGACGGCCATGGTGGGATAGACAAGGTTACTTCTTCGTGGACCCTTCGTGGGTGGAGCCTCCGTGGACTCGCAAGAACTGCTACCCTTCGTGGGTTGAAGTCTCCATCAACGTGGATGTACGATAGCACCACCTATTGGAACCACGCCAAAAACATCCGTGTCTCCAATTGCGTTTGAATCCTCCAAACCCTTCCCTTTACTTTCTTGCAAGTTGCATGCTTTAATTTCCGCTGCCTATATACTCTTTGCATGCTTGCTTGAATTGCGTGATGATTTCTTGACTTGTCCTAAGATAGCTAAAATCTGCCAAACTCTAAAATTGGGAAAAGGTTAAGTTTTTAATTGGTCAAGTAGTCTAATCACCCCCCCCCCTCTAGACATACTTCAAGGTCCTACAGTTTTCCCAATTTCAAACCCACAATCTTGCAACAACTCAGTAAGATGCTCATACCACGCACGTGGGGCTTGTTTAAGGCCATATAGTGCCTTGTTGAGTTGATCGATCGGGGAAATAGGGATCCTCGAACCCCGGGGGTTGTTTGACATACACAAACTCATTTATGGGACCATTAAGAAAAGCGCTTTTCCCATCCATTTGTTGCAACTTGAAATTATGATGAGAAGCATAAGCAATCAACAAACAAATATATTCAAGGAGAGCAATGGGAGCAAAGGTTTCACCGTAGTCGATACCCTCGACTTGGGAGTGGCCTTGTTGCGAACAATGATTCCATGAGCATCTTGCTTGTTCTTGAATATCCACTTGGTTCCAATGACATTATGATTCCCGGTTGGCCTTGGCACTAATTTCCACACTTGGCTGTGCTCGAAATTGTTGAGTTCTTCATGCATTGCATTGAGCCAATCCGGATCCTCGAGCACCTCATAGACCTTTTGGGGTTCGACACAAGAAACAAACGCGTGATGTTCACAATAGTTTGCCAATTGTCTACGAGTGCTTACCCCCTTTCTTCGGCTTCCAACCACATTCTCCATGAGATGACCTTTGGTTGTGAGCTTGGAAGCGATCTTCGCGGCACGACGCTCTAATTCCTCCTCGGGAGTGAAAAGAGGAGGGGAAACTTGATCATCTTGAGCATCGTCTTGAGCTTGTTCTTGATTTTGAGCTTGCTCTTGATCTTGAACTTGCTCGAAAGGGAGAACTTGACCTTGGGAATCATTTGGTGGCTCACCACCATCTTAAGGTTGATCTTGCCCTTGATATTGTTCACGTGGTCGAGGGCCTTCACTTTGTTCTTCGGAAGTGTGTGGGTCTTAAGTCAGTGATGGCTCCACTTGAGTGGAGCATTGTCCTTCTCCTTCGGCCACAAGGGGTTCCTCAATGGGTAGGATATGACCAACACCCATTCTTCTTATGGCTTGGGGAGGAATTTCATCACCAACATCACAAGTACCACTTTGCTCCACTTGGGAGCCGTTATTCTCATCAAACTCCATGTTACACATCTCCTCAATGAGTCCCGTGGACTTTTTGAGGACACGGTAAGCATGAGAGTTTGTAGCATAACCAACAAATATGCCCTCATGAGCTCTAGCCTCAAATTTAGACAAACGAACACCTTTCTTGAGAATGAAACACTTACACCCTAACACCCGGAATTACTTGAGGTTGGGCTTGTTACCGGTGAGTACTTCATAAGGAGTCTTTTTCAAGCCTTTGCGGAGATAGAGCCGATTGGATGCATGACATGCGGTGTTGATGGCTTCGGGCCAAAAGTTGTAAGGAGAATTGAACTCCGCCATCATGGTCCTTGCTGCATCCATCAATGTCCGATTCTTCCTCTCCGCGACACCATTTTGTTGAGGGGTGTATGGTGTAGAATATTGATGCCTGATCCCCTCATCCCTAAGAAACTCATCCAAGGTGTACTTCTTGAACTCGGTGCCATTATCACTTCTTATTGTCAAGATCATTGCATCGTGTTGACGTTGAGCTTCATTTGCAAAGTCGATGATGGTTTGTTGAGGCTCACTCTTCCTCTTGAAGAAATATACCCGAGTATATCTTGAATAATCATCCACAATCACCAAGCAATACTTTCTACCCCCAAGACTATCAAAGGATGGAGGCCCAAAGAGATCCATGTGAAGGAGCTCCAAGGGTCTCTTCAAGTAGATGATAGTCGTGGGAGGATGAGCCTTCTCATGTAGCTTTCCTTCAATACAAGCACTACAACCATGATCTTTGGCAAAACTAACATTTGTTAGTCCATAGACATGGTCCCCCTTGAGAAGACTTTGCAAAGATCTCATACTGACGTGGGCTAAACGGTGATGCCAAAGCCACCCCACATCAACTTTAGCCATTAGGCATGTCGCAGTCTTAGTGGGTCGCTCCGAAAAGTTAGTCACATAAGGACCATTCTCGACATGCCCAACAAAGGCTACTTTAAGAGTCTCGCTCCACAAGAGGGCCACGGTATCGATATCAAAGAATGTGGCAAAGCCCATGAGTGCAAGTTGACGAACGAAAAGTAGATTGTATGCAAGGGACTCAACAAGCATGACTTTCTCGATCGTGAGATCATGAGAAATGACAACCTTGCCAAGACCCAATACCTTAGAGGACGAGGCATCACCCCACTTGACGTTGGTGGGCATAGATGGGATCTTGTGCATGTCCACCACCAAGTCCTTGCTTCCGGTCATATGATTTGTGGCTCCACTATCGAGCAACCATGATCCCCCAGCGGAAGCAAACACCTACAAGAGATCAATGCTTGGTTTTAGGTACCCATTTTGTAATGGGTCCTTTGATGTTAGTAACAAGTGTGTTAGGAACCCAAATAGACCATTCAATGTACTCATAAGGAGAACCAACAAATTTAGCATAAACATGCCCATCACTAGCACGACACAACACATAAGAAGGTTTAAAGTCGCCGGCTTTGTTGGAAGGGGTGGCATTGCCCTTTTTGACATCACCACCCTTCACATTGTTCTTCTTCTCCTTTGGAGTACCCTCTCCCTCCTTCACAAAAGTTTGCTTGAGAGGAGGAGGTTGTTTGGTTTGTTGTTCTTCTTGTTCTTGGACTTGGGTGCGAACCCAACTCCCTCCTTGGCCACAACTCCCTTTTGATTGCTCAAAAGGTCCTTGAGATACTTCTCACCTTGTATGCATGTCACAAGGCCTTTCTTAAGTTGCTCCTTCAACTTGGCATTCTCCTCCACAAGATGCACATGCTCACAACACGGGTTAGTAGCATTTGCATTATCAATTAATACCATATGAGGAAAAGTGGCTTTCTCCTTGGTTAGGTTCACTTGGAGTTGATCATGAGACTCCTTGAGGCTAGCATGAGCACCCTTCAAGACCTTGTGGGCCTTGTCAAGTATATCAAACTCCTCCTTGAGTCTAGCATGGTCAACCCCAAGTTTAGCCTTCTCGGAATTTAGCACACGAGATACAACAAGAGCATGATCAAGATTTTTCTTTAATTTAGCATGGTCATCATTGTGTGACTCCTCAAGAGCCAAACGATGAACACGCTGTTCCTCAAGTGCATTAGAGAGATCTGATATCTCATCGACATAGTCACGACTATGACCTTCCATCTTAAAGATGGTTTCTTCATGAGCCTCGATCATGTCATTGGCTTCACCAAGTTGTTCCAAGAGAGCAACAAAGTGCTTCTTGGATTTGCCCTTGAGCTTACTCACAAAAGACTCAAATTCATTTACTTCCTCATAGACCCCTCACTTTCATCAATGCAATTCGTAAAGGAGGGATTAGTAAATATGGTGGTTTTGATGTTGGGGGTTACCTTGTTGGTGGCTTTCGCCATGAGGCACTTGGTGGTGATGTTCTCGTTGGGTGAGTCGAAGAGGGACACTCGTGGAGTTGTGGCAATGGCAACAGAGGCCATGGCCATGGCTTCACTATCTTCATCATCATCATCATCATCATCCTCATGGTATTCTTCTTGAGCCACCAACCCTTTAGTTGGGGTCTTCTTGGTGAAGTTGTTCTTGTTTGGGAAGGACTTGGCTTTGTCTTTTCGGATGAGCTTGCCACCATTGTCTTCCCTCTTCTCGTAAGGGCACTCCACAACAAAATGGCTCACATTGCCACAACTATAGCACGTTCTCACACATTGCTTGCCCTTGAAGCCACTTGAGTTATTCTTGTTGAAGTTGGGCCTTGTGTTCTTCTTGCTCCAAAATTGCCTTGAAGCAAGAGCCATGTGCTCATGGTAATCATACTTAGTATCTTCGGGGTTGCTCTCCTCTTCTTCCTCATCATCCTCTTCTTCCACACAAACCTTGGCCTTCAAGGCAAGGTTTGTCTTCTTTGCTCTTTGAGAGTGCAACACCGCATTGTCGGCGGTCTTGTCCAAGATCCTCATTGCCACAAACTCATCCAACACTTTACTTGAGGACAAAGTGTGGAAGTTCGTCCTTTGACGGATGACGGAGGACATGGCCTTGTGGTAGGGTATCATGGCCTTGAGGAACTTGCGCTTGATCCAATTGTCATCTGTATCCCATCTGTATCCTTGCTCCCATGATCTCGGAGTGAGACCGCGAGAGTGGTTAATCTCCAGTAAAGCTCACGAGGTTCTTCATCTTCATTCATTGTAAACTCATCGGCTTCATCTTGCACAACTTCATAGTTGGAGCGTTGAATGCTTGTGCTTCCCTTGTAGAGGGAAACAACATGGTGCCATGCTTCCTTGGCCACGGTGAAGGGTCGGAGATGAGCAATATCTTCGGGTAGAATAGCATCTTGGAGGATGAGGAGAGCATTCTCATTGAATTGATTATGCACGGCTTCTCTCGGGGTGAAGTTGCTTCGGTCGTGTGGACAGAAACCTTCTTCAATGATTCTCCAAATATTAGTGTTAACATGGTTTAAATGACGCTTAAAGCAATAGACCCAAGCATCAAAATCCTCATTTTTCACAATCTTAGGGGGAGAATCGGCATGATTTAAATGGGTAGAGGGAATCGGTCCTCCATAACTAAGTGGAGGTTCCACATGGGCAAAAGTGCCACTACCATTTCTACCACTAGACATAGGAACTTTCTCACTAGTAGCTTTCCCCTTGTCGGAGTTAGCATCCGTCACCTTGTTAGTGGGATTGACCACTTCCAATGGTGTGGTGGATAATTTGAGACCAACAAGAAAGTTCTTAAGCATGCCTTTGACCTCGGCTATCATGGAGGTTTTCAATGTGTCCAAAGCCACATTGAATTCCTCACATGAGACCGAGGTTCCCCCATTGGCCGTAGACGAGGACGAAATCACACCGGGGTGCTCCTCCTCAGCGTCTACGGTGTCAACCATACTCTTTGGACGGCAAAGTCCTTAGTAAAGAGACGAGGCTCTGATACCAATTGAAAGGATCAATATAGTTGACTAGAGGGGGGCTGAATAGGCAACTAACAATTTTTAGCTTTTCTTTACCAAATTAAACTTTGCATCAAAGTAGGTTGTCTAGATATGCAACTAGGTGAGCAACCTATATGATGCAACAACAATAAGCAAACAAGCAAGCAAAGGATAGAACACAATATATCTTGCACAGGTAAACGTAAGAGATAACCAAGAGTGGAACTGATGGAGACGAGGATGTGTTACTGAAGTTCCTTCCCTTTGAGGGGAAGTACTTCTCCGTTGGAGCGGTGTGGACGCACAATGTTCCCCAAGAAGCCACTAGGGCCACCGTATTCTCCTCACGCCCTCACACAATGCGAGATGCTGTGATTGCACTATTGGTGCCCTTGGAGGCGGCAACCGAACCTTTACAAACAAGGTTGGGAAAATCTCCACAACTCAATTGGAGGCTCCCAACGACACCACGAAGCTTCACCACAATGGACTATGGCTCCGCGGTGACCTCAACCGTCTAGGGTGCTCAAACACCCAAGAGTAAAAAAGATCCGCATGGGATTAGTGGGGGGAATCAAATTTCTCTTGGTGGAAGTGTAGATCGAGGCCTTCTCAAGCAATCCCTAGAGAATCAACAAGTTTGATTGGCTAGGGAGAGAGATCGGGCGAAAATGGAGCTTAGAGCATCAATGGAGCTTGGGGGTGGAAGAGGTAGTCAACTCGGAGAAGAAGACACCCCTTTTATAGTGGAAGAACAAATCCAACCGTTGTCCACCAACTCAGCCTGCGACGCGCGGTACTACCGCACCATACACGTGGTACTACCGCACGGGCCTGCGATACTGCCGCGGGGGACTGTGGTACTACCGCTAGCTCGGCAGAGGACAGAATTAGACCTGTTGTACAAAGACAGGGAGCGGTAGAACCGCTGGCGTGATACTACCGTGCCCCCTTGCGGTACTACCGCAAGGCAGGGATAGTCAAGCCAGAGAGGACACGGACATAAAAACTTACATCCGTGACTACTCCGCTGAGTTTAGGTCTATGGAAAAATCCGACACGATACTACCACAAGCCCAGCGCGGTACTACCGTGTAGGGCGCGGATGTAAAAAATACATCCTCCCCTACTTCCATTCATGCCGCTATGTCTGGCCAGGGCTTACGGTACTACCGCACCGAGGGCGCGGTACTACCACGTTGGGCACGGATGTAAAAAATTACATCCGCCCCTACTACCGCTCGGGCAGCAACGCCTGACCAGAAGCCTACGATACTACCGCTCCCACGGAGCGGTACTACCGTGAGCTCTCATGGTACTACCGTGCAGGATGCCGGTACTACCGCAAGGGCAAGCGGTAGTACCGCTCTGGGGAGCAGTACTACCGCGTGCCTCAGTACAACAACATTAGGAGTCCTTCATTTTTCCTAGACAAGGAAAGACGGAGGATGCTCCAAAGATCCAAAGGAAAGGTGGTGCAAAAGGAACAAATGTGTACGTGAGATTCCACCCAAACCTTTCCAACGCGGACCCCCTCTTAATAGTACGGCTTTCCTACGACTCAAATCCACCAAAAAGAAACGTAGAGAAACACCTTCTTCAATAGTCTTCAAGGGGCACCAAATCTCCTTGTGTTTAGACATGATATTTCTGAAATGCTCAAAGCACACGATTAGTCCGCAAAAGCATTGTCATCAGTCACCAAAACTATTAAGGGGTAAATATGCCCTTACAACTCACACACGTCGGAGGAGGAGACCCATTGGCCATGGAATATTGCTCATCTTCAGCCTTATTACACCTGAGCCACCGGCTCTTGTGATGTACATACCTTTACCAATGTATATATTATGATTAGTATAATAAAGCTGGCATCCTTGATGATTCAGCGCCTCTGTCGTTTCATTTCTGAGAATCTGAGTCTTTATTGTTACTTCATAAGGTCACTTGGGGGCTTCCTGCTTATTAGGCATAGCTATGATTGCCCTTTTATTCCGGCTTGTACGCCTTGATTGCAAATACTTGGGGGCTTCCGGCTCATTGAGCATAGCTATGACTACCCTACTGATCCGGCTTGTACGCCTGGATCAAAATATTACTTGGGGGCTTCTTGTTAAATGAACAGGAGCTTTGTTGTCCCTTGTAATAGGCTTGGACGCCAGGTGTATTCACCAAAAATCCGGGTTATCCTGCCTTTGTATGCTTGCCACTCCGACTAGGTAATCTTGGAATGACTCGTCGTACTCTTGACAGTCAATCTTGTAAAGACCCTGAACTTGTCAAAGTTAAAATGGCGATTGGTCATGTGAGGCCCAGCTTACAGGTTTGAATTAAGGAGTAACTCAGTGGTTGTGCAACCCTTGAATAGCACTTGATGTTGAGGCTTGGCAACCTTTGAATGCCTTGGTATTTTGTTTCCTATTGCCTTTGAATCTTTTTTGGCGATTTCTGTTTGTGCCATATTGATACATGGTTGAAACTTGATTCAGGACATGATGCCTTGATCTTTATTTGATAATATCCGGTGTTTTGTTAACCTGGCCTGGCTTTGGATGTTAAGTCACCAGTGTATGATGATCATATGTTTGGAGTCCTGTACTCTAAAGTTTTGGGATGTTACCCTTTTCTGTCTATTGCGTTGCAAGCCGACAGTATGAATAAATGGCATAGGGCGTTGCGCTCTGAGTCTGGGCTGTTACCCTTACTTCATATGGCATGGTAAGCCGGCAATATACATAAGTATCACAGATATGATATTTATTTTGTTATGATTATGTGAGGTTTTGATAAACCGGCCCTTGTTCTGGACAATGGAGTCACCAGTGGCTTTTTATATGGGGCATTATGACCCGCCTTGGGGTAAACCGCCAAGGCACTTGTGCTCTGTTTGTATGTAGGGTTTATGACACCATGACCAAGCAAAGTTGATAATGATTATGTGCATAAACAACGGATTGCCAAATAAGATCAAAACGGTTCACAAGTGTTATGCAGATCAACATGCGTGATGGCATGGCAGATAATTGTTTTCAAGCTAGCCTATTACAAGGCAACAGACGGCCCAAAAGAATAAGTGTTTTGGTAAAGTATCTCAACTGGCAGATGCTAAGCCGGCCTGCGGTTTACTGATCTTGACCATGGAGGGTAGAGGGCTCCGGGTCATCATGCAGTGTTTTGGTAAAGTATCTCAACTGACAGATGCTAAGCCGGCCTGTGGTTTACTGATCTTGACCTTGGCGGATAGAGGGCTCCGGGTCATCATGCATCGGTGCATCATCTTCCTCTTCACCCATTAGCTGGAGGTCAGAGGTTGTCCAGTTGATCCTAGTCAAAGCCTTGAATACAGCCTCGTCACTAATAAGTGTTGACGGGTCAATATCAGGGGCAAAAGTGTGCTTACGAATTGGAGGAGTAAGGTCCTGGGATTCATGGATCAGCGCTTTGACCATCTTGTTGTCAGCATATAAACCGCCTGATAATGTGACAGGTTGGTTTCCTCAGCTAGTTTGCTTGCTAGCGGGCGCATTTCTCTTGCCATCGCCGCAAAATCATCAGCACTGAAGGGAGACCTGTCATCCTTGACACTGGCACAGCCAATGGCCAAGTCTTCCGGGTCAAGATCTGCTTGCCATGCTTTAGCCCGGGTTAGCGCAGTGATTGCATCGGCTCTAGCAGCTGATTTCTTCGACTCTTCAACTCGTTGGGGCAGCGCAGATAACTTATCCAGCGTGTCCTTGATGAGGGTTGGTGGTTGTTTTTTGTGCGAGGCAGCAGAGATAGCTCGTTGCATGCCAGTGTACAGTTGCTCTATGAGAGTATAGGTAACTTTCAGCTTCTTGTGCATGTCTGAGCCAAGATGGGCGATTCTGGAGCCTGCAGTACCAAGTAAATCAGTAAGCCAGATGAATGAGTATTACAATGCATTGGTAGTATCAAATTGAGATGAAGTTACTTACCGAAGATGGCAGTAGTCATGGCATTTAATTGATGTTTTAAACTGGCAAGCTCTTCAGCCACCGGCTTAAGAGCTGCTTCTGTTTGCTTGGCTCTCTTTAGCAGAGATGTTTTCTCTGTCTCCCAGCCTGCCTGGTCAGCCTTGAAGTTCTTCTTCAGCTTTTTCATCTCTGCCAAGGCGGTGGACAATTCTGCTTTGGCCTTGGAGGTTTTAGATTGCTGAGACTTTATATTCTCTTGAAGATCGGCGACTTGGGATTCTTTGATATTAAGTTCAGCCTGCAGGATATAAACAATACGCGGGGTTACAATCATTTTATTTAAAAATCCCAAGCACAATACAAGTATTTCACTTGGCACTTGGGGGCTAATGCATATTGATCTTTTTTTAAGACAACTTTATGATGACCCGGCTACATTATGGTGACTATAGCCATTCATGGGGGCTATATGCTTGGATTTTATGGACAAATATGGTAATGAGACCCGACTAATCTTGATAGTTTAAGCCGGCCCTTGGGGGCTACAGGTGAAAAATTGAATCATTACTATTTGAAGTCCCAGCTTATCTTGACAGATTAAGCCGGCCCTTGGGGGCTACATATGCAAAGTCGAAAGGTTACTATTTGAAGTCCCGACTTATCTTGAAAGTATAACCCGGCCCTTGGGGGCTACTGGATTTGTTCTACTAGGTTATTTAAAAGTCTACAGTACATTCAATTCTATTATATCATGTAGACTTGGCGGCTGATAAAGTATGTTCATATGAAGAGAGTTGTAGTGTTTACCTCAAAACGCTCCTTCATTAAGTACACTAAGACGGCTTCAAAATCGCGGCTTGTGTGTAGACGGTTCAAGTACCCAGAGTGGATCTCTTGAGCACTGAAGTGGGCATAACTCCCTACATTGACTAACCACTTGCCTTTGTCAGCAACAGAAATTTCTTCCTTGGCGTTGTGCTTTGCCAAGACAGTGGGGTTGCCTGGTGCTATGTAACCAAGCCCGATAATGGTAACATCGTCAGCTTTTTCTTCGGTAGGCTTGATGGGGCTTGGCAGCTTGATGGGACTTGGCGGCTGGTGATGGCTGGATCAACGTCCATATGTTCTATGGAAACATTCTGCTTTTCCAAAGGCAGATCATCAGTTGTGGCTTCAGGGGCGTGGAAGGAAGTGTCTGTTGACTGCTTCTCCAGTTCAGAAGGATTGTCAATGGTCTTCGTCACCTTTGATTTCTTGTTGGGCTTTGCCATAGCTCTGTGAGTGTTTGGTAAGCCGGAGGAATGGATCCTGCCTCGCTATTTCGGGTCATGCGGCGAGCTTCATATTGCTGCCTCTTCAAAATAAAGTTGGGATCCAAATAAGCTAAAGGATGAGAAAACCTTACTTTCCGGCTTGCTTGTCAAGATTTCTGTTTTGGCAGAGATTCTGAGCCGGAGGAAAAAACAATTACCTCTTCATCACCAGCACGACTGGCTTCCGCGTCATCCTGATAATAGTCATTGTCAATGAGATGTACAAAAAGTGAGCCAAGAGAATCAAGGTCTACCTCTGACTCATCATCATCACCATCGTCATCCAAGTTCAGTAACTCAGAGGGGTCGGCCTTCTTCTTGGCAGGCTTTTTGCTTACCTTGGTCTTGGTCCGGGTCTGCTTGGTCGGCTTGTCTTGCAGCTTCTTCTTCCAAAAAGGAGAGTCGGCCTATGGAAGTCAGATGATTATAAGAGGACAGTATTAATGAAAATATGATTCAAATTGGAAAAATTGTGTGCAACACTTACAGCTGGCGGCTGGTTGAAGGTGCAGAAAGGACTAAGTCCGGTTTTACTGCACTCTGCCCAGCTTTCATTCAACAAAGCCTTGGTCGCTTCATTGACTTCTTCGTCAGATAATTGGATTTCGCGGTGGCGTTGCGGATCTTTCAAGTCGCTGGTGTACTCACACATTAAGCTGGGGCGGCGGCTTAAGGGCAGAATCCTCCAGGAGACCCAGCACCAAACAAGGTCGATGTCGGTTAAGCCGTTAGCCATGAAGGCTCTAATCTTTGAAAAAAATGGGCGCATACTTGGCCCGTTCCTTTGTGCTGATCCGCTGTGAGAGGTGTGTGTATTGCTGAGCCGGTGTTCACGGTAACCCGACAAGGGATTCTCACCCTCTGGAGATGTATCTTGGCAATTGAACCAAGTCTGGTTCCAGCCCTTGGGATGACTGGGCGGCTTGGCATATGGTAAGGTGGCCTCTTTCCGTTTCTGCATGGAAACTCCGCCTAGTTTCAAGTTGGGCCCGTCGGTGAACTCCTCTGCTGGTTCAGATAATAAAATTCCCTGAACAATTCGACAATGGGTTCCTCTTGAAGATAAGCTTCGCAAAATACTTGACAGTTGCAAATGTTGGAGATAGAATTGGGCCCAATGTCTTGAGGATGAAGTTGGAAGAGTTGTAGCACGTCTCGAAAGAATTTTGAGCCGGGCGGGGTAAACCCCCGGATCATATGATCAGTAAAAACAATTACTTCCCCTTCCTTGGGCTCTAGAGGATTTTTTGTGCCTGGGACCCTCCAGTGGTTGTCGTCTTTCTTGGCTAAGACGTCAGTTTCAACAAAATTGTTCAAATCTTCCTCGGTGACCCGGGATGCTACCCAGTTGCAGGAAGTGAAGGTCTTAGTCATTGTTGATGATGATCTGAAAAGAAATTTTTTGCCGGTTTAAGATTATGTCGTTAAACCGGTCTTTGGTTCAAGGGTAAGGACTATAAACATATAGTGTGCTAAGCCGAAGGATAGTGTTGAAGTTATGCAAAGCAATCTATTGGCGGCTTAAAAGGGGACTAATGGTACCTGGCGGGTTATGGTTTATCAGTTAAGCCGCCCACACAGCTATCAGTTTTTCAGATCTATGAGTGAAGAATTGCTAAGTGTTGGGCCAACAGTTTTCACAGATCGGTGTCATAATTTTGGATCTACGGCAGTTCAGATAATGAAGAAAAATTCTAAACCTAAGTGGCGGCAGCAGAACAGTTCATGTGTTCAGATGAGATCTCTTAAGGAAGGGAGACATTCAAGTATCAAAAATGAGTGTTAAACTGATGTCGCGCAAGATTAGTACTAAACTCAGATCAAAACTACAAGATATATGAAGGAACAGAGGAACGGAGATGAACTTCGAAGAACTCGAGCAAACCCTAATGAAGATCTATGGAGAGGAAAGAGGGGAGCTTACCAAAACTGTTGAACAATGGAAGCGTGCGACGGTGTTTCTGGTGCGCTCAGGTTGATGCAGCGGCCAGAGGTGGTGCAGCGGACGAAGGTCGACGGCGGCGGCGGAGGTCGGGTGCTTGAGGCATTGTGAGGAAGAGGATGAAGACGAGGAGGCAAGGGGGGGAATGAAAAGGACCCCTGTCCCTATTTATAAGGCAGAGGATGGATGGCATGCGCGGGAATCGAGCATGCTGGAAAAAATGATTATGTGACAGCGTTGATGCCTCGATTTTTGGGAGGTTTCATTAAAAGTGAAGATATATTGAGGTTTGGGCCTCATGTGATATTAATGCGAGATGACGTCACGGCGGGTTAACACAATTCTGAGAGCTGACGTCATGGCGGGTTATAAGATTTCATAAAGACTGACAATGAAAGATTTTTTTTCTAAGTCAAGTGTTGAAGATTGATATGAACAAGTTCACATCAACCTGGGGCCTAATGTTGGGGATATAACTATGGGTATGACCTGCCCAGGAGGGGCCGGGTCATACCACTGCCTGCTCATAATGAGATGGCCCAAGAAGATGTTGAAGATGGCGGTTCATGAAGCAAGCTTACTGAAGGCCCAAGACCCGGAGGAGATTTGAGGCCCACGGGCATAAACCGCCATATGTTTAACTTATATGTTAAGGAAAGTTTAATTCTGTCACCGAGCCGGACACATTGTGTATGAGCCGACCGAGACTCTGTAAGCCGCCGGGCATCAGCTTGTGTATATAAAGAGGTGACCCGATGGCGGGTTAGGGAAAGAGATAACAAGTCGAGAACTAGGTCAAGCGTATTCGCTCTCTGGTATCGAAACCCAAGCAATACAACCTAAAGCAGGAGTAGGCCTTTACCTCGTTGCGAGGGGCCGAACCTGGGTAAAACTCTCTGTGTCCCCTGTCCCGTTTGAACCCCTTCAAGCTAACCATGTCGCGATGGCTCCACACCTAAGTCCTCATACTAGGGCATCTGCCGTGTCAATTCCACGACAGCCGCAGCAGCAATAAAGTTCTCAGCAAGGGCTCGGACTGACAGAACAATTTGGGATAGTTGTTGAGTTTGCTCGCCATGCACCAATTTCCTTCTCTCCCACCACAGAAACCAGCAGGTGATAGCTATGATCAAGTTACCATTCCTCTGACCAATGACTAAGGTCTCGTCCATGGGAAGAGATAGGAGATGTTCCAGGACCGCTTCTCCCGCTCGATTGACCATACATCCTCTCTGAATGATGCTATCCAAACCCAGCTTCCTCCATACTTCTTTTGCTTTGTTGCATTGGAACAACATATGCTTCACACTTTCCGCATTTTCACACGCCGAACATTTTGTGGTAAATTTTAGATGCCTATCCGCGAGGTTGACATTTTGTGGAACAACATATGCTTCACACTTTCTGCTAAGCCTGAAACTGTTATTATTTGCAATCTAGCCATGTGTTTTTGAGCATGTTCTAGTCTTTTATGGAGACAGCTCAGTGTTCATGTTTTGTTATGCTTTACCAGTACTTCATTCCCATGCCTTTTGTTAATATGTTGGGGTGCTGTAGCATATTGTTTTGATGCTTGTAAGATGCCTAGTTGCTGTTATGGACAGATTGTTGTTATGACTTGTATAGAGTGTATGTGTTGCACCGTTGCTCCGTTTTGAGTGTGATCTATATGAAACTTGCTTGATTTTGCATGTAGTTTCATATTACCATGTTGCATCCTTGTTTTGGTGTGTTTGCTTGATATTTGTATGCATTTTGCATCAATGCCATGTTTAACTTGTTTTGCTCATATCTTCTAGGCCGTAGCTCCGAATTAAATGAACTTTATATGTAACTTGACTAGAATTTCGTGTAGATCATTTTGGTGCATCTTAACTTGCTATTTAACAACTTCAACTTAATGTTTGTTCAGTTCTGGACCAATTTCGAAATATGCATATGAGGACTTTCCGGAATTGTTATATGTTGCTTCCGGCCTCATCTAAACTTGCTTTGATGTGTTGCTCTTGTATGCATAATCTCTTGCCATGAGTAGCTTCATGTAGCTTTGTCATGCATCATGCTTGTTGTGCATCATGTCTTGTCTATGTGTGGTGTGTTTACCATGTTGTGTGCTTCTTCTCGATAGTTCCCGTTTCGTTGCGATCGTGAGGATTCGTTCATCTACGCTTGTTTCGTCTTCGTGGCTTCATCTTCTTCATGGACTCGTTCTTCTTCCTTGCGTGATTTCAGGCAAGATGAGCGCTACCCTGGATCTCACTACTATCATTGCTATGCTAATTGTTTCGTTCTATCGCTATGCTGCGCTTCCTATCATTTGCTCTTCAGACCTCCCAAATTGCCATGAACCTCTAACCTTTGACACCCTTCCTAGCAAACCATTGTTTGGCTATGTTACCGCTTTGCTCAGCCCCTCTTATAGCGTTGCTAGCTGCAGGTGAAGTTGAAGATTTCTCCATGGTGGACAGGATTTATGTTGGGATTTCACAATATCTCTTATTGAATTAATGCATCTATATATTTGGTAAAGGGTGGAAGGCTCGGCCTTATGCTTGGTGTTTTGTTCCACTCTTGCCGCCCTAGTTTCCGTCATACCGGTGTTATGTTCCCGGATTTTGCGTTCCTAACGCGGTCGGTGATTTATGGGACCCCCCTGACAGTTCGCTTTGAATAAAACTTGTCCAGCAAGGCCCAATGTAACGCCCTCGATGCGGCTATATATCCCACGTGTCGAAGCACGACTTAGAGGCATAACCGCATTGAAAGCAATGTCGCAAGTGAGGTAATCTTCACACAACCCATGTAATACATAAGGGAAAGAGATACATAGTTGGCTTACAATCGCCACTTCACACAATTACATGAATAAAGCATTACATCATCCAGATACAATCAAGGTCCAACTACGAAACCAAAATAAAAGAAGAAGCCCCAATGCGACAAAGGTCCCCGATCGACCCCAACTGGGCTCCACTACTGATCAACTAGAACGAAACAACACAAAGGGCAAGATCTTCATCGAGCTCCTCCTTGAGCTTGGATGCGTCACCTGCTCGGTAACATAGGCACCTGCAAACTGGTTTTGGAAGTATCTGCGAGCCACGAGGACTCAGCAATCTCACAACCGCGAGATCAAGACTATTTAAGCTTATAGGAAGGATGGAGTAATGAGGTGGAGCTGCAGCAGGCGACTAGCATATATGGTGGCTACAATCGCAAAAGAGAGCGAGAAGAGAAGCAAGGCACGGTCATGAAGCTAGTAGCGATCAAGAAGTGATCCTGAAACTACTTACGTCAAACATAACTCCAACACTGTGTTCACTTCCCGGACTCCGCCGAGAAGAGACCATCACGGTTACACACGCGGTTGATGTATTTTAATTAAGGTCAACTTCAGGTTTTCTACAACCGGACATTAACAAATTCCCATCGCCACATAACCGCTGGCACGGCTCTCGAAAGTTTATAACCTGCAGGGTGTCCCAACTTAGCCCATGACAAGCTCTCGCGATCAACGAAGGAATAGACCTTCTCCCGTGAAGACCCGATCGGTCTCGGAATCCGGTTCGCATGACATTTCGACAATGGTAAAACTAGACCAGCAAGACCACCCGACCGTGCCGACAAATCCCGATAGGAGCTGCACATATCTCGCTCTCGTGGCACAACGGATGGGTCACCTACGAGTAAAACCATCCCTCGAGTTGCCCGTGGTGGCCCTCAGATCTGCCGGTTCGACCAACACTCAAAGGAGCAATCGGCGGCGGGGCTAAAATAAAGATGACCCTCGGCTCGCGAAACCCAAGGGAAAAGGGGTGTAGGTGGCAAATGGTAAAACCAAGGTTGGGCCTTGCTTTGGAGGAGTTTATTCAAAGCGAACTGTCACGGGGTCCCATAAATCACCCAACCGCGTAAGGAACGCAAAATCAAGGAACATAACACCGTATGATTTGAAACTAGGCGGCAAGCGTGGAACAAAACACCAGGCATAAGGCCAAGTCTTCCACCCTTTACCAAGTATATAGATGCATTAATTAAAACAATAGATATTGTGATATCCCAAAACATCCGTGTTCCAACAAGGAACAAACTTCATCTTCACCTACAACTAGCAACGCTATAAGAGGGGCTGAGCAAAGCAGTAACATAGCCAATCAACGGTTTGCTAGGACATGGATGGTTAGAGGTTTGACATGGCAATATGGGTGGCATGATATAGCAAGTGGTAGGTATCGCAGCATAGGCATAGCAAAAGAGCGAGCATCTAGCAAGCAAAGATAGAAGTGATTTCGAAGGTATGGTCATCTTGCCTGAGATCCCGCAAGGAAGAAGAATGAGTCCATGAAGAAGACAAACGAATGTAGTCGAACGAATCCTCACAACTCCGGAACAAAACCGAAGCTAACGAGAGAAGCAAACCGGAAAGAAGCAAACAACATGGTAAACACACAAGCATAAACATGTCATGATGCACAAACAAGTATGATGCATGTCCGGTTTAATGAGGCATGGCATGGCATGGCAAAGTGCAACAAACAATACTACAAGTTAAATGGAGCTCAATATGCAACGAGGTGCATGTTGACAGAACACCACATCAATTATTTAGTTTTCTCTCGGTTATGCTACCAAACAATATTAAGTGTTGTTAAACATGGCAAGAGGTGAAGCATAAATAAACTAACTATTTAGGCAAGTTTAAATGAGGCCGAAAGCAACAAACGACAATTCCGGAAAATCCCCATATGCATTTAGCAATTTAATGCAACAACAAGTTTAAACATTTTAAATGCTGTTATCATGATGCGGATAACATATACAAGTTATATGCAATTTTTATGAAAATGTTGACATGATCATGTTATGAAGCATTTGTCACCATGGCGGAACGAAAAGGGTGCCACGGCGATGAAACGGAAATGGTGCCACGGCAACATTCCGGTTCCGGTAACTCATTGAGATACCGGTGCAAAGAGAAAGTGTGACGTGAGCGAGTCATGCAAGATGGTGGGGTGATCCCGGATTACCGGGTTCCCACGGGTCGACGGCATGGCAAACGAGGAGGAACGTGCAGGGATCAATTCGGACATGGTGCAAACATAAGGTGCATCTCATACAACACATGCATTCGGTCCACGGACGGCGTCTCGGGGTTATACCTTCGAGGCATGCATTTCGGAGCGGGTCGAGTTTGTAGTGGAAGTAGTGGAAGTAGACGTTCACGGGTCGTCAAGGGAAGTAGTTGTTCATGTGGCGACGATAGTGGAAGTAGTTGTACACGGCGACGGTAGTTGTACACTCTCCGTAGATGTTCGGGGTCCTCACCATTCGTAGTCGATGTAGTTGAACTTGACGAAACCCTCAGCGGCAGTAGTGGTGCATGGTCTTTGCTTTGTAGTCGGACTTGGTGAATCCGCGTAGTGGTACTTGTCGGTCTCGGTCAGGGCGTTCCTGGTCTTGAGGAGGTCCCCGAAAGAGAGCTTGGCGGCCACGGGGACATGGAGCTGCGGTCTTGGCGTCGGGCAGCGGATCGAAGGCAAACAAGGGGAAACAAAGCCAATCGCGCAGCAAGGTGGTGGTGGTCTCGTGGAAGTTGGCCGTGAAGGGGCTGCTCAAGGCAGCAGGAGGAGAAGGCCGGGACGGGCATTGAGCTTGAAGGGCGATGGTGCAGAGGCGAAGCAAAGGACAGAGCAAGGGCAGAGCTGCGCTCGATGGCAGGAAGTGAAGAAGATGGTGCGGCAGCGGGGCGAGGAACGCAGGGGCCACAAGGCGCCCGTGCACCTGTGGGAGCGAAGAGATGGGCACGGGCGCGCGTGGAGAGGCTCGGGGCCATGCGTGGGGTGGCCCTTCTGGTGGTCGCGGACGGCGGCGGGTGGCGATGGGTCACCGGAGCGGGCGGTGGCCTGGAGGTTGAGGTCGAACGGAGGAAGGAGGAGGCACAGGCGCTGACGAGGCTGGGGGCGCCGGAGCAGATCGGGTGCGGGCGCCTCGAGGTCACCAACGTACGGCAGGGCCCCGGCGGCGGACTTCGGCGTGGGAGCCGAACGGGGGCGGGGCGATGATGGCGCTGGAGGGACGGGGCGAGGGAGCGAGGGGGATCGAGGGCTGCGCGGCTCCGAACGGCGATGGGGTGGAGGAGGCCGAGGGGGGTCAAGCGAGGGAGATGGCGGCGCGAAGGAGGATATGGGGATCGGGCGCTGGGTATGAGCGATGCGGCGCTGGAGGGAGGACGAGGGAGATGGAGATCGAGCGGAGGGGAGGCTAGGGTTAGGTAGCGGCGGCTTGGCCTGTGGAACGGGCCTTAGAGGCCGGCCCGGGTAGGAAGGAAGTGGCCAGAGGCCTGGCTCGAGGCCTGGCTGGGATCTCTTCTCCCTCTCTCTTATTTTCCCAAAACAGAAAAGAATAGGAAGAAGGAAAACAGAGAAAGGAAAAGGTTAGAGAAGGGACTTTGGCATGCGGATAATTTTCCCGAGCTCACAAAAATGAGCTTGAACCAGGGAAAATAGAAGTGGGCATGACCGAAAGTTTAAATTCAAACTCATTTGATTTAAATTCAAATGATTTGAATAGGAAGTGAGGTTTGGGAAGGTCCAAAAATGTTCGGATTTTTGGTGGAGCTCCGGAAAATGACGAAATAATTTATTGGACAAAGTTTGAGGTTAAGAAGTGAGATAACAAAGGCACGGGGAATTATATTGCAAGTGTGTTTGCGGTAAATCCAAATAATTGGAATATTTACTATAGCTCTCTAAATATCGAGAGGATATGTTTTAAAGAGAATCGCCATGTGAATTCCCTCGATTTAAATGGATCAAAGATCCATGCCATTTATTTAGTTGAGTTGCAAAAGATTAAATGACATGATGGCATGATGGCATGATGCAATGCAACAAGCAAATAAAACACACAGCAAAGCTCGGAATAGCTGGAAGTCTTCTGAAGCATTGGTCTCGGGGCGTTACACCCAACCTCGGTTTTACCATTTGCCTCACCACCACCTATACCCTTCCCTTGGGTCGGCCAACCCAAGGGTCATCTTTATTTTAGCCCCCCCCCCCCCCCGGGCCAGTGCTTGTCTAAGTGTTGGTTCGAACCGAGCAACCTACGGGGCCACCTCAGGGAAACTCGAAGTCTGGTTTTACTCGTAGCTTGACTTATCCGGTGTTGCCCTGAGAACGAGATATGTGCAACTCCTATCGGGATGTCGGCGCATCGGGCGGCTTTGCTGGTCTTGTTTTACCATTGTCGAAATGTCTTGTAAACCGGGATTCCGAGACTGATCGGGTCTTCCTGGGAGAAGGTATATCCTTCGTTGATCACGAGAGCTTATCATGGGCTAAGTTGGGACACCCCTGCAGGGTATAAACTTTCGAGAGCCGTGCCCACGGTTATGTGGCAGATGGGAATTTGTTAATGTCCGATTGTAGATAACTTGACACCTGATCCGAATTAAAACGCATCAACCGCGTGTGTAGCCGTGATGGTCTCTTCTCGGCGGAGTCCGGGAAGTGAACACGGTTTCTGGGTTATGTTTGACATAAGTAGGAGTTCAGGATCACTTCTTGATCATTGCTAGCTTCACGACCGTTCCTTTGCTTCTCTTCTCGCTCTTATTTGCGTATGTTAGCCACCATACATTGCTTAGTCGCTGCTGCAACCTCACCACTTTACCCCTTCCTTTCCCATTAAGCTTTGCTAGTCTTGATACCCATGGTAATGGGATTGCTGAGACCTCGTGGCTCACAGATTACTACAACAACAGTTGCAGGTACAGGTTTTGCGATGGTCCTGACGTGAGAGCGATGCTTGCTTGCATTGAGTTCTTCTGCTTCTTCTTCAATCAGGGGATAGGTTCGGTCGGCGGCACTGGGCTAGCGAGTTGGATGTCGCTTTGAGTTTGTTTGTGTTTCATCCGTAGTCGGATGGTGCTCTTATGTAAGATGATGTTGTATTTGTGTGGCATTGTATGCCTTTTGTATGTATCCCCATCTATTATGTAATGTTGATGTAATGATATCCACCTTGCAAAAGCGTTTCAATATGCGGGTCTATCCTTGGTGGGACCTTCGAGTTCCTTTTGGATAGGGTCACATATTGGGCGTGACAAGTTGGTATCAGAGCCAGGTTCGACCGACCTTAGGAGCCCCCTTGATTGATCGTGTAGTTTGGCCGTTGTTGTGTCTAGAAAGAAAACTATTTTCGGAGTCTAGTTATATCGGAGAGTAGGAATTCTTTTTACTCCTCAGTCCCTTCGTCGCTCTGGTAAGGAATCTTGACGTAGGTGTTTTGAATTACTCCTCTTCCCCTTCAAAATTTTCTTTAGGATCACGTGGTTAGTTTTCGTTCGTTGTCCATCCTCTTTTGTCCGGTGCATTCCTCGTCAAGCTGATTCGAACCTCTTTCTCTTTGGGAGATCAATCATCAGCTCTTTTCGATCGATGTTGTTTCCTGTCCGGTTGTCCTTGTTTTACCACCCACCCACCCTTCTTCCTCTCGTAACTGTGAGTCCGTAATCGAGTATCCATCCTACTCGTATGAAGTCTTTGCTTTCTTTCCTCAATGATTTCAACCGATGTTTTCTTCAAGATATTCGCCGGTTTCCTTCCAAGTTGCCTTTGTTTTTCCGCCTCCCACCCCTTTTCTTCCCGGAGCCTGAGCCTGTTTCGAGCATCAATTTCATTCGTGCGAAGCCTCTTCAGTCTTTCATAAAATATCTCAACCGGTGAATTCTCTTTTGTTTGTCATTCTTCATCTCTTTTTCTTTTCCGGTGGATTCAATTCCATTTTTCGGTAGTGTTTATATTCTTTTTCCTCGGCTCAAGTGTTTTCCTTGCTCGTTCGCCTCTCGCCAGTTTATCCTTCCGGAGTGTTCAAGACATCTCAGGAGATTTGTCTGTGTTTGAATTAATTTGAGGTGGTCACCTCATTCAAATATTTCAATCATTCCGGTGCATCATCTATCTGTTCAACAATCCTTTTCAACGGTTTTTTCTCTTCAGTGGGCCCTAACCCATAGGTCTTTTCCCAGGATCTTACCTAACTCTTCTAATTCCCCGGAGTTATTCTCAAATTCTTTTCAAGTGTGACGTAAGAATGAATTTCATCAGTCACATGCTTTTCCAAGATCTCTTTCAAATCATTTCATTGGTGGCTCAACCTTTTCGCTTTTTATTCTCCCGGAGTACCTCAGTAATTTTGGTGGTGTCTCGTCATCTTTTGAAGATTGAAGAAAAGTTTTTCCTCTAAATCTTGCCCGTTCTCACGAAGATTCGTGGTTCTAGCTTCTTGTTACCCTCTCGAACTATTCCGTTTGTCGAAAATTCCTTTTTCTCAACCATCCGTAGTATTTCAGGAGTTGATTTCTGTTTCTTTTCATCCGGAGGCCATCATTTTGGAATATTTCTTCGTCTCAAGTTTTCAGCTTCATTCCCCAATTATTCTATATCTGTGCCCCTTCGTTAATCTCAATATTCTTCCGGTGCTTCGCTCAAGTGTTCTTTAATCAGCTCATGATCTCTTCGTTCTTTTGCATCTAAATCCCCATCAAGCATATTTGTTCTTCTAATTCTTCCGGTGATTAAGTCTCTTTAATCAGTCATTTTCGAATTCTTACGGTGGTTTGTTCAAGATTCTTTTCCTTGTTTATCATTTTAATCCATTCGTTTTTTTCGAATCCTACTGGCGGTTCATGAAGATCTTCTCAAGTTTGCGATATGTCACTTCTCAATCCTTTTCAAGAAGAAAAAGTAGTATGCGAAATCCATTGCTAGTCATCAATTCATTTTGATGAAGGTTAAGCATACAATAAACCTTATTCTTATTTCCCCCAAGTGAGTAATCCCTTCCTTCGGAGTTTGTTCGTAATGAATAAATTCTACTTCCAAGTCTTTTCATCTTTTGTTTACCGGAGTTCAAATTTCCTCAGCCATTTCGTCGGAACCTCCATCTAAATCAATACAAGGCTTTAATCTTATTCCTTCATCCTTCATTCTAGCTCATCATCCTTTTGTCACCGGAGTTCTTCATGGTGGTTCTTCATGATTTAATTCATTCTTCAAGAGTTCATCAAGATTCTTGTTGGTGGAATTCAAGTATCTATTCTTCTTGCGTCTTGAAGTGCAAATAATTCTCCGTATTCTTTTGAAGTGGAGTTTTGCAGTTCTTCGTTCTTCTCAGATATTCAAATCCATTCAATCCCTCTAAATTCTTTTCATTCAATTTTCTTTCAATTCTTTCCGGAGGTTTTGTGTCATGTCTTCTTCAAGTATCATTCCATCCTCTCAAGCTCGTGTTCTATTCCCCCATCTTTCAGCCGAAGTGCTGCCTAAATCCTTTCAGTCTTATCTGTTTCTTTTCTCATTCTAACCACTCCGGTTAGAACGAGTGGTTTCTTAGTCTATCTGATTCCGTGAGCTTTCGATTCTTGTCATTCTCGTTGTTCCTCTCTTTTCTCGAGTGCTCTCGATTCTTTGCATCTTCTCTTGAGTTCTTGTTTCACCTCATCCTTTTTTCGTTCCGTCTCGGTCCTAAGATCTCGGGACGAGATCTCTTGTTAGTGGAAGAGTGTTGTAACGCCCCGGATTCGATCCGCCAGGTGTCTGCCAGTTATTCGCCGTTGTTGCCATGTCATTTGCTTGCATGTTGCATTTTATCATGTCATCATGTGCATCTCATTTTGCATGCGTGTTCATCTCATGCATCCGAGCATTTTCCCTGTTGTCCGTTTTGCAATCCGGCACTCCTATGTTATCCGGCGTCCCCTTTTTTTTGCCTCTTCTCTTGTGCGGGTGTTAAACGTTCTCAGAATGGACCGAGGCTTGTCAAGTGGCCTTGGTATAGCACCGGTAGACCGCCTGTCAAGTTTCGTGCCATTTGGAGGTCGTTTGATACTCCAACGGTTAACCGGGTAACCGTAAAAGCCCTCTTTGTGTTGCAGCCCAACCCCCCTTTCAAAGTGGCCCAAAACCAAGCAAACTCCCCTCCATGCTCTCGGTCGTTCGATCACGATCGCGTGGCCGAAAACCGCTCCTCATTTGGACTCTTCTAGCTCCCTCTACCTATAAAACTAGACCTCCCCCGAAAGTTTCGGGTCATTCTACTCTAACCCTAGAAAATTCCCCTCCGCGCCGCGCCGGACATGTCCGTCCGCGCCGAACAAAGCCCGCGCCGCCGCCCTCGGCCAACCGTGATGCACCACGTCCGCTCTGGCCGTCCCGCCGCCAGCAGCCCGTGGAACCCAGATCGAGCCCAGCGCAAGCCAGCGCGCCGCCCGCCGTCCGCCCGCCTCGGCCGCAGAACCCGCCGTCCGCCAGCGCGTCGCCGCCGCCGCCATCCGCCGCCTCCGCCAGAGCGCGCGGCGCTTCGCCGCCGTCCGGCGCCGGCGGTCGGTCGCCGCCCAAGGCCTCCACGTCGTCGCCACGCCCATGCTTTAGCCCCCGGCCTCCTCCGGCAGCCAGCAGGCGTCCGTCCGCCGCCACGCCGCGCGCTCCTAAGCTCCTCCGCACCGCCCTCGTCGTCGCCGCCACTCACAGATTTAGGCGGCGCCGCCGGATTCGATCTCCCTCCACGGCGTCCTCCCGGCCTTCCCCGCATCTCCGGCCGCCGTTCCCCGCAAGTCCGGCGAAGTTCCGGCGAGATCCACCGCCATTGACTTTTTCCCCTCGAGGTCTATTATTTTCTCTAAGTCCCTGATAATTTTGCATAATCATGCCATGCTCGTTGCATCGCATCTCTGCATCCGTAGCTCCGTTTTGTGCGTGTAATATGTCATATTGTTCGCCTCGACGAGTAATTCATGTCACTCCATTGCATCATTTTCATTAGAGCTCATCTTGATGCCCGAAATGCTGTTGGAAGAGTGCATGTTGATGTTAACCTGCTGAAACTGTTATAACATGCTCATTTGTCATTTTTGCCATGGTTAATGTGTGCATCCTATGAGGTTGATGTCTACATGTGTTTTGATCTATGCTAGGCCATATTTCCAAAGGTGCAATCCATGTATTTTTGTGGCTTGTGTAGTGAGTGCATCGAGCTTGTTAAGGAGGGTACTTGCTGTTGCTATTTTCCTGACAGATTTTGTTATATTTTGTTGATATGTAAACATGCTTCTACTAGTCATTTCGTGCATTATTCTGGAGATATTCACTAAGGATGTTTTGTTATAAATCTCTTGCTCTATCCATTCATGCCCCTGGTTGTATTTATAGCTTGCTCTAGATTGTTCATATCTGGCTCCAAAGTTGCTAAATGATGTTGCTGTCACCCTGTTAACATTAAGTTCAATGTTTCCATGATTGTTTGCTAGTGATCCATGCACCCTATGACCTTGCTCTTGCCATGTATAGCTTCACAAACATGCCTTCTTACTGTTGGTTACCTTGCCATGCCATGTATTGCTCTGTGGTGAGTGATTCAAGCTCACCAACATGCCTACTTATTGTTGTTCCTGCCATGTTTAAGTCTGTAATATAACTTGCCATGTTTACATGGGTGCCTTCATATTTTCTGATCCTTTTTGGCTCATGGTCAGTAAGGGACTTTTGATCTATGCAATTAGTAGATTCATGCCATGCCTTTGTTTGCCATGATATGTTCCTGTAACATGTTGTTTTCTTGCTCTAAACATTGCAACCTGATGTTATTTTCTGCTAAGCCTGAAACTGTTATTATTTGCAATCTAGCCATGTGTTTTTGAGCATGTTCTAGTCTTTTATGGAGACAGCTCAGTTTTCATGTTTTGTTGTGCTTTACCAGTACTTCATTCCCATGCCTTTTGTTAATATGTTGGGGTGCTGTAGCATATTGTTTTGATGCTTGTAAGATGCCTAGTTGCTGTTATGGACAGATTGTTGTTATGATTTGTATAGAGTGTATGTGTTGCACCGTTGCTCCGTTTTGAGTGTGATCTATATGAAACTTGCTTGATTTTGCATGTAGTTTCATATTACCATGTTGCATCCTTGTTTTGGTGTGTTTGCTTGATATTTGTATGCATTTTGCATCAATGCCATGTTTAACTTGTTTTGCTCATATCTTCTAGGCCGTAGCTCCGAATTAAATGAACTTTATATGTAACTTGACTAGAATTTCGTGTAGATCATCTTGGTGCATCTTAACTTGCTGTTTAACAACCTCAACTTAATGTTTGTTCAGTTCTGGACCAATTTTAAAATATGCATATGAGGACTTTCCGGAATTGTTATATGTTGCTTCCGGCCTCATTCAAACTTGCTTTGATGTGTTGCTCTTGTATGCATCATCTCTTGCCATGAGTAGCTTCATGTAGCTTTGTCATGCATCATGCTTGTTGTGCATCATGTCTTGTCTATGTGTGGTGTGTTTACCATGTTGTGTGCTTCTCGATAGTTGTCATTTCGTTGCGATCGTGAGGATTCGTTCGTCTACGCTTGTTTCGTCTTCGTGGCTTCATCTTCTTCATGGACTCGTTCTTCTTCCTTGCGGGATTTCAGGCAAGATGACCGCTACCCTGGATCTCACTACTATCATTGCTATGCTAGTTGTTTCGTTATATCGCTATGCTGCGCTTCCTATCATTTGCTCTTCAGGCCTCCCAAATTGCCATGAACCTCTAACCTTTGACACCCTTCCTAGCAAACCATTGTTTGGCTATGTTACCGCTTTGCTCAGCCCCTCTTATAGCGTTGCTAGCTGCAGGTGAAGTTGAAGATTTCTTCATGGTGGACAGGATTTATGTTGGGATATCACAAATATCTCTTATTTAATTAATGCATCTATATATTTGGTAAAGGGTGGAAGGCTCGGCCTTATGCCTGGTGTTTTGTTCCACTCTTGCCGCCCTAGTTTCCGTCATACCGGTGTTATGTTTCCGGATTTTGCGTTCCTAACGCGGTCGGGTGATTTATGGGACCCCCTGACAGTTTGCTTTGAATAAAAATTGTCCAGCAAGGCCCAACCTCGGTTTTACCATTTGCCTCACCACCACCACCCCCGGGTCGGTCAACCCAAGGGTCATCTTTATTTTAGCCCCCAAGCCAGTTGTTGTCTAAGTGTTGGTCCGAACCGAGCAACTGCAAGGCCACCTCGGGAAACTCAAGTCTGGTTTTACTCGTAGCTTGACTTATCCGGTGTTGCCACGAGAACGAGATATGTGCAGCTCCTATCGGGATGTCGGCGATCGGGCGGCTTTTTTGGTCTTGTTTTACCATTGTCGAAATGTCTTGTAAACCGGATTCCGAGACCGATCGGGTCTTCCCGGGAGAAGGTATATCCTTCGTTGATCGCGAGAGCTTATCATGGGCTAAGTTGGGACACCCTGCAGGTATAAACTTTCGAGAGCCATGCCCGCGGTTATGTGGCGATGGGAATTTGTTAATGTCCGGTTGTAGATAACTTGACACCGATCCGAATTAAAACGCATCAACCGCGTGTGTAGCCGTGATGGTCTATTCTCGTGGTCCGGAAGTGAACACGGTTTCGGGTTATGTTTGACGTAAGTAGGAGTACAGGATCACTTCTTGATCATTGCTAGCTTCACGACCGTTTCTTTGCTTCTCTTCTCGCTCTTATTTGCGTATGTTAGCCACCATGCATTGCTTAGTCGCTGTTGCAACCTCACCACTTTACCCGTTCCTTTCCCATTAAGCTTTGCTAGTCTTGATACCCATGGTAATGGGATTGCTGAGACCTCGTGGCTCACAGATTACTACAACAACAGTTGCAGGTACAGGTTTTGCGATGGTCCTGACGTGAGAGCGATGCTTGCTTGCATTGAGTTCTTCTGCTTCTTCTTCGATCAGGGGATAGGTTCCAGGTCGGCAGCCTGGGCTAGCAGGGTGGATGTCGTTTGAGTTTCTGTTTGTGTTTCATCCGTAGTCGGATGGTGCTCTTATGTAAGATGATGTTGTATTTGTGTGGCATTGTATGCCTTTTGTATGTATCCCCATCTATTATGTAATGTTGATGTAATGATATCCACCTTGCAAAAGCGTTTCAATATGCGGGTCTATCCTTGGTGGGACCTTCGAGTTCCTTTTGGATAGGGTCGCATATTGGGCGTGACAGCCTTGTAGTGTTCTCCATAGGAAAATTCTCACCTTTGCAGGGCAGGACAGTTTCCATATAAATTCCCAAATTGAATTTGGTGCAACTGTTGTAGGGGAGTTTCTTCTTGGTGCTTTCAAATCATAGTGGCTCTGCCACACCTCCGGATAGGCTGACTTGACAGTAAAGATGCCTTGTTTCGAAGGGTGCCAAGCGACAAAATCAGTTATGTTAAAAGATGGTAGTGGGATATTTAGTATCTGATGAGCGTCAATCGGCAAAAAAGTTTGCTCCACCAACATCATGTCCCGATGGCCTGTCATAGCAAGTCCGAAACCTTGGACAGCAGGTTGTTGCCTCTTGGGTTGATCGGTAGTCTAGAGGTGATTGAGGAATCCAAGCATCCGACCAAATGTTTACTTTGTGTCCATCTCCAATTCGTCATATGTACCCGAGCTTTAGAGTCTTGACCTCCATAATACTTTGCCAAGTGTACAAGGATTTCTTCTTAAAGGATGCATTTAGCAAATCACCGTCAGGATGATACTTGGCTCGAAGTATTGTTGCACATAGTGAATCAGGGTCATCCAACAAACGCCATGCCTGCTTTGCCAACAGAGCTAGATTGAAGCAATGAATGTTACCAAACCCCATTCCACCTTCTTTCTTTAGAACACACATTTTCCACTAAGCGAACCAGTGCATTCTCCTATGACTGGCATCATCACCCCATCAAAGTTGCGACATCGCGTCTGTTATTTCCTCTTGGCCACATTTGTTTTGCGCAGCTGGTGGCCACGTTCAGGTAGGTGAGGAAAACGATTCTACTCCCTCCGTTCCCAAATAATTGTCTTTCTAGCCATCTCAAATGAATTGCAACATACGGATGTATGTAGACATGTTTTAGAGTGTAGATGCCGCAGTCTGGTGAGCCGAGACGCTGGGCGCCCGACACCTGTGACGCAGGTGACTGCTGCCGTCCGTTCGCTGCTTGCTTTCCAGCGCGCTGCCATCGGGAGCTCGTGACCGATGGCCGGTCTATGGGGGTTGACAAGCTGCATCGGTCGCTGGGTTGACAAGCTGTGCGGTGGGCGGGGCGACGCGTGCCTGCGCGCCCGTGAGCCCGTGTTGTCAACTTCGATGTCACACGTGCGCCTAGGCGATTTCTTCCGTGATAAAACTTGGTAGCCGAGCGTACGCGATCGCAATGCACCAAGCGCACGTAATTACGACGCCAAGCTTAAGTTACCCGGCTGTGCACATGACAGGTTCTTCACGCCATTGATCCCGGCCGTTTCACTGTTTGCTTCTCTCTCTCTCTCTCTCTCTCTCTCTGTGTCAAAGCTAGGCGATGCCTCCGGCCTCCGATGTTTGCGGGTAATTAACGGGTGAGCACGACGGCCAAGCGGAAGCGAGACCCGTCACGCTCCGCTCCAGCGCGGAAGAAAAGCAACCCAAAGGCACCGATTTGGCACGCGAAACCCGATGTTTCCAGCTCTTGCCGCGCGAACCAAAGCGGCCGCGGCCGTCCGAACTCGCGCACGTCTCTCTCTCTCTTTCTCAAAGTCTCAAGCGTGCGCGCGCGGCGCGCGAGGCCGTGGTGCGCGTGCGTGTGGGTGAGCGAGGTAGCGGTCCACCACAAAGCAGGAGGCGGTGCGCGTCGGTGACCGCGAGCGAGCGGGGCGCGGCCTGGTGCAGGTGCTACTGGGAGAGGCTTGCCAACCCAATCCAACCCGCCGTCCGCCGGGCCTACGGTCTGGCGCTGCGTGCGGTGCGGTGTAGGGACGACACGGATGTGCCCGCCCGGAGGGCGTGGCGATGCGACCGGCACGACGGTGTGCGTGCTCCTGCGTAGTCCAGTTCGTTCGACCGACCAGGTCACGCGTACGTGGTGAGACTGCGCCTGGCTTGCAAAACTGGACGCGAATTCTCAGCTCTCGCGCCGTTCAAACCAAGAGTAGCTGCGGGCACGAACCATGTCCGCGGTGGCGCCGGTGCGTGCGTGCGTGCGCGTCCGAGATCAAGCAGCCCACCACCAGAAAAGCGGGGAGACGCGCTACCTGTGCGCGTCGGCACGGACGGCCGTCGCTGCCCTGCGCGGTGAAGCTTCTATCCGGAGCCGGCCTGCCCGATCGGAAGTTTTCTCGAAAAAAAAAGGAGCCGGCCTGCCCGTTCTACGAGTTGACATGGTGGTCGCACACGCATCGATCGGTCTCTTCTCGTGGAAGCTATCGGTTGAGAAGTGGTGCGGTGCGGTGGACCGAGACATGCACTCGCGCCAAGTAGTTTTTTCTTTTTAAAAAAAACACCCTGTCATTTTTATTTATTTAACACAGTACAAAAGTGGACGCTCATACACACGTGTATACACTCACCTCTATGACCACACGCACGCACGTCTTACCCCTTTGAGCATCTTGAAGAAACTGAACCGAAACATTATATTGAAATTGATGAAGTTGCCACAGATGCGTGTGTTTGGTAATATTTAGGAAGGGGAATGGGAGTTTAGAGCTGGGAGTTGTATTGAGATTAGACATGTGATGAGTCGTTTCATTCCCAAATATTTGTTTGGCACATGATGAGAATTATGTGCGAGGATTTGAGAAGTTGTATACCGTTGTTTGCTTCTTGGGAATTGATGACAGACTAGACAAGGAAGTTAATGTAAGTTGTGATGAAGGGTTAAGATTAACTCACTAAACCAATTCTCTTCCAACTCCCACCCCCTCCCCTGATAATAAAACGGTGAGAGTTGGAGCCTCTGGTCCCATGTCTATTCTCTTATGAATTTTCAATTCCCCTAACCAAACAATAGATTTGAAGTCTGGTGCCTCATTAATTCCTATTCCCTAGCTCTAAATAGCCCCAACCAAACACGTTGTAAACACTCATCGCCAGAAGGACTGAAATAAATCCAAAAAACACGAGCAACAGTATCAAGTCTAAGACTTGAACTCTGATGGGCTGGGGAAACGAGTGTCCTCCTAACCATCCAAGCACATATTGGTTCGCAAAACACTCATGCATTTGCATCATCATGATGCACATAACAATTACTGCATTTCTTACGTAGCATGGAATTCAGGAATTATGTTTTTTCAGCGAACGATTCAATTTTCAGAAATAATGCAGTATGAATTTGTATTTTATCCAGAGCCGACTACCAAGACCGTGCCATTTGGCCACCCATTTTAAGATCTTAGAAGACCTCCCCCACTCTCTCAAACCCTACCCTTCAATTCCTTGAAAGCTTTGGTTTGAAAGAGGAGAAAACCCTAGCCAAGATCCAGCCCCTCCCTTTCGACCAATCACTTCCGCTATTTCAGCAAGTTACAAGTATTCCCATTTGATTCTGTTATTCTTAGAGGTTGTAGACTCCTAGGCGGTTGGAATCACCAGTGAAGATCCAAGTTTGTGGATTTCCACGGAGTTTGTGAATGCTTGAAGGTCACCTCAACGTCTACCACAAGTAATTGAGCTTTCACCTTTGTGGTAAAGGCTCAAGGGTAAGAAGTTGAACCTTGGTGCGCAAATTTGCTAGGGTACGCATCTACCTTGTCGAGCCCAACCGCGGGATTGCATCATCACGATCCACAAACTTGTTTGATTCTCCGCAATGCCTTTAACTTTTAGTTTCAAAAACTTAGTGAATTTATCATTCTTCTATACCAAGTTTTAGCAGGTGAAACTTAGTGGAGCTTAAATATCTTAATGAAAAATATTCAAAAGCAGTCTGATGTCAAATCCCTTGTCACAAGGAACCCGAATATGCAAACAAAACGTAAATTAGACTTTTGATTCAAAGGGCATAATAGATTCCAATTTGAAAGTCTAGCAAAAAAGCATGAGCCATGGGGTGAGTGCTCCCATACTTGTGTGCCACAAATCACCTCCCAGCCTTGGTGGCGTCGAGAAACCTTTGTGATCTCGCATTTCCATACTATGACTAAGTAAACTACCAGGAAGTAAACATCGGGATATATATTCATCTTTGCATGCCTAGGTTGTTTCTATACCCAAGCTATATCACTTGTGATTTTACTTTGATCCCTTGACATTTGCATCTTTCATATAGGTTGCGCTCACAATAGTTACATTTATGCCATCCTTACTATCCGCACAGCCTTGTTCTAGTGCGGATGCGATCCCTAAGTCCGCGCCTTGGTGTGGAATCAGAGGACGAGGTTTAAGCGATGAGCCTCCCGTGCTAGTCCTCGCACAACACATTTGGCTTGGGCGATGAGCTTGTTGTCTTCTTCGAGAAGGTTGGATTTCTTCAGAATAGAGAGGCGAGTGTTGTGAGCGCTCTGACATGAGCGGTGACAGTGTTACGACCTAGGGGTGCCTCATCATATCAGAAGTTGGTCTGAGTAGGCATACCTGGAGGCCTCTGGGTCAGTTTTTGCCCTGAGACGTCGTATCGGCCCATGGACCCTATGAAGAGAAGGACTCAGAAGACTTGGAGTATACGACAATGAAGCCGGCGTCCAGGAGGACTCTCCCTAACAGACAAGGATCCTATAACCCTACGCCCTGGTATCCTTGTAAGCAGGGGTTAGGCTAGTTGATATGTACACAAGAACCCTAGAGCTGGAACTTAATGCCTTGATCATCTTTGTAACCCCTATACACAACCAATACAATCGAGCATGAATTATAGTCTTACCCCCTCCGCGAGAGCCTGAACCTGGATAAACCCTCCTTTTTTGTCTTCCATTGATCTTCTTGTCTAGCCAGAGTACCCTATCGAGGTATCTGCGAAATAACTCTGAAGCTGGTGACAGATGGATTGATCACCGAACACCCTCAGGGAGGCTCTTCTGCACTCTAAGTATACGAGTTCTTGGTGGCTTGCTGGTTCACCGTTGCTTGAATTTGATCTCTGCTTGTCTTTCTGACACATGGGAAATGCGGTGGCAGATCCCAAGGCGAAGAATGAAGTTTCCTTTTGTCAAAGATGGCACCATTTTAGCATAACTAGATGACAAAAAAAACCATGACACACAACCAAACTAAAAGCACAAAATGATTTATCAATACCGCTTAGCCATTTTTCAAAAAAAATCTGAAGTATTACATGGTGGGTGATTTTTTTGGCAAAATATGCAAGGGTGATTGTAAATGTACGGCTACATATTTCTCAAAAATATGTGCAACATTACATGGTCCAAGGCGATATTAAATGTACAGCTCACCCATTTGCACCATAAACCAATCCAAGAAGAAATGTTGAATATTTCATGTTTCTTATAGAAGCAACAATGAGTGTCACACTGCACATACGTTTGCCGGAGTTTAGTCGAATGTTCCTTCAAAATTTACCTGAGTTTAATCGAATTTTCCTTAAAAAGAAGGGACGCGGCTAATCTGCATTGGGGCTCAGAAGAGCCCGGAGATGGACAATAAAATTCATGAAAAAAATTCTGACTTTTTTTGGCGTGCAAGATGCTTCTATGTGTGATATTCATGCAAAATTTGGTGAAGTTTAGACATTCAACGAGCTTGTGGCAAAAAAGACAAATTCTAGGTGTTTGAGAAACATTTAGAAACACTGTTCAGAGCCGATTTTGTTTTTTTGCCACGAGCTCCTCCAATGTTCAAACACCTCATAATTTTGCACGGACATCACGCATTTGAGAATCTTGGATGGCAAAAGAAAAGGTTTTTTTTTAAATTTTTTTCTATTTTTTTAAATTTATTTTACTGTTCGCCGGGTGTAGATGAGCCCAGACACCGTTTTGAATTATTGAAAAAGAACACTTTTATCTTAAAGGGTAATTCAAGACGCCACAATTTTTTAAATCTAAACCTGACTCGCGTATCAAGTAAACCGAATATGTCGAGTGCACCAAAAAATATAGATCCAATTTAAGCAAGTATTAGTGTATAGTTAATTTTTTTTTTTTGAAACGAGGCAAAAGATTTGCCATTTTCATTGATTAAGAGAGAAGGCTTACAGTTTAAGGCCGAAGGCCAGAATATAACACATCACTCTCGCCTCATAATGTTACTCAAATATTTTGCTCTTGCAAAGCTCCAAAGCAAACACTCCTCTTTGATCTTAGCGACCGACACTCCCACCAGGACTGCAGTGTTGCGGAAAACTCGAGCATTTCGTTCCTTCCATATTTCCCAAGAGATGAGCATTAGTGTATAGTTAGCTACACTTAGGCAATGCATATAGAGTAGAAATGCAAAATAGTTGGCATATCCAACTTAAAATTTGACGACCGAGTTGTGCTTGTGTGCAACGTCAGGTAAAAAAGAACGGATGTTGTAAAGCCCGGCCAACATATCCAAGCTTCAATTATGTAGCTTTGTTCTTCTTGATATTCGTTGTTGGTATTTGGAACATGATTCTGCGGCAGGAGATAACACCGTCATGGCCGCGGCCGCATCTAATCTCGCAAGGAGATCGACGAACTCCCAGAGTGCATCACGGCCTGTTAGTCCCATGCATACAAAGAAATATGTCTATCATTCTTCATCCAAAAAGAGAGACAGGGGGTGTCCTGGCGCCGCGCGTGCCAGCCACTGCCCGCAAATATTCTCCACAAATCGATATATCTCACGTACGCCGGTGAATATATGGTATGTCTCGAGTCGACGCGAGCACAAAAGAATCGAATTGATTCACAGGTTTCTATGCAAACTGTGGCTAGGGCATCTCCAACGTCGACCCTTAAATCGCCCATATATGTCTGGACCGTACTGTTTGAATATGTTGTGTCATTCAATGTGAGTCTGTATTGGTCCGCCGACCTGTCCTCCCCCCGCAAAATGGAGATAAAGTTGGGGGGCTTTGCCGGAGTTCGGACAGCAGACATGCAAGACTCCTACACTCCCGGGCACCCAAAACCCCCTCTCAGTCCCATTTTCTTTCAATCCGGCCTTGCCCCTCTTATTTTGTATCCGCACCCTCCTCCTCCGACACCACCGTTGTACCTATCCGGCAGGCACACATGCATTCCCGGACCTCCGCAACCAGCACCGACGCATCTGCTTGCATTTTACGGTGGCGGTGTCCATCGAGGACACTTCCATAGGCAGGTACACTCCGCCCCCCTTCGACGTCGTCCATGGCGGTCACCACGCCCGGTAGGTGTTCGGTCAAATGCCATTGAGATTTTTTTTCGAATGCCATGTCGTTTTCATAGAGTACGAAGGATGGCGGGATATGTTGGGGAACATAGTAATTTCAAAAAATTTCCTACGCACACGCAAGATCATGGTGATGCATAGCAACGAAAGGGGAGAGTGTTGTCTACGTACCCTCGTAGACTGAAGCGGAAGCGTTGACGCAACATAGAGGAAGTAGTCGTACGTCTTCCCGGTCCAACCGATCCAAGCACCGTTACTCCGGCACCTCCGAGTTCTTGACACACGTACAGCTCGATGACGCACCCCGGGCTCCGATCCAGCAAAGCTTCGGGGAGGACGATCTTGATGTTCAACCGTCACAGGGCTTCGCCTAAGCACCGCTACAATATGACTGAGGTGTAATATCGTGGAGGGGGGCACCGCACACGGCTAAGGAACGATCACGAAGATCAACTTGTGTGTCCTAGGGTGCCCCCCCTGCCCCCGTATATAAAGGAGCCAAGGGGAGGGGGCGGCCGGCCAAGGAGGGGCACGCCAAGGGGGAGTCCTACTCCCACCGGGAGTAGGACTCCCTTTCTTTCCTAGTTGGAGAAGGAGAAGGGGGGAAAGAGGAGGAAGAGGGGAAGGAAAGGGGGGCGCCGCCCCCCTCCCTTGTCCTATTCGGACTAGGAAGGGGAGGGGCGCGCGGCCACCTCCTGCCTCCTTCTCTCTTCTCCCTCAAGGCCCATGTAGGCCCAATAACCCCCCGGGAGGTTCCGGTAACCCCCCGGTACTCCGGTAAAATGCCAATTTCACCCGGAACGATTTCGATGTCCAAATATAGGCTTCCAATATATCGATCTTTATGTCTCGACCATTTCGAGACTCCTCGTCATGTCCGTGATCACATCCGGAACTCCGAACAACCTTCGGTACATCAAAATACATAAACTCATAAAGAAACTGTCATCGTAACTTTAAGTGTGCGGACCCTACAGTTCGAGAACAATGTAGACATGACCGAGACACGTCTCCGGTCAATAACCAATAGCGGGACCTGGATGCCCATATTGGTTCCTACATATTCTACGAAGATCTTTATCGGTCAGACCGCATAACAACATACGTTGTTCCCTTTGTCATCGGTATGTTACTTGCCCGAGATTCGATCGTCGGTATCCAATACCTAGTTCAATCTCGTTACCCGCAAGTCTCTTTACTCGTTTCGTAATACATCATCTCGCAACTAACTCATTAGTTGTAATGCTTGCAAGGCTTAAGTGATGTGCATTACCGAGAGGGCCCGGAGATACCTCTCCGACATTCGGAGTGACAAATGCTAATCTCGAAATACGCCAACCCAACAAGTACCTTTGGAGACACCTGTAGAGCACATTTATAATCACCCAGTTACGTTGTGACGTTTGATAGCACACAAAGTGTTCCTCCGGTAAACGGGAGTTGCATAATCTTGTTGGGGAACGTAGTAATTTCAAAATTTTCCTACGCACACGCAAGATCATGGTGATGTATAGCAACGAGAGGGGAGAGTGTTGTCTCGTACCCTCGTAGACCCGGCGAAGCGATCACAACGTAGAGGAAGTAGTCGTCGTTCTCCTCGCGATCCGACCGATCCGGCGCCGTTACTCGGCGCCCGAGTTCTTGACACACATACAGCTCGATGGCGTCCCTCGTACTCGATCCAGCCGAGTGTCGAGGGAGAGTTCCACAAGACGACGGCGTGGTGACGATCTTGATGTTCTATCGCGCAGGGGGCTTCGCCTAAGCTTCGCGACGATATGACCGAGGTGGAATATGGTGGAGGGGCACCGACACGGCTAAGGAACGATCCGTAGATCAAACTTGTGTGTTCTAGGGTGCCCCCTGCCCCGTATATATAAGGAGGGAGGGGAGGTGCGGCCGCCCAAGGGAGGCGCTGGGAGGAGTCCTACTCCCACCGAGTAGGACTCCCCCTTCCTACTTGGAGTAGGATTGGGGGAGGGAAGGAGGAAAGGGGCGCCGCCCCCTCCTGTCCTATTCGGACTAGGGGAGGGGCCTGCCTGCCCCGGCCGCCCCTCTTCCTTTCCCTCATGGCCCACTAAGGCCCATTAACCCCGGGAGGTTCCGGTAACCCCGGTTCTCCCAGAAAATCCGATTTCACGGAACCATTCGAACTCCAAATATAGGCTTCAATATATCAATCTTTATGTCTCGACCATTTCGAGACTCCTCGTCATGTCCGTGATCACATCCGGGACTCGAACTTCTTCGGTACATCAAAATACATAAACTCATAATAACCGCCATCGAAACCTTAAGCGTGCGGACCCTACGGCTCGAGAACAATGTAGACATGACCGAGACACGTCTCCGGTCAATAACCAACAGCGGACCTGGATGCCCATATTGGTTCCTACATATTCTACGAAGATCTTTATCGGTCGACCGCATAACAACATACGTTGTTCCTTTGTCATCGGTATGTTACTTGCGAGATTCGATCGTCGGTATCCAATACCTAGTTCAATCTCGTTACCGGCAAGTCTCTTTACTCGTTCCGTAATACATCATCTCACAGCTAACTCATTAGTTGTATTGCTTGCAAGGCTTCAATGATGTGTATTACCGAGAGGGCCCAGAGATACCTCTCCGACAATCGGAGTGACAAAACCTAATCTCGAAATACGCCAACCCAACATCTGCCTTTGGAGACACCTGTAGTACTCCTTTATAATCACCCGATTCGTTGTGACGTTTGGTAGCACCAAAGTGTTTCTCCGTAAACGGAGTTGCATAATCTCATAGTTACAGGAACATGTATAAGTCATGGATAAAAGCAGTAGCAACATACTAAACGATCGAGTGCTAAGCTAATGGAATGGGTCATGTCAATCAGATCATTCTACTAATGATGTGACCTTGTTAATCAAATAACAACTCCTTGTTCATGGTTAGGAAACATAACCATCTTTTATTAACAAGCTAGTCAAGTAGAGGCATACTAGTGACACTCTGTTTGTCTATATATTCACACATGTATTATGTTTCCGGATAATACAATTCTAGCATGAATAATAGACATTTATCATGAAATAAGGAAATAAATAATAACTTTATTATTGCCTCTAGGGCATATTTCCTTCAGTCTCCCACTTGCACTAGAGTCAATAATCTAGTTCACATCGCCATGTGATTGAACACCAATAATCATATCTGATATGATTAACACCCATAGTTCACATCGTCATGTGACCAACATCCAAAGGGTTTACTAGATTCAAGAATCTAGTTCACATCGCTATGTGATTAACACCCAAAGAGTACTAAGGTGTGATCATGTTTTGCTTGTGAGAGAGTCTTAGTCAGCGGGTCTTTCACATTCAGATCCGTTATGTATTTTGCAATTTTTCTATGTCTACAATGCTCTTGCGAAGCTACTCTAGCTAATTGCTCCCACTTTCAATATGTATCTAGATCGAGACTTAGAGTCATCGGATCGGTGTCAAAACTTGCATCGATGTAACCCTTTACGACGAACCTTTTGTCACTTCCATAATCGAGAAACATATCCTTATTCCACTAAGGATAATTTTGACCACTTGTCGATGATCTACTCCTAGATCACTATTGTACTCCGTGCCAAACTCGAAGGTAGGGTATACAATGATCTGGTACACAATGGCATACTTTATAGAACCTATGGCCAAGGCATAGGGAATGACTTTCATTCTCTTTCTATCTTCTGCCGTGGTCGGGTTTTGAGTCTTACTCAATTTCACACCTTGTAACACAGGCAAGAATTTTTCTTTGATCTGCTCCATTTTGAACTACTTCAAAATCTTGTCAAGGTATGTACTCATTGAAAAAACTTATCAAGCATCTTGATCTATCTCTATAGATCTTGATGCTCAATATGTAAGCAGCTTCACCGAGGTCTTTCTTTGAAAAACTTCTTTCAAACACTCCTTTATGCTTTGCGAATAATTCTACATTATTTCCGATCTTCAATATGTCATTCACATATACTTATCGAAATGTTGTAGTGCTCCCACTCACTTTCTAGTAAATACAGGCTTCACCATAAGTCTCAGATAAAACTATATGCTTTGATCAACTCATCAAAGCGTATATTCCAACTCCGAGATGCTTGCACCAGTCCATAGATGGATCATTGGAGCTTGCACACTTTGTTAGCTCCTTTGGATCGAAAAACCTTCGGTTGCATCATATACAACTCTTCCTCCGTAAAACCATTCAGAATGCAATTTTACATCCATTTGCCAAATTTCATAAATTGTGGCAATTGCTAACATGATTCGGACAGACTTAAGCATCACTACGCTTGAGAAAATCTCATTGTAGTCAACATCTTGAACTTTGTCGAAAACCTTTTGCAACAAGTCGAGCTTTGTAGATAGTAACACTACTATCAACGTCCGTCTTCCTCTTGAAGATCCAATTATTTTCTATGGTTTGCCAATCATCGGGCAAATCCATCAAAGTCCATACTTTGTTCTCATACATGGATCACATCTCGATTTCATGGTCTCAAGCCATTTCGCGAATCTGGGCTCATCATCGCTTCCTCATAGTTCGTAGGTTCATCATGGTCTAGTTACATGACTTCCGAATGGATTACCGTACCACTCAGTGCGGATCTCACTCTGGTTTACCTACGAGATTCGGTAGTAACTTGATCTGAAGTTACATGATCATCATCATTAGCTTCCTCACTAATTGGTGTAGTAGTCACAGGAACAGATTTCTGTGATGAACTACTTTCCAATAAGGGAGAAGGTACAATTATCTCATCAAGTTCTACTTTCCTCCCACTCACTTCTTTCGAGAGAAACTCCTTCTCTAGAAAGGATCCATTCTTAGCAACGAATGTCTTGCTTTCGGATCTGTGATAGAAGGTGTTCCCAACTGTCTCCTTTGGGTATTCTAGGAAGACGCATTCTCGATTTGGGTTCGAGCTTATCAGGATGAAACTTTTTCGCATAAGCATCGCAACTCCAAACTTTAAGAAACGACAACTTGGGTTTCTTGCTAAACCACAGTTCATATAGTGTCGTCTCAACGGATTTAGATGGTGCCCAATTTAACGTGAATGCAGCTGTCTCTAATGCATGATCCCAAAACGATATTGGTAAATCAGTAAGAAACATCATAGATTGTACTATATCCAATAAAGTACGGTTATGACATTTGGACACACCCTTATGATGTGGTGTTCCAGGTGGCATGAATTTGTGAAACTATTCCACATTGTTTTAATTGAAGACCAAACTCGTAACTCAAATATTTGTCTCCGATCGGATCGTAGAAACCTTATTTTCTTGTCACGATGATGTTCCACTTCACTCAAATTCTTTGAACCTTTCAACTATTTCAGACTTATGTTTCATCAAGTAGATATACCCATATCTACTCAAATCATCTTGTGAAGGTCGAAAAATAACGATATCCGCCACGAGCCTCAACATTCATCGGACCATATACATCTCAGTATGTATGATTTCCAACAAATCTGTTGCTCTCTCCATAGTACCGAGAACGGCGTTTTAGTCATCTTGCCCATGAGGCATGGTTCATAAGCATCAAGTGATTCATAATCAAGTGATTCCAAAATCCCATCAAGATGGAGTTTTTTCATGCGCTTTACACCAATATGACCTAAACGGCGATTGCCACAAATAAGTTGCACTATCATTATTAACTTCGCATCTTTTGGTTTCAATATTATGAATATGTGTATCACTACGATCGAGATCCAATGAACCTTTTCATTGGGTGTGTAACCATATAAGGTTTTATTCATGTAAGCAGAACAATAGTTTATTCTCTTACTTAAATGAATAACCGTATTGCAATAAACATGATCAAATCATATTCATGCTCAACGCAAACACCAAATAACATTTATTTAGGTTCAACACTAATCCCGAAAGTATAGAGAGTGTGCGATGATGATCATATCAATCTTGAAACTACTTTCAACACACATCGTCACTTCACCCTTAACTAGTTTCATTTATTCTCGCAACTCCGTTTGAGTTACTACTCTTAGCAACCGAACCAGTACCAAATACCGAGGGTTGCTATAAACACTAGTAAAGTATACATCAATAACATGTATATCAAATATACCTTTGTTCACTATGCCATCCTTCTTATCCGCCAAATACTTGGGGTAGTTACGCTTCGATAACCAGTCCCTTTGCGGTAGAAGCACTTAGTCTCGTGCTTAGGTCCAGACTTGGGATTCTTCACTTGAGCAAAGAACTTGCTTGCCGTTCTTCTTGAAGTTCCCTTCTATCCCTTTGCCCTTTTCTTGAAACTAGTGATCTTGTTAACCATCAACACTTGATGTTCTTTCTTGATTTCTACCTTCGTCGATTTCAATATCACGAAGAACTCGGGAATCATTTTCATCATCCCTTGCATACTATAGTTCATCACGAAGTTCTACTAACTTGGTGATGGTGACTAGAGAATTCATCAATCACTATCTTATCCGGAAGATTAACTCCCACTTGATTCAAGCGATTGTAGTACCCGCATAATCATGCACATGCTCACTAGTTGAGCGATTCTCCTCCATCTTTTAGCTATAGAACTTGTTGAAGACTTCATATCTCTCAACTCGGGTATTTGCTTGAAATATTAACTTCAACTCTGGAACATCTCATATGGTCCATGACGTTCAAAACGCCTTTGAAGTCCCGATTCTAAGCTGTTAAGCATGGTGCACTTAAACTATTAAGTAGTCATCATATTGAGCTAGCCAAACGCTCATAACGCTTGCATACGCTCTCCCGCAATAGGTCATCACCTAGCGGTGCATTAAGGACATAATTCTTACGTGCAGCAATGAGGATAAACCTCCGATCACGGATCGAATCCGCATCATTGCTACTAACATTTTTCAACACAATTTTCTCTAGGAACATATCAAAAACAAACATATGAAAGCAACAACGCGAGCTATTGATCTACAACATAATTTGCAAAATACTACGGGACTAAGTTCATGATAAATTTAAGTTCAATTAATCATATTACTTAAGAACTCCCACTTAGACAGACATCTCTCTAGTCATCTAAGTGATCACGCGATCCAAATCAACTAAACCATAACCGATCATCACGTGAGATGGAGTAGTTTTCAATGGTGAACATCTTATGTTGATCATATCTACTATATGATTCACGCCGACCTTTCGGTCTCCGTGTTCCGAGGCCATATCTGCATATGCTAGGCTCGTCAAGTATAACTCGAGTAATCTGCGTGTGCAAAACGGCTTGCACCCGTTGTAGATGGACGAGAGCTTATCACACCCGATCATCACGTGGTGTCCGGGCACGACGAACTTTGGCAACGGTGCATACTCGGGAGAACACTACTTGATAATTTTAGTGAGAGATCATCTTAAAATGCTACCGTCAATCAAAGCAAGATAAGATGCATAAAAGATAAACATCACATGCAATCAATATAAGTGATATGATATGGCCATCATCATCTTGTGCTTGTGATCTCCATCTCTGAAGCACCGTCGTGATCACCATCGCCACCGCGCGCGACACCTTGATCTCCATCGTAGCATCGTTGTCGTTACGCCATCTATTGCTTCTCGACTATCGCTACCGCTTAGTGATAAAGTAAAGCAATTACGTATGCGTTGCATTTCATACAATAAGCGACAACCATATGGCTCCAGCCATTGTCGATAACCGGTTACAAAACATGATCATCTCATACAATAATATATAGCATCACGTCTTGACCATATCACATCACAACATGCCTGCAAAAACAAGTTAGGCGTCCTCTACTTTGTTGTTGCAAATTTTACGTGGCTGCTACGGGCTTAAGCAAGAACCAATCTCACCTCGCATCAAAACCACAACGATACTTCGTCAAATAGACTCCGTTTTAACCTTCTCAAGGACCGGCGTAGCCACACTTGTTCAACTAAAGTGAGAGAGACAGACACCCGCCATCACCTTTAAGCAATGAGTGCTCGTGGCGGTGAAACCAGTCTCGCGTAAGCGTCTGCGTAATGTCGGTCCGGGCCGCTTCATCTCACAATACCGCTGAACCAAAGTATGACATCTTTGGTAGGTAGTATGACTTGTATCGCCCACAACTCACTTGTGTTCTACTCGTGCAAAACATCAAACCATAAAAACCTAGGCTCGGATGCCACTTTGTTGGGGAACGTAGTAATTTCAAAATTTTCCCTACGCACACGCAAGATCATGGTGATGTATAGCAACGAGAGGGGAGAGTGTTGTCTCGTACCCTCGTGACCCGGCGAAGCGATCACAACGTAGAGGAAGTAGTCGTCGTTCTCCTCGCGATCCGACCGATCCGGCGCCAAGCATTACTCGGCGCCCGAGTTCTTGACACACGTACAGCTCGATGACGTCCCTCGTACTCGATCCAGCCGAGTGTCGAGGAGAGTTCCACAAGACGACGGCGTGGTGGCGATCTTGATGTTCTACGGCGCAGGCTTCGCTTAAGCTTCGACGATATGAGCGAGGTGGAATATGGTGGAGGGGCACCGCACACGGCTAAGGAACGATCCGTAGATCAAACTTGTGTGTTCTAGGGTGCCCCCTGCCCCGTATATAAAGGAGGGAGGGGGAGGTGCGGCCGGCCCAAGGAGGCGCTGCTGAGGAGTCCTACTCCCACCGGAGTAGGACTCCCCCTTCCTAGTTGGAGTAGGATTGGGGGAGGGAAGGAGGAAAGGGGCCGCCCCCTCCTGTCCTATTCGGACTAGGGGAGGCGGCGCGCCCTGCCTGGCCGCCCTCTTCCTTTCCCTCATGGCCCACTAAGGCCCATTAACCCCGGGAGGTTCCGGTAACCCCGGTTCTCCCGTAAAATCCCGATTTCACCCGGAACCATTCCGAACTCCAAATATAGGCTTCCAATATATCAATCTTTATGTCTCGACCATTTCGAGACTCCTCGTCATGCCCGTGATCACATCGGGGATTCCAAACTTCTTCGGTACATCAAAATACATAAACTCATAATAACTGTCATCGAAACCTTAAGCGTGCGGACCCTACGGTTCGAGAACAATGTAGACATGACCGAGACACGTCTCCGGTCAATAACCAACAGCGGGACCTGGATGCCCATATTGGTTCCTACATATTCTACGAAGATCTTTATCGGTCGGACCGCATAACAACATACGTTGTTCCCTTTGTCATCGGTATGTTACTTGCCTCGAGATTCGATCGTCGGTATCCAATACCTAGTTCAATCTCGTTACGCAAGTCTCTTTACTCGTTCCGTAATACATCATCTCACAGCTAACTCATTAGTTGTATTCCTTGCAAGGCTTTAGTGATGTGTATTACCGAGAGGGCCCAGAGATACCTCTCCGAGCAATCGGAGTGACAAAACCTAATCTCAAATACGCCAACCCAACATCCGCCTTTGGAGACACTGTAGTACTCCTTTATAATCACCCGATTACGTTGTGACGTTTGGTAGCACCAAAGTGTTTCTCCGTAAACGGAGTTGCATAATCTCATAGTTACGGGAACATGTATAAGTCATGGATAAAAGCAGTAGCAACATACTAAGCGATCGAGTGCTAAGCTAATGGAATGGGTCATGTCAATCGAGATCATTCTACTAATGATGTGACCTTGTTAATCAAATAACAACTCCTTGTTCATGGTTAGGAAACATAACCATCTTTGATTAACAAGCTAGTCAAGTAGAGGCATACTAGTGACACTCTGTTTGTCTATATATTCACACATGTATTATGTTTCCGGATAATACAATTCTAGCATGAATAATAGACATTTATCATGAAATAAGGAAATAAATAATAACTTTATTATTGCCTCTAGGGCATATTTCCTTCAAATCTCATAGTCATAGGAACATGTATAAGTCATGAAGAAAGCAATAGCAACATACTAAACGATCGGGTGCTAAGCTAACGGAATGGGTCATGTCAATCAGATCATTCAACTAATGATGTGATCTCGTTAATCAAATAACAACTCTTTGTCCATGGTTAGGAAACATAACCATCTTTGATTAACAAGCTAGTCAAGTAGAGGCATACTAGTGACACTCTGTTTGTCTATATATTCACACATGTATTATGTTTCCGGTTAATACAATTCTAGCATGAATAATAAACATTTATCATGATATAAGGAAATAAATAGTAACTTTATTATTGCCTCTAGGGCATATTTCCTTCAGTCTCCCACTTGCACTAGAGTCAATAATCTAGATTACACAATAATGATTCTAACACCCATGGAGTTTTGATGCTAATCATGTTTTGCTCGTGGAAGAGGCTTAGTCAACGGGTCTGCAACATTCAGATCCGTATGTATCTTGCAAATCTCTATGTGTCCCACCTGGACTAGATCCCGGATGGAATTGAAGCGTCTCTTGATGTGCTTGGTTCTCTTGTGAAATCTGGATTCCTTCGCTAAGGCAATCGCTCCAGTATTGTCACAAAAGATTTTCATTGGACCCGATGCACTAGGTATGACACCTAGATCGGATATGAACTCCTTCATCCAGACTCCTTCATTAGCTGCTTCCGAAGCAGCTATGTATTCCGCTTCACACGTAGATCCCGCCACGACGCTTTGTTTTGAACTGCACCAACTGACAGCTCCACCATTTAATGTAAACACGTATCCGGTTTGCGATTTAGAATCGTCCGGATCAGTGTCAAATGTTGCACCAACGTAAGCATTTACGATGAGCTCTTTGTCACCTCCATATACGAGAAACATATCCTTAGTCCTTTTCAGGTACTTAAGGATGTTCTTGACCGCTGTCCAGTGATCCACTCCTGGATTACTTTGGTACCTCCCTGCTAAACTTATAGCAAGGCACACATCAGTGTCAGTACACAACATTGCATACATGATAGAGCCTATGGTGAAGCATAGGGAACATCTTTCATTTTCTCTCTATCTTCTGCAGTGGTCGGGCATTGAGTCTTACTCAACTTCACACCTTGCAATACAGGCAAGAACCCTTTCTTTGCCTTATCCATTTAGAACTTCTTCAAAACTTTGTCAAGGTATGTGCTTTGTGAAAGTCCAATTAAGCGTTTTGATCTATCTCTATAGATCTTAATGCTCAATATGTAAGCAGCTTCACCGAGGTCTTTCATTGAAAAACTTTTATTCAAGTATCCCTTTATGCTATCCAGAAATTTTATATCATTTCCAATCAATAATATGCCATCCACATATAATATTAAAAATGCTACTGAGCTCCCACTCACTTTCTTGTAAATCTGAGGCTTCTCCAAAAGTCTCAGATAAACCCAAATGCTTTGATCACACTATCAAAGCGTTTATTCCAACTCCGAGAGGCTTGCACCAGTCCATAAATGGATCGCTAGAGCTTGCACACTTTGTTAGCTCCCTTTGGATCGATAAAACCTTCTGGTTGCATCATATACAACTCTTCCTCCAGAAACCCATTCAGGAATGCAGTTTTTACATCCATTTGCCAAATTTCATAATCATAAAATGCGGCAATTGCTAACATGATTCGGACAGACTTAGGCATCGCCGCGGGTGAGAAGGTCTCATCGTAGTCAATCCCTTGAACTTGTCGAAAACCTTTTGCAACAAGTCGAGCTTTGTAGACAGTAACATTACCGTCAGCGTCAGTCTTCTTCTTGAAGATCCATTTATTTTCAATTGCTTGCCGACCATTGGGCAAGTTAACCAAAGTCCATACTTTGTTCTCATACATGGATCCCATCTCAGATTTCATGGCTTCAAGCCATTTTGTGGAATCCGGGCTCACCATCGCTTCTTCATAGTTCGTAGGTTCATCATGATCTAGTAGCATGACTTCCAGAATAGGATTACCGTACCACTCTGGTGCTGATCTTACTCTGTTTGACCTACGAGGTTCTGTAGCAACTTAATCTGAAGTTCTATGATCATCATCATCAACTTCCTCACTAGTTGGTTTTGAAGTCACAGAAACCGGTTCCTGTGATGTATTATTTTCCAACAAGGGAGCAGGTATAGTTACCTCATCAAGTTCTACTTTCCTCCCACTCACTTCTTTCGAGAGAAACTCCTTCTCTAGAAAGGATCCGTTCTTAGCAACGAATGTCTTGCCTTCGGATCTGTGATAGAAGGTGTACCCAACTGTCTCCTTTGGGTATCCTATGAAGACACATTTCTCCGATTTGGGTTCGAATCAGGTTGAAGCTTTTTCACATAAGCATCGCAGCCCCAAACTTTAAGAAACGACAACTTTGGTTTCTTGCCAAACCATAGTTCATAAGGTGTCGTCTCAGCGGATTTTGATGGTGCCCTATTTAATGTGAATGTGGCCGTCTCTAAAGCATAACCCCAAAATGATAGCGGTAAATCTGTAAGAGACATCATAGATCGCACCATATCAAGTAAAGTACGATTACGACGTTAGGACACACCATTACGCTGTGGTGTTCCGGGTGGTGTGAGTTGCGAAACTATTCCGCATTGTTTTAAGTGTAGACCAAACTCGTAACTCAAATATTCTCCTCCATGATTAGATCGTAGAAACTTTATTTTCTTATTACGATGATTTTCAACTTCACTCTGAAATTCTTTGAACTTTTCAAATGTTTCAGACTTATTCTTCATTAAGTAGATATACCCATATCTGCTTAAATCATCTGTGAAGGTGAGAAAATAACGATATCCGCCACGAGCCTCAACATTCATCGGAGCACATACATCTATATGTATGATTTCCAACAAATCTGTTGCTCTCTCCATAGTACCGGAGAACGGCGTTTTAGTCATCTTGCCCATGAGGCACGGTTCGCAAGTACCAAGTGATTCATAATCAAGTGGTTCCAAAAGTCCATCAGTATGGAGTTTCTTCATGCGCTTTACACCGATATGACCTAAATGGCAGTGCCACAAATAAGTTGCACTATCATTATCAGCTCTGCATCTTTTGGCTTCAACATTATGAATATGTGTATCACTACTATCGAGATTCATCAAAAATAGACCACTCTTCAAGGGTGCATGACCATAAAAGATATTACTCATTTAAATAGAACAACCATTATTCTCTGATTTAAATTAATAACCGTCTCGCATCAAACAAGATCCAGATATAATGTTCATGCTCAACACTGGCACCAAATAACAATTATTTAGGTCTAATACTAATCCCGAAGGTAGATGTAGAGGTAGCGTGCCGACCGCGATCACATCGACTTTGGAACCATTTCCCACGCCATCGTCACCTCGTCCTTTGCTAGTGTTAAGCAATCCGTAGTCCTGTTTGAGTTGCAAATATTAGCAACAAAACCAAAGATCAAATACCCAAAGCTATCTGCGAGCTCTAGTAAGGTACACATCAATAACATGTATATCACATATACCTTTGTTCACCTTGCCATCCTTCTTATCCGCCAAATACTTGGGGCAGTTCCGCTTCGGTGACTATGCGCTTGCGGTAGAAGCACTCGATTTGTGCTTAGGTCCGGACTTGGGTTTCTTCTCTTGAGCAGCAACTTGCTTGCTGTTCTTCTTGAAGTTCCCCTTCTTCTTCCCTTTGCCCTTTTTCTTGAAACTAGTGGTCTTGTTGACCATCAACACTTGATGCTCCTTCTTGATTTCTACCTCCGCAGCCTTTAGCATTGCGAAGAGCTCGGGAATTGTCTTATCCATCCCTTGCATATTATAGTTCATCACGAAGCTCTTGTAGCTTGGTGGAAGTGATTGGAGAATTCTATCAATGACGCTATCATCCGGAAGAGTAACTCCCAGTTGAATCAAGTGATTACAATACCCAGACATCTTGAGTATATGCTCACTGACAGAACTATTCTCCTCCATCTTGTAGCTATAGAACTTATTGGAGACTTCATATCTCTCAGTCCGGGCATTCTTTTGGAATATTAACTTCAACTCTTGGAACATCTCATATGCTCCATGACGTTCAAAACGTTGTTGAAGTCCCGGTTCTAAGCCATAAAGCATGGCACATTGAACTATCGAGTAGTCATCGCTTTGCTCGCGAGACGTTCTTAACGTCGTCGGTTGCATCAACAAAGAGTTCGGCACCCAGCGGTGCTTCCAGGGGCGTAACTTTCTTTGCAGACAATGAGGATAATCCTCAAATTACGGATCCAGTCCGCATAGTTGCTACCATCATCTTTCAACTTTGCTTTCTCAAGGAACGCATTAAAATTCAACGGAACAACAGCACGGGCCATCTATCTACAATCAACATAGATAAGAAAGATACTATCAGGTACTAAGTTCATGATAAATTTAAGTTCAATTAATCATATTACTTAAGAACTCCCACTTAGATAGACATCCCTCTAATCCTCTAAGTGATCACATAATCCAAATTCAACTAAACCATAACCGATCATCACGTGAAATGGATTAGTTTTCAATGGTGAACATCTTATGTTGATCATATCTACTATATGATTCACGCTCGACCTTTCGGTCTCCATGTTCCGAGGCCATATCTTCATATGCTAGGCTCTTCAAGTGTAACCCGAGTATTCTGCGTGTGCAAAACTGGCTTGCACCCGTTGTAGATGGACGTAGAGCTTATCACACCCGATCATCATGTGGTGTCTGGGCACGACGAACTTTGGCAATGGTGCATACTCAGGGAGAACTCTTCTTGATAATTAGTGAGAGATCATCTTAAAATGCTACCATCAATCAAAGCAAGATAAGATGCATAAAAGATAAACATCACATGCAATCAATATAAGTGATATGATATGGCCATCATCATCTTGTGCTTGTGATCTCCATCTTCGAAGCACCGTCATGACCACCATCGTCACCGGCGCGACACCTTGATCTCCATCGTAGCATCGTTGTCGTCTCGCCAATCTTATGCTTCTACGACTATCGTTACCGCTTAGTGATAAAGTAAAGCATTACAGGGCGATTGCATTGCATACAATAAGCGACAACCATATGGCTCTCGCCGATTGCCGATAACTCGGTTACAAAACATGATCATCTCATACAATAAAATTTAGCATCATGTCTTGACCATATCACATCACAACATGCCCCGCAAAAACAAGTTAGGCGTCCTCTACTTTGTTGTTGCAAGTTTTACGTGGCTGCTACGGGCTTAAGCAAGAACCAATCTCACCTATGCATCAAAACCACAGCGATAGTTTGTCAAGTTGGTGTTGTTTTAACCTTCGCAAGGACCGGCGTAGCCACACTCGGTTCAACTAAAGTTGGAGAAACCGACACCCGCCACCACGTGTGCAAAGCACGGCGGTAGAACCGATCTCGCGTAAGCGTCTGGCGTAATGTCGATCCAGCCGCTTCATCCAACAATACCGCCGAACCAAAGTATGACATCTTTGGTAAGCGGTATGACTTATATCGCCCAC